>OX422224.1:406264281-407464281 GCA_949130495.1 Sambucus nigra
TTTTTCTTTAAATAAAATTTGGAAAGTAATGTTTAAACTTGGTTTTGACACTTAGCTTAATTATTTAGGGTGTTAAATTGGAAAATTTTATTTTTACGACAGTGATGCTAAGAATGAACCAAACTGTTCACCTTGATTTAATTTAATAAAGGAGTGATCGCCCGGTATTTAATTAGGCGGGGTGTCACAGGTGGTATCAGAGCATCAGGTTCTAGTGTCCTTAGGATCTGTACGGCTTATTTCGCTTTCAGCTCAACGTTTTTGCTATAGAGCCCTATTTTTAGGATTGTTGTATTCCTGCTTTTACGTTTAAGTCTTCAGCTATTTGAGATTCGATGATAACTGTAGACTAATAAATTTTGTTCACGTTTCAGATGCCTCCGAGACGTGATCCTAGAGATAGGCGTGCCCAGGCCGAGCAACCAGCAGCTCCGGCACCAGGCACAATGAATGCTAATGAAGTAGCCGCCATAGTTGCTCAGGCGGTGAATGCCGCGATAGCAGTGATTCAGCAGGCTCCACCCCAGGTTCAGGCAGTGGCGCCAGTACCAGCACAGCTTCCATCTGCATGGGAGAGGGTTCGGGATGCTTTTCAGAAAGCACATCCCCCTGAGTTTTCGGGTAGCTCCGATATTGTCACGGTCAGCCAATGGAAGAAAGACATCCAGCGGCATCTTCGCATGTATGAGTGCATCGAGGTACAAAAGCAGTTATTGGCTTCCTTTAAGCTGGTGGGAGCCGCGTTGCAGTGGTGGGAGTCCACTACTACTTTGGAGGAGAGGGACACGATCCCTATTCAGATGTTCTGGGAGCGGTTTGACCGCAAGTACTTTCCACCCGCAGTGCAGACTGAGATGAGGCGAAAACTACTAAATCTGAAGCAAGATAATCTTACTGTAGCAGAGTATGAGGAGGAGTTCACTAGACTTCTCACCATTGTGCCAGATGAGGCACCTACTGAGAGCAAGAAGATTTTGTTGTTTGTCGACGGGTTAGCTTGGAGGATCCGTCAGCACCTTATTGGGAACTTGTCCCTGAGTACGTTCACTGATGTACTCAATGCAGCGTTACTACATTGCCAGGATCACCGCTTCCATATTCAGGGGAGCAAGAGAGAAGGAGAGTCCAGCCAGCAGGGCAGGACCGGGGGTAATGGTGCCGGTGGGGCACCATCTCATGGACAGACTCGTCAGCACGAGCAGAGTTCCCATCAGGGGGACCCTGCTAAGTGATTCCGTTCGGTTGATTCCAGGCAGGGAAATGGGGGTTATAGGCAGGGCCAGCAGGGCCAGCCTAATCAGCAGGGTCAGCACCGATATCAGGGTCAGCAACAGGGCCAGCAGGGCCAACAGGGGGCACATCAGGGGCAACAGGGCCAATGGCGTGGAGGTAACGGCCAGCAGGGCCATGGTCAGCAGGGACAGAGGGGAGGTAATTTCAGAGGCTGGTGTTTTGTGTGCGGCAAGCACGGCCATAAGCGTCAGGATTGCCCAGAAGGCGATAGGGCCCCACAGCAGCAGGGAGCCCGTAATGAGCCAAAGAGGCCGCTTTTTCCACCTACCCTTCCAGCTCCAGCCCAAGCGCCAGCCCTACCAGCCATTCCAGAAGCTCCAGTGCAGCAGGGGCAGTTACAGTATGGACGTGTCTATAACGTCCACCAGGCAGCAGCTCCACAGGCACCACTCGCGATTGAGGGTACGTTTCCTATCCATGGTACTATGGGTCGGGTTTTATTTGATACGGGGGCCATGCATTATTTCATAGCTACGCATTTTGCGAAGGCCTTAGGGTTGTTAGCCACAGCAGAGAGCACAGTGACGTGTGTAGACTCACCATTGGGGAGTGGGTCACTTATTTTCTTTATATGCCGAGGAGTGGGGATAGAGATCGGTAGTCTGGTATTACCTGCAGACATGTTAGTTTTAGACATGCATGAGCACGATGTGATTATCGGTATGGATTGGCTCGCAGCTTATAGAGCCATGATTGATTGCTTCGGTGGGAGCATTGTTTTTGCCATTCCGGGGCAGGAGATGTTTGTAGTGGCGATGCCTCACCCAGAGGGAGGCTCGACCGCTCATTTGTATTATATAGAGGAGGATACCTCTAAGGAGGTTGTGATCCTTTGGATTCGATCCCAGTTGTTAGGGAGTATTCCGAAGTATATCAGGAAATACCAGGCCTACCCCCCAGTCGAGAGATAGACTTTGTTATAGACTTATTACCAGATACGAGACCTATAGCACGCGCACCATACCGTATGGCTCCGGCAGAAATGTGAGAGCTACGAGATCAGATCGAGCAGTTGTTAGGTCAGGGCTTCATTCGCAGAAGTACCTCAACTTGGGGCACTCCAGTTTTGTTTGTGAAGAAGATAGATGGTTCACTGAGGTTGTGTGTGGACTACCGGGAATTGAACAAGGTCACGATACGGAATAAGTATCTGTTGCCTCGAATCGATGATCTATTCGACCAGTTGAGGGGAGCGAATTTCTTTTCGAAGATAGATCTGAGGTCGGGGTACCATCAGCTACGTATTAGGGAACAGGATGTTTCAAAGACTGCATTCTTGACGAGATATGGGTCTTATGAGTTCAGAGTGATGCCGTTTGGCCTCACTAATGCTCCAGTCGTGTTCATGGACTTAATGAATCGAGTGTTCAGAGAGTTCTTGGATCAGTTTGTCATTGTCTTCATAGATGACATCTTGATATATTCCCATTCCGAGGAGGAGCATGCCGAGCACTTGAGGCAGGTTCTTCAGACTCTGCGAGAGCATCAGTTGTATGCTAAGTATGAGAAGTGTGGATTCTGGTTGCGAGAGGTACAGTTCTTGGGCCATGTTGTTTCTGAGCAAGGGATAGCAGTTGACCTGAGTAAGGTATCAGCAGTGAGGGAGTGGGGACAGCCCACGACACCGACAGAGGTACGTAGTTTCTTGGGGTTAGCCGGATACTACAGGAGATTTATTCGGGGATTCTCCAAGATAGCGGGTCCGTTGACGAATTTGACTCGCAAAGGGATACCGTATGTTTGGGATGATGCTTGTCAATTAGCTTTCGACGAGCTGAAAGACAAGCTTA
Source organism: Sambucus nigra (assembly GCA_949130495.1). Taxonomy (NCBI): domain Eukaryota; kingdom Viridiplantae; phylum Streptophyta; class Magnoliopsida; order Dipsacales; family Adoxaceae; genus Sambucus; species Sambucus nigra. The sequence goes on from OX422224.1 coordinate 406,267,365, forward strand.
CTTCAGCACCAGTCCTTGCCTTACCGAAACCGGGTGTGGAGTACCTGGTTTACACTGATGCGTCTTTACGGGGACTTGGAGGAGTACTCCAGTAGGAGGAGAAGGCTATAGCTTTTGCTTCCCGCAAGCTTAAGTCGGATGAGAAGAATTACCCCACCCACGACCTGGAGTTAGCAGCGGTCGTCTTTGCATTGAGAATTTGGAGGCACTATCTATTGGGAGAGAAATTCCATTTGTTCACAGACCATAAATCACTACAGTACCTGTTCACTCAGCGAGAGCTGAATATGCGTGAGCGCAGGTGGTTAGAGTTTGTGAAAGATTACCAGTTCGATATACAGTATCATCCGGGGAAGGCCAACGTAGTTGCTGATGCGTTGAACCGTAGACCGGTAGAAGATGTAGCGGACATCTGGAAAGCAAAGTGGAAAGAGCTGGGTCACCAAGACGCCGTAGCACGTTCTTTCATATCCGTGATGTCAGTCACACCCGAGATTGTTACGAGGGTGATACAGGCACAGACCACATACCCGTTTTGCCAGGAGCAGATTGTGCGACTTTTAGCCGAGGGTGCTGAGTCCTATTCTGTTAGTTCTGATGGAGGTTTGCGGTTTAATGGGAGATTAGTGGTTCCAGAAGGAGCAGAGCTACGACATGAAGTGATGACTCATTCTCATGGGTCCCGATTTGCAGTACATCCAGGAGGCGATAAGATGTACCAGGACATGAGACGACAATACTGGTGGAGTGGGATGAAGAAGGACATCGCCGAGTTTGTGTCCAAGTGCTCCACCTGCCAGCTGGTAAAGGTGGACCACCAGAAACCGTCAGGATTGCTTCAACCATTGGAAGTACCCACGTGGAAGTGGGAGAGTATTTCCATGGACTTCATTACAGGGTTGCCTACATCACAGAGGGGCCACGATTCTATCTGGGTGATTGTAGACCGTTTGACCAAGGTGGCTCATTTTCTGCCGGTGCGGACAGATTATACCACGGGTCAGTATGCTCAGTTGTTCATCGGGGAGATTGTAAGATTACACGGGGTGCCCCTGAATATTGTGTCCGATAGAGACAAGATTTTCGTGTCGCGTTTTTGGTAAAGCTTTCAGGAGGCTATGGGTACTGAGTTGAGGTTGAGTTCAGCTTATAACCCACAGACAGATGGACAGACAGAGCGTGCTAATTAGATGTTAGAGGATATGCTACGCATGTGCGTTCTCGATTTTGGAGGAGGTTGGGAACCACACCTTCCACTGGTAGAGTTTGCTTATAATAACTCTTATCAGTTCACGATTGGTATGGCTCCATTTGAGGCTTTGTATGGCAGGCCTTGTCGTTCCCCAACCTGTTGGCTTGAGGTGGGGGATAACAAGTTGCTAGGACCAGAGGTAATTCAGGAGACCTCTACGAGGATTGAGATGATCAGGGGTCGCATTCGAGTAGCCCAGGACAGACAAAAGAGCTATGCCGATGCGAAACGATTCTTCAAGGAGTTTAATGTGGGGGACCAAGTGTTACTGCGTGTGTCCCCTATGAAAGGAGTGATGAGGTTCGGGAAGAAGGGAAAGTTGGCTCCGAGGTACGTGGGACCATTTCCCATCATTGAGAGGATTGGGCCAGTTGCATACAGATTGGGACTGCCGGAACATTTACATCGCATTCACGATGTATTTCACATCTCGTCGTTGAGGCGATACCTTCGAGATGATATGGCCCATACTCACATTGCGATAGAGGAGATCGACTTACAGCCTGATAGCTCCTACGAGGAGAGACCGGTGGCTATCCTAGACTTTAGAGAGAGGAGATTGAGGTCGAAGATAGTTCCACTTGTGCGGGTCCAGTGGGAACACCATAATGTGGAGGAATCCAATTGGGAGCGTGAGGCAGATATGCACGAGAGATATCCAGATTTGTTCTTATCAGGTATACCTTATTTTTCGAATTTCGGGACGAAATTCCGTTATTAGGGGGGAAGTATGTAATACCCCGTATTTTTATGCTATAGTAATTTGGGGGTTTTGTTAAATTTAATGAGAGTGAATTATTTAAAAAAAATCCGGAAATTAATTATGTTATAATTATTAACGTGACGAGAGTTAGTAATTATATAAAAATTGTCGAATATTACTAATGAGCATAGTAATATATGATATGGGTTATATTAAAGGTCACAAGTGAATGAAATGTCAATTTTGAGAATTTTAGTCGGGACGCGCCCGTGTCGCGTCGGGACTAATTATTGAGATATAAAAGTAAATATTTTATAAGTTGTTCGTATGGTCGTTTTGAGTGCGCCAACGTGTCCGGAAGGGTCGAGATAGTTAGAAAAGTGTACCCGGGAGTTTAGTTTGGGTCTCGGGATGTTTTTTTAGGCTTAATTAGTGACCCGGGAGGGCATTTTGGTCATTTTACAAAATAGGATAATTAAACCCACGAATTTCAGCCATCCTTAGCAGCCATTTAGGTCAGCCTTTTAGGGTTAGAACATTCAGAACCCTAGAACGGCCATTGGAGAAGAGAGGAGAGAGCTCTCAAGGTCATTCAAGGCCAAAAACACCACCATTTGCACCACCGTCACCACCAACGCGTAGATCGCGAGGAGGAGAACCCAACCACACCAATATCAGCAGGAAACCAGACCTCTGAAATCCCAGGCAAGTGTCTAACTTGCGTATTTTCGTTGGTGCAATATTCATATTAGTGTAGGAATGATTAGGAGTGTAATCTATGGAAGAAAACCCCAATTTTGATAGGGATTTGCATGTAGAAAGCATTATAACCATATTCTGGAAATATTATGTGAAGTAGATGATTAACCCAGGAATTTTGACGATATGTTAGAAGGAAATTCTGGAGAAAACTGATTAGAACAAAAGTTAAGAAAACATTAGGGTTCTTGATGTTTAAATGAGATTTTGGGTTGTTTAACCATGTTTAATGATGGATATACGCATGCTTAACGTTAAAAACATCTGGAAATATGTTATTATGTTTGTAGTAGGAGTTTTGGGACAATTAGTGTTGGGAAATATTGATTTGGGTGAAGAATTTTGGTAAAACCCGTAACTGCACTTCTGCAGGATTTCGCAGACCTGCTTGATCGATCGATCGAGCCTAGAGCTTCGATCGATCGAAGGTTCGATCGATCGAGCCCCAGACCTCGATCGATCGACCCTTCCTGGCAGACTCTTATTTCCCCTTGTTGAATTAATTGAACATGATTCATCGTGAAATTAATTTTTGGGCTTTATGAATAAAATGTTTTGGGATATAGGAGAGACTAGTAGGACATATGATTAAGTGTTGAGAACTTTATTATGAAACGATAATTGTATCTTAGGGACAATTATTTAAAGAATGAGGAAACTACGTAATTCAAGTGAGAAATTACGTCAAATACTTACGATAGCGAATAGACGTTTACCTACTGATTTTGCTACTTGGATGGATAGAATCCACGAGTGTCACGTAACTAGTGAGAAAACCCTTCGAGTTAAGGTTAGAGATGAAACCTTATACGTAATCATAATAATGGGAAATTAAGGATAAATGTTGTGACTATGGGTAACGGGAGGAACCTATATTAATATGATGAATGGGTATATTTATATGATTGTGTGTACATATATTATATACATGTGAAAAACGTACCCGCGCTACTTGCTATCCCTGAGGTTACCGCGCTGGGACGATCTTATCCTGTGTTGCTTTATGGGGGATATTGATTCGTACCCTAGAAGATAGAGATCATAGGTACGGGCTATCAGATTGATAGTCGGACGGTCCTAAGAGACGTGTGGGTATGTACTGACCTCTTGGACTTGGAATCTATGCTTCGCCTCAACGTTGTTTTGTATATGTTAATACAGTTCAAGAGTGATTCCGAACTTGTATTTCCCTTGTGTGAGCGATACGGAGATTGGATAGCAGAGTATGCCCGCACCATAGTTTAGTTGGGGTGCTGTTATATATATATATATATATATATTATACGAGTAGTTAATATATATATATATATATATGAGGTTATAAACTTTAAACTGCCTAATGTGATTTGATAAGTAGAACATAGTTGTTGACGCAATAATAAATACTTGTTTTGTGAAAGTATGAGATGACACTATGAAACTTTATAATTTAATGAAGCTAAAACGGGAGGAGTGCTACAAATTGAAAGTAACCTTTTTAAAACGCTGACATTGTTCGGTTTTGAAAACTTATGAGTAAGTTAAGATAAACTAAATTATTTGGGAAGGTTAGTACGATAGGCGTGCATATTAGAAGAGAGGTGAGGATTCCTCAAGAGAGTGTCGAACTAATATGTTGTTGCATTGGCCTGTATCAAGTTAAATTACTTGCTAAACAAATTTTAAATCATACACACTTTCGGGCTCTGACCCGTTTCTTTTCTCTCTCTCTCTCTTGTATATATATATATGTATTACAGGTGCCCAGCCACAGGGGCGTCTTTCTTAGGATCTCTTGGAAGGAACGCGCTGCAGCTTAGGTGGGAGTTGCAGGTCTCTTGATTAGACGACTTCGTTCATTCAGATCCACTCTTAGCATTTTCATTCTGATGGGCATGTGTAGCCCTTTCCATTATTTCTTTATTCTGGGACATTGTTATTCCATTTATTTCATAGTTTCGTTATTATGGGATTTTATTCAGGATGAACGTATTACTTTATATCTTCGCGTGTTGACATTCGTTGATGGATGTTTTATATTAATTGGATTTTGTTCCAGGTTTATTGTGGTGTGAATCTTATTTATTGAAACTCTGTTAATAAATAAACAAATCTTTTTCTTTAAATAAAATTTGGAAAGTAATGTTTAAACTTGGTTTTGACACTTAGCTTAATTATTTAGGGTGTTAAATTGGAAAATTTTATTTTTACGACAGTGATGCTAAGAATGAACCAAACTGTTCACCTTGATTTAATTTAATAAAGGAGTGATCGCCCGGTATTTAATTAGGCGGGGTGTCACATATACTCACCCTACTCCTCAAGCTAGGGGATTCACCCACACCGCGCAACCTCCCTTGATAGTACTAGAGTATGTAATTTAAATAAATATCTAATCACTGATATTTAATAGTACACACAATATATTCACATATATATACTATCACTACACCGTATATGTATAATATAAACCCCGTATTTACCGTGTACTCAAAACCCATAACACTAGCCTGTAATTTCCTGAGTCTCTGGCCTGACTCAACCTAATTAATTTTCTCACTTATTAAATTATCGTTATCCTGAGTCTATGGTTCGACTCTAATTTATTTAATTCACACATTAATTAATATAATATTTTATTCGAGTTTATGGTTCGACTCTAATTTAATTATTTCACACATTAATTAATTTATTACCTTCCCGAGTCTACGTTCCGACTCTAATCTAATTAATTAACCCATCAATTAATTTAATACTTGGTGTCGCCCAACCATTATACTCGAACTCGCTCACTTGGCCCATAATTTAATATTTCCTGAGTCTATATTCCGACTCCAAATTAATTTATTCTCTCAATAATTAATTTAATACTTTGGTGTCACTTAACCAACATACCCGAACTCGCTCACTTGGTCCATTTTTAAATCTCAGAATTTCATTCCCAAATATTCGCCCATAATGTGTCACACATTCATCTCTCCCAAATTTCCCAATTATATTTACCTATAATTTCCAAGAGTCATGCTCCTAATTATTTTTTATCATATAATTCAACCCATGAATTTTCCCCAATAAAAATCTCCCACACAATTAAAAACTAGCGTCACTGCCAAAAATCCTGTATCATCGATTGATCGAACACCTTGGGTCGATCAATCGATCGTCCCAGTCATCATCTTCTTCAGCATACTGTTCGGCCATGGACGAACCCTAAAGCTTTTATTTTCATTCTAAACCCTTACCCAATTACAATCAACATTTTCTCCACATAGGAAAAGAGTCTAAACATCCTAAAGACCTTAATTCATCATCCAATTCCATTAATTCCAACGTTTTCCCGATTTGGATTTTATTCGGGTTTCCAATTTCCAAACCGATTTTTATTCCTATTAACAACAACTAACCATTGATTCTTACTGGTTTAGCATACGATTCATACCTCTACATTCTAGAATCATAAACATAATAAATCTCACCCTTAATCCCATTAAAGCATATCAATTTCCAAAACCCAATTTTTACATGAAAACTCACCCAAAACGAATTTTGACTTACACCTCCCATTATATGAATTGATTATCATCAATTTAAGAATTACAGCAGTTAACCACTTGCCTGGAATTGTTCATAAGGTCTGATCCGTTGGTGTAGTTAAGATGTTGAGGACGAACACTCACTTGTCCCTTAATTTGTCTCCAAAAAGGTTCCCAATTTGCTTCTAGGTTTAGAATTGTTAACTGCCATTCAATAAGTCCCTCAATTAGGTTAAAAACCCTTAATCCCATTTTTGGCCATATGGGCCTGATTAAAATGGCCCAAATCATCCCGTGTGGCCGGCTATGCCCAAAAATACCCCGAGACCCAATTGCTACCCCCGGGTACTTTTTTCTGACTATCTCGACCCATCCGGACTCAACCGCACACTCAGAATCGTCATCCGAAATACTTTATAACATTCTCCAATTTTGGCCTCAAAATGCGACACACAAGATTTCTAACAATTAACTTAAAAGTCGCCAATTATAAATAATTCTTCCCACTCAAATATATTCTCCAAATCATAAATTTAAGTTTCTCCAATTTAAATATTTTTATAACTCCCAAAAATAATTAAATATTAAATCCTCAAAATTACGGGGTGTTACACGGCATTGACAAATCGATTTTAATTTTTTTTATTCTGATAAAAGCTGTTTTTTATGTTTTATTTTTCGGTAAAACTGTTTTTTTTTTGCTAAAATTTATTTTTTTCATTAAAAATGTCGATTGCGACACGCTGACATAATGTGTTGCGATTGATTATTGTCTTATGAATGTAGTTTCGCGTTAGCGACAATAACTAGTGTCGCGATCGACACAAAAAATCATGGGTCGGCATAAAAAAATTGTGTTTGTTTTTCCAATCAAATGTTATTTTATGAATTTTTTTTTATGCTAACATGTTTAAAACTTGTTTTTCTTGATTAAACCTTTTTTTATTTCAAAAATGATAATTGCATCGATTTTGTGCATTAAGTTTTTTTTATTTTTTGATCAAACTGTTTTTTGTGTTACCAAAAGCATTCCTCTTCTATAGGACAACACGGTATGAATTATTTTTTAGAAGACCAAACAAGATACTATCTGGGGTCTAAGTTGAGATGGAAGCCATGTGCTTTGGAGTGTTCATTGAAAAGTAATATGTGGCACCATCATCGCGTAAAATAGTAAAAAATAATAATAATTTCTAGTCCCACTTATTACAAGACAGAAAATATCGGTAAGAGATTAGTTAATTTTCTAGACTAGTGGGTGAAATTCTTTTGATTACAACACAAACCTATGTTAAGATGATAACCCTCTAATCTGTAGCAAGAAGCCATGTGCACTAGATTGTAACGCAATCTGTAAAGTGAACAATGAACAGTGACATGGGTGAAATAGAGAAATATTCTCATGTGTAGTCCCACTTACTACAAGTAGACCTGGCAAAATGATGCACGACACGATAACACGACACGATACGACACGAAATTATAAGTTAATGGGTTTAGTCTTATCGGGTTTGGGTCATTAGCGGGTCAACACGGTAGATCCGTTATCATAAAGGATCGTGTTTGGGTTTGTACTCTTACACGATTAGATCCGTTTATACCCATTATCACCCGTTAGTAGTAATGGGTTTTATTGGGTCGTGATACCCGAACTAATATTACACCCAAACTAATATTACATTGATGAAGACTAACGGGTGTTAACGGGTACTAACGGGTAATATAGGGTCACCCAACCCGTTACCCGTTTAGACCCGTTAATATTAACGGGTCTTAACGGTTCGGGTCGTGTACCCGTTAATATTAACGGGTCGTGTTTGGGTATTATCATTGGATCCGTTAGTCTTAACGGGTCGTGTACGGATTAAGGGTATTTTCACCCGTTAACCCGTTAACACGACCCGTTGACTATAAGACAGAAAATATCAGTACGAGATTGATAAGTGGGTTCAATTATTTACACAAGTATTACTTTTTAGAAGACCAAACAAACTATTATCTGGGGCCTAAGTTAATACGATGACCCATTTTATCTGTGGTAGCAAAGCCAAACTGAAAAGTGAATAGTGACACCATCCGATTACACCACAGATTAAGGAGGAGGTGATTTATTTTTTGGGAACCGCTATTGACGCTCCAACAGATCTGGTGGCGCTCCACTTTGATTCTTAATTTTTGAAACTGATGAATAAATTCTTACCTAATCATTTTATCATTTATCCATTCTCTCCCTTCAAATTGATGCTTTTCCTTTGTACCTAAAACAAGCCTATTCATTTTTATTTTTAAATAATAATTTTAATAAAAAATCTTTTCAATTGAAGTTATAATATATAATGTTTAATTCACCTTATTTTTAAGGCGGGTTATTTTGAGATTTTCCTTCCGCTTTTATGACCAGTTTTACAATACACCCTCACTCTTTTAAAAATTTACAATGCACCCCCATTCTGTTAACTTCCATCAAAATCGTTAGTACTATTGACATTTTGTGTTCCCCTCCCCCCCGCCCCCAACACACACACACTTTTATGATCATTTTTGCGAAAGCCCCCATTTAAAAAAAAAATCATTTTAGCCTCAAATTATTAGCAGTCCAATTTTTTTTATTTTTATATTAAGAAATTCAAAAAATAAAAATGGAAAAAAATAAAAAATGGAAAATCTCTAATCGACATCTATTAAAAAGTCGAAATATTATAAATTCAAATGAGTAAAATATGTCAAAATGCATTTCCGTTATAAAAGGATGTTTTTCAATAAAATATTCATTTCAACGTCAAATTATTACCAGTCCAAACACGAACACGACTCATATAAAACATGATAAAAAAAACTATCCAATTAAATCGCAACACGACACACCAATAAATCATAGGGAAAAAATGCAAAACACTTATATAAAATAGCACAATTTAATTTAAAATCATAAAAATAATTTGCAAAAATTATTAAAAAAAAATTAATTTTTAGTCCCTAGAAGGTAAATACATTTAGTCGGTCTTTTTTGAATGTTTCAAAAAATTCCTTATCTATTTTCGACAAAAAAATTCTTAGGATGTAGGACTAACATCACTATTGGGATTTTTGTTAATCTTAAAAATAAGGTGAATTAAACATTAGATATTATAATTTTAATTTAATTTAGAATAAATATATATTTTTTCTAAGAACAAAATAAAAGTTATCTAAAAGATTTTTTTTATTAAAACTATTATATAAAAGTAAAGATGAGTAGGCATGTTTTAGGTATAAAGGGGAAGCACCAATTTGGAGAGAGAGAGAGAGGGCGGGAGAGAATGGATAAATGATAAAGTGATGAGGTAAGGATTTATTGGTCATTTTCAAAAATTTTGAACCAAAGTGGAGCGCCTCCAGATTTGCCTGGAGCGCGAATAGTATCTCCCTATTTTTCTAATCAAGTGGGTGAAATTATTTTGATTAGACAATACAAGTTTTTATGTTATTTTTGACAAATAAAAGCAATCGACCCTCTAGGGTCATTAAAAATAGGTTTTCGCAAGCATTGTTAGCAACACATCTCTCTATATTTTCTTTAGAATTTATCTATTGGTAACAAAAATATATCATCAGACATGGTCAACTGTTGAGGACTACTATTTCCTGATAGAATTAACAGACCAATACTACGACATGGATATAGGATTGGTTACTCCAAGCGGTATACGTACCATATGCGGATGTTGGAGGAACAACATGGGGTTCGGACCCCGTTTCAGACATGTTGCGGACTTTCAACATCATTGGGATGCACTGAAGTGTAAATCGTACCTGTATAATGCAACGGTAACTATTGGAGGGTGTGGGTTAAATACATCAAACTTCACTCTAGTTATGAGAGACGAGGAGGAATGGAAAAGGTTGTGTGAACAAGTCCCCCTCTATAGGAGAGCTATCTTACTTTTTAAATGTATTTACGAGAGTTGTACCCCCTGTCACACTAGCTAAAAGTGGATTAGTCTTTGATTTTGTTTGTAGTGTTGTATTTCCTTGATTTCCATTACATTATCTCGTTGTAATGGGTAATATAATAAAGTAATTGTGTGTTTATTTTTTTTATTATTGCTTAAAGTTTGTGGGGGTTATTTCCTACCTTCTTCCATGATCACGTGTGTACAATAGTATTGGACTCTATAAATATGGTTCCCTTGTAAATAAAAAATATAACCATCGCAATGAAATAAAATCTCACGTTCAGTGCATTATTCCAAAAGAAATGGAGCATGTGGTTTGACAGACAACTTGGTTTCACATAGCTTATAGTGGGGTTTTGATGAGGGTGGTGTACTTACGTAGATCTGGGATATTATCAGCATGTCAGAATCTTTTTTTTTTTGGTAATACCAGGGTGTCCACTGTACCACAGTGACTAATCCCTTCGCTGATTGTAGGCACCTCTTAGGGTAGGACAGCTGACCCAGAGATTTAAGGTTGCTCCATGCCCAAGGCGGGAATCGAACCCCCGACACTTGGTTAAGGGAGGAGGAGTCCCTACCACTCCTCAGAATCTTTTGTATTCCCTTAAGCAATGATGATTAAATGGATTTTTTTATTACGTAGTTATCTATTTTTAATAATTTGGATAATACTTATGCACATTTGAATATATTTCTAGGTTGTTGTGATGGTTGTAATTCACACCCATACAGATTATTGGCAGGGCTAAATTGCCACTATGGGATCAATCAGGATGTGTACGTGTTGTAGTTAGCAAAAGTATTTTAAGAGATGGGGTTTAAGGTAAATTATAGAACTGGTATTTCGGTTTGGTTCTTGATTCCACCACTAACACAAGTCAAACTGAACCACAAACTGATCCGATTCGAAATTGAACCAAGAACTTAGGCCAAATTAAAATCGATCGTACCCTAACATGTCTTTTTACGCTTTATTTATAATAAAAATGTTGCTTTCTCTTTAATGAAAGTTTTAATTAATTGGACTTTTAGAATTTTAATTAAATCTATTATTTTTTCTTAGAGTGTATTTTTTAAAGTCATATTTAAAAAAAGAATTGTTTTTATTATTCATTTTAATATTTATTTAAAACTGGCGGTTCGATTTTCGTTCCAAAAATGTGGAGCTGATCAATCGATATTTCGATTCTTCGTTCGTAGTGGAACCGAACCAACCCGAATTGTGTGCACCCTTAAATCAGACCTCTGAATTCATGGTAAAGATAACAAGGTTTACAGCGTATTGCGCGATACCTTAGATTGATTGACGACGAAAACCTTTCCCATGCATCTTCATCATCCATGATCAACTTGAAAGTCTCATTGTCCCAGCTAAACCCTCCCACATTTATAACAAGGTTTGTTAAGTATTGCCGGAGTGTTGCCCCGAACGTTTTTTCTTAACTGTAAGAATTAGAAATGAGAATGTAGAGGGAACTTTATCACTTGAATACGTGGTTGGTAACCGTGTGTTTAGTTTATATTTTTTAAATGAATATGCGTTTTCAACAACGTATTCAATTATAATTTTTAATTTGAATCCATGGTTAAGAACCACATATTCACTTTAAATCATGTAAGTAGCCTTAATTAATTGTCGTTTTAATCCAACCTAAATTTGCGGTTGGTAACAGTGATTTCAATACAAAAAAGTAGTTGGTAACCGCGAACTTAAGAAGTGCAAAATATTTTTGCAAATATGTTTGAAAGTGCATTATTTGTCTAAATATTGATTAAAATGCATAATCTTAATTAAAAAAACTTTAACTTTATAGGTGAAATTTAATAAGATAAAGTAAAATGGAATTTAGAGATAAAAAAATTAGAGAGAGAAATATGTTTTCACTTTAGAAATAAAGTCCCATTAAATTATAATAGGTTCAAAAGTGGGTCAAACCTATTGACCCGAGCTATACCCGAGCCAATCTGACTAAAATTTTTATATTGGGTGGGTTTGAACTTGATTTGTTAATCCTTTACCCATTAGTGACCCAACCCATCCATTTGTGACCCCTAAGCGAAGTTATGGAGCTCCAAGGGGTGTCAAGTACTCCATCCCCTCCAATAAGCTGTAATACCCCATATTTTTGAGGTTATATAAATTAATTAAATTAGTGATTTGAAATTTATTTAATTTGATAATTTAAATTTATTTAAATTGGAGAAATTATTGACATTGTCAATTTAGAATTTTATTTAAATTTGAGAATTTAGAAATTTAAATTAATTCGGGCAATTTTAATTTTTCACGTGTCGCATTTTGAGGTTGAAATTGGAAAATTTTATAAAGTGTATTGGATGACCATTCTGAATACACGGTTGACTCCAGAAGGGTCGAAATAGTCAGAAAAGAGTACCCGGGGGTAGTAAATGGGTCTCAGGACATTTTTAGACATGATCGAGTCTATACGGGGGCATTTAAGTCATTTTTAAGTGGCCAATGGGCTTAATTACGGGATTGTGGAATTTTAACCTAGGTTTAAGTATGTTGGGCAGCCATGAGTCATTCCAAAACACAAAGGGTTGAGAGAGGAGAGAAAGGAGAAAGAGGAAGAAGAAAAGAAGGATGACAAGAGCAATCCGGGCAAGAATTTCGACATGGGATCGTCGGATTTAATCCACCAAGGCAAGTGTTTTCTTGCTTTAATTTAAGTTATAGTTAATGATGTAAATAGTTGTATTTAGATTAATTAATCCTGAAAATTTGAAAGTATGAAATTGAATTGGAATTTTTGGGTTTTTGGTGAAGAAGAGGAAGATTAAACCATTAATGGGGGATTTATTATTTTGTGAGGAATTGGATCAAAAGTTCAGTTATAAATAGATTTAAGAAGTTATTAACTTGATTAGATCTTGTTTTTTTGAAACCTCATTCATGATATTGTTGGAAGTAATGTTAATAAATATGTTTGGGTTAAATCCATGGAGGTTTGAGGGGTATAAATGGAGAAAAACAAGTTAGAGAAGAAGATATTTCAGAGTCTGTCAGAACGATCCACTTTTGAGGCAGAACCGATCCGATTTACCAGTTTAGCAAAACACAAAAGTTGTAGATCTGTTCATCAACGTCTCGTGGGCGCTGACCTCATATTTTTCAGATTTTTTTTGGATTTGATATGATTTTTCTACGAAAGAGTGTCTCAAACCAAAATCCTTTGTGAGGAATAAAATTTGGATTTTTAGGGATGTCCATAGATGAGTGGACTCTAAAAAATATTAAGAAACATTACTTTACCCTGAAATTGGATGACAATGAACATAGTGGTATGGATTTAGATTGTATGGGATGAACAACCCTCGAAAATATATGAACGGATTTGAATGGAAATTTCGGATTGAAATAAAGATACATACTAGATTGAGATGTGCTTAGTATCTTGATATATATATATATATATATATATCATTACGATAAGTATAATCGTAACAATCAAGTACGGGTAACATTGAGTAGCACATGTGTACTTGGGTTGAATAAAAGATTATGTGAGTGATAAATGCATGACAAATATATGATGATAATCGTGAATAACAAATACGGGTAATATTGATAAGTACAACGGGTACTTGGGATAGGATGAAATCCTAATATGAGAAATAGGTTGTGTAAATACCTAAAATGATAATAGGAGGTGAATACCTAAATTGATGATAGGTCGTGTGAGTACCTAAAATGATGATATGTTATATGATTACCTAAAAATAATGAAAGGTTGTGTGAATACCTAATATTTTAATAGGGTGCATGAATACCTATTTGATTGTTTTATTATGTGTATGACATACCTAGCTGCTTGCTATCGCGGGGGGCTTGTGTAGAGACGGTCTTATCCTAAGTGACCTTCGAGGGGATATTTGACTTGTATCTCAGAACATAGGACTGTGAAAGACTTATTTTTGAGTTGATAAGTCCGCTGACTATGGGAGCGTAGGTATGTGTGTGACCCATAGGTATGTGAACTATGTTCGCCTCCAATATGCGTTATTTTTTATATGGTTCGTGGGAGATTTCCGAACCGATAGTCCTTGTTTGAGTACGAAATGTACCGGGACATGATAGCAGAGTATGCAATGCACTACAGGTGTATCCTTGGGGTGTTGTGTTAGTGTATATATATATAATGGTGGTGGATATATATGTATACTTGCGTTATACTTACAATGTGATAATTGTAGGCTATTAAGATTGTGTTAATACATATATATAATAGTGAGGGATATATATGTATGTGTATGGTATATCTACAAAGAGATAATTGCATACTATTAAGATAGTGAAATCTTATATAACGTAAATAGTAAATACTTGACTTTAGTGTGATAAAACTTATTTAAAAATGATAATTGTTGAGATCAAATACTATATACTACTACGAGGAGTAATTAGAAGGATAAGCTTTTTCCTAGTTAGAAGTGTGTCAGATGGCTAGGCGGAATAAATGAATGCGATAGGTGTGCACTATAGAAGAGAGGTGAAATTATCCTTAAGAGAGTGCGACCGTAAAAGCAATTATGAACATTATATACTACGCATTTCATTTATTGCAAGAAAATGCTTGCTAAACATTTTATAAATCGGTCTCTGGCCCGTTTCTTGTACTTATTCTCTCTTATCTATGTATATGTATATTAACAGGTGTCCAGTCACAGGGATGCCATAGTTGACTTATCTATTCCAAGGTTACGCAGCTGCAACATTGTGGATGGTTGCAAGATTTGATTTAGACGTATCATTTCTTTATTCCTATAGTAGGATTCTTATCTGAGTTGTAGATTCATTCAGGGCATGTTTCCCCTTTTACTTTTAGACTCAGTATTTGGTTTATGTATTCATTTATTGAATTATTATTATTATTATTGGGATTTTGAGCCGATTGTTTATTCGGCAGGTCATTTATTCATGTAGTACTGTTTTAGACTCATGGTTTGGATGTATGGTTTATTTGTTATTTAGCATGCATATTTAGTTGTTTAATAAAAAGATAAAATTTGACATCAGTCTTTTTGAATACTAGGTGGTTAGTAAAGTTTTAAAAAAGTTTTTCGACAGTGATGCTAAGAATGAACCACATGAGATTCCTATTTTAAATTGATGTAGGACTGATCACCCAGTATTTATTTGGGCGGGGTTTGACATAAGATCACTCACGGTGACCATTTAAAGCAGTGCATAAAACTTAATAAAAAAATGCATTTCATTCCAATGGATCCAATCAAGATTTTCTTTTTCCAATCGCGGATAAACAAACCCAATTTTCTTCATTATCTTCGTAGGTGAATTCCATATGAATTTTCCTTTTTTCCTGGCCACAATGAACGAGTTAGTGATAATTAGATATACATATTTAACTATTGGCATGCATATATGTATTATGTATGTTGAAATTGTATTATGGTGTACAGAGTTGGATTGTAAATGTGTGCTACTTGTGTGGGTGTTTCCTTTCCAAGAAATTTTCCACGAATCCAAATGAAATTTTACAAAATGAATTTACAATTCTCAATTCAATATTTGTATAAAAATTAGAAATTACATTAAAAATTTGCAAATTTTCAATTAAATATAAAAAAACTAAAATAACCCCCAAAAAATTATTCTTGTCTCTCGCCTCTGAACCGTTGTCACTCTACGAATGCCACACCCCAAAAGAAAAAATTTAGCTCCGCCACTTGGTATGGGTTGAGAAAATTTTGAAATGAACCCAATCAAACTATCAAAAACCATATGTCAATTTGTGAAACGGGACCATCGAATTTAAGAGATTAGGTGAGAAGAAGAAAACCTTTCAAAATAATTGCCTCAATTTGATATATGCAGACATATAATGTATCGCACTATCACAAAATATTTTAAAGCGGACCAAATTATATTGTAGGGTTAATTACACCTGCCCCCTTAACTTTACTCCATTTTTACTTCACCATCTGAAATTTTATTTTCTGGACTTAACTACCCAAACTTTCAAAAACAACTTTGTGAAACCAAAATATATTCTAAACTAAAAGGATTTTTTTTTTATGATAAAACAATTGATATAAGAACATACTTCACTATCTTCTCTCTAATGTACTTGAGATTAAAACAAATACTCAATACATTATGAGATGTGTAACCACAACACTTCAACCAGGCAATCATGCAAGATAATAAGCCTTCAACCAAGACAGTGAAGAACATAACAAAAGACAATGAAGATCACAAGATTGACTTAAAGCTCGCATCAAAACCATTGATCAAAAGCCTCATAAAATGATCAAAAATCAACCTATCAAGATAAGAAAGTTTCATATCAAGCACTACATTAATAAAGTCATGCAAGCCCTGAATTGATGATTAAAGCAAGTCAAAGAAATTATCAGAAGCCCTATCACATGTTACTTTATTTTGTTGTACTTTAAAACCATTATAAAAAAAATAAAAGTAACTTGATTCAACATGTATATGCTCAAAACCTACTCACCTAAACCATCCATAGATCACCCTAAACCTTCCTCAAATCTTGGACCCTAACCAAACGAGTTTAGACTAAAACCTTCACTTTTAGTTGACTAAACTTAAAGGTTTAGTCAACTAAAAGTCCCAGGAAATAGTTTAGCCAACTTAACAGTTTCCATCCACCTAAATGTGTTTTAGTCAACTAAAATCCCACTTTTAGTAGACCAAAAGTCCTACTTTTTCAAGATTTAACTTTGGTAAAATACTCCAAACTTCTATCCTGAAACCCTAACCTTCCCAATTGTTTACCAACCTTTTTACCTATTTTTGGTTTCCTCATACCTCTTCCTAACACTATAAATACAACCCTTTTATTTCATTCCAAAACACATAAGCTTACAACACCAATCCTCTTGAGTTTTCAAGAAAACACATTTGAAAAATTAAAACCCCAAACCTCCATTAGAGCCAAATCTTTAAGAAAACCCGCATGAACCTAAAACTTTTCCCTAAAACCCATTTCAACTATATAATGGTGATACTTGTTTACTTGTCTTTTTAGAGAGAGAAAGTAAACATATTAATCCATTGTTTTTGTAAAGTAACTTTTATTTACTTTTCGTTATGATTCTTATTGTTGTGACTCACAGTTAACTTCATTGTATCTTCTGAATAGGTAGTGTCATTGTTGCGTCAAGGCATTAAAAAGACCTTGGACTATTTCATGGGTACTTTTTGGGAAAGAACGAGTTTAGCGTCTTGTTGGTTGCAGTGTGCAAGGTAGCATTCCTTGTGACGTTTTGGTTCCACCGTAAGTGAACCGAAAATAATGAAGTTCCAGAGTACCGTTTCGAGTGTGAACATAGTCAAAGGACGAGCCATGTTAAAATCTTGGTTTGCAAAGTTTTATTAATCCCTCTCTCTTAACTATTTGTATTTATTGTTCATTAATTACTTGCCCATAATTATCTTCATCATATTGCAATTAATCATTATATACAAGTTAAGAAAGTTTTAAATTTGTCGTTTATCTCATACCCAATTCACCCCCCTCTCTTGGGTATTTGTTCGGGCCAACAATTGGTATCAGAACCTAGCTCACCGATACTTGTTTTTTTAAAGTATATTTTTTTAGTGTAAAGATCAAAATGACATTTTTACCCAATGTATCTATTGTCAAAAGACAATCAATTAAATGATCCCCATTTTTTATGGAACTAATTATGGTTTTTAAAAAAATATAATGCAATGATTTATTTAAGACCATGACTATGAAACATGGAAATCAATTGTTAATGCTTCTTATACACCTATGGAAATTGTAGACAATGTTTTCATTCCAAAGAATGACTCGAAAATCACAGAGGATGATTTTAGAAAATTTAAGTCAATTATAAAGTCTTTAACCCTCTCACTTTATATAAATGAATCTAATAGTCTCTTGTTGCACATCCACTAAACATGTATGGGAAACTCTCGAAATCACACACGAAGGAACATCGATTTTTAGAAAATATAAAATTATCATCCTCGTACATAGTTATGAATTATTTCAAATTAAAGGAGAATAATCAATTAATGGGATGTATGATAGATTTAGTACAATTATAAACAAACTTCATAATCTTGGTAGAATATTTTCTAACGATGAAAAAGCTGGAAAGCTCCTCAAGTCCATGCTAAAGAAGTGGCATTCTAAGAAAATAGTTCTTTAATCCCAAATTAAAATGGGTGACATATCCTTGGAAGAATTCATTGGATCTCTCATCACATACAAAATGGAGATCAAGGAGATAGATAAAAGAGACAAAAATGATAAAAAAAAAAAAATTCTAACACTCCTTGGAAATCAAGAGAGAGGATATTGTTCCATAAATTAAATTATGGCTCTTCTTATAAAAATCTTTCCAAATTTCCCCTAATATCAACGAAAATATGGGGACAAAAGGTCAATCAAGTTACAACACACATCCCCCGAATGAACATCAATCCAAAGAAAAACCCAAATGCTTTGGATGTAATGAATATGTCCATTTCATTACAGGATGTCCAAAAAGGCAAACGTAAAGAATAAATCCATTAAAGCGTCGTGGAGTGACTCCAGTGATTCTCATTTAAGTAGTGAATCAAGCGGGTCCGATGAAGCAAACTTATATCTTGTGCAACTAGACAATGAGGTACGATGGAAAATGAATTTGAACAAAACTTATTAAAACTATTGTTGTGATTATGAAAAACTTATTAAAACTCTTCGAGAAAATAACAAAACTATGGAAAATGAATTTGAATAAAAAAATCACAGCTCTTTTATCAAATATAGAATGGCATTAAAGGAGACACATAGGATGGAGAAAGAAAATGATCTACTTAAAATAAAACTTACTCATACTGAAAAATGAAAGGATCATAAGATATATCTTCTTAAAAGGTAAAGAGAGAAACTAAAAGATGAAGTGAAATCCTTAAAAAATTCTTTGAACCCACCATTTGAAAAATAAATATATTTTTCTAAAAACAAAGCAAGTCCTAAACCATTTTCCTATAAAAAGAAAAGATCTAAATAAGGCCACTCTCATAAAAATATTAGATCCCCTCCCACGGGATACTTAAACCCATCTCATAATGAATTTCTCTTTTAGGATCCTAGTTGATCATCATCACATACTGACGTCTATGGCCCCAAATCTTCAAGGGACCAAAAGTAAAAAAAAATTGTTAACACATGTACGTATGCATGAAGGCATCCGCGAATGAAGGAAAGTGGTACCTTGATAGTGGATGATCTCGACACATGACCGGTGAAAAATCAAAATTCACTAACTTAGTTCCTCATAAATTAGGAAAAGTAACCTTCGGTGATAACTCAAAATGAAGAATCATCTACGAAGGAAAAATGTGTACGTCTATTGATAATGTCTTACTTGTCGATGATCTTAAACATAAATTAATTAGCATAAGTTAACTATATGATAAGGGATACTAAGTTATCTTCAACTCAAAATAATGTCCAGTTCAAAGTCCCTCTGATAAAGAAATTAGTTTTGTAGCCTCTAGAACCTCACGACCTAACCCATCAAAAAATAAAATTCCTCACTGCTATAGCTGATTGCACATTTTATGGCATAGAATACTACCTCATGATCATATGGAACTCATTGATAAATTATGTAATATAGATCTCGTAAGAGGACTCTCAAAGGATAAATACACCAAAGATAGAATTTGTGATGCATGTCAATACGGTAAACAACACAAAATTTCTTTTAAATGGAAAAGGGTTATCACCTCCACTATACCCCTTGACCTTTTCCACCTCGATTTATTCAGTACTAACCATGTTGCCAGTTTAAACAAAAAGGTACATGTGTTTGTCATCGTTGATTAGTTTTCAAGATATTGTTGGGTATTATTTTTTTCAAACAAAACTGATACCTTTGGTACTTTTATAAAATTTTGTAAAATAATGAAAAATGAAAAAGGTGTATCCCTCAAACAATCTCACACAATTTTTAAAGGGTTAATAGATTCTAAATCCTGAGAGTTATGAGGATTGGAATACTTAAGAAAATGCCACTTTGATTTCTATGGGAGCGATCTGATTTATATCGGGTCAAATGATCTCCACCTATTGGGTGACAGTTGTGTAAGTATGTCTAAGATCATAATTTGGAGAAATCCACGTCTAGATGATACCATAGATTGTGATACCCCTTGATAGATATATGTTTTGTTTCCCCCAAGTAAAACTTGGTTGGCGGATTATTTGATAATCCTAGTGGAGTAGCAAATAAGTTATGTCTGAGAATCAAGGAAATGATTAGATGTTGGTTAAAATCGATTAACAAAAAATTGATTTGACCAAGCATGTATCAGAGTCTTAACGTGGGAAATCAAATTGTGTACCATAATCAACTTTAAAAATAAGACAACATTATATCTGAGCGATTTTTGAGATAATTAAATTAAAGTGGAGTCATGATTATTTAGTGGAGTTAATTCACGATTAAATGAAGAAAGGAAATAATTGCGGAAATGAAATTGGGATTTTCGAGTATTTATTTGGAGCTAATTTAATTATTTATCTTGGGTCCCTGGTGTAGTCCATATACCCAAGTAGTTAGGTCAAGACTCACAAGAAACCCACTTTGGCACATGCCCACCTTTTGTACTTGTATATAAAGGTATGGGAAATGTTTTTTGGTTCATTAAAGTATATGCCTTCGCCATGGTCAACGAATTTCGATCTAATAGTCTAATACCTTTGAGGTACAAAGACTGGGTTTTCAGTCAGATAAGGATTCCAATTTATTCCACATCGGAATATGTGTTTACCAACATCAGGTTGAGCTATAAGTTGGAGGACTTTGAAGCAATCTCGAATTACTGACTCCACCATGTAGGCCTAACTTTTTGCCACTTCAGAGGCAATATGGATCGGTTACTTCCTAAGTAAATTTTGGAAGGTTCCTTCTAATGAAATTAGCTATTACACTTTTCAGTGAGCATAACGGTACAATTGCAAGTTTAATAGAACTCGTAACCCATAAAGGGGTTAAGCACATTGAGTGCAGGTTTAACTAAGTTCGACAGATTGAATGGAATGGGTGATAAGTTCATCACAAGTTTGTATCGAATAAAACCTGGTTAATCCTTTTATCAATAGGCAACAACTTGCCATGTGGATGGGTTGGGAGTTAGATACATGGATTTAAGACTAAGTGGGAGATTATTGGGGTTTTACGGTTAAAACAATGTATGACGGTTACTTTTATGTAACGATGTGTCAATTCCTTTTAAAATAAGAATCGTGGTTATGATAATAAATTATATTTGGTTTAATTATATTATAGACATGGTCGTCTATAGAGCTTAGTAGGAATTCTAGAGATGCGACTTCAGGGTGATCACAATGAGATTAGAATTTCGGTTCTAGAACTATTACAGCATTAAAAACCTAGATAGGGAGTTGGCACCCTATCGTAATGCTTGCGATGCAATCCTAGTAGTTCATCTCAAACTACGGGAACATGTTTAATGTTTCGAGAACTTGTTCAATAGTTTGACAGAGAATTGTGATCGGTATATTCCGGGAATGTATTGAATAGGGCCACCCATGATATTTTATTCCAAGGCTTGTCTAGATTAGACTCACGGAATCTCACACCATTTATAAAGGGTGAATATATTCGTAATCCTAAAATTTATGAGGATTGGATGGCTTGCGCAAATGTCACTTTGATTGCTTTGAGTGCAATCGAATTTATATCGGGTCAAATGATCTCCGCATATTGGGTGATAGTTGTATATGTAGGTTTGAGATCATAATTCGTAGGAATCCATGTCCAGGGGATACCGTGGATTGTGATACTCCCTTGATAGACTTATATATTTTGTTTTCACCAAGTAAAACCCGATCGGTGGATTATTTGATAAAGTTTATGGAGTAGCAAATAAGTTAAGTATGATAATCAATGAATTAATTTGATGTTGGTTAAAATAGATTAACAGTAAATTGATTTGACCAAACGGGTATAAAACTCTTAACTTGGGGAATCATATTGTGTACTATAATTAACTGTGAAAATAAGACATCATTATATCCGAGTGATTTATAACATAATTAAATTATAGTGTAGTCGTGATTATTTAGTGGAGTTAATTCACGATTAAATAAAGAAAGGAAATAATTATGGTAATGTAATTGGGAGTTCTAAGTATTTATTTGGAGATAATTTAATTATTTATCTTGGATCCCAAGTGTAGTCCATATATCTAAGTAGTTAGGCCCAGACTCTCAAGAAACCCAGTTTGGCCCAAGCCCACCTTTTGTACTTGTATATAAAGGTATTGGAAATGGTTTTTATATTTATTATGGTTTCTTAGGGTTTGAGAGGGGTGAGAGAAAATACTATTCATGTTTCTTTGAAGAGGAATATAGGGAGAGGACCAATATCACTCATAAGGAAAGGTTTTCATATCAAAAGGTGGCCATATACCTACCTAGATTTGTGGAGGATCATACACTTGACAATCCAAGCTTTACAGAAGGTTAAAAAGGTTATTGGAGAGATTGGATAGGCAGCAACATCATGTTCTTCATTAAACAATTTCTCCTCATACGAATCACAAGATTTTTTTATGGTATGAATTCTTGAAACCCTGTGTTAAATCCTTAAATCTTGTTATTTTTTTATTTTAATTGCATGATTAATCAAATATCTTAAGTGCTAATATTTTTCTGCATTTAAATATCAATCCCATTTTTTTTTTCATCAATTGATATCAAAGCCCCGGTTGAGATTGATTTTGTATTAAAAATATCTATGTTATCCAACACGAAACCCTAGTTTTGGCATGTTGTATGATTATAGAAGTTTGTGTATGGTATCGTGCTAGAATAAGTTTGTTGAGCTTCTAAGTTTATAACCTTTTCCATCATGGTCACGCATATTTATTTTGTGTGATTATTTTCTATGGTGGTTTATCCGTAGTTAATTTTTCTCCTAGATTCGATATAGTTTCAATAATTAGTTTTTTTTAATTATTTCAATATCTATGTATTGGTACGTGCTGAAAGAGGGTTGTAATGTTTATTTATCTTAAGAATCGTGTATTTACATATGCCTGGGTGTTGGGCTAAGTTTCATAAAGTTTCATGAAGAATTGTAGGAGTTATGATTCGAGGAAGAAAAATAAGATCATGTCGCAAAAATTAGAAATATTATTTTTCCCATTATTGATGCTCTTGTTGGAGACCATACGAAGCTTTGAATAAAAAATCAGCTCGATTAGACATTGTTAAGGTCACCTGCATATGTTTTTGGTGAAGTCCACTTTGAGTTGGACTCTTTCCTAAACTAAAGTCTTCTTCAATAAGGATTCTTTTACATGGATATTTTCACTTCAAGTTGGACTCTTGACTAAAAAGGAAGGATTCTTTTTCATGAAAAGTTTTAATTCAAGAAGAAGTCTAGACCATGGTGTAAAGGGCTTTTATATCTTTTAGTTTTCAATTATTTAAGTTCTTGCATGTCTCTTTATTTTATTATGTTGTATAATTTGTGTGCTAATTAATTGAATAGTTAGGAACACCCGTCTTATAGACAACATAGATTATTTATTTTAAGACTCGCCTAGTTCACCAATTTTCTCCGAAAATTTGTGTTATGGTTTATTCTTTTCTAAATTGAATTAAATTTAAAGGTGTGAATTTGAATTGAGATCTCCGGAATTTTTATTATGTAAAATTTAAATTGTATTTTTTATTTTAAGAAAATTAAAATAGTGAGATCAGGTGATTTAATTTATACAAGTAAATTGGAAATTACAACAGATTTAAATTTGGGCATTTAGAATTGAATGTTTAGTTTTTCAAAACCCTCAAGTTTGATAATAGTAAGTGGGAGAGGGGTTTTAACATAAACCCTATGGTTTCCATCAACGATTTTTAGACATTCAATATTATGTAGGTCCCCCAAAGAGGAATACTAATTGTTGTGGTAGTCGGTATAAGTTTCCTAATAGGTAATTTTGGATTCATTATTCACGTGGACTATCCCCTAAAGGAGGAGTCTATGTGATATGGGATAATCTAAAATTAGCTGGTGGTATACACTTAGACACGACTTTAGATATCGTCCCAACATAGTCAATATCATTAGGAGTGGGACCAAAAGTCGTCGGTTGTTCATTATGTTGGGCAAAGGATCCTGAACTATACAGATATCATAATAAAAGATAAAGTGTGCCTAGTTCAAGGTGTAGTGATTTAAGCTCCCAACGAGAAATCTCACCTCATACGGGAACTAGGATGTCCAACATAATAATTTTAAATTGGCATTTGAGGGATGCCACTTAAAATATGATCTAATTATTTCTCATGTTTAATTGGAAATTAATTTTTTAAATTTCATGTTTCTAAGATTTCAAATACGAATTTTATTTTTTCTCATTGTTTAGGTCTTAAATTTTTTATTCGAATAAGTTTTAAGGACTGTTAACGTAATTAAACATGGTAATGGTTTTCATCTTAAAAGTGAATGAATGGTTTTTGGTTCGATCTACTGTAACTTGGTATGTAGACTCGTGGACCACGAATCAGGATTGCAAGGTTCCAAGTAACCGGGCAATTACTTTAAAGAGAGATGTTCCTAGTTATAGGCATTAAGAATAAGGAAATAATATGAGCATTAACGATATCTTTTAGATAATGATTAAGACATAAAATTAATGTAGAAAAATTATTTATTAAACCTGGTTTTACAAATTGATTTCGGTTTTATAAATTGGTCTTGAACAGATATTCGATTGATTTTTCGAAAATTATTTTATTAAAATTGGACATTTGTTATCTATTCTGGTACATTGGGAAATAATTTATACATTATAAGGTTTGTCTCACCAGTACTTCTGAATATTGAATTGAATAATTTAATGGACAAGATCATTAAATAGAAAGAAAACATACTTTAGATTCTTTAACACACGATAAAGTCCATCATAGGTTATTCAGAACTGCAAAAAAATATTATTGGAATTTTTATACAAGAGACTGGCACATACATTCTATTTTAGTTTCTTCTTTATCGGTATCTTAAACTCCCCTTGAACATAAGAGTGGGCATAAGCTCATTCTAGGTCATGTTCGGATTTAAGAACGAGCTAAGGAAGTTGAAATTAAGGAAAGAGGTATGTATCTTAATTGGTTATCCCAAATCTTACAAAGGTAGTTTATATCTTAATTATAAGTACAAGAAGTTAGTTGATTGCATCAATGTCAGGTTCTTGTAAGAAGATTATGTAATAATCTATGGTCCCTAATGTAAGTTGGACTTACAAGGTATAATGCAGCATGATATTACCAATGTTGCTAGACCACCCTTACATGATAAAATACATCCTAATACCGATAATGCACTACCTTGTCATAGTAGGAGAATTATCGATGATTAGGATACACGTGTCACTTATACTGGATTACAAGTGGTGCCACGTTGTAGTGGGAGCATCAGGATTCATCATGAATGGTTAGTATTTTGGGTAATCATTTTGATATGATCCTAAGAAAACACAAACCGACTCCCAAGAACTACAATGAGGTATTCTAAGATAAGGACTTTTTCTTTGCTTTATGACTGTGGATACCAAAAGGGATTCGACGTATTTGAATCATGTTTTGGGGCTTGTAGACTTGTTGATAGAATAAAATCCATCAAGCACAAGTGGACAGATAAGAAATTAAAAGAAAGAGGGGTCGACTATGAGCAAACCTTCTTGCGATAGCCATGATAAAATATGTCAGAATTTTTTTAACATTAAGATTGTGTTATTGAACGATCATTTTGATAAGCACATAGTAAGAAGTCGGGAAAATAAAAGTGATGTAAGCTTGGGACATCCATTTATGGTTTTCAGCGAACATTAAGGTATTGGGTCATTCGATTTGATCAGGTAATAAACTTTTGATTTTCATTAAAGTCCAATAAGTACTTGTTTGCATAAATAGCATGACGAAAATTTAGGGGTATTTCTTAGTACAATTTGTGGATAATACTTACCTAATCGGCAACGAGGTGAGAGTATTATTTCACATAGAACTGTGGTTGTATGGATATTTGATATGAAATACTTAGGACAAGATAGTCATATCTTTATGATAAAGCTTACACTAGATCGGTTGCAAAGGATGTTGAGGTTATCCCAAGTCGATTGTATCAATCTTGTATAGATAAGATTAACATCAAGTTTCTACGAAAATATTTTATTTTCAAGTTTGGGATTATTCTGTCTGGGAATTAATGTTTAAAGACACTTGATTAGATGAAAGTAATGAGTGATATACATAAAGCTTCAGCGGGAGGCAACCTCAGATATGGTATGTTGTGTACTAAACAAAAGTCCGATATGCCTTTGGCATAGTCAATAAATTCCAGTATAATAGTCTTATACCTTTTAGTTACAAAGACTAGGTTTTCATTCAAATAAGGATTCCAAGTTATTCCACCTCAAAACATGTGTTTACCAACAGAAAGTTGAGCTATAAGTTGGAGGAGTGTGAAGCAATCTAGGATTGCTGACTCCACCATGGAGGCCTATGTTTTTGCCACTTAGGTGGCAATATGGCTCGATTACTTCTTAAGTAACTTTTGGAATGTTCCTTCAAATGAAATTATCTTTTACACTTTTTAGTGAACATTGCAGTACAATTTCAAGTTCGAGAGAACCCGTAACCCATAAAGGGGTTAAGCACATTGAGTGTAGGTTTCACAAAGTTCTATAGATTGAATGGAATGGGTGATAAGTTTATCACAAGGTTATATCGTATAACACCTAGTTATTACTTCTATCAATAGGTAACAAACTGCCATGTGGATGGGTTTGGAGTTAGATTCATGGCTTTAAGACTGAGTGGGAGATTTTCGGGTTATATTCTTAAAACTATGTGTGACGGTTACTTTTATGTAACGACGTGTCAATTCCTTTTGAAATAAGAATCGTAGTTACAAGAATAAATTATATTTAGTTTAAATATATTATATATATGTTGATCAATAGAGCTAAATAGGAATTCTAGTGATGTGACTCCGGGGTGATAACAATAAGATTAGAATTTCGGTTCTAAAACAATTGCAACATTCCAATCCTGGATAGGGAGTTAACACCCTATCAGAATGCTTACGATGCAATCCTAGGGGTTCATCTCAATTATGGGAACCGGTTTGTTGTTATGAGAACTTTTTCAATAGTTCGACAAAGGATTATGATCAGTACATTCTAGGAATGTATTGAACAGGTCCACCCCTGAGATTTGATTCCAAGGGTTGTCTTGATTAGACTCGCAAAATATCACACCATTTGCAAAGGCTGCATAGATTCTTATTCCCGAGAATTATGAGCATTGGATGTCTTTAGAAAATGTCACTTTTATTGATATGGGTGCGATCAGATTTATATCGAGTCAAATGATATCCGCATATTGGGTGACAGTTGTGTTTGTAGGTCTGAGATCATAATTCGTAGGAATACACATCTAGGGGATACCGTGGATTGTGATACCCCCTTGATAGACTTATATATTTTGTTTCCATGAAGTAAAGCCCGGTCGGTGGATTATTTGATAATTTTGGTGGAGTAGCAAATAATTTAAGTATGATAATCAAGGAATTAATTGAATGTTGGTTAAAATAAATTAACAGTAAATTGATTTGACCAAGCGGGTATCAAACTCTTAACGTAGGGGATCATCTTATGTACCATAATCAACTATGAAAAAAGGCATCATTATATCCGAGTGAGTCATGAGATATTTAAATTGGAGTGCAGTCGTGCTTATTTAGTGAAGTTAATTGTTGATTAAATAAAGAAAGGTAATATTTGCGGTAATCTTATTAGGAGTTCTGAGTATTTATTTGGTGCTAATTTAATTATTTATCTTGAGTCTGTACTGTAGTCCATATACCCAAGTAATTAGTCATAAACTCTCAAGAAACCCTGTTTGGCCCAAGCCCTCCATTTGTACTTGTATATAAAGGTATGGGTATTGTTTTTTTGTTCATTTGGGTTTGAAAGTGGTGAGCGAAAATTCAATTCACGTTTTTTTTGTAAAGAGGGAGAGGACCATATCTTACTCATAAGGAAGGGTTTTCATCTCAAAAGGTGCCCGCACACATACCCAGATGTGGGGAGGATCATACACTAGAAGATCCAAGATTTACAGAAGGTTAAGAAAGGTTTTTGGAGACCTTGGATAGGCAGGAACATCATGTTCTTCATCAAATCATTTTTCCTCATACAAATCACAACAAGATTCGCAACGGTATAAATTCTTGAAACCCTACGTTTAATCTTTAAACCTAGTTATTATTTTCTTTTCACTGTATTATTAATCAAAGGTCTTTAGGGATGAAATTTTTTCGCATTTAAATATCATTCCAGAGTTGTTTTTTCCATCAAACCATTATGAAATATTAAAGGAAAGAAACCTAACATCGGGTGCTTTAAAGTATTTGGATGAAAATGTTTTGTTCTAATATGATCGGGAAAACTTAAGTAAATTTGATCCAAAATCTGACGAAGGAATTTTTCTAGGATACACCATTAATGAAAAAGTTTATAACATTTTCAACAAATGAAGCATAGTCATTTAAAAATCTTTCCATGTCACCTTCGATGAAATCAATACCATTTCACTACACAAAATAGATGACGATGAAGACAACTACACATTATAAAACAAAAAATGAAAACTATTTCCATTACACCCCCCCCCCCCCCCCCCCCCAAGAACTAATAAAACATGCTTTGAATCCATATGATGAAACACATCTCAATCTACCAAAAACATGGAAATTCATCAACGATCATCCTAAAGACCAAATCATTGAAAAACCCTCCAAAAATATAGGCACTCGCTCTAAATTCAAAAATATGTGTAATAACTTTGTTTTCGTCTCTCAGATAGAATCTAAAACTATAACCGAAGAATAACAACATCATGATGCTAGTTATGCAAGAAAAATTAGCCCACTTTGAAAGAAACCCAGAATGGACACTTATACCCCCACCTAAAAATCACACCATCATCGCCACAAAGTGTGTTTTCAAAAATAAAATAGATGAATTCGGTTCTATCTTTCGTAACAAATCTCATCTTGTTTCTCAAAGCTACAAACAAGAATAAGGTATAGGTTACAAATAAACATTTGCCCCTATAGGCCATCTAGAAGCCATACGTATGTTACTTGCGTTCACAAGTTACAAAGATTTTAAACTATTTGAAATGGTTATAACAATATCCTTTTTAAACGTTTACATTAATCAATAAGTCAATGTAAAAAAACTCGATTTCAAAAACCACAAATTCCTTAATCATGTCTTCCAACTTACCAAAGCCCTTTATGGTTTAAAACAAGCCCCTCGAGCTTGGTATGGACATCTAAGAAACTTCCTCATCTCACACAATTTTTCAAGAGGTTTAGTTGATACTACCTTGTTTATCAATGTAATACCCTCTACTTTTGGGGGAATAAATTGTTAAGTGATGAATAAATTATGTAATGGGTTAAAATTATTACTTGTGAATTCGATAATAAATAGAATACCTAATTTATATGATAGCCAAATTAGGCTTGCGATTTGACTTTTACAACGTGTGTTTGAAATAATTAATTATGATATTCATTATGTGATTATATGATTTTGTGTACGCATATATATAACTAAGGGAAGTTTATGTACGCCATGAGGTATTACCGATTACTATGGGTAGCATCGTTTGGTTTGGACTCTAGAGTGATAATGAAGATTTGACTACGCATTTTAACTTTATGTCTGTGGAGGGTAGGTATATCCTTAGGATAAGTTTGTAGATATTCATAGTAGTATTTTTGGGACTCATTTGGGGACCCAAAAATAGACTAGTTACACACTCGGGAATGGGGTTATTTAAAGGAGCTTAAACCCATTCATTCGTTTAAAAAAATATATCTTCCATTTATATATAGAGAGAGAGATGGATATAGATATATATGTAGAGAGAGGGAGATCTAAATCGAGGTTTTGAGGAAGATGAAGATGGACGACTAATCAAGAGGGAGAAATCTCTAGTTCATGTCATTTCAGGTAACAAATTTCTTACAATACTCTTATAAATTTTTAATTTATTTATGAGTCAGGATGATCTTCGATTAATTATGGGATTATAACTCATGTATTAGGATTTAATCACATTTTAAAGTTAAATCCATGTGTTAATTTGGTGATTAAATCTGAAATTTGATGAGAAATTGAGATTTGTGTGTTCTTGACAAAGTTAGGGTTTTTAAAGATTAAACCCATAAAATTAATGGATTTATTTGATTATAATGACTGGTAATCATTAAAATCATGTTCCCATACTTATATTTTGACTGGGTAATGTTTGGGTATTGATTTGGGAGCCTGTGGAAGCTTTAATGGAGGATTTGGAGGTTAAAACCCAAGAAAAAGATGAAAAAGAAGAAGAATATGATATCTGGGTTGATCGATCGATTTACCCCTACAATTTTTTGCCAAATGTGCAGTTTTATATCTTTGAATTACGAATGCGTGAGCACTGACCTTGTATTTTTTCCATTTTTTTAATTAGTTATGATTTTTATACTAATAATTCACGGGATTGAAATTTTGGATTGGTGATTTTAGGTTAGGTTTTCTTTTAGAATTTCCCTCTAGTTGATTAAGAGATTATAATTGGTTAATATTGATGATTGTTATGTAGTATAAGAGATATGACATTTGTATTATTTTAGTTCCATCAGGTGTTAGGATTGGGTAGATGCGCGAGTGAGCAAAATCCTACAGTTATATGTATATATGTTGAACTTGGAGAAGGATGAGGTGAAGTTATTGGTGATTAATTTAGGTCTTGAGAGATTGTAAACAATGAAATTAAATTAGTAATTAAATGAGATGGACCATACGAGATGAGTACATTATTTTGAAATAATTATGCCCAAACCTAAGCCTTGTTAGGCCCATTGTTTCATAAATAATGAGATTTCACATTTATTTTTGCTATTTAGAAGACAAATACAAGTCTGAAAATAATTCGAGTTAAAAATGCAATTTTAACAATTTCAAGGGATGAAATCATAATTTCATAAACTTTATGGGACTAGAAGTAATTTTAAATGTTTACAGGAAATATGAAGTTCTCCCTAAAATTTGGTTTAATTCCGAGTTAAAATTAACGAGATATGAATTTCGGGTACTATAATGCAAAGATGGGTAATTTGTAATTTCGTAACATATTATGGAACTAAATTTAAATTAATTATTTTTAATTTGTATTTTTACAGGTACCTTGGGAGTTTGAAGAACAAATGAGTTGATATGCAAAAATTGGTTAAGATATGTCGCGACACGACATGTTCAACACAATAGTAGTAAAATAATATTTTTAAATTTGCTCAAGTGTTCGTTGAGACCGTGTCATAATTTTTTAAAAATATATTTAAAAGATTCACAACTTCCTGGTCGACAATTTTCAAAATACGAAGATTTGAATGAGAAAAATCAGTTTGAAAAATCTGTTGTAAACAGTGACGAAAATGGAAGAAAAAAAAGGGGAAAAAAAACTTTCCTTATTTTCCCCCAAATGCACCCCGAAGCTATTACCTTCCATTATTTTTCTCCCACTTGCACCCCAAAGCTCAACCTCCTTATTCATAATTTAGGAAAAGTTTACAAAAAAAAGTTTGACCCAATTAAATTTCTTTTTCCACGCATTTTCACCTATAAAAGGAGTTCAATACACAAGAGATGAGAGAATAATTGGGAGTGACAATTAGGAAGAAAGTTTGAAAGAAAACTTTGAGAGTTAACTTTTAGGATCACCAAAAATAATATACTTTGTATTTTTATTTTTGAGTGTTTGTGAAGTAATTTGTGTCTAAATATTGAGACTCCACTTTTGAAAGTTGATTTTTTAATGAGAATTATTATTTCAGCTTGACATATTCGTGTAATAATTATGATGCTAGCTTAAATTAATTACTAGGATTATGTGAAATTTTTCAGGATTACTTAGTGCATGTTTTAATTAGTTATAATTCGCTTAAACTCCCTATTTGTTCTAAAAACGTTTTGAAAATTCAGTATTCATTAAACTAGTCCCGAAAATAATATTTTAAACCTTAGATATTAATTCCAGATTCATATTCTTTTATTTTGTGTGCTTATATTTAATGGATTATTCTTACGCTTGATATTTAATGCTTAGGAGTGAGTTTTAATTTTTTTAAGGAAATATGAATTTTTGGCATCTAAAAAAATAGAGAGAGAGAGATATAAAATATTTGATTTGAACTTTAACGTTTTCATCTTTCGAAATTTACTCGATGAGAGTTAGTACAATTTTGAGTTACAAAAGGGGATTGCGAGTTAGACTAATTAATCACACTGTAGTGAAAACGGTAAACAAATCCGAAATCCTTGTAATTTTCTCCATATTTGTTACATACTTTATGTTCACCCCTTTATTATTGTTTACTTTATTTTATCTCAACATCTTATTTCCACCCCAATATTATTAGTTGAAAAGTTTATATTTTAAACGAATTGACCAAATCTTTGTGGGATCGAGCCGTGCTTACACTCGATATATTACAATTGAAGAGTGCGCTTTTGTTCAAATTAAGAAATTATTTAATTAAACATAGTTTTTCAATTAAATCCTAAAAACATGCACCTACGTGTGTACTTTTGTCAAACCATAAATATATAAAGCATGTGATACAAAATATCAGGAAAAATCCCCACAGGGCAAAACCATTTATTTTCACTATAATTTGTAAAAATGGTTACACGGATTATAATGAAAATAAGTGTGACATACGAAATACCTGTCGGTGTCGGTTCCGATGTCGTCGACTGGAATCTCCCGTAAGAACTCTAGATGGGCAGAAATGAAGAAGAGACCGGCTTCTCCACAAAATACTCCAGATAAGTAAAATTAACCTCTTGAAGGTTTATGAAATACACATAAATAAATGGGAGAGAGTTTTCTTTTATAAAGAGGCATAATAGCCAAAAAAGCAAGTCTATTAAAGAGGGCAGATTCTGGGCCGGATTTTTCTTAACATGCTAGAAAAAAATTTTGACCATCAAGTAGTGGTGACAGAAATTGATACAAAAATTGAGGCGACGGCGTTCGAACGACATAGGCCTGTCACTCGAACGAGGACACATGTCGTTCGAACGAGTTCACGCGACATGCTTATGTCACTCGAACGACATGTGATCTCGTTTGAACGAGCATGCTTTCCAAAAAAGTCCGCTTCTATATAAAAAAATTTCTGCAACTGATAAAAACTAGTTTAGACTTCAAACAATATTTTCTAAAAAAATTCCCAAATATTTATGCAAATATAAACAACTCCAATAAATTTTTTTACTGATAATACGTCATGGAGTAGGGGGAAACGGTTGAGCAGCACGTCGCATGTATCATGATGTACGTGTGAAGATGAAGGATGAATGGATTCGAATAAAGGCCGTCGTGGATGATCGTGATGACGTGTCGAATATAGCGGTATCAGACATACAAACTGTGATCTAGGGAAAGCAGAAAATTCCTAAATTCTACCCGGACATTTATAAAATTATGTCCTTACAAATCTCCCCCTATGTCCATGCCGGTACATACATAAAAAATCTGAATTATGCAATCTCCCCCAAAAAAATGACATATAAGATAATATCCCCGTTAAACCCTTAAACTGAGAATACTAAATGATATGTCTTCAATCAAACTTCAACATCTTCAAGTCTCCAACACTTCAGAAACTCCCAAAGCTTTTCTCATCAGGGTGTGCAATCCGATAAATATCAACTTTGTACCTACACACATAAGATAAAGAATATACCCGTGACACGCAACAGTTTGAAATATAATGATATGCAAAAATCAAAGATCAAATAAGCTTAAGCAAATCATAGATAAATCAAAATAAATTTCTCCCCCATAATTCATTCTCCCCCTTTTTATGATGTCCCCAAATAGATAGATATGAGAAGCATAAATATGGAAAATGTCACCAAAAAAAAAATCTTCTATCTATTTTCTATTTTTTTAATAATTTTTTTAAAAAAAATTCACACAAAATATTCAACAAAGAATATAAAAAGATGTCATAAGGAAAAAAAACTTATATTTTTGAATTTTTCAAATTTTTTACACAAAATATACAACAAAGAATCACACCATGAAAGAACACAAAAACAACCAAGTCGATGATAGCGTAAATGTAGGGGTGTGAACAAATTTGATAGGAAAATTAATGCGTACAAACATGACATATGTGCATGATGAATATCAGATATTCCTAACGAATGAACTCAACATCTTCCTTAGGTGTAAAAAGATGGAAATATGAGACATTGACTCAATCAAATCAGCAAATCAAAGCTCAAAGGGATTTCTACACCAATAACGTCCAAAACGATTTAATGCTTTTTTAGGACTTTCAAGGAAGTGCAAATCCGTTTAAATTCTCCAACCAAACTCCCTCAGATTAATATTTTGAATAGAGGTGATCTAAATTCTCAAACTTTGGATAATTGATGGTGAAACCTAATAGCCCATAATTGGCATTTATTTGTTTTTATAGCCTTTAAATTTTTTCGGGCTCTTTTAACCTCTTTGGATCCCGGATAATAAAATTCCTCAATTTTTTAGGTCCGATTTAACGGTGGCTTTATCGCAAAGGATAGATAATTACCTTTCGTAGCTCTTTACCGTTTTAAAATACCACATAATCTCACCAAACGGTTTTTACATGCATTCCAATCTTGTCAAGTTTTATCGCATAAGGTTCGTTGTATAGACATAATTGAGATGAAAACACTCAAGCTAATATGTGATAGACAAGTACAATAATAAAATAAAATCGTGCATGTGTGGAATAAAGGAGATAAGGATCCAAACATGTAGAAAGATATCACTAATCACATCCCAAAGACTCCAAATAATGTAAAACACATGGATGCAATGATGTAGCGTCTCAAATCACTATCAAACAGTCACATGGATAAGTGGAATGAAATTTGTGACTTGGTTATCTTAAATGCTCATCCATAATAGGTGTAAAATACAAATTTTTTTTTTTGTTTTTCTAAAATTTTTCTAAAAAGAAAATATTTTTGGATTTAAAAAAATATATATAAATAATAATGCACATGATACAAACTAGCAATATGAATCATATGATATGAACATGACAAAGCATCCTATACTAGACACGGACCAACCTCTCAGTCAACTGTGCAAATCCCTATAGACTTCCTAAGACACTCGAATCTAAGGGAATCTAAAGGTTTCGTGAAAATATCGGCTAACTGACGATCGGTGGGTACGTAACTCAGGGATACGACTTTCTCCTCAACTAGCTGTCGTATAAAGTGCTCGCGTATCTTGATGTGCTTTGTTCGCAAATGCTGGACTGGATTGCGGGATATGTGTATCGCGCTCATGTTGTCACAGAAAATGGTCATGGTGTCCTATGAAATCCCATAATCCTTTAGCATCTGCTTCATCCACAAGAGTTGCGTGTAACAACTCCTGGCGGCGATGTACTCAGCCTCCACTGTGGA
Organism: Sambucus nigra; assembly: GCA_949130495.1. Classification (NCBI taxonomy): domain Eukaryota; kingdom Viridiplantae; phylum Streptophyta; class Magnoliopsida; order Dipsacales; family Adoxaceae; genus Sambucus; species Sambucus nigra. The sequence goes on from OX422224.1 coordinate 406,303,135, forward strand.
CAAAGAGATGGAGTTTTTCTTCTTTCTCAACTAGGAGACAAGAGCAGAACCAAAATAGAAACACCCACCATAAGTGCTCTTATATCCATCTACATCCCCGACCCAATCGGCATCTGAATAGGCGGACAAACAGTCATCGGTATCAAAGGAATACCAAATATCGTATGAGAGAGTCCCACTTATATATTTGATAATACATTTTAGAGTGAGTAAGTGTGACTCTTTTGAGGATGCCTGATATCGCACACAGACTCCAACACTAAAGGCTATGTTGGGATGACTGGTAGTCAAGTATAGAAGACTACCTATCATACTCTGATACAAGGTTTGCTCTACGTCCTTGCTTGAAGTGTCCTTACTAAGCTTGATAGAAGTACTCATAGGTGTACGAGCATGCTTAGCAGAGTCTATACCAAATTTCTTCACTAGGTCTCTAGCATACTTAGATTGGGAGATGAACATCCCATGCTCTAGCTGATGAACCTGGAGACCAAGGAAGAAAGTAAGCTCATCTACCATGCTCATCTCAAACTCACTTTTCATTTCCTCCTCAAAGTGGTGAGCATGCTGGGAGAACGTGGATGCAAAGACTATGTCGTCCACATAGACTTGGGCAACCAAAATAGCACCGTCATCTCTCCTAACGAACAACGTCATATCAAATCCCTCTCTATTGAATCACAGGCTAAGAGATAGGAAGTAAGCCTCTCGTACCAAGCACGGGGTGCTTGCTTCAAACCATACAAGGCTTTCCTCAGATAGTAGACGTGCTCCGGGTGCTTAGGGTCTTCAAACCCTTTTGGTTGTACCACATAAACCTTCACATGTAGAATACCATTTAGAAAGGCACTCTTGACATCCATTTGATATAACTTGAAGTGCAGATGACATCCGATGGAGAGTTGTAAGCGATCGGACTCAAGCCTCGCAACATGAGAAAATGTCTCCCCAAAGTCTACACCCTCAATCTGTGTTGTAAGGACACAATTCTCTGATTGCGTCTTAATATAGTTTTAGCTCAATTCTGGATAAAAACGTTTATTCATAGGATAGTGTTAAATTGTAATCTATTCAAATCTATGAAAAGTTTGTTGAAGACGTGGTGGCAAAGAGTATAAAGCTTCATCAAAATGCCGAGTTTGTGTGCCTCGTTTCTAGGTCATCAATATGGTTCCATAGCTCCTAAGGTATGAATGCATTTTAATATATATATATATAGGATCTTGGAACATTTTACTGGGTGTAGGTTTAACTAAAACTGTTGTTTACTTTCAGTAAAATTTTAAAAAAAAACTTTAAAATAAAGTATTTAAAGTTTTTGGGCTATAAATTGAAATATAAAGTTTTTTGGAAGTTCGTTCGAACGAGTTTTTCATTCGAACCAAAAGTCGTTCGAACGAGTTTGCCAATGAGTTCCCATAATAGGCCACTGGAATATCATTCGAATTGTCGTTCGAATGAGATGGCTGTTCGAACGAGAATTCAAACGAGATTTCTAACGAGTTTACTTTTTAACACACTGGAACTTCGTTAGAAAGCTCGTTCGAACGTGACTTTGTTCGAACAAAAATCTCATTCGAACAAACTTTGGCGGGAACAGGTATTTGGCAGTTTTTGAGCAGTTTTCCCATGCTTTCCCACTACTTTACCCACTAACTTTTCACAGAACTTAATATGTGCGGGAATAACTTTTCCCAACTTAACTTTTTCATACACCTCTATCTCCTAGAGAGAATTTGAGAGAAAAATTTATAGAAGAAAAAGTTCATTCTTTTGAGTGTCTAAGTTTCAAGAAAAATCATAATACACTCTAGTTTTCACCCATTGTTTGTTTATCCAAGTTCATATATATATATATATATATATATATATATAATTTGCTTGGAGTATTTGGCATCGATTTATCTCTACAATTTGAAGAGAAGTTCGGATTTTTCTTTTACATCCCTCAAAGAAGAAGAAGATGGTTTTGCTGCCGCATTCTCACATGGTGAAAGGCACCATGTGTGGTTGACGGTGTACCTATTGTCTGATCGGTGGGTTCCGATATCGCGGTGGAGCTCCGTGGTTATCCGTTAGGCAGAGGTGTATACAAGAAAATGCGTAGGGGCTTAAAGGAGTCGAGTCAGTGTTGTAAGTCATCTTGCTTGTATTTGTAATTTTCGTACTTAGTGGATTTGAGGCTAGGGCCATCCGAGGTTGTTTCCAGTTGTGGGTTTTTCCTCGTACATCACGGCGTAGTGGTTTGTTGTTTAATTTTATCGTGAAAATTCACCTTAGATGTATGTTGAGCTAAAAAGATAAAATTGGTTTTAATCACTACTCATGTTTAAGTAGGTGCTAATTAATTTGGGTAAAAATTAATTTAATTCAAGTCTTCAATTTAATTTGTTAAAATTGGTTTGGCCTAATTTGGTAAAATTGAAAAATATGACTTAGGAAAATTTCTAGGACTTGGGTTAATTAATTGTGTTTAAGTGAAATCAAAATTGTGTGTGTGTTTATTCTATTTCACTTGGGTTTAATTTTAATTTGAGATAAATTAAAATTGTTTTATTGAACCACCATCTCGCTTCCGCATCATATTTAAAAAGGAAATCACTTTTTCTATAAGAAGTTTAAAATTGGGGGCCCTTGTGCGTTTCAAAGTGGTATGAGTGCCAAAACGATAAATTATTTCGTTAATGATCCATTAAATACTTTTGGCTAAAATGGAATTTTCCCCATTCTCAAAATTTACTTTTTTTATGGTTCTAATTACACGTATTGGAAAGCGCGAATGAAATTGGCACTAAAATCTATCGACGAGAGAGTTTGGTTATCTGTAGTTAACGGGTGGTCCCCACCAACTCATTTAGTAGATAATGAACGTGTTCCCGAACCGGCCGATAGATGGAGTGAGGGTGAGTTTAAACTTTCAAATTTTAATTCCCGAGGTTTAAATGCCTTGTTTAGAGCTGTCACACCAGATGAATTCAAACACATTATGACGTGTGAAACTGCTAAAGAAGCTTGGGATATTTTACAACTCACTCATGAAGGAACTACTGTCGTAAAATCTTCGAAACTCCAAAACCTCACCACTCAATTTGAAACCATCAAAATGGATGATAAAGAAACATTCGATGAATTTTATGCTAGACTTTCAGATAATTGTAATTCATCTTTTAACTTGGGAGAGAAAATACCAGACAACTGAGTAGTAAAGAAAATTTTGAGGTCCCTTCCCGATAGATTTATTCCAAAAGTGACCGTTTTGAATTCTTTACCAACTTTAGCCTCTACGAAATTAGAAGAGCTCGTAGGTGATTTACAAACCTATGAACTATACATGTTTCCCTCTAAAATTGAAAAGAAAATTAAAAAGGGCATTGCTTTAAGAGCCCGAAAAGAGGACAAACAAGTAGTAGAGAGAGAGAGTGATAGTGACTCGGAAGACATGGCATTGTTTGCTCGAAAATTTAGAAAATTTCTTAAATTTAACAAAGATAAATTTTAAAATGATTTTAAGAAATTTGAAACTTCTAAGTATGACAAAGCCAAATGGATCCCTAGAACTTATAAAGAAAATTTAAATAGGGACGAGTCAAATACGTGTTTTGGTTGTGAAAGGTATGGCCATTGGGCTTCTGAGTGCCCCACAAAACTAAGGAAAGAGGGTAAGAGACCTATTTCATATAACGCAACCCTTAGTGATAGTGATAAGGAATAGGGACCCAATTCCCCTATTGAGTGCAACTTTACTACGTTCTTTTCTAGTTATGTTAGTGATAGTGAGAAATCATCCAAAGATGTCATCTAAGAACATAACACTTCCGAGGTCAAAGTTTATAATTCCCTTGCTTTTGATGGTAGTGAGAGTGAAAAAGAAAGAGAGAGTGAAAATGAAGAAGAGGTTGATGTGAGTGAACTTCAAAATGCTTTTCAAGAACTTTATGAAGAATATATTAAATTAAAAAGAGAAAATTTGAAGTTAGAAGCTAGTTTAAAAGAGCGTGTCAAGGTCATTGATGATAGTGTGTTGGCTGAAGACCTTAGGACACGTGAGAAAGCTCTTCTAGAGAATCTTGAATATATAAAAGGCGAGAGAGATAGCCTTAAGGGTTTAATGGAAAACTTGAAAAAGGATCTTCTTGCTTTTGAAGAGCGAAATGTTTTATTAGAGTCTAACATTTTAGAATTACAAAATAAATTAAAAGACTCTAGTAATGTCAAATTTGATTTGGAGTGTCGTTTGAAAAAATTAGATAAAATCTTAGGAACGGTCCAAATTAAAAATGACATGTGTGGTTTAGGCTTCAATACTTGTAATGAATATACTCATAAAGCTAAAACCAATGTTTTAGGAGAATCTACTAGGAATGCCTTTAGAGATCAATACTTAGGTACCAAATCTCGACGTGTTTTTACTTGTGCACATTGTGGTCGAAAAGGTCATCTTAGGAAATTTTGTTTTGCTATTAAACGAAGTCCTAGAAAAACCCAACGTGCGTAACACAACCACTTCTCTCACTGTGCGTAACACAACCTTCCCCTAATGGCTCTTCCTTGTACGTTCTTTCTTGCTTGTTTGCTTCCCCCAAAATATCCAACCCTCGCGGTTCCCCTTCATCACCCTCTCTCTTGGAATTATTAAAGATATTTGTTTCGAGGGTCATGTTCTCGAAAGTTAATTGCATACGCCCACTTCGGGTACTGATAAAAGCATTAGCTGTAGCTAAAAATGGGCGGCCAAGGATAACGGGAACATGATTACTTGGGAGAACGGAAGGTTCTTCGTCCCAAATGACAAAATCCACCGGGAAGTAGAAAGTGTCTATTTGGACAATCACATCCTCAACAATTCCTCGAGGAAACTTCACAGAACGATCCGCGAGTTGGAGAGTCATATTGGTGGGCTTAAGGGCCCCCATTTCTAGTTGCCTATAGATGGAATAGGGCATAATGTTAACACTCGCTCCTAGATCTATTAGAACTCTCTCGATTCGGTTCTTCCCCATGATACATGAAATAGTGGGTGCACCCGGATCTTTATATTTTAATGGAAAGTCACTCGACAAGACTGCGCTGACATTTTGGGCCAAAGAGACGTTTTGGTTTACCTTTAGCTTGCGTTTCACCGTGAGTAAGTCCTTAATAAACATAGCATACGCGGGAATTTTCTGTATAGTCTCGTGAAAAGGTAAATTATTTTTTACTTGCTTAAGGACTTCCAGAACTTCATCACGGGAGGTCGTTGGAGTGAGAGACCAACCGTTGAGGGTATGGGGCAGTGGTGGGGGTGATGGCCTTGGGTCCACTAGTATTTTCCTCCTCCTCACTCTCAATTAAAGGGGAATCTTAGGCCTCTCTTATGCCGGGGGAAACCTATTTATCTTTAGATGCATTGCGTGGGGGAGGTGACAAATCAACTACTTTCCCACTACGTAGAGTGGTAATAGCGCTACAATGCTCTCGATGGTCGTGGGATGTAGTGCCAACACTGGTTTGTCCTAGGGGAGGTCGTTGGCTTTGAGCAGGAAATTTGCCCTTCTCTTGGACATTCAATGCAGTTTGCAACCTTGAGATGCTAGTATGTATTTTATTGAACATTCGATCATACTTAGCGCTGTTCTCCTTTTGAGATTGGATGAGGTGATTTAAGTTGTCCTCAAGAGATCGCCTCGATGGGGTAACATAAGGACCAGGAGGTGGTACATGCATAGGAGGAACCACTTGCTGAAATTGAGGGGGTGGTGGTGGTAAAGTCACATGTGGATTAGGAGCCATCCCCCCTTGAGGTGGTACATTATAATTTCCGCGAAACCCCCCCTATTGCCTCAACTTGTTCAGTGGACATTGCCTTGTAAGCGGGTATTGCCGGACATCCTTTGGTAGAATGACCCGCCGCACAAATGGCACACACCTCTTCTTTTTCAGCTGAGATATGTCAAGTAGCTTCTCTAAACCGAACCTCAAGGATGTCTCTTATCCTTTTTTCTAACTGATCAAGCCGACGGTCTAACAATGTGTCCTTGTCCAATTGATAAATACCGGAAGCAGCAGGAGTGTTGGACACTTGTCGATGTCTGTTTTGGCTGTTGGGGTCAGAAACTTCCCATGATTGCGTAGTCTCTGCTACGTATTTCAAATGAGCCTCAGCATCGCTCGAGTCTAACTCCCAAAAAGGTCTTTCGCACATGGTTTGAACAAGTTGTTTAGATGCTAAAGTAAGACCTTGATGAAAGAACGAAATGAGATGATGTTTCTCAAATCCATGATGTGGGCAAGCGCTAACTAACTCCTGAAAACGTTCCCAACACTTATCAAAGGCTTTATTGTCATTTTGGCGAAAACCTTGGATTTGAGCCTTGACAGAATTGGTTTTGTGTTGTGGGAAGAACTTGGAGAGAAACTTGGTTTGCATATCTCTCCAGGATAATACGGAATTCGGGGGTAGCGACCATAACCAAGTTTTAGTTTTATCCTTTAAGGAAAAAGGGAAAAGCATTAATCGGATAACATCTTGTGGGCAGCTTTGATCACCAAACGTCTCATATGTACCTTCGAATTCTCGAATATGGAGATATGGTTTTTCAGAATCCATCCCATGAAATGTAGGAAGAATTTGAGTCATCCCATTAAGAAAGTGGAACTGACCGGCATTATACGGGAGAAAAATGCAACCAGGGGTAACAGTTCGCTCCGAAAATAAAAGGTCTTTCATGGGAAGATATGGTATCTCTTCCTCTCCAGCACCAACACCAACACTACCGTGCACCGACATATTGCTACCTAACGATTCAGAATTCACACTCAGTGTTTGACTCAAAAGTGTGGATTTTTGTGAAATTAGGTTGGAGACAACAGAGGAGTTTGCTTGAACAACTTATGAAAGATGAGATGAGATTTTTTTTTTTTTTTACGAAGTAGTAAGTCAATTATAATCTATAACAAACACTCCCCGGCAATGGCGCCATTTTTGATCGAGGTGTAAACCGAGCGTCCGTGTAATACGCTAGTCGTTGTTATCGGCTTCCAACCTCAATACAAAAAAACCTAAACTTGTAACTACACTCTTAAGGAGTATAGTGGCGAGTCTGGGTATCGAATCCATAGGGAATGGTTGATAGAATTTAATTGATTTATTACCTCTAAAGAAAAAATGAAAAAGATGATGATGGTTGAATAGGAAAAAACAGTAAGTAAATAAAGAAGTTAAATTAATTAAGATTAATTAGAAAGTAGGTTGGAATACAATCCCCCTAACCCTAGTAATTTACCGTATAGAAACCTAGAATTGTAAATTATAAATTTGAATGAATCCAGTCTTTATAGATCCTAAGCATTACATATATGAAGGATCTAGCCCTCATCATATGAAATCAAAGGTAAATATAAAGAGGTGATAAATAATTTTACGCACATCATATTCTTAATCATCTCAAGTACCTAGGGCAAGAGAGATTAAAAGATCTACAATGGTTGTAAAATTGTTTTGCACGACTCTTTCAAATTTTTAATTTAAATTCTATTTTCTACATAAGTAATTTACATTGGGATGGGTTCATGCATCCCAACCCTTAAAAACTTAGCTTAAAATGATGAAATCAAAATAAAACTTACAAATTAAAGTGTAGGAATTCATAACTAACTCTAGAAAATTGAGAACATGACTTGAATTGCGAATGGAAAACTAGAAATCAACAATTAATTAAACTAAATAGGAAAGCAGTAAAAACAATAAATTAAAATTACTTGCAATGGATGAATGATGAATCTTGAATAGAACTTTGAATCTTGAATAGTAGACAAACTTCAAAAACTAGGGTTTATGAAAATTTCTACCAACGAAAACTAAAAAGACTCTCTAAAATCTGACTTTCTCTCTCTAAAATTCTATTCTACTCTCTAGAATTCGACTCCCTCTCTAGAATTCAACTCCTCTTGAAAATGAGGTAGGGCTTGGTATTTTATATCACCAAGTAGCACTAATTTGACAGCCAGAGTTGCTTGTTGCACAAGTTTTCCAAGAGTTGCACTTCTTTACATGCATAATTAATTGCCTGGATTTCGCATGACCGGACCGGTCCATTATCGTGCAACTTCAAAACATCGTAACTTCTTCACTGTAGCTCGGATTGAGGTGCCGTTTTTTCTAGTGTTCTTGTAATTTAGAGATCTTCAACTTTCTAGTTGGCCCCACCTCCGGAATAAGGCTACAAAATTACGAAAATTCCCTTCAACTCTCCATTTCTTGGTTTCTTTCACTGTTTTGAGTTCTCTTTTGCACCAATTTGCATGAAATACCTGTAAAACACATGATAAATACACAAAAAAAGAAATACTTTCCAAAAGGGGTTATTAGCATAAATACGAGACAAATCCAAGCTATATACACAACACGGGATCATAAAAATACCGAAATTAAGGGGATAAATATGAAGAATGTGTGCCTAATCACTCTTCCTTAATTGCCATGTTCTTCTCCTGACTGAATACTCGACATTTTTTATTTATTGGCTTAGCAACCTTCATTATGCTGAGCTCATAAAAGATGAATTCTGGATCTATATCCGACATTTCTTCGTGGCTCTAGGCAAACACATTCTTTTTCCTTCTTAATAACTCAACTAGTTTTTTCTTGAGAGTTGGATCCACTGACGATTCAATCTGGGTGTTCGTTATGGGTGTTTGTCGTCTAGCATCACTGGCTCTATATCCTTAATTACCTGGCCTTTAATTAACTTTTCTCCATCTCAAGGATCTAGCATGTCGATCTGATAAGTGGTGGCCAATTTCTTATGGTCTTCATGTTCCATCGATGTGTATTAGCACTCGCATGCTTCCACCTGATTTCCTTTCACTACGTCGACCCCATAATTAGTATCTAACTTCAAGCATTGGTGCACATTACATGGAAAAACTTCAAACTTCTTCAATCCAACCCTTCCAAATTATTATTGTAGGTTGAACGAACGTTATCATCCAGGACGAAAAAGAAAATCCTGTCTGTTTGGAAAGTCGACCAGTCAGCGACCACAACTCTAGCTCAATAGTTCCTAAGGGTAACTCATTCTCCCCTAAAAATCTGATGAGAAGCATGCGATATGTCTCTAACTTCCTCTCCTTCATCCTCAGATTTTTTTAAATGGCTATAGAATAGGACGTTGGGAAATATGCCATTATCGACTAAGATTCTTGCCACCCGTCTCTTACGCACTATCATGGTGATGACCAAAGGGTCGTCATGTGGGTAGAGTACACCTGATAAGTCATGTTTAGAAAAAACAACAATAAGACGATATTTGTTTACCTTTATATGGAGGGTTTCCATGACTCCACCTATGTTTATATGTCTAATATGAGCACATGCCTTTGCCTTACTTAGGTAGGCTTTCCTCTCTGTCGGTTCATCTCCACTTCCAGTGTCTACCCCGTTATGATGTCTCACCTTATGGAGATCATCTTAACATCATATATTGGCTCTGTAGGTTTCTTAGGCAGGTCTCGGTCATCTTTGGAATCGTCATCCCAACCTCATTTCTTCTCGTCCACCTTCCTACAAAGGGACTCTGATCGGCGTCTTCTAGGTTTTTTATCATTGTTTCTATAATATCGACTACCTTTGTTAACAAACTTTGTTATTTTTCCTCGCCTGATGAGAATCTCAATCTCATTCTTCAAATCGAAGAATTTGTCTGTGTTGTGGCCATGATCATTATGGAACTCGCAGTACTTGGTTTTATCCCTCTTATTAGGGGAATCCTTCAAATTTTCCAACCATTTCAGGTCGTTACTTCCATGAATCTCCTCAACCATGTGGTTCACCCTCATAGTTAGAGGGGTATATTCATCAAAATTCCTCAGCCTATCGACCTTTAAGAATGCTCTATAGCTCTATTGGCCAAACTTATTTAATTAGATGTCAACCCATAAACAAATTTTATCGTTTTACCCTAAGACATGCATCTAGGTGATAAAACAAATAATTTAAAGCATGCAATCAACAAAGGCAAAGTTTGAGAAAAAATTCCTTGCAGGCAAAACCTTTTATTTAATCACTTTGAAAATAATACAAGATAGTCTAATTACAATACTACTTGATACTAGCAACAAGTATAACACGCTATTCTTGGCAAATCTCTAAAGAATACTAATCGGTCAGGAGTAGTCCACAGGCGGCCTTCCACCCTCAGTATCAACCGATCAGCCTTTGTCTTCAATAATAATCCCCTCGAGAATCACAATGGTCAGTAGTGAAGATGATCTCTCCACAAGAGTAGTGTATGCAAGGATACAAACTAACTAGAGTTTAAAAAGATTCACACAAATATATTTTGGAGATGTGTTTTGTGAATCAAAAGAGTTTTCTAAAATCAAAAGGTTGAAAACTTTTCCAACAGGTATGCAGAAATCATTCTGGCAAAAAGTCTTAGAAAAATTAAACAAGAATCAGGTTTTTATAGACGACACAAAATTCGAGGTGACATATCTCGTTCAAATGAAAACAAGGCTAGTTCGAACGAGAATGGCATCTCGTTAGAACGAAAGCAAAGTTCGTTCGAACAAAAAAACTATCTCATTTGAACAAGCTACTAACGAACTTCAAACAAAATGAAACAATATGCCCTCGTTTGATTTTTTTTTGATAAAATATCAAACGAGCTTTCTAATGAGTTTGACATATCATTCCAATGAGAATGATTTATCATTTGAACGAGGTCAGGGAACTTTGAAAAAAAAATATGTGTCGATTTTTAAAACATAAAAATCCTGTTTCAGTTTTAATAAAAATAAAACATCCCAAAATAAATTTAATGAATAAATTTAAGAACTTAATAGTTTATACATTCAAAATGTGGAGCAACATGAAACTTAGATATGTTGGATATTCGGTTCTTCGTGACAGCTCATGTCGAAGTTTAACGGGATACGCCAAACTAAATGTAAGCCTAGGCTATGAGCAATGACAAATAATTTGCTCTTACAAATCTCCCCCTTTTGCTATTCCGGCACAAAAATAAAATATGTAGTCCAAAATACATTCAAAATCCCCTAAAACATAAAAATATCCTAATACCCTCCCAAACCCTAGAGAATGGATAGGAACAAGATAATGATGTCTTTAAATGATTTCTTCAACTCTCCACTTCTTCTTGTTCTTCTCTTTGGCACTTTTTTTCACCAAGTGTGATATGAATATTATCTTTCAAAGTAACTACACACATGAAGCAAAATAAATACTCGTGATGCATATAGTTTGAAATATAAAAAATTAAACTCATAAGACTTTTTCCTACATAAAACAAACTTAAGTAATCTCCCGCGTAATTTTCTCCCCCCCCCCCCCCCCCCCCCCACACACACACACATATTTTGTCCGAAATAGACAATGAGTAGAAACTAAAGCATGAAAATGCAGAGCATCACAAAGAAAATATTATATTATCACAATGATATATCAATAATCGTGCACGTAATGATAAACTCAAAGGCCATACCAACTATTCTTGAATTTTTCATTTTTTATCAAGTACAAATTTTACAACTACAACACACACCGTGAACAAACACTAAAATAACCGAATCGTGAAAGCGCAATGTATGGGTGTGAACTTATTCGATAGGTAAATCATGACAACCAAGCATGACATATGTGCATGAAGGATTGAGGCACCACTAACGAATATACTCGAGGTATACCTTAGGTGTAAATTGAGTGAACTCATATGACATTGACTTAATCTAATCAACAACTCAAGATCGAAAACGATTTTCACACCAATAGTGACCAAAAATGGTTGTTGTTTTTCGAAATTTATTAGTATGTGCAAACCCATTGATCTTGAACGTAACTCCCTCAAAATCTCACATAATCCAGAAACTCAATTAATTTTTGAAGAAATTATTGCTCTTTTATAGTGAAGCATCAATGTTAAAACAAAATGTCTGGGCACTTCTATTTTTATGTGCCTCTAATCTTTTTGGGCTCTTTTAAATTGTAAATGGAGACTATGCACACAAAGTTAACATGTCTTTCATAGCCTATTTCCATTGCTTAAAATATAAACAATTTTTCAGAATAAATAATGTAGATTCGGGAAATGGTTCTTATAAGCACAACTGTTTATCTCGTATTACAGATTTTACGTGTTTAGGAAAAATTGAGATGAAAACACTATGATCGAAATGTGACGGATGAGTGAAAAAATAAAAAAAATTATGCTCACGTGCATTAAAGGAGATAAGGAGTCAAGCAAGTAGAAAGTAATCATCAAATCACAACTTATTGACTCCAACCATTATAACGCACATGGATGAAATGATGTTGTGTTCCAAAACACTATAAAATAGTCACATGGATACGTAATGAAATTGTGATTCGAACATCTTAAATTTTCATCCATAAATGGTGTATAATAAATACAAAACTCTTTTTGTCTTTTTCTAAAAATTTTACCAAAAATAAATTCTTTTTGAATTTTTCACTTTTTCGTAAAAATCAAATTTTTTTTTGTATTTTTCTAAAAAATTTCATAAAAACAAAACTCTTTTTGGATTTTTCTAAAATATATCAAAAGAAGAAAAATATAAATATAATGGTACACTCTAGGAATAGGGATATAAGATATGATCACAAAAAGCACCCTATTCTAGTGAAAAGTCTCAACCTCAATCATTAGATCTGGAGGATTTATCCAAAGGAGATTACAACCTATGAATTTCCTCCATAAAATATTTTGAAGTTATGACAAAACATTCTACTTTCTCTTTAAAACTCGCAAAGTCTATCTCGCAATGAGCAGGAGCATGTGGAACAACACATGTGGAAGAACGTGAGGGGACTCATGTGGTAGCATAGCGTGGAAGATACTTATGAGACACTCTCCTTAACTTAAAGAAAAATTCAATAAGATGACATATTTTTTTTCATTGGGTACAAACATAAATGGTCTTGAGTCCACATTTCTCAAAATTTCTAGGATGATCTCTCCTACATGAATACGGTCACTTAGGCGGGTTAGGACGGGGGCCATAAGGATCCACCACAAACTCAAAAATCGGCTCGGGTGCGACACAATAAGTGGATGCATCGTCATAACCTATTCCTAGCCTCTCAACATTACCTAAAGCGAGACTGAGGGGCATCTTTTCTACGTTCTTATATGTGTCCTCAAAAGTGACTTTGACCTTCTGGGCACATTCAAGATCTCTCTCGAGTTGGGATACACGGGATTTAAGTTTCTCATGAGTCTCGAATGAAGATTGAAGATCTCCCGTAAGACTAGCCACAATGTTGGTCAAGTGTATCTTTTCCCTACCTAAGATGATCAATTGCTCATATAAAGATATCTTCACCTTCTCGAGTTGACTCGTCGATGCCTCACACACACTCAAAATTGTCACTTCTTTCTCCAATTCTAATACCCTAAGAGATAAATTTTTATTTATCTTTTTATTTTTCAAAGTCTCGGTGTATAAATCACTAAATGCCTTTTGGAGATCCCCTACTCCCTCACTTTCAATCTCATCCTCACTTTTACCAGAACGGATCGAAACATTATCGAGTCTTTTACGTTTAGATATGTCCCCATCGGCGTTGAATAAACTAGAAGTTCTAAAATAACTAGATATGAACGCAACGCATGGTTCATGTGGTGATTCTCCCCTCTGAATCAACCAACTTAATGTCACTATCGCTAAGAGTGGCTTTGTTTGTAACCTCCTTGCCCTTTCTCTTTATCCTAGTGGGACACTTATGTTCCTTGTTCCCTTTACCCTCGCACTTATAACACCTAATATCCACCCTTGTCTCACCGCTACTCTTGACCTCATTCTTATTTTTATTTTTCTTAAAAATATATTTATTGGAAGAATTTTCTTAGGAAAATTTGAGAAACTTTATTAAAAAATTCGCAAACAAGGCCAAGTCATCAACATCAAAATATCCTTGAGATTTAGACTCACAGTCTCCCCCCTTTTTCTTTTTCTTAGTTTGAGTCTTTTAAGCTACCCCTATATCCTTAGGTTTAATGGTTTTTGGAAACATGTCAATCTCATAAGTGTGAAGGTCTCCAACGAGTTCTTCTAACCTTAGAGTGTTTAAAATCCCTAAAGAGTTAAGAACCATAACCTTAGGAATATACCGGGATGGGAGTGACCTTAAAATCTTTTTCATGACCCTCATCTGAGGAATTTTCTCACCCAAATTAAAACTAGTGTTAACGATGTCCAATAAACGAGCATAAAAATCATCAAACGACTCGAACTCTAACACAACAATGGTCTTAAATTGGGTGGTCAAATTTTGAAGCTTTGACGCTTTAATAGCGCTGGTACCCTCATATGTCAACTAGAGGATGTCCATGCTTCCTTAGTGTAGTACACGTCATGATGCACCAGAACTCGTCAGAGGTGACGGCTACAGAAATAGCACTGAGGTCGCGAGATTTGTAGGTACTCCATTTAAACTCATCATTAGTCCAGGAGGTGACGGGTTTAAGACTTTCAACATTATTCACACTGATAGTGGGTGTTGTCCACCCTCTTTCACACACTAACCAGACCCTCTCATCAATTTCTTTTAACGTGGATCTCATTCTAGCTTTTCAGTAGGCATAGTTTGATCCATCAAAAATAGGCATACGATTATATAAGTTGTCCATTAGAACTTAACCTTTTCAAGATCGACAATTTTTTTTTTTTGGAAAAAAAATTATATGACAAAAATTTTTGCAAAAAATAACTACACAATAGATTTGTGTAACTGGCTCTGATACCAATTTGAGTAACTTATTTAATTAGATGTCATCCCACAAACAAATTTTATCTTTTTACCCTAAGGCATGCATCTAGGTGGTAAAACAGATAATGTAAAGCATGCAATCAACAAAGGAAAAGTTTAAGGGAAAATACCTTGTGGGAAAAACCTTTTATTTCTGCACTTTAGAAATAATACAAGATAATTGACTTACAATACTACTTAATACCAGCCATAAGTATAATGCACTAGTCTTCGCAAATCTCTAAAGAATACTACTCGGACATGAGAAGTCCACTGGCGACCTTCCACCCCTGATATCCACCGATCAACCTTTGTCTTCAACAATGATCCACTCGGGAATCACAATGGTCAGTAGTGAATATGATATCTCCACAAAAGTAGTGTATAAAAGGATAAAAACTAACTAGGGTTTAAACAGATTCACACAAATATATTTTAGGGATGTGTTTTTTGAATCAAAAGAGTTTTCTAAACTCAAAAGGTTGAAAACTTTTCCAACAGGTATGCAGAAATCATTCTGGCAAAAAGTTTAGAAATAGTTTGGCTAGGATGGCTCAGCTCCTTGGCCTCCATAGCTTCTTCAACATTCATAATCTTTCCTACTTTGGCTAACAGTTTAGACATTGTACTCGATGGCTCCTTAGCCGACATCCAAAACCTCTTTCTAGGTAATAGGCCACTCATGAGTGCCTTCATTGTTATATTCTCTTCGTAATCAACGACCTCCAACTTTTCAGCATTGAACTGTGTGATAAACTCCCTTGTTATGTCGTATATTTTTTTATGAACATTTAACAAATGAGCCACCCATTTTCTCAACTTTGAACTAAAACATAAATTGTTGATTAAGAGATCGACCAGTTATTGGAAGTTTGAGATTTGACCTCTTGGTAGACTACTGTACCAAATTTGGGTCAAATCGGTAATCATACTGGATAATGCTCGGCAATGCATCTCGTCGGGGATGGATTAAATATTTTAAGCAAGTTGGTACTGCTCCACATGCAACATAGGGTCTGTTTTGCCATCAGATTTGGGGATGATGACAGGTGATTTGAACTTCGCAGGAATTGGATAACCCACAATCGACGATGTCAATGGGAACCCTTGCACGAAACGTCCCTGTAAATGTTTTTTGGTCTTTATGATCTCGCCTAAACGATCCTTTAGGCATTGGATAGACCCTTTCAAGGGTTGTTCTTCTTTATTGGCCTTAACGGATACTATCTTTCTAGCACATCCTCGACTTTCGGCTGACCTCTCTTCCTGGGAAGTGTGCTCGACTCTGTTCAACCCTCGTACGCTTGGTCTAGACCTGTCTGAGAATTCAACCCTTATGGTTTTAGCTCCTCTTTACTCCTCTTTATACACCCTAAGCCCTATGTGTTGGTGGGTTATTGTGGTTCTTGGGCTCAGTCGAATGGGTATCCTCTATTAAGACTCTAAAAAATGCTTGGGTGCTCAAGAGAGTAACTCTTTTCGTCATCATATCTGCATATTCCAATGATGGATGAGGATTCTGGGCAATAAGATTTGTCATCACGTTTGGATTAAGAGTACCTAAACCTGCTAGCTTCCTCATGCAAACCCAGAACTAAGCATTTGGGATTTTCCATGCCCCTCTCGTTGTACATTTGCCTTATGTCCCTATTTGGGGAAGGTGGAGGCATTTCTCGCCTCCGATCAGGGTTTTCATCCCATCCTAGGATAGTGGGGATCTCTTTGAGCCTCCTTTCCCGATTGGGATGCTTTGTGTTAATTGCATGATGATCTCTTACATACCCTCTTGACCTCTATCCAAGTATTGTAATATTCTCTGCAGGTCACCCATGCCTATAGGATTGGTAGGCGAAGCTTCCTCAATAGCTTTACTACTTTTTGGATTTTTTCCCATTCTCATGGAATCCCCAAAAAAATAGATCATTGTAACCAATAGAATGGAGAGGTAATAAGAATTTTAGTAAAAGCGGATCTAGTGTGAAAAAAACTAACCTCGATGATGGACCCAAGGGATAAGAGAGGATAAAAAGGAAGATTTTAAACAATGGATTAGAACCCGATGAAATAACGGTGAATTAGAACTGGGGGTCCTGGAGTTTGAGAGAAAACAATTGGTAGAAAGCAACGAAAGGCTTGATAATTTCCCACAAACGGTGCCAATCTTTTATTATCTAAAAATGGGGTATGAATCAGGGCCTTAGCTAAAGTACACTAATATTAAACCATAACATATAAATATATGTAAATGCAAGTTATATTAATCTAGAGTAAAGATGGGAGAAAAATATGGAAATCGAATTTAAGTGGTTCATTCCAAAATAGTGCCTAAGTCCACAGGCGTAGTTATGATTGTACTAGTTTCAGTGGGAAAAATCCATGGATATAGAATGGTTACAAGCTTTCTTGTTCACTCTAGGTTTTAGCAGAATAACAGTAGGAAAATGTATCTCGATCCCTTTCATGCCATATTTATGTATGTAGATTTCACAAGGGATTTCACAAGGGATTTCATGCCATACTTACCTTAACGGTGCTAAGTAACAATACTCAAACAATCAAGGATATAACTAGGTCCAACACCTTCATACCTGAATCAACCTCCCTGTATATGGCAGACCAGATTTCGAGTTAGGCTGACCACATTATCTGCCCCTAATGGGGATACATGTCATCTTCTGGGTAGTCCCACATGATGTTCCAGATTTAGGATAAAATAGAACGGATAAATCCATCAGTGTTCATGCCTAGGATTCACTTAGAGGATAATGCTAAAAATTCACGTGAAGCACAACATAGACTTAATCCCAATATGAAGGAGGTCATCCGAGCCAATGTGCTTAAATTGATGGATGAAAGAATTATCTACCCCATCTGTAATAGCCATTTTTCAAACAAAATCTGGTGTCACGGTGGTGAAACACGATGAAGATGAATTAGTACCCACTAAGATTCAAATCGGTTGGCGAGTATGTATCGATCATTGGAAATTAAACGTCGTCATAAGGAAGGATCACTTTCCTCTTCCTTTCATATGCCAGATGATTAAGAGATTAGTTGGGAATCCCTATTACTATTTTCTTGATGGTTATTCTGTCTATAATCAAAATCCCATAACTCCTGAGAATCAAGAGAAAACCACATTCACTTATATATTCGGTACTTTTGCTTATCGACGCATGCCCTTAGGGTTATGCAATGCACCTATTACCTTTAAGCAGTGCTTGATGAGTATATTTTTTAATATAGTGGAATGGTTTCTTGAAGTATTTATGGATTATTTTTCAGTGTTTGGGTCTAGTTTTGATGAATGACTTCACTATCTCACCCTCGTTTTGAAAAGGTGTAAGGAAAAGAACCTCGTGCTTAATGGAAAAAGTGTTTGTTTATGGTCAAACAAGGCATAGTTCTAGGTCACATCACATTTAAAAAGGGTGTCGATGTTGATAAATCTAAAATTGATCTCATTATTAATCTCCCACCCTCGAAAACCGTGCATGAAATTCGGTCATTATTAAGATACGTCGATTTTTATCGGAGATTTATTAAAGATTTTGGCAATCTATCGAGCTTTGTGAAATATTCTTGCCAATGACACACCCTTTGATTTCATCAACGATTTCCTTCAAGACATTGAAAGGCTAAAGAAGGAATTGACATCTACACCCATTATACGACCTCCCGACTGGAGTCAACCCTTTAAGATCATATATGATGCTTCTGATTATGCCATAGGTGCGATTCTTATTCAGAATGATGAGAAACTTCCTCACGTCATATACTATTTTGGTATGACTCTTAATTATGCACAATAGAATTATTCCACAATCGAAAAAGAGTTCATTATTATTGTCTTCGCGCTAGAGAAGTTTAGGTCTTACTTGATAGGATCCAAAGTTATCATTTTCATTGATCACTCGGCCTTATAATAAGTTTTGTGTAAGAAGGATGGTAAGTTCCGACACATTAGATGGATTCTATTACTTCAAGAGTTTGACCTTGAAATTAAAGATAAGAAATGATGTGAGGATGTAGTTGTGGATCACTTGTCTGATAACATGTTGGCATTCAATGAGTCCTTCCCTAATAAGAAAATAATGCTTGTTTCCCAGCTTTTGCGGCTTACTAATATTATGAATTATCTTGTGGTGGGTGTGATGCCACCACATTCGCCTAAACAAGATCGTTCCAAATTTCATAAGGAAGATAAATAATTATTTTGGGACAACCTATACCTCTTTAATTCTATCGTGAGCGCTTCGGCCATCGTCGATGATGTGTGAGGTGAAAAATGTAGAGAGATGGAGTCGCTAGTCTATTTTACTCAAAATGGACAAAAGAAGGTGGAGCCATCCCGAAGAACAGCATCCAAAGACATACTGATACATACGAAACCAAAAATGATTCAAGTAGGGTTTGGAGGCTAAGTTACGAAATGGGAAGGTGTTAGGAACCCATTCCGCCCTTGCGATCTCTCATGGATTGTTGTTATTTTTCTCTATTTCCCCGTGATATGTGTGCATGTGTATATGTAGTGGAGATGGGAATCATCGACTTCTATCATGGAAGAGATAAAGCGAGTCATCCATAGGAATGTTCCTAAAAGTAAAATTAGAAAATAGGATTTACGTGATTATCCTTGCGTTGATCGTTGTAATAGAACGATAATGCATGTTGAATAATACGCCACTAAGAAAATTATATGTATATGTAAATGTATAGAATCTAAGAGAATTAAATTAAAGAATTTAGAAAAATAAATAAAAAAAGATTGGAAAGAGTAGGACTCGAGTCTCGGATTTTACCCCGAGATGCCTACATAGCCTATAGAGGCATCAAACTCCATGTAGTTCGTATGCAAAATGAGGGGTGAGATTTATCCCATAAATCCAACCGGGGGACTTCTCTTATATGTGTGTGTGTGAAAAAAAAGTGTTTTAGTTATGAGAAAAGTGTGAGAATTCCCGTTTGGAATTTATGAGTAAATCCTCCTTTTCTTATTTTTTATGTTTTATTTATATAAAAAAATAATTGATATGCAAAAATACTAAATAAAAGTATACTAGGATGTATGAGATGGAGAGAATAAAAGTTCTAAGTAATAAAATAAGTTAATGCGAATTTAAGAGAGTTTGAAGAGAGAGTTGAGAAAGTTGGACCTTCATGAAGATCTTGAGCTTGATCTTGAATGTTGGAGAGCATCCCTTATACTTGGGTAATGATGAAGGGTAGTTAATTCACCAAGTTTGATGAAAAAGATGATGAAGGAAAGGATTTGGATGTGGAAATCGCACTGACTTCGAGAGAGGTTTTTTGTGTTCACTGAGAGTGATGGATTTTAGATCTTGGATCCTTTTGCAATGAGGTCAGGCCCTCCTTTTTATAGGCTCAGGGTATTTTCAATCAACATAGGTCTGGTCTAGCCAATCGACAGGTGTTTTTATGCACACTATCGATAGGCAGGATTTTGAACCTGCCGTTTGGCATTCTCTTTCAGTTTCTTTCAAAAAAATGGTCGTAAAACACAAACCGTTGATCCGAATTGTGCACGGGGCGAACTGATAAAAATTTACTTCAGAGACCTTCGAAAGTCCTTTGGACTTCTCCCGGGTCTGGGAGTTGTCTTGGGGAAAATATGGCTCGAAAACGCTTATCGATCATTTGGACGGGGGATCGTCGGACACAAAGGGATCGTTCGTCCCCATGGTAAGTTCGAATCGTGCACGGGGTGGACCGTTGGGAAGGTTATGAGATGTAATTCAACATTCCAAAGAGTTTGACTTGGTTTAGGGAGTTGACTTTGGTCAACCGGGGTCTAGAATCATTTAATGACCTTTCGGAGTAAAACAGATCATTCATCTATACCGTAAGTCAGAATCGCGCATGGGGCAGACCGTTGGAAAGGGGTTTTAGTGCCCTTTGAAGATTCATTCAGTCTCAGTAGAGATGAAGAGTTAAATTTGGTGAAATAGAGCTCGGAAGCATCCAATGGCCTCTTGATCAAGTTTTGAGGGAAAACAGGTCATTCGTCTGCACCGTAAGTCAGAATTGCGCACGGGATGGTCTGTTGAAAAAGGGTTTCAGCTCCCTTTGAAAATTCATTTAGTATCAATCGAGCTGAAGAGTTTGAATTTTGGTCAAACGGAGCCTGGGAGTGCCCGATAGCCTCTAGGTCATTACCCAAGGTACGACTTATGTTTGTAGTGATGAAGGGAGGTTCTAGGGACCTAAGGAGAGGTTGGGGGTGCCAGAATGGGGTGTCTACAAAGCCCCTCGATGGGTAAATTTGGAATTAATGATAGCCATAGAATAGACATCGCATGATGCCTTTTAAAGAGGATGACCAATTTAGAGGGTCAAGGCCGATTCTAAGGACCTGGGGATGAGGATGACCAATTCAGAGGGTCGAGGACGATTCTGAGGACCAAAGGGGGCATACTGGGGATGGTCTAAAGGAAGTGACAATCAAAGATTTAGGTCAATTTTGAGAACCTAAAGCAATCCCGAGGGTGACCTATTATGTGGGTCGAAGCCAATTCTAAGGGCTTAAATTGTGATGACCAATTCTGCGGGTCGAAGCCAATTCTGAGGGTCGAAGTTGTGATGACAATTTCTGCGGGTCAAAGCCAATTCTAAGGGTTTAAATTGAGATGACCAATTCTTCGGGTCGAAGTTATGATGACCATTTTTGTGGGTCAAAGCCAATTGTGAGGTTTTAAATTTAGATGACCAATTATACGGGTTGAAGCCAATTCTGAGGACTTAAATTGTGATGACCAATTATGCGGGTCGAAGCCAATTCTGAGGGCTTAAATTGAGATGACCAATTATGTGGGTCGAATTTGTGATGAGCGTTTCTGTGGGTCGAAGATAATTCTGAGGACTTAAATTGAGATGACCAATTATGCGGGTCGAAGGCAATTCTGAGGGCTTAAATTGTGATGACCAATTCTGCGAGTCGAAGCCAATTGTGAGGACTTAAATCAAGATGACCAATTCTACGGGTCAAAGCCAATTCTAAGGGCTTAAATTGAGATGACCAATTCTGCAGGTCGAAGCCAATTCTGAGGTCTTAAATTGAGATGACCAATTCTGCGAGTTGAAGTCAATTATGAGGGATTAAATTGTGATGATCAATTCTGCGGGTCGAAGCCAATTTCGAGGGCTTAAATTGAGATGTTCTCAGGGAACTCTGCCGGGGAAATTTCCTCGTGATTTTGATTTGAGTTGGGGAGCTGATTGCTGGGGAAACCTTTGTATATTTTGGAGACTTTGTGGGGGGGATAGCCAATTTGATATTGTAAATTCCACTGGGGAAGTGACTAGGTTGTCCATGGTTTGGACGCTTTCCTTGGGGAAATTTGAGAATTTTGGGGAATAGGAGATAACCTGAGGTTTAGGATGCTTTAGGGGTACTCTAGGGACGTTGCCGGGGGGAGATTCACTTGGATTTTGAGAGTTCTGCTGGGGAAATGGGGGTTCCATTTGAGGAAGTGCGAAATTTTCTTGTTAAAAAGGTTCTAAACCTTTCTCGAGATTTTTTGGAATTTTTTAAGGATTTTTCAGGTTTTCTGGTATTTTATGGGAATTTTTGTATGAAAATTTAAGGGGGGTACTGGTCGGCATGGTGTGGAGGGTGCCATTTGACAGGGCACGAACTTTTGGACTGCCTCAAAAAGGTGGAAGGTTAGTGTCGATCGGTATGTGGGGGTGCAGCGCTGATCGGCATGACCCTTGGCTTCCTATAAAAAAGGGGCGGGTTCCCCTCATTTTTCACAGCATCTTGCCTTCTCTCTCTCTGCAATTTTCTTCTGCGAATTGTTCTAACATTCCGTAATCTAAAAAATGGCCGCTTTTGTGAGCACTGTGGTACACATGGAGTGGTTGGTTGTTGATGACTGGGAGAATGTGGAGTGGAGGGCCAGGGCGCCTCTTGCTTTGGGGAGTGAGAACTCTTTTGATGCATTTGAGCCAGTTATGGATGAGCGGACTTTACTGCGAGATCCGTTGCATCATCGTTCTTTTAAGGTGGTG
This sequence comes from Sambucus nigra, assembly GCA_949130495.1. Classification (NCBI taxonomy): domain Eukaryota; kingdom Viridiplantae; phylum Streptophyta; class Magnoliopsida; order Dipsacales; family Adoxaceae; genus Sambucus; species Sambucus nigra. The sequence goes on from OX422224.1 coordinate 406,325,933, forward strand.
AACCCTGGTGGTTATGTAAGTAAAAAATGATTTTTGGCATTCCTTTTTTGGTGATTTCTTTTTTTCTTAGATTTTGACAAGGTTTTTCTTCGACAGTCTGATGTTTCTTTATCGACTATGCATGCCCGCGAGAAGAAAGGGCTTAAGGATGTCTAGGAGAACCTTCCACCTGTTGTGCATTGGGTAGTATCCTCAGTAGGATTTGGGAAACTGGCATTTGATGTGCCCTAAATGTACCCCCTCGTCTTAGAGACATCAACCTCGGCCATGGAGATGGCCGATGTTGGAAGGGCCTTAGATCAACAACCAGCGCTCCCGTCCCAAGCAAGGTCGACCATGGCTGACGTTACTAACTACCTAGGCAATTGAGGTCTCCGTAATCCATAGGGGAGGTTATCCATCAGGTCATCCAAATATGACAACTTCGTCTAGGTTCAGGCCGAGGTTACAAGGATAATACCATCATCATAACCATCCTCAGCTATGAATCAGCCGCCGTTCCTGCTACTCCACCATTACCTCATCCCAGGCCGACGTTGCAGCCCCACCTGCCTTACCTCGGCTCTGCTGTTGAGCCAAGGTCACCACTGATGAAGCAGTTATCCTACCACACAAACCTCGTCCTCTTCCAGGCTGAGGTTGGGACTAGTTACAGATGGCCGAGCTCTTATGCGCATATGTGTGGCTGGGAACACGTGTACACAAATCAGTTATAACAAATTATTCCCCTCACGTGGGGGGAATATTTCATCATCATTCTCTACATGTGATAGTGACAAATGTCTTCATTAGATTGGCTAGATCAACATACACATGCTCATTGCATGCATAGGGGGTACATTACACCCCCCAGGTACTATATATACATGTCTTCTCCTTCTTATAGAGGGATCCAAAATTAGCAACCCTAGCTGAAACTCTGTTCAAATATGCTGTAGAGAGAGAAATATTTACAGATTGTATCTATGGTCATTAGAGCCATTATACAGTGATACACATCATACACTTGCACAGTGGACGTAGGCCTGATTGGCTGAACCACTTATATTTCGGTGTGAATCCTCTTCTCCTCACCTCCCTCTACTATATGAGTATATACCCTTACGCTGCCATTGTTAACATTGAATTGAGCTCACGAACACCTTGAAGGGTGGTGGTGTTTCCAGCATCATCATTTGGCATCGTCTGTGGGATCGAGAAGCTGTCTCTTCCTCTTCTTCTGCTTAACCTCACCGGAGACTCTGGTGGTGAACCAGGCACCGCCCCTTGCCTGGAGCTGCTTCACCATTGAAAGAGGTCCTTTAAGGTATTAAGCTCATCTACTACTCAAGCTCTTTAGTGTTAACATATAGCACCGGAATTACCACCACCTCTTCCGCCGCCTAGTGCGGGAGGACTTAGTTTTAGCCAGGCCCCGCCCTAGTTCGAAATGGCAGAGGTGGCTGCAGCCTTGAAGTCTTTGGCTGCAATATAACAAGTAATGAAGGAGAAATTTGCACAACTCAGTCAAAACATCATGAGACCACCTGGGGTTTCACCTGAGATGATTACTCCGACGACGGTTCAGCCCCATCCTGAAGCCAGGGGACCACCCCAGGCACCATGAAAAGACCAACCTACACCCTAACGGAGGAGGGACATTGCTAACCCTAGGCGTTTATGCCTGGGGAGCCAAGGACACCCTTGCCCTGATGATAGGTATGACGATGTGGATGTAGAATATGTTCCAGAAGATTATTGGGAGTCGTATGAGGTTTCGAATAACACAGTACGTCCTCTTCAGCAGAGCCGAGGTTATGGGGGCAGAAGAGGTGAAGTAGCCCAACAACGTGGATCAGTTTTTGATCGATTGAGCAGAGGTTCGGCCTTTGAATGGTAAGGCCCAGTAAATAACCTAAGACGGAGGTTATAAAGGTCGAGAAGTGCAGCTGGCTCACAAAGAGAAGATGGTCAACGTCGGCCTCACCAAGGTCGACCCAATGTAGGAAGAGGTCAACAGCCGACGTTGTGCTGCGGCTGGGGAACCCTCAGTCCACCCCTTGGAGGTGGCTGGGGACAACCTTGGCCAGGCCGACATTGCAAGGCCATGGAATGACTCTATTCAACGTCTTGAAGAGAATATTGGAGACCTCATCAAAAGTCGAGACCCATTGCAAAGAGGTTTCTCTGAAGGCTCCCCATTTGTGGCCAGGATAGTGAGCTTTCCAACCCTTGCTAAGTTCAAACCGCCCATGGTGTCTCCCAAGTATGATGGTAGCACTAACCCTGTACATCACATTGAGATGTACCAGTAGCGACGGACATTTATTCAATACTAGATGAGATGAAGTTCCGGGCCTTCTCCGGGACTTTGACGGGGGTAGAACACATTTGGTTTACTTCTCTTTCGAAGAATTCAATTGAGAACTTTAAGGTCTTGGCTGAACGATTCATTCTCAACTTCTATTTTGGGGTAAGACCTCAAAAGAAGACCACCCATCTGCTGTATGTCAAGCAAGGAAAGAACGAGAGCCTAAGAGACTACATCGCCAGGTTCAACAAAGAAAAACATGAGGTTGAAGATTATAAAGAGAATATATCTATGACCACCCTCATAGGAGTTCTTCAGAAAGGGAAGTTGTTGTGGAAACTCGCAGAAGACCCTCCCAGGCCCATGGCAGAGCTATTGGCAACAGCGGGTAAGGTTATGAATACTGAAGAGGCCATGGCCGCAATGTATGAGGATGAGAACGACAGTAGTAGCAGGAAGTTCCAAAGGAAAAAGGACGAAAAGAAGAGGTCAGCTGACGACAAGTTCGCACATTATACCCCTCTAACGGTGAGCTGCGAGCATATCCTCAATGAGATAAAAAAATGATAGTTCTCTAAGATGGCCAGAGAAAATGAAGGATCCTCCACATAAGAGGAACAATAACTTGTGGTGCGACTTCCACCAAGACCATGGCCATGTTACAGACAAGTTCTTCGCCTTAAAGGATGAGATCGAAAAGATGTTAAAATCTGGAAAGTTAAGGAAGTATGTTGATAGCAAGGCTCCTAAAGGTGGAAGAGATGACCCTAAAAACAATAGAATTGACAGATGTCATGACAATACCCCAGTAAGAAGATACGATGATTCAGATGGTGATGATGAAGACGATCCAGACCTTCCACCTAAAGATGATGACACCCCAGTGAAGAGGGTTGGTATGATCTCCTTTGGTGTTAACACCATATGCGGAGGACTTGCAGGGGGTGGTTCTGAAGTGGCTGACCGAAAAGCTCATGTGGTAGAGGCCAAATCAATGGCCAAACTTGAAGTAGTAAATCTGACGTCTTTTGATACAACGCAGAAGAGAAAGAAGGTGGACAAGGACACGCTCATAGTTGGGTTCTACTAACTCGACTTCAAAGCCATATTAGCCCCACATGATGATTCTTTGGTAATTACAACAAGAGTGCATGGATGCGAGGCACAGAGAATTCTCGTGGATGGAGGAAGTTTAGTAGATGTGATGTTTTGTCCCTGCTTCAAGAGCTTAGGTCTTAGCAGAGATAGGCTGGTACCCTATCATCATCCGTTAATGGGCTTTAGCGGTGAAAAGGTCCATCCGTTGGGCATGTATGAGATGGACGTACGAATGGGTGATGAGTGGCCTAAGAGGTTAACCCGAAAGATCAATTTTTTTGTTATGGATGAAAACGTCTTCTCGGCCTATAACCTCATCATAGGAAGAGTAGCCCTTAAGGATTTTGAGTCCGTGCCATCGACGGTCCACCAAATGCTAAAATTCTCGACCCCCTATGGGGTGGGGGAAGTGCAAGGTGACCAAAACATAGCACGAGAATGCTACTTCAACTCGGCTGAAGAGAGAGAGTCCGATAAGAGGGCTACTACCACTTATAACATTGACACACTTGACCCTAGAGATGAAACAAAGTTGAAGAAGGGAGAGGCCGTAGAAGAGGTAGAATCCATCGTCCTCAATGAGGACGAACTGGAAAAAATCATCCAGGTCGGCAAAGCCTTAAAAAAGGAAATCAAGGAAGAGCTGATAAATTTCTTGATGAAGAGGCAGAGTGTCTTCGCTTGGAGTCACACAAACATGCCTGGCATCAACCCTGAGGTTATGTGTCACAAACTCAACGTGACTAAGGATTCTAAGCCAATCAAATAAAGATGAAGAGTTTACTCTAGGGAGAATACGATGTCATCCGGGAAGAGGTCAAAAATTAGAAGAGGCTGAGTTTATTAGGGAAGCCATATATCCGGAGTGGCTATCGAACGTAGTCATTGTGCCCAAAGCCAATGGAAAATGGAGAATGTGCGTTGATTTTACTGACCTGAATAAGTCTTGCCCAAAAGACAACTATCCCTTATCTCGGATAGATCAGATGGTAGATGTTACTGTAGGGCATGAGCTCATGAGCTTCATGGACACGTATTCAGGCTACAATCAGATCTTCATGGATGCTGAAGACTCAGAGAAGACAACCTTCATTATCGAAAAAGGGACATATTGTGATAAGGTGATGCCCTTCGATTTGAAAAATGTGGGGGAAACGTATCAACGTCTTGTGAACAAGATGTTCAAAGACCAAATAGGCAAGAATATGGAGGTGTATGTAGACGATATGTTAACGAAGAGCTTAAAGGCTTGCACTCATGTGGCAAACCTCGAAAAGACCTTCAATACCATGGACCTGTATAGAATGAAACTCAACCCGGTGAAGTGTGTCTTCGGGGTAGGAGCTGGGAAGTTTCTTGGATTCATTGTCAATTAAAGAGGAGTAGAAGCGAACCCTGAGAAAATCAAGGCTTTGCTTGACATGAAGACACCAAAGAGTATCAAGGACGTTCAAAGGCTCACTGGAAGAGTGGCTGCACTCAACAGATTTGTTTCCAGAGCGACGGACAAATGCCTTCCGTTCTTTAAGCTGCTCAGAAAGGCCTTCGAATGGGACGAAGAGTGTGACGAGGCTTTTAACTAACTCAAGTCCTACCTTTGATCTCCCTTGCTATTATCTCGTCCCATAGTTGGAGAGAAGTTGTATGTTTATCTGACAGTCTCTGAGTCAGCTATAAGTGCAGCCATAGTACGGGAAGACGTTGGGATCCAAAGGCCTGTGTACATTAATAGTAAGGCCCTGCAGGGGTCTGAACATAATTATCTTCAGATGGAAAAATTAGCCTACGCTTTGATACATGCTTCGAGGAAGATGAAGCCCTACTTTCAAGCCCATTCCATGGTCATCGTCACCAACTCCCCACTAAGATAGGTTCTCCATAAACCTGAGAAGTCGGGTAGGTTGATGACCTGGGCCATTAAGTTGGGGGAGTATGACCTTACTTATCATCTTAGGGTGGCCATCAAAGGGCAGGCACTTGTAGACTTCATTACTGAGTTCACATGAGAAGAGACCGAGGTTGAGAATAACTTAGAGACTATAGAGGGGTCAAACATAAACGTCTTCCAAGATCCGTAAGAGGTTGTATCTAAGAGGACCAGAAATGGAATAGCCGAGAATGATGAAGATCGGTACCTCTTTAGGCAAGGAATCATGTCAGAAGGGGGCTTCTCATCAAATAAATACATCTGGAACCTCTTTGTTGACGGGTCTTCTTACGACAGTGGAAGCGGTATAGGGCTAATACTCTCAGCTCCGGGTGGTACCAACTGATGATGCTGGAAAAAGCACCACCCTTCAAGGTGTTTGTTAACTCAATTCAATGTTAACAATGGCAGTATAAGGGTATATACACACATAGTAGAGGGAGGTGAGGAGAAGAGTATTTACACCAAAATATAAGTGGTTCAACCAATTAGGCCTACGTCCACTATGCAAGTGTGTGATTAATATCACTGTATGAGGGATCTAATGGCCATAGATACAAGCTCTCAAACTTTCTCTCTCTACTGTGTATTTGAACAGAGTTTCAGCTAGGGTTCCTCATTTCAGATCCTTTTCCAGGTAGAGGATGACCTCTATATATAGTACCTGGGGGGTGTAATGTACCCCCCCCCCCCCCATGCATGCAATGAGCATGTGTGTGTTGATCTAGCCAATATGAAGAAGATATTTGTCACTGTCACATGTAGAGAATGATGATGAAATATTCTCCCCACGTGTGGGGAATGATTTATTATAACTGACTTGTGTCCACGTGACCTTATCCAAATGTCAATAGGTGGTCGGCCATCGTGCTTCGTCATGACCTCGGTTTGGGAGAAGTCGAGGTTGATAAAGTCTAATTGCTCGTTCAATCCGAGATGGACCATGAAGGTCTCGGCTTAAGTTAAGCCGAGATAATGGATAGGCGTCGGCCAGAGCCGAGGTTGAGTTGGCATGTGCTTGGAGCATCGACTGATATCTTGATGAGGTTGACCTGGTAGAAGTATGGCTTCCTGCGACCTCGGCCAACCCCTGGACGAGGTTGTCATTCCATGTTGAACTAAAGTGTCGCTGACCCTTATGATACATCCAGTGTCCCTTTGGTGAGGTTGGTGGTAGAGTCGTCCTGGGTCGACCTTACTATGGCCGAGGGCTGATGTCACAGACCCAAGGCTTTTCCAGCGTCGGCTACATCCTCAGCCAAGGTTGGTGTCTCTGAGCCGAGGTCACACTTCGGGCATATCAATTACCCCCCAGCCCTTAGTTACATGTGAGAGAAGGTGACAGTGGGATCTCTATACCTCCGAGGTCTTTCTCTTATGTGTCAATGTTCACTTGATACTTGTCCATCGCTAGAGTGTGGCTTGCCTGGAAAGCATGTGTTGTGAGCCGCCCTTTGGGCTCCCAAGGCAATGATGGGCCTTGGGAAATGTGCCTCCATATTTAAGGGTTTAAACCCCTATTTTTCATTCCTTCCTCATTTCTCTTTCCAGGCACGATTTCATTTTTGCAGTAGTTTCTTTCTCTAGAAAGCTCTGGTTCGAAGTCCTTGGTGGTGATTCCTCGCGTCTTCTTCACTTTTCCTTATCATTCCATCCTCAGGTATCTTCTTCCCTTCCTTTTCCTTCATTTTCCCTGCTTTTTCCCTTACTTTTGTGTTTTTTGACGAGTTTTGGAGTTTTCCGGTGAGATCTCCATACTTTTAGGTGAACTGTTCTTGCTAAGTTTGGCAGTTTGATCCTTAGATTATGTTATTCCCTTTACCAGTCATGTTTGTAGATTAGGTCTCCACAAGTGTAGTGTCTACCTCTGATGCTCAGACCCCTCTATCAACTTCTTGAGGAGTTCCCTTCTCTCAGAGAGAAAACTTTAGAAAAAATTAGGCAAATAGAAAGAGCACAAGAGGAGGCTCGTAGGTCACAAGAATTCCCTCTTAAACCCATCTTTCCACCACCCCTGAAGGTGATATACCCTGATCCATTGCAACCATTTAGCCAAGAAGAGGTTCCTGCCGAACCAGTACCGATGTTTGAGTCTGAGTCTTCCACCTCAGATCCTATGTCTGTGGATTCCTTCCAGGAGGCCATGGACTTCACAACTCGGCAAGATCAGGCTCCTGATCAAGCCGAGGTCTCTAGTCGGGCCTCGACCCATAATAATTTAAGCACCTCGTCCTTTTCCTCAGAGGTTGAGATTGTTGAGCCGAGTGTGGCTATTCCACCTATACTTGACGCCATTCCCCTGTCGACCGTCACCGGAGCTGAGTTCGCTCAGAGGTTCCCAAGTAATCCATCAACATCTGCTCAGGCCGACGTTTAGTTAGATAATGACGATGATGATGATGTTGAAAGTGATGTCGACGTATCTGAGGCGGTCGAGATCGAGAGTACCATTACTGAGGTAGACCTTCTTTGCTTTAGATATCTGTACTCCATCAGCCCCTCCATAAAGCTTAGAAGGCCTCCGAGGGAAGAGAGGGCTTACCATGGCCGAGATGGTGAGATCTTCTTGTATGAGCAGATGTTCAAGTTAGGGTTTCGTTTGCCCATTCATACCATTATTAGGTCCATCCTTGCTTACATCAATTTGGCCCCTTCCCAATTGTCCCCTAATGCTTGGAGGGTCATTATAGGGGCCATAGTCTTATGGAGGGCTGTCCACCACTCAGACCTTCCAGTTCAGGTCTTTGTTGGTTGCTATGTCCCCTCCTTTGTTGGTTACTATCATTTTGTAGCTCGAAAGCCTGAAAAAAAGATGCTTCAAATAACTCAGACTTCCAACCATAACTGGAAGTCTTGATACTTTTTTGCTTCAGGGCCATGGGAATTTGGTCCATGTGTTCCCTCGTCCTTGCTAGAGCCGTGGATGCCCCTAAGATGGGGTAAGGTCATAATGTCTGTGAAGGCCGACCCTGGTCTGAGCCTGCAGAACCTTCAGAAGGTGAAAGACCTTCAAGATCAGGGGATGCATGGTCTGCTCATTAAATTCGAACACTTGATGACCCCCCACTACCTCTCTGAGACTGGTCTAGGTGGAAGTCCTCTTGCCAAGCTTGGTAAGAATTTTTTATTCCAAGTTGAACCTCCGAGTTTATTCATGTCTGATCTTCTAACTCAGACCTTTCAATTTTGCAGAGCGTCCGAAGGATATCTCAGAAGATCTTTGGGAAATGCCAGCTCCGAATTTAACAAATCTCGCGAAGAAGGCAGGTCTTAATGCTCCTCCTCCAGCACCCTCAACCTCGAAGCCTCAAGCCACCAAGAAGAGGGATTCTACAGAACATGCCCTTGAGGACCAGAGGCAGAAGAAAAAGGGTGGGGATTCTGCCATCCCCATCTCTTCTGCAGACGCGTTAGCGGCTCGTATAGAGCAATTAAAGATCAACGATAGCATCGTAGGCCATAGTCTGCAGGCTCTGGATGCCTTCGGCTCTACCATGACCGAGGCCGATAAATGTTTCTTTTGATCACTGGATATGCCCCTACTGGTTGAGTTCGGCCTCCACAGGTCCATTCAGGTATGACCTCATATTTCTTTGTAATTTCCAAGTGTAACCTCTGATCTGGTCTTCAACTTATACATGATCACATAATCTGCAGGGCATAGCAGCTATGCACCATCTCTCCAACTGGACTCTGAGGAAGTTGCCCCTCATCCAGAAGGGTCAAGAGGCCGAGAAGATGCAAAGCACTCTAAACAGAGAAATTGACCGCCTAAAGTCTGGGCTAGTTGAGTCTGAGAAGAAGTTGAAGGGATTGGAGAAAGATATCTCTACACTTAAGAGGGACCATGCTGTGGCTCTGAAGGCCAAGGACAATGTTCTGCAGCAGAAGGTCAACTCGACAGTGAAGGCAGCCCTCGATGTCGCCTCTGAGGGGATATTGGCTGAATACAAAACCTCTGATGAATTTATGAGCTTTGGCTTTGAGTACGTTGAGAGAGGTATCAAAGCTACTACCAAGTGGGCGACTGTTAAGGAGAAGGAGGCTGGAAGTTTGAAGGCCTCTGATTTTATAGGCCTCGGCTTTGCTAACCCTCAGCTTTACCAGGCCCTTCAAGAGGTTGAGGAGGAGGTTATTGCGCCTACAGAGACTGTAACACTGGACGACATGGAGATTGGAGGGGCTGACCACAGGGAAGACAAAACCGAGGTGACCACTGTCGTCCAACAGGACCAGGTCGAAAACACCAGCATTCTCCCCTCTAACCCTTAGATTCAATTGTGAAGCTTTACTTTGTAACCCCTAAATATTTGTAATCTCTGAATGAATATAGTTGACTCTTATTTTTTGAATCTTGACTGTATGGCGATCTCTGAGGAGGATCATTTACTTTGTTGGATGTTTGTCATGTGATGTTTTAGCTCTGAAGCTTGTGCAATGGTGTCTGCTTGAACTAAATTAGTAGTCTTACCTCAGACCTTGTCACCACAGTGGTGTTTATAAGGTATGAGGTCATTAACTAGGAGGTTACCTTATCATGTTAAGGGTCTGAGGTCATCCAAGTATAGTGGCTGTCCTCAGACCTTGTCACCACTGAGTGATGTTATAAGGGTCTGAGGTCATCACCCAGGATGTTATCCTCATTAATTAATCTCACCAAATTAATGATGTTAAGGGTCTGAGGTCATCCCATTATGGTGTCTAACCTCAGACCTTGTCACCACTGAATGATGTTATAAGGGTCTGAGGTTATCACTTACGATGTTATCCTCATTAATTAATCTCACCAAATTAATGATGTTAGGGTCTGAGGTCATCCAAATATGGTGTCTGACCTCAAACCTTGTCACCACTGAGTGATGTTATAAGGGTCTGAGGTCATCACTTAAGATGTTATCCTCGTAATTAATCTCACCAAATTAATGATGTTAGGGTCTGAGGTCATCCAAGTATGGTGTCTGACCTCAGACCTTGTCACCACTGAGTGATGTTATAAGGTTCTGAGTTTATCACCTACGATGTTATCCTCATTAATTAATCTCACCAAATTAATGATGTTAAGGGTCTGAGGTCATCCAAGTATGGTGTCTGACCTCAGACCTTGTCACCACTGAGTGATGTTATAAGGGTCTGAGGTTATCACCTACGATGTTATCCTCATTAATTAATCTCACCAAATTAATGATGTTAATGGTCTGAGGTCATCCCATTATGGTGTCTGACCTCAGACCTTGTCACCACTGAATGATGTTAAGGGTCTGAGGTCATCCCATTATGGGATGACCTTAGACCTCGTCACCACTGAATGATGTTATAAGGGTCTGAGATCATCACCGAAGATGTTATCCTCATTAATTAATCTCACCAAATTAATGATGCTAAGGGTCTGAGGTCATCCCATTATATTGTCTGACCTCAGACTTTGTCACCACTGAATGATGTTAAGGGTCTGAGGTCATCCCATTATGGTGTCTGACCTCAGACCTCGTCACCACTGAATGATGTTATAAGGGTCTGAGGTCATCACCGAAGATGTTATCCTCATTAATTAATCTCACCAAATTAATGATGTTAGGGTCTGAGGTCATCCATGTATGGTGTCTGGCCTCAGGCCTTATCACCACTGAGTGATGTTATAAGGGTCTGAGGTTATCACCTACGATGTTATCCTCATTAATTAATCTCACCAAATTAATGATGTTAAGGGTCTGAGGTCATCCCATTATGGTGTCTGACCTCAGACCTTATCACCACTGAATGATGTTAAGGGTCTGAGGTCATCCCATTATGGTGTCTGACCTCAGACCTCGTCACCACTAAATGATGTTATAAGGTTCTGAGGTCATCGACAAAGATGTTATCCTCATTAAATAATCTCACCAAATTAATGATGTTAGGGTCTGAGGTCATCCCATTATAGTGTCTGACCTCAGACCTTGTCACCACTGAATGATGTTAAGGGTCTGAGGTCATCCCATTATGGGATGACCTCAGACCTCGTCACCATTAAATGATGTTATAAGGGTCTGACCTCAAACCTCGTCACCATTAAATTATTTTTTGTCATTATAACACAATGAAGCAAAGGTCGTCATGCAAACTGATCTTTCATTAATAACCTCTTCATAATAAGATTTACATTTACATAAAACTTTTTTCAACGTCATATGTAATACTTCTTTAGGTGATCAACATTCCATGGGTTAACGAAAGGTTCCCCTTCTAGGTTTTCTAGCCTGTAGGTGCCAGGCACAACCTCTTCAGTCACTTTATAGGGACCATGCCAATTTGGTTGGAGCTTGTTCATTTTCTGCAAGGTCTTCTTCAGCACTAGGTCTCCCACAGTGATGGGTCATGACTTCACCCTCTGATTGTAGAATTTCGCTGCTCTCTGCTGGTAAGCTGCTTGTCTGATCTCTGCGTCTTCTCTTCTCTCTCAATCAGATATAGGTCTAGCCTCCTTTCTTCCCCATTTTTGTCAGGGTCATAAGTCTGAACCCTGTGAGTAGGGAGTCCCACCTCTGTTGGTATGACGGCCTCTGAGCCATGTGCAAGCATGAACGGGGTTTATCCTGTAGGTGTCTTTACCGTGGTTCTGTAGGCCCATAACACAGCGTAGTCCTCTTCAGTCCATCTTCCCTTCGCTTCTTCTAACCTCTTCTTGATTCCATCGAGGATTATTATGTTCGTGACCTCGGTCTGACCATTTGCCTGAGGTCGGCCAGGAGATGAGAAGAATTTCTTTATCCCAACTCTTACGCAATACTTCTCTAAAGAGGAGTTCTTGAACTGGGTCCCATTGTCCGATATGAGAGTGTTTGGGAGGCCGTGTCTGCATATGATGTTCCTCCAAATAAATTGGAAGGTCTTCTACTCTATGATTGTTATCATTGGCTCTGCCTCCACCCACTTTGAGAAGTAGTCAATGGAAACAATCAGGAACCGATAACTATTGGCAGCTCTTGGCAGGGGTCCCACTAAGTCAATCCCCGATACTTCAAATGGCCATGGAGAGGTGATTGACGCCATAGGTTGATGAGGTTGATGAGGAATAGTGGCGAATATTTGACATTTATCACACCTCTTCACGTAAGTTGCAGCATCTTTGGCCAAGGTTGGCCACCAGTATCCCTGTGTGATTATTCTCTTAGCCAAGGGTCTTCCTCCTATGTGACTGGAGCAAGAACCCTCATGAACTTCCTGTAAGACCTGAGGAACTTCTGTGGGATGCAAACATCTGAGGAGAGGCGGCAAAAATCCCTTCTTGTACAGGACGTCTCCTACTATTGAGAACTTGGCAGCCCTATATCTCAATTTCCTCCTCTCTAGCTTGGATTCAGGTAGCTCTCCCTCTCTAATGTATCTGACGAGGGGGTCCATCCATGAGTCTCCTAGGTTCAAATTATGATAAGGGTTACATACCTCTTCTTCCTCGATGATCGTTTTTCCTAAGACCTCGACTAGAACCGTCCTTCTGACGTATGTCTTCGTCGCTGAGGCCAACCTTGCCAACGCATCTGCATGGCTGTTACTTTGTCGAGGTACTCTCTTCAGTTTTATCTCTTCGAAATATTCTAACATCGTTCTCACCCTCTTTAGATACTTGGCCATCCTTTCATCTTTGGCCTCATAGATTCCCAATACTTGATTGACAACTAACCTCGAGTCGTTGTGGAGTAGGAGTCGCCTTACACCCAGAGTCTTTACCAATGAGAGGCCGGCTACCATGGCTTCATATTCTGACTCGTTGTTAGATGCCTTAAAGTTGAATCTCAAAGCGTACTCAATGTTAGCACCATCTGGAGCTGAAAGTATCAACCCTGCACCGCTTCCACTGTCACAGGAAGAACCATCAACGAAGAGGCTCCAAATGTCTGTATCCTATGAGAAGGCCCCTTCTGACATGACTCCTTGTTTGAAGAGGTACCGATCCTCATCGTTCTCCACTACTTTTCTCCTGACCTTATTGGATGAGACCTCTTCCTGATCTCGAAAGACGTTTAGTGTCGTCTCTTCCTGATCTTAGACGACACCACGGTTTGTCCTTTCAACGCCCTCTAGGCCATTCTCTGCCTCGACCCCTTCCCATGTGAACTCAGCAATAAAGTCTGTGAGGGCTTGCCCTTTGATGGCTGTCCTTAGTTGGTAGGCAAGATCATACTCTCCCAACTCAATGGCCCAGGTCATCAATCTCTCGGACTTCTTGGGTTTATGCAGGACCTGTCTTAGTGGGGAGTCGGTGAGGACAACCATGGAGTGGGCTTGAAAGTAAGGCTTCATCTTCCTTAAAGCATGTATTAGGGCATAAGCTAACTTCTCCATACGAGGGTAATTTTGTTCAGACCCTTGAAGGGCCTTACTATTGAAATACACAGGCCTTTGGATCCTAGCGTCTTCCCTCACTATGACTGCACTGATGGTCGATTCGAAGACTGCCAGATACATATACAATTTCTCTCCTGTGACAGGTCGAGATAACAATAAAGGAGACCCCAAGTAAGACTTGAGCTGGTTGAAAGCTTTTTCGCACTCTTTGTCCCACTGGAAGGCCTTTCTGAGCACTTTAAAGAATGGAAGACACTTGTCTGTTGCCCTGGAGACAAACCTGTTGAGTGAAGCCACTTTTCCGGTGAGCCTTTGAACATCCTTGATACTTTTAGGCGTCTTCATGTCAAGCAAAGCCTTGATTTTCTCAGGATTTTCTTGGATTCCTCTCTGATTGATGATAAATCCAAGGAACTTTCTGGCTCCTACTCCGAAGACACACTTCGCGGGGTTGAGTTTCATTCTGTATAAGTCCATAGTATCGAAGGTCTTTTCGAGGTCTGCCATATGAGTGCAAGCTTTTAAACTCTTTGTGAGCATATCGTCTACATACACCTCCATGGTCTTGCCTATTTGCTCTTCGAACATCTTATTCACAAGACGCTAGTACGTTGCCCCTGTATTTTTTAGACCGAAGGGCATCACTTTGTAGCAGTACGTCCCTTTGTCGGTAATGAAGGCCATCTTCTCTGAGTCTTTCGCATCCATAAAGATCTGGTTGTAGCCTGAGTAGGCGTCCATGAAGCTCATGAGCTCATGTCCTGCAATAACATCCACCATATGATCTATCCGAGGTAAGGGATAGCTGTCTTTTGGGCAAGACCTGTTCAGGTCAGTGAAATCAACACACATTATCCACTTTCCATTGGCTTTGGGCACGATGACTGCATTCGATAACCATTCTAGGTATATGACTTATCTTATAAATTTAGCCTCTTCTAATTTTTTTACCTCTTCCCGGATGACGTCGTACTTCTCCCTGGAGTAAACTCTTCGTCTCTGTTTGATAGGTCTGGCATCTTTAGTCACGTTGAGCTTGTGACTCATAACCTCAGGGTTGATGCCGAGCATGTCTGCGTGACTCCAAGCGAATACACTCTGCCTCCGCCTGAGGAAGTTTACCAGCTCTTCCTTAATTTCTGTCTTTAGGGCTTTGCCGACCTGGATGGTTTTTTCTGGCTCGTCCTCATTGAGGATGATGGATTCTACCTCTTCCGCGGCCTCTCCCTTATTCAACTTTGTCTCATCTCTTTGGTCAAGTGTATCAATGCTATAGGTGGTGGTTGCCCTCTTATGGTCCTCTCTCTCTTCGGCCGAGTTGAAGTAACATTCTCACGCTATGGTCTGGTCGTCTTGCAATTACCCTACTTCATAGGGGGTCGGGAATTTTAGCATCTGGTGGACGGTCGATGGCACAGCTTCAAACTCCTTAAGGGCCACTCTTCCGATGATGAGGTTATAGGCCGAGAAGACGTTCTCGTCCATTACAAAAAAAATTATCTTCCTGGTCAACCTCTTAGGCCACTCATCACCCATCTGTATGTCCATCTCATACATGCCCAATGGGTGGACCTTTTCGCCACTGAAGCCCATCAAGGGGTGATGATAGGGTACCAGCCTTGCTCTGCTAAGACCTAGGCTCTTAAAGTAAGGCCAAAACATCACGTCTGTTGAGCTCCCCCCGTCTACGAGGATCCTCTGCACCTCGCACCCATGCACCCTTGTTGTTATTACCAAAGGGTCATCATGGGGGCTAAGATACCTTTGAAGTCGAGTCTGGAGAACCCAACTATAAGGGCGTCCATGTCCACCTTCTTTCTCTTCTGCGCTATATCGGAAGACGTTAGATTTACAACTTCAAGCTTGGTTACTGACTTGGCCTCTACCACGTGAGCTTTCCTGTCAGCCACTTCGGATCCACCTCCCGCGAGTCCTCCGCATATGGTGTCAACACTAAAGGAGATCATGCTAACCCTCTTCACCAGGGTGTTGTTATCTTTCGGCGGAAGGTCTGGATCGTCTTCATCGTCACCTTTTGAATCATTGTCTCTTCTGGCCGGGGCATTGTCACGGCATCTGTCATTTCTCTTCTTCGTAGGGTCATCTCTTCCCCCTTTAGGAGCCTTACCGTCCACATACTTCCTCAACTTTCTGGATTTTAACATCTTTTCAATCTCATCCTTCAAGGCGAAGCATTTGTCTGTAACATGGACATGGTCCTCGTGGAACTCACACCATAAGTTTTTATTCCTCTTATGCGGTGGGGCCTTCAGTTTCTCTATCCATCTTAGAGTCATGTCATTCTTGATCTCGTTGAGGATATGCTCACAGCTCACAGTTAGAGGAGTATAGTGAGCGAACTTGTCATCACCCGACCTCTTCTTTCCATCTTTCTTTCTTTGGGACTTTTCGCTACTACCGTGATTCTCATCCTCATACTTGGCATCCATTGCCTCTTCGGCATTCATGAATTTTTCCGCAGTTGCTAGTAGCTCCGCCATAGACCTGGGAGGGTCTTCCGCAAGTTTCCACAATAACTTTCCTTTCTGAAGACCTCCTATGAGGGCGGCCATGGCTATATTCTCTTCGTAGTCTTCAACCTCAAGTTTCTCTTTGTTGAACCTGGCGATGTAGTCTCTTAGGCTCTCATCCTTGCCTTTCTTGACATACAGTAGGTGAGTGTCTTCTTTTGAGGTCTTACCCCAAATCAGAAGTTGTGGATGAATCGTTCGGCCAAGCCCTTGAAGTTCTCAATTGAGTTCTTCGGAAGAGAAGTAAACCAGTTGTGTGCTGCTCTTATCAAGGTCCCAAAGAAGTCCCTACACTTCATCTCATCAGGTATCGAGTAGATGTCCGCCATTGACTGATACATCTCAATGTGGTGTACAGGGTTGGTGCTACCGTCATACTTGGGAGACACCACAGGTGGTTTGAACTTAGCGGGGGTCGGGAAGCTCACTATCTTAGCCACAAATGGAGAGCCTTATGAGTAACCCCTTTGTAATGGGTCCTTGCTCTTGATGAGGTCTCTTATCTTCTCCTCAAGACGTTGGATAGAGTCATTCCATGGTCTCCTACCATCAGCCTGGCCGAGGTTATCCCCAGCCACCTCCAAGGGGTGGACTGAGGGTTCCCCTACCGAAGCACAGCGTCGGCTAATGACCTCTTCCTGGTCTCTGCCCCTTCGTTCCTGGGGTTAGCCTTGATCAGACCGACCTTGTCTGTCTCCTTTTTTCGAGGTTGTTGCGCTCCTCGACCTTGATAGCCTCTGTCTTAGGTCGTTCACTGGGCCTAGCCTCTCAAAGGTTGACCCTCTGCTCAATCGATCAAAAGCTGACCCTCTTTGTTGGGCCTCTTCACCTCTTCGGTCGACACAACCTCGGCTCTATTGAAGAGGATGTACCGTGTTATTCGACACCTCATACGGCTCCCAACAGTCTTCCGGGACCTCTTTCGCCTCTAGATCATCATACTTGTCCTCCGGGCAAGGGTTTCCTTACCTCCCTAGGCGTAAGCGCCTAGGGTCAGTAATGTCCCTCCTTCGCTGGGGTGAATGTTGGTCCTTTATTGGTGCCTGGGGTGGTCCCCTGGCATCAGGATGAAGCTGGACGGCTGTCGGAGTGATCATTTCCGGTGAGACTGCACGTGGCCTCATCATAGTTTGGCTGAGCTGTGCAAACTGCTCTTGCATAGCTTGTTGCGTTACAGCCAAAGGCCTCAAGGCTGCAGCTACCTCCGCCATTTCGGACTGAGGCGGTGCTTGACTGGAACTGGTCCCTCCCCCACCAGGCGGTGAGAGAGGCGGTGGTACCTCCGGTGCCATGTGTTTAACAATAAATAGCTTGAGTAGCAGGTGAGCTTAATACCTTAAAGGACCTCTTTCAATGGTGAAGCAGCTCCACGTAAGGGGTGGTGCCTGGTTCACCACCAGAGTCTCCGGTGAGGTTAAGCTGAAGAAGAGGAAGAGACAGCTTCTCTCTTCCCACAGACGGCACCAAAATGATGATGCTGGAAAAAGCACCACCCTTCAAGGTGTTTGTAAGCTCAATTCAATGTTAACAATGGTAGTATAAGGGTATATACACACATAGTAGAGGGAGGTTAGGAGAAGAGGATTTACACCGAAATATAAGTGGTTCAGCCAATCAGGCCTACGTCCACTGTGCAAGTGTGTGATTGATATCACTGTATGAGGGCTCTAATGGCCATAAATACAAGCTCTCAAACTTTCTCTCTCTATTGTGTATTTGAACAGAGTTTCAGCTAGGGTTCCTCATTTCAGATCCTTTTCCAGGTAGAGGATGACCTCTATATATAGTACCTAGGGGGTGTAATGTACCCCCCATGCATGTAATGAGCATGTGTGTGTTGATCTAGCCAATATGAAGAAAACATCTGTCACTGTCACATGTAGAGAATGATGATGAAATATTCTCCCCACATGTGGGGAATGATTTATTATAACTGAATTGTGTCCACGTGCCCCTATCCAAATGTCAATAGGTTCTCGACCATCGTGCTTGGTCATGACCTCGGCCTGGGAGAAGCCGAGGTTGATAAAGTCTAGTTGCTCGTTCAATTCGAGATGGACCATGAAGGTCTCGGCTTAAGTTAAGTCGATACAATGGATAGGGGTCGGCCAGAGTCGAGGTTGAGCTGGCATGTGCTTGGAGCATCGACTGATATCTTGATGAGGTTGACCTTGGTAGAAGTATGGCTTCCTACGACCTCGGCCAACCCCTGGCTGAGGTTGTCATTCCCAGTTGAACTGAAGTGCCGCTGACACTTATGATACATGCAGTGTCCCTTTGGTGAGGTTGGTGGTAGAGTCGGCTGGGGCCGACCTTGCTATGGCCGATCGCTAAGGCATGCATAATCATTTTGTTCAAGTATATGTTAGAATGAACTGTCGTCCTCGGAGATAAGAAAATAATAAGTTTTTGTGAAAGAAAAGGGTCGTGCTCATGTAAGATGTATGAGCTGCCAACGTACCTTTGGGGGTTTCTTGAAAATTTTTAATTTTTTTGAAGGCACATAGTTTTTTGCAGAGGATCAGGCCCACGTAGTTCTGGGTAAGGGAAATGAACATTTTTTTTAGAATAGAAGGGAGATGAGAAGAATCATAGCGCGCTGAGATTTTGGACTAGGAGTAAAAATTTTTTAGACGGTCCAAGTTGACTGGGCGCGCCATTTCCTCCCCATCGAGGTCGGTAAGCACAGCGGCACCACCGGACAAGATCTTCTTCACGATGTATGGGCCTCTCCAATCGGGCTTGAATTTTCCTCTGGGGTCCCAGATGGGCTCTACTTTTTCTTTGAGGGCTAAATCCCCCTCTCGGACATCGTGGTCCTTGACTCTCTTATTGAATGATTGCGCTATACGGTGATCGTACCCTTATATATGATATAGAGCTTTAAACCTCCTTTTATCTAGGAGGATCAGCTCGTCAAGACGGATTTAGTACCAGTCTACTCTACTAACCTTGCTTTCAAGCATGACGCGTAACGAGGGTATTTCTAGCTCTACAGGTAGGACTGCTTCCATGCCGTAGACTAGAGAGTAAAGGATATCCCCAGTAGAGGTTCGAATTGAGGTTTGGTAGCCCGAGAGGACGTAAGGGATTCGGTCGACCCAATCTAGATAGCCTTCGGTCATCTTACTGATGATGTCTTTGAGGTTCTTGTTGGCTTCTTCAACTGCACCATTGGTCTGAGGTCGATAGGGAGAAGATTTGTGTCTCTGAATCCCATACTCTTTGACCACTTTTGTGAATTTTGCCTCGAAATGTAACCCATTATCTGACACTAGCTCGTGCAGGACCCCATATCGGCAGATGATGTTCTTCCTGATGAATTTGGCCACTTTCTTGGCATTCAGAACTACATATGACTCGACTTCGACCCATTTGGTGAAGTAATCAATGGAAATTAGGATGAATTCATGCCCGTTGGAATCCCTGGGTGTAACCTTCCCTATGATGTCGATGCCCCAGGTGGAGAATGTGACACCCCGACTAATTAAATACCGGGTAGCTACTCCTTTATTAAATTAATTCAAAATGCCAAGTTGGCTTAGTTAATAGCATCACTGTCGAAAACATTTTAATTTTACTAACCACCTAGTATTTAAAAAGTAAGTTGCCAAATTTTAATTAAAGTCTGATTAACATGCAACATGTGTAAAGAAGAAATAAGTAACACCATTCACCATACTGAAGTAAAATGAATAACCATCACATAGTGTAAATAAAGTCTGGAGGAAAACTCCTCACTACAATCCCATACTGAAATAAATAACCGAATGCTAAAACAATACAAATCAAAGTCTGAAAACTGTAATGTAAAAGATGTCTCTAATAGAAATGGGCAACATGCCCTACAACTGATAGATAGTTACTCTGGAATCCAAAAGATAGAAGCGTCTACAAGCAAATCCCTGTAGCTTCCACAAACAGCTACAGCTCGTCACCTGAATGAGAATCCTATGCTTGGTGTCCCTATGGCTGGGAATCTAAAATGGTTTTACAAGAAAAAGATTTGAAAAGCAAACGGGTCAGAGCCCGAATGTGGAGTTATATTTTAAAAACCTGCAAGTGCTTTAAAAACATTTAAAACATTAAATGCAAAGTACATGTTAGGACGTGCACTCACATGATATTCTCACCTCTCGTCTAACTGTGCACTCCTAACGTAAGTACCCATCTAGAGTGATACAGACTACTAGCTACATGACAACATATCTAGCTAGACTATCATAGGTCCTACCCTTATTACTTGGTTCTCTTAACATAATAACGCTCGTAATTAAGTAGGGGTTTAACGTAACTCAGATGTTCAATATGAAATATATATAACTATCAGTTAACTCGTTATATTTCTCGAAACAATACCGTAATTATATTCACATCATTAACATGAAGGTTCTCACTAATTAAGTGTATATTATTCACATCACAAATATACAGTATAAGCACCCCGAGAACTAAGCTGCGGTGCACACATACTCTTCTATCCATCCCGTTACATCACGTACATAAGGATCACATATTCCGAATCTCTCAGGAATAGTTCACAGATAACAACATCACAATTAATGGAGGCGAACACAGTCACATCACATGGGTCACGCACATACCTACGCTCCCACGATCAGCGGACTTATTAATATCCCAATAAGTCGTTCTATGACCTATGTTCATCAAGGTAACCAGTCTAAATCCGGGCAACACAAGGATTAGAGGGCCCTAAGCGAACGCAAACCTCCCGTGATAGCAAGTATGGTAGGTATGTCATACACACAATTCATATACCAATACTAAGTAAACACACATCTTAGAAATCCCGTAGTTTAATCGTAGTACATGTCGCTTTCTCGTACTAACTTATAATATCTACAACTTATATTATTCCGGTTTATCATCATACGCGCCATAATCTATTCTCACGTCGTAGTAGACACTCACGTCTCAACCCAAACGGTTCATTGAATTAAATCTCTCGTATATAAATTTACTCCTCGTAATAACCCAAAAGTCCCAAATCTATCCTTACATCATCAAGGAATGTTAACTCTACCCTCGAACCAGTTTACGGGACTCCAAAAATCAAAACAGTCCAAAAAGGACCAAACTGTCAACTCGTTAGAAGTCTCGTTCGAACGAGACTGTTCGAACGAGATTCCTCTGTCAACTCGTTAGAAGTCTCGTTCGAACGAGGCTGTTCGAACGAGATTCCAGTTCGTTCGAACGAACTGTACCTTCTAACGATATCTCGTTCGAACGAGATATCGAACGAAATCCCTTTTCATTAGCAGCGACTGGTCAACTCGTTAGAAGCTCGTTCGAACGAGTTCGTTCGAACGACCTGGGTAGGGGCTTCTAACGAGCTGCCAGTTTCGTCCCAGATTTTTCCCCATCTCGTTTTTATCCAATTTTATCACTCCTAATCTCTTCCAAAGTTCATCCCAACAACGTTTTAGGGTCTCTTATTCATCCTAAACATATTCAAGTCAACTCCTAACATGTTTTCAAGGATTCAATCTCTTTAACATCAATCAAAATATAAATCTCTACACTTTTTCCCCAATTATTTCAAGAACATGAACCCTAACTTTTTGAATCATGAATTAACCCAATAAAATTCGTTTTAAATTTCACCCAATTATAAATATCATCAGTAGGAACATCTACCTATCATTCTACATGCAAATCCTCCTCAAGATTTCAAGTTCTAAGTTCAATTAACATGGGTTTTCATTATCTTTCAAGAACAATTGATATTCTTCAATTTCTAACATGGAAAAGACATTCTTTGAAATTAAATGGAATAAAGTCACTTGCCTTGGTTCGATTTCTGATTTTGGTGTAGGCTTGATGGAGTTTTTCTGCAGAATTTCCTCTCTTCCAAGCTCCTTCTTCAATGGTGGCTTAGGGTGGCTAGGGTTTGTTTTGGGGAACTTGGAAACCTAATTGATAACCTCCGTAGCTTAAAGGGTTAAAGTGGGTTGGATAGTGGGTTTAGTGGGTCAATAATCAATCAGATTAAGACTCCCAATTTTCGTCACTTTTAATTCCTCAAAATGTAAAATTACCAAAATACCCTTTAAGTTGCCGGTATGGCCTAAAAATACCCCGGAATCCAAACTACACCCCCGGGTAGTGTTTTCTGACTATCTCGACCCTTCCGGACGCGTTGGCGAACTCAAAACGACGATACGGTTTATTGATTTTAAATTCACTTTTATAATCAAAATATTACATCGTGACGCGGCGGTCCCACGCGTCTCAATAAAATTTCTAAAATGCCGTATATAAATCTCACGACAAATTTCATAATTCCAATTACATTTATCAAAACATGTATGCACATAATCAAATACCAACTCGCATCTCGTTAGTATTTATAACCCGGATTAATTTCCAATTAATACGCATTTAATTAATTAATCCCAAAAATAAATATAGCCAAAAGTACGGGGTATTACATACTCCCCCCCTAATAACTGAATTTCGTCCAGAAATTCGAAACTAGAAAGTACCTGCTAAAAATAACTCTGGATAACGTTCGCGCATCTCATCCTCGTGCTCCCATGTGGACTCCTCGACATTGTGATGTCGCCACTGAACACGCACTAACGGGACTATCTTTGACCGCAGTTTCCTCTCGCTTCGGTCCAAAATAGCAATCGGCCCCTCCTCGTAGGAGCTATCAGGCTGGAGATCGATGTCCTCCACAGCAATGTGAGAATGAGCCAAATTATCTCTAAGGTATTTCCTTAGCGAGGAAATATGAAACACATCGTGAATCCGATGCAAATGCTCCGGCAACCCGAGTCTATACGCAACCGGTCCGATTCGCTCAATAATAGGAAACGGCCCCACATACCTCGGTGCCAACTTCCCCTTCTTCCCGAAATGCATAATCCCCTTCATAGGAGATACCCTGAGCAAAACCTGGTCCCCCACTTGGAACTCTCTGAAAAATCTCTTCGCATCAGCATAACTCTTCTGCCTGTCTTGAGCTACCCGAATGCGACTCCGAATCAACTCAATCCTTGCCGAAGTATCCTGAATCACTTCCGGCCCAAGCAGTTTGTTGTCCCCCACCTCTAACCAACATGCTGGGGAACGACAAGGCCTACCGTACAATGCCTCAAATGGAGCCATGTCAATAGTGAACTGATAGGAGTTGTTGTAAGCAAACTCCACCAGTGGAAGGTACTTCTCCCATCCACCACCAAAGTCAATAATGCACATGCGTAGCATGTCCTCCAACATCTGATTGGTGCGCTCTGTCTGCCCATCGGTTTGCGGATGATAAGCCGTACTCAACCGCAATTCCGTGCCCATGGCCTCCTGGAAACTTTCCCAAAACCGCGAAACAAATATCTTGTCTCTGTCAGACACGATATTTAAGGGTACACCGTGAAGTCTCACAATCTCTGAAATAAAGAGCTGGGCATACTGTCCCGTAGTGTAATCAGTCCTAACGGGTAAAAAGTGAGCGACCTTGGACAACCTGTCCACAATTACCCAAACGGAGTCGTGGCCCCTCTGCGACGTAGGCAACCCCGTAATAAAGTCCATGGATATGCTCTCCCACATCCACACCGGGACCTCCAACGGCTGTAGCAATCCTGTCGGTCTCTGATGATTTACTTTTACAAGCTGACAAGTGGCGCATTTCGAAACAAACTCAGCGATATCTCTCTTCATACCGCTCCACCAATACTGACGTCTCATGTCTTGGTACATTTTGTCCCCTCCGGGATGTACCGCGAACCGTGAGCCGTGCGACTCTGCCATCACCTCGTGTCGCAATTCCTCCCCTTCCGAAACTACCAATCTCCCATTGAAGCGCAATCCCCCGTCTGAGCTAACGGTATAGGACTCGGCTCCCTCTGCTAGTAATCGAACTATCTGCTCTTGACAGAACGAGTCATTGGCCTGTGCCCGTACTACCTTCGTGACAATCTGCGGTGTAACGGTCATCACAGACATGAAAGATCGGGCCACTGCATCCTGGTGTCCCAATTCCTTCCACTTAGCCTTCCACACCTCTGCCACCTCATCTGCTGGCCTACGGCTCAACGCGTCTGCTACCACGTTAGCCTTTCCCGGGTGGTACTGGATGTCGAACTGGTAGTCCTTCACAAACTCAAGCCACCTACGCTGCCGCATATTCAACTCCTTCTGCGTGAACAGGTACTGTAGGGACTTGTGGTCCGTGAACAGTTGGAACTTCTCCCCCAAAAGATAGTGCCTCCAAATTCGTAGGGCAAATACCACTGCTGCCAACTCCAAATCATGCGTGGGGTAATTTTTCTCATGAGGCTTAAGCTTACGGGAAGCATAAGCTATGGCCTGTCTCTCCTGCTGTAATACACCTCCCAGTCCTTGCAAAGACGCATCGGTGTAAACCAAATACTCAACTCCCGGTCTCGGTAATGCTAACACAGGTGTTGAGGTCAATTTTTCCTTCAATTCATCGAATGCCAACTGACAGGCATCACTCCAGATGTATGGCACACCCTTACGAGTCAGATGTGTCAAAGGACCTGCTATCTCCGAGAAACCCCGAATAAACCTCCTGTAGTATCCTGCTAGACCCAAGAAACTACGAATCTCAGTTGGTGTCGTGGGCTGTCCCCACTCCCTCACCGCTGATACTTTCCCCGGATCAACCGATATTCCCCGGTCGGAAATAATATGTCCCAAAAACTGGACTTCCTTCAGCCAAAACCCGCACTTCTCATATTTTGCATACAACTCGTTCTGACGAAGTGTCTGCAAAACCTGCCTCAAATGCTCGGCGTGCTCCTCCTCTGTCTGGGAGTAAACCAGAATGTCATCAATGAAGACAATGACAAACTAATCTAGAAAATCCCTGAACACTCTGTTCATCAAGTCCATAAACACTGCTGGAGCGTTGGTCAAACCAAAGGGCATAACCCGAAACTCGTAAGAACCATACCTCGACAAGAACGCAGTCTTCGAGACATCCTCCTCCCTGATACGCAACTGATGGTATCCCGATCTCAAGTCAATCTTCGAGAAGAAAGAAGCTCCTCTCAACTGGTCGAATAAGTCATCGATTCGAGGCAACGGATACTTATTCCGTATCGTGACCTTATTCAGCTCTCGGTAGTCCACACACAATCTTAGTGAACCGTCCCTCTTCTTTACAAACAAAACCGGAGCGCCCCAAGGTGAGGTACTCCTGCGAATAAAGCCCTGGCCTAACAGCTGCTCTATCTGATCCCGTAACTCCCTCATCTCAGCTGGAGCCATACGGTATGGTGCGCATGCTATAGGTCTCGTACCCGGTAGCAAATCTATAACAAAGTCTATCTCTCGACTGGGTGGTAAGCCTGGTATCTCCTGAAACACATCTGAATACTCCCTGACGACTGGGATAGAGTCTAAAGGAATCACTACCTCCTTAGAGGTATCCTCCTCAATGTAATACAGATGAGCGGTCGATCCTCCCTCTGGGCGAGGCATCGCCACCACAAACATCTCTTGCCCCGGAATGGCAAAAACAATGCTCCCGCTGAAGCAATCAATCATGGCCCTATATGCTACGAACCAATCCATACCGATGATCACATCGTGAACATGCATATCTAATACTAACATGTCTGCAGGTAATACCAAACCACCAATCTCTACCCCCACTCCCCGGCATATAAAGAAAATAAGTGACCCACTCCCCAATGGTGAGTCGACACACGTCACTGCGCTCTCTGCCGTAGCTAACAATCCTAAAGCTTTCGCGAAGTCTGTATCTATAAAATAGTGTGTAGCACCCGTATCAAATAACACCCAACCCATAGTGCCATGGATAGGAAACATACCCTCAATTGCGGGCGGTGCCTGTGGAACTGCAGCCTGGTGGATGTTGTAGACACGTCCATACTGTAGCTGCCCCTACTGAGCTGGGACTGCTGGAATGGGTGGCAATGCTGCCATCTGTGGCGGTGCGGGAAGAGCGGCGGGAAACATAGGTCTCTGTGGCTCCTGGCGAGCACCCTACTGCTGCTGCTGTGGGACCCTGCCCCTATCAGGACAATCCTGTCGCTTATGGCCAGTCTTGCCACAAACAAAGCACTTCCCTGGGAAGTTCCCTCCTCTCTGTCCCTGCTGTCCCCGGCCCTGGTGGCCGTTACCGTTCCTCCCTTGGCCCTGCTGGCCCTGGTGAAACTGTTGTCCATTCTTCCCCTGTTGGCCCTGATGGCCGTTTGGACCCTGATGGCCCTGACGGAAACCTCCCTGTCCCTGTCTGTAGTTCCCTGACCGGAACCTCTTATTATCCCCCTGCTGGG
The DNA here is from genome assembly GCA_949130495.1 of Sambucus nigra. Lineage (NCBI taxonomy): Eukaryota > Viridiplantae > Streptophyta > Magnoliopsida > Dipsacales > Adoxaceae > Sambucus > Sambucus nigra. The sequence continues at coordinate 406,352,396 of OX422224.1, forward strand.
AGCCCTGCTCATTCTATCTCTGCCCCTGACCAGATTGTGCCCCGCTAGCACCATGTCCTCCAGTCCTGCCCTGATGGCTAGACTCCCCCGACCGCTTGCCCTCGGCCATATGAAAACGGTGGTCCTGGCAGTGCAACAATGCAGCGTTAACCACATCAGAATAAGTGGCCAACGATAGGTTCCCTAGCAGATGCTGACGGATCCTCCAAGTCAACCCGTCGGTGAACTTCTCAATCTTCTTCTTCTCTGTTGGTATCTCGTCTGGAACGATGTTCAACAGATTCGTGAACTCGGCCTCATACTCGGCCACAGTCTTGCCCTCCTGTCTCAGATTCATCAGCTTCCTCCTCATTTCCGTATGAACAGCCGACGGAAAGTACTTGCGGTCAAACTGCACCCAGAACTCCTGAATCGTGAGAGTATCCCTCTCCTCCATGGTGGTAATAGACTCCCACCACTGTAGTGCAGATCCAACTATCTTGAAAGTAGCTAGCACCTGCTTCTGAACATCCGTGCACTCATACATCCTCAAGTTCCTCTGCATGTCCTTCCTCCATTGGCTCGAGACTACCACATCTGAGCTACCTGCAAACTCTGGCGGATACGCTTTCTGAAAAGCGTCACGTACACGTTCCCAAGCAGACGGGAATGCATTAGCCTGTACTGGCGCGGCAACCGGCGCCTGAGGTGGTGCCTGCTGAACAACGGCAATGGCGGCATTTACCGCTTGGGCTACTATAGCTGCAACCTCAGCGGCGTTCATCATGCCCTGAACTGGAGCGGGCTGGGATTCGGGCGTTGCATCCCTGGGAACTCGTCGTGCACGTCGTGGAGGCATCTGAAATAAGAACAAAGTTTATAAGTTCGCTGTTATAAACTTAATAAAGCTGAAGAACGAAGCATACACAAAAAGAGTACAACAGTCCTAAAATAGAGGGCTCTATATCAAAGAAACGTAGCGGAAACATAATAGCCGTACAGATCCTAAAGGACACTAGAACCTGATGCTCTGATACCACCTGTGACACCCCGACTAATTAAATACCGGGTAGCTACTCCTTTATTAAATTAATTCAAAATGACAAGTTGGCTCAGTTAATAGCATCACTGTCGAAAACATTTTAATTTTACTAACCACCTAGTATTTAAAAAGTAAGTTGCCAAATTTTAATTAAAGTCTGATTAACATGCAGCATGTGTAAAGAAGAAATAAGTAACACCATTCAGCATACTGAACTAAAACGAATAACCATCACATAGTGTAAATAAAGTCTGGAGGAAAACTCCTCACTACAATCCCATACTGAAATAAATAACCGAATGCTAAAACAATACAAATCAAAGTCTGAAAATTGTAATGTAAAAGATGTCTCTAATAGAAATGGGCAACATGCCCTACAACTGATAGATAGTGACTCTGGAATCCAAAAGATAGAAGCGTCTACAAGCAAATCCCTATAGCTTCCACAAACAGCTACAGCTCGTCACCTGAATGAGAATCCTATGCTTGGTGTCCCTCTGGCTGGGCACCTAAAATGGTTTTACAAGAAAAAGATTTGAAAAGCAAACGGGTCAGAGCCCGAATGTGGAGTTATATTTTAAAAACCTGCAAGTGCTTTAAAAACATTTAAAATATTAAATGCAAAGTACATGTTAGGACGTGCACTCACATGATATTCTCACCTCTCGTCTAACTGTGCACTCCTGACGTAAGTACCCATCTAGAGTGATACAGACTACAAGCTACGTGACAACATATCTAGATAGACTATCATAGGTCCTACCCTTATTACTTGGTTCTCTTAACATAATAACGCTCGTAATTAAGTAGGGGTTTAACGTAACTCAGATGTTCAATATGCAATATATATAACTATCAGTTAACTCGTTATATTTCTCGAAACAATACCGTAATTATATTCACATCATTAACATGAAGGTTCTCATTAATTAAGTGTATATTATTCACATCACAAATATACAGTATAAGCACCCCGAGAACTAAGCTGCGGTGCACACATACTCTGCTATCCATCCCGGTACATCACGTACATAAGGATCACATATTCCGAATCTCTCAGGAATAGTTCACAGATAACAACATCACAATTAATGGAGGCGAACACAGTCACATCACATGGGTCACGCACATACCTACGCTCCCACGATCAGCGGACTTATTAATATCCCAATAAGTCGTTCTATGACCTATGTTCATCAAGGTAACCAGTCTAAATCCGGGCAACACAAGGATTAGAGGGCCCTAAGAGAACGCAAACCTCCCGTGATAGCAAGTATGGTAGGTATGTCATACACACAATTCATATACCAATACTAAGTAAACACACATCTTAGAAATCCCGTAGTTTAATCGTAGTACATGTCGCTTTCTCGTACTAACTTATAATATCTACAACTTATATTATTCCGGTTTATCATCATACGCGCCATAATCTATTCTCACGTCGTAGTAGACACTCACGTCTCAACCCAAACGGTTCATTGAATTAAATCTCTCGTATATAAATTTACTCCTCGTAATAACCCAAAAGTCCCAAATCTATCCTTACATCATCAAGGAATGTTAACTCTACCCTCGAACCAGTTTACGGGACTCCAAAAATCAAAATAGTCCAAAAAGGACCAAACTGTCAACTCGTTAGAAGTCTCATTCGAACATGATTGTTCGAACGAGATTCCTCTGTCAACTCGTTAGAAGTCTCGTTCGAACGAGGCTGTTCGAACGAGATTCCAGTTCGTTCGAACGAACTGTACCTTCTAACGATATCTCGTTCGAACGAGATATCAAACGAAATCCCTTTTCGTTAGCAGCGACTGGTCAACTCGTTAGAAGCTCATTCGAACGAGTTCGTTCGAACGACCTGGGTAGGGGCTTCTAACGAGCTGCCAGTTTCGTCCCAGATTTTTCCCCATCTCATTTTTATCCAATTTTATCACTCCTAATCTCTTCCAAAGTTCATCCCAACAACGTTTTAGGGTCTCTTATTCATCCTAAACATATTCAAGTCAACTCCTAACATGTTTTCAAGGATTAAATCTCTTTAACATCAATCAAAATATAAATCTCTACACTTTTTCCCCAATTATTTCAAGAACATGAACCCTAACTTTTTGAATCATGAATTAACCCAATAAAATTCGTTTTAAATTTCACCCAATCATAAATATCATCAGTAGGAACATCTACCTATCATTCTACATGCAAATCCTCCTCAAGATTTCAAGTTCTAAGTTCAATTAACATGGGTTTTCATTATCTTTCAAGAACAATTGATATTCTTCAATTTCTAACATGGAAAAGACATTCTCTGAAATTAAATGGAATAAAGTCACTTGCCTTGGTTCGATTTCTGATTTTGGTGTAGGTTTGATGGAGTTTTTCTGCAGAATTTCCTCTCTTCCAAGCTCCTTCTTCAATGGTGGCTTAGGGTGGCTAGGGTTTGTTTTGGGGAACTTGGAAACCTAATTGATAACCTCCGTAGCTTAAAGGGTTAAAGTGGGTTGGATAGTGGGTTTAGTGGGTCAATAATCAATCAGATTAAGACTCCCAATTTTCGTCACTTTTAATTCCTCAAAATGTAAAATTACCAAAATACCCTTTAAGTTGCCGGTATGGCCTAAAAATACCCCGGAATCCAAACTACACCCCCGGGTAGTGTTTTCTGACTATCTCGACCCTTCCGGACGCGTTGGAGCACTCAAAATGACCATACGGTTTATAGATTTTAAATTCACTTTTATAATCAAAATATTACACCGTGACGCGGTGGTTCCACGCGTCTCAATAAAATTTCTAAAATGCCGTATATAAATCTCACGACAAATTTCATAATTCAAATTACATTTATCAAAACATGTATGCACATAATCAAATACCAACTCGCATCTCGTCAGTATTTATAACCCGGATTAATTTCCAATTAATACGCATTTAATTAATTAATCCCAAAAATAAATATAGCCAAAAGTACGGGGTATTACAGAGAACAGCTAGTGAGAAGTCATGTTGTATAATTATCGCAGAGGCGGGTGTTAAAGGTCGGAAAATTGTTGGCATTTGAGGCATCTCTGGACATAGGCGGTGCAATCCTGGATCATGGTGGTCCAGTAGTATCCTTATCGGATGATCTTCTTAGCAAGCATCTGACCGTTCATGTGGGGTCTGCATTCCCCGCTGTGGATTTTCTGCATTATCTCTTCAATGTCAGCCCCTGCGATGCAGTGTATATGGGTTCTATCGAAGTTTCTCTTGAGCAGTGCTTTATGACAGATGATGTACTGGGTGGCCAGTCTTCATAGGGTTTCTCGGTCTTTCTTATTGGAACCTTCAGGATACCTACCATGCTTGAGGAGGTGCCACATATTAGAATACCAATAATTGGCTAGCTCGGGATCTTCTTTGGTGATGAGCTCAATGTGGTAGAAGTGGGTTGGTTTATCTTTCTTTTGAACTAGGAAAGGGTCATTGTTATTCCTTCGGTCATGTCGACCATGGAGGCCAAACTAGCAAGGGCATCGGCTAGGTTATTCTTTTCTCGAGGTAGGTAGTGGGAGGTGTAGGAGGGTACTTTAGATTATAGACGGAGGCGTAACCCCTTTCGAGTATGGTAATGACAAGTTAATTAGCCCAAGACCTTGGATTAATGATAGGACATACAAACACAAACCCAATGAAGATGAACTCAGTTTAAAATCACAAATCTCTCGTGTATAACTCAGGAGATAGTAATGAACTTTAGAAGTGACTTAGGTAGAGGGGGAGAGAAGTAAGCACCTTAGATACACCTTGGTAGGCAGTTTAAAACCACGCGAAGACATCCACGAATTCCTTCAATAATTCTTCAATTTGTGTGCGCTCATGCTCGTTAAGGGTAGCCCCTATCCTAATCTCATGCAGTTGGCTACTAGAACCGAGGTTAAAAATAACATTTTCTTCTTTATTAACTTGAATGCGGTTATGTTGTTTGTTATTAACCTTATTTAGATCAGTTAAGAATTGTTCATTTGCAAAATCATCATCATCAAAAGTTTGATTAGAATCTAAACAATTAATGTAAGGCACAACGAGATACTCAAAATATTTATTTATTTCATTGATAGGAAAAATAGCATTGAGAATCGCATCAAAAGAGGTCTCAATTACATTTGATCAAGGATAGACAGCAGAAGAAGAGATGGGGTAAACATTGGGGTTAGGTGGGATTTCAATAGGTATAACTCGCGCAGCATGCCAGTTGAGGAGAGGTGTATCAGCAGCTTTAATCAGGCGGGATGGATCCAGTGATGTAGTGCTTATATGAACTATTTAGAGTGTCATCCCCAGTGTTTGTAAGTTAAACGTATCCTCGGAGTCACTTCCCTCGGAATCTTTGGTATCTTTGATGAGCGGTTGTATATGGTGTTGGGAAATTTTGGCCCATGGGTAGCTGTCTTGGAAAAATATCTCCATTCCAGGCTTCATCTTCTTATCTGTATGGTCATACCATGGTTTTAAAAAGCCATAAAAAGGGAAGTCCTCCCCTCTTTAATGAATCATCCATTGAAGGATTCATTGGGAACGGTCTCTATGTAGTCTAGTCTTCTCTTCGATTGAGACTGACGGATCATTCTGAGCTCCTGTTCTGATGGTTGATGCCCTAAACCATAAGGAGGAAAAGCTTTCTTCAGTACAATGGGCTCAATTATCCCTTAATGTCTTTATCTTCACCCCAGTCTGGGCATGAAGTGCATGTTTTTGAACATCTGAATCACATTGATGTTGCCATGAGGGTTGTATTCTGGACAAACCCTTTCTCTGAAATTGTCCCCTGCTGGGAGTAAAAGTGGCTCAACACAGAATCCTAATAATCATTTGACCCGTGCTGTATATCAAGGATTGAATTACTGGTACATACATTCTCGATATTGTCATCATCGCCCAAAATGGTGATGACTCGTCCCTAGACGAAGAACTCCAATTTCTGATGGAGCGAGGAAGACACACCCTTGATACTGTGGAGCCAAGGTCGTCCAAGATATATGTTGAAATAAGTTGGGATGTCGATAAATTTGAATTCAACGATAGGGTTTATAGGGCCAGCCCCTATTATAAGTTTTATTGATCCCATGACTTCCCGACGGGTATTATCGTAGGCTCGTACAACAATGGAAGTTGGAGCGAGGTCACTTTCCTTCAGTCCTAATCATTTAAAGGTTCTTAATGGGTAGACATTCAAGGCGGATCCATTATCGACAAGAGAGAGTGGTACGATCTTCCCCATAACTTCGACGGAGATGTTGAGCGCATGATTGTGGTTTGGCCCAATTTTGGGTATTTCTTCTTCATAAAAGGATAGCATTCGAGTAGAGGTCAACGATGCAACTAAATTTACCGCCTCTTCTGGTGTGGTAGAAGGAGGAACTGTGGGTCCAGTGAGCAAATTGATCAAAGCATTTATGTGTAGCTGGGAAGACATGAAAAGCCCCCATAGAGTGATGTTAGATTGAGTTTTCTTCAATTGAACGAGGATCATGCTCTCCTCGGGGGTTATCTCTAGCATAGGAAGGTTTTCAACACCCTTCCCTTTGTCATTGGCTGGTGGTAAGTTTGGGATCTGGTAATGCCTCCCTGATATGGTCATGTGATTTACCGAATAAGGGAAGAACATGAACCATGTTTCCTTGTCAATCTCGGGTTGTTCTGCCACCTTGTTTATTTTTCAGAGAAGTTCTTCAAATGATATTATCCCACAGATGTCGGTTATCGGGCCAGTTTTCTCTGAAGCTTGCTCTTCATTTGAATCTTCAAATTCTTCCCCCCATCCGGTGACAACAATTATCTATTTCCATGTAAATTCAATGCATCCCAGAACTTCAATGGATTCTTCATACAGGCCCTCCCATTCTGCAGGGAGATGTAAGGGTGAAGGGACCAGTCTCCCTTGTAGCTTCAGAGTATCAAGTAACTCGGTCAAACTAAAAAATTTATTAGTTTGCCCGAATAATTTCGCCATGATCTGGACAACGTCATCTAGGCTGACTTCATCGGTTGGTACCACCCAACTGTCTGAATCTCGAGCCTATTTTTGTGCTTCCAAGAATAACTTACTGAACCTTTGGCAATCAATGATCATCTGCGAGGGAAGTTTCAGCCCGAACTCTAAGAGTTGGGTTAACACTTCTAATAATTCCATCCTTCCATTTTCAGAATGGGTACCGACAGTGATGCATGCTCTGGTAAGGAGTGGTAGTGCCTGATCAAAGAGGCTAGAAGGGTGTAGGAGGAAATATGGGCAAATTTGGAGAGGTTTGGGAGAGTATATGTGTGTGATTTGAGTTGAGGGATCAAATTCTGGGTTCTCCTCTAGGAAGATGGCATTGGCATGATTTGGGAGTGGGTTATGAGTAGTGTTTGGTTTAGGATTGGCTGGTGGGGCAATGGTGCTCTGGTCAATTACACATTGGATTATGTTTCTAAGGTGAAAGCATTGGTCGGTGGTATGGCCAACAGTTTGATGAAAGGCGCAATGGGCATCTTCCTTGAAGTTTCTTGGGAGTAGATTTGGCAATTAACGGGGGTCCAAGGGTTTGATAAGGTTTAGGCTTAACAGGGATTGATAAACTTTGGATAGGGGAGTATGGAGCTTGGTGTATTCCTTTTAGACTGGGACAGAGCAGCTTTCGGGTGCCGACGAGGTGGTTGGTTGAGAGATGTTATTGATGGTTGAGACTGCAGCATTGACAGACTTATCATATTTTCTGGGAGTCAACTGTCTGGACACTTTCTTTGGTTCAACTTCTGTTTTAGTAAGACCTTCCTCGATTTCTACTACGTCTTTTATGAGAGCTCGAAAGTGGGGATAATATTGTCATCCCATTATTTCTCGGACATGGGGTAAGAAGTTCTTCTTCACTATGTTGACTTTTTCTTCCTTGGATGGCCGATTGGTCATGGTGGATGATTTTTCCCTCCATCGGACTATGAAGTTATTGACTAATTCCCCAGAGTTATGTTTGAGTAGTTCTAAATTACGGCGGATGACCTCAAGCTCTTCGTTGTATTTGTACTGAGATATGAATTCTCAGGCTACATCTACCCAGCTACGGATTTTGAACTCCTTGAGAGATAAAAACCATCGGAGGGCGCTATCCTTCAAAGTTTACTGAAATAACTGGGCCATCACTTCTTCAGAAGCCCCTATGAGAATCATAGAATAGTGATAACTGCGAAGATGAACAATCAAGAAGAATTTCTCGATATTTGGCATCTTTAACTTCTCGTGTAACCTCGCCTTAGGATAAGGAGACATGTGGGTGTAGTCTATGTAATTTCTAGAGATTTTGACTTAGTCAAACTTCTTAGTTAGAATCTTGAGATCTTCTTTGTCCTTGTTCAACTCTTCCTCTTTTGGATCTATGATCATAGTCAAGTTAGCCCGAGGCTGGGTAAGGTTTGGCATAAAAACCTGGGCAGGTGGTGGCCCATTAGTAGGAGGGGCACGTAGAGCGTGAGGATACTCTTCGAGAACCCAGATAGTCTCAGGTGGACCCATAGCGTGAGGGAATAAGGCCTCGGGCTCTTGAAGAACAGGAACCTGGTTTCATTGCATCTCTCGGACCTCAGTCTGGAGGTTGTCAATCTTAGACACGAGCTAAGCTAAGACTGTCATCAGATATAGCTGCACAACTGGTACTTCATCTGTGTTATCCATGGAACACAGATGGATTTCGGACTCCGAAGAAGTAGCAGGGGAACAGACGGAACTCCAGTGTGATTTGACTGAAGACCGAGCCAATAAGCAGCTACGCCAAGGGCGTGTAATCAACCTGAGAAGGCGTAAACTGGGATTTATTTTTTAAAAACAAAAAGAATGAAAATATTTTTGACTTTTTTTTTCCTTTTTGAGATTGAAAGACAAAATATTTTTGGATTTTTGATAAAGAAAGGAGAAATGTTTTTGGATTTTTGATAACAAAAGGAGAAAAGTTTTTGGATTTTTGCTAAAGAATGGAGAAATATTTTTGGCAAATGGGTCTCAGCATGATTATTATAATTATTATGTTCTCACGTGTATTAAATTCTCCTAAATGAAAAATAAAATGTCGGACGGGACCCGAGCCTGGAAAAGTTGGGTTTATAACATATGCAAAACTATGGTTGGACTTGTAACCAGGCTCACGGGCAGGGTTCCATTTTAAAAATGCTCAAAAATTTGGGTGGCAGGCCGACCCGAAATTTTGGCAGAGTTTCGGGTCGAAACCGACAATATGCATGTGTGTCCTAGGCTTGACACCTATATCCGGGTATGTAGTTGGTTGGGTGAATTGGAAAGGGTTTCCCCCTTTTATCATGACTTCCACGATATACATCTTTCTTTTGAGGGCAATCGATACGTGTGGACAAGCCATTTGATATACCTGAGTGTACATGAATTGCCTCACTATATACCTCCTGGGGACGGTACGTGTGAGAGAGAATTAGATATACTCGGCGTACATGAACGAGTTCCCTGTGATATACCTCCCATCATGACTTCGGTCAAGTGGTACGATGCGGGGGAACCGTTTGATAGACGTCAAAGGTACTTGGACAATGGAAGGTGAGAGTCATATCGCTTAGGCTAACTGCACCCCATTGGACCAACGCCCATCACGAAGTGACCCTCCAGTTATTGGACAAAATTTGGTCAATAACAATGCTATTTGGTGATGTTGTGTGAATCATGCATGATTCGCTTATTAGTATCTTATGATGAGAGTATCTTTCTTGATCATGCCAAACAGGGAGCAAAGTAGAGGTACCCATAGAATACCCAGCATGGATAAGTGAAGCGTGCAACATGTGGACATATGTGATCCTAAGTGCACGTGGTGCGAAGTGTACATGGAGAATCTTTTACAAGTGTGTGAATAGAAGCATAAGCATGAGGTACACATGAATAATAAAAGCGGAACATGGAAAATAGGGGAATATATGAGAAAATAAAACACCCATGTAAATAGAGTCTATCCCTCTTTAAGAAAAAGTCCCCAGAGGAGTCGCCACTGTGGCCATCCCCGATCCTTGCGGAGAGATGGAAAGGAGAAGATGAGGTCCATCTCTGTGGTGAGAGGATCTTCATCCCGCGCATCCCTCTCGGGAGCGCTTCAGCCGTCGTCAGTGATGTGTAAGGTGAAAAATGTAAAGAGATGGAGTCTTCAGTCTATTTTACTCAAAACAAACATAAAAAGGTGGAGCCATCCTGAAGGACTGCATCCAAAGACATACTAATACATACGAAACCAATAATGATTCGAGTAGGGCGGAGGCTAAGTTACAAAACTGGAAGGTGTTAGGAACCCATTCCACCCTTGCGGTCTCTCATGGATTGTTGTTATTTTCCTCTATTTCCTCGTGATATGTGTGCATGTGTATATGTAGTGGAGATGGGAATCATCGACTTATATCATGGAAGAGATAAAGCGAGTTATCCATAGGAATGTTCCTAAAAGTAATATTAGAAAATAGGATTTATGTGATTATCCTTACATTTATCGTTATAATAGAACGATAACGCATGTGGAATAATACGCAACTAAGAACAAATATATGTATATGTAAATGTATAGAATCTAAGATAATTAAATTAAAGAATTTAGAAAAAAAAAAGATTGGAAAGAGTAGGACTCGAGTCTCGAGTGTTATCCCGAGACGCCTATGTAGCCTATTGAGGCATCAAAGTCCACGTAGTTCGTATGCAAAACGAGAGGTGGGATTTATCCCATAAATCCAACCAGGGGACTTCTCTTATGTGTGTGTGTGTGAAAAAAAATGTTTTAGTTGTGAGAAAAGTGCGAGAAAAATGTAAGAATTCCCTTTTGGAATTTATGAGTAAATCCTATTTTTCATGTTTTGGGGGTTTTATTTATATAAAAAAAATAAGGGATGTACAATAATACTAAATAAAAGTACATTAGGATGTATGAGATGGAGAGAATAAAAGTGCTAAGTAATAAAATAAGTTAATGCGAATTTAGGAGGGTTTGAAGAGAGAGTTGAGAAAGTTGGACCTTCTTGAAGATCTTGAGCTTGATCTTGAATGTTAAAGAGCAACCCTTGCACTTGGGTAATGATGAAGGGTAGTAAATTAACCAAGTTTGATGAAAAATGTGATGAAAAGTGAAGGATGGAAAATGATTTGGATGTGGAAATCACGCTGACTTCAAGAGAGGTTTTCTAAGTTCATTGAGAGTCATGGATTTCAGATCTTCGCTCCTTTTGTAATGAGGTCAGGCCCTCCTTTTTATAGGCCCAGGGAATTGCCGATTGTCATAGGTCTGGTCCTGCCAATCAGCAGGTGTTTTTAGGCACACTACCGATAGGTAGGATTTTGAACCTGCCGTTTTGCAGTCTCTTTCAGGTTCCTTCGAAAAAATGGTCGTAAAATTCAAACCGTTGATCCGAATTATGAACGGGGTGAACCGATGGAAAGGTACTTTAGAGACCTTAGAAAGAGCTTGAGACTGTTCCCGGGTCCCAGAGTTTTCTTTGGGGCAAATATGGCTCGGAAGCGCTTGTCAGTCCTTTGGACGGGGAATCGTCGGACGCAAATGGATCGTTTGTCGACATGGTAAGTCAGAATCGCGCACGGGGTGGACCGTTGGGAAGGTTGTGAGATGTACTTATACATTCCAAATATTTTGGCTCGATTTGGGGAGTTGACTTTGGTCAACCGGGGTCTGGAAGTGTTTGATGATGTTCTGGAGTAAAATAGATCGTTCGTCCGTACCGTAAGTTAGAATCACGCATGGGACGGACCGTTGGAAAGGGGTTTCAGTGCCCTTTGAAAATTCATTCAGTCTTGGTTAAGCTAAAGAGTTGACTTTGGTGAAACGGAGCCCGGGAGCATCCAGTGGCCTCTTGATCAAGTTTTGAGGGAAAATGGGTCGTTCGTCCGCACCATAAGTCAGAATCGCGCACAAGATGAACCATTGAAAAGGGGTTTTAGCGCCCTTTAAAAATTCATTCAGTCTCAATCGAGATGAAGAGTTTGACTTTTGATCAAACGGAGCCTGGGAGTGCTCGATGGCCTCTAGGTCAGTACCCGGGGTATGACTTAGGTTTGTAGTGATGAAGGGAGGTGTTAGGGACCTAAGGAGAGATTAGGGGGTGCTAGAATGGAGTGTCTACAAAAACCGTTGTTAATATTTTACAGTGTGAATTGTATTGTCCCAGCATTTTTTGTGCCTCGAACGATTATAATAGGAGTTGTGATCGATGCAAAAGGTTAGGAGAAATCACACATAGGATCATAATACCCTTAAATAACATCCTAATTATCGAGGTTTTTTACTATTGGGGCATCGATTTCATGGGTCCATTACCAAAATCGTCAAGAATATTTGCATCCTTTTGGTGGTTAATTATGTGTTTAAATGGGTATAATTCATACCAAGTAGGATGAATGACCTCCATTTGGTAGCCAAATTCATTCGAGAAAACATTTTCTCCCATTTTGGTACGCCACGAGCCATCATTAGCGATCAGTAACACACAAAGTAGGATATTTTTAGCACCCTCAAAACAGTGATCAAGTATAATTTTCCAATAGACAAATTAAGAAAATCATCGAGAAAACAGTGAATCTGAATAAAAAATATTGGTCCTTCTGATTATTAGATACATTGTGGGCTTACCACACTGCCTACAAAACACCACTTGGTATGTCCTCGTTTAGGCTTGTCTATGGAAAAGCCTGTCATCTTTTAGTAGATTTAGAGCACAAGGCCTATTGGGCCCATTAAGACCTTCAATTTTGACTTATCTACTATTGGAGAGGTCCAAAAACTCCAACTTAATGACTTGGAAGATATTAGGAATGACTCATATGATAATGCAAAATTTTACAAAGAGAAAATGAAAATGTTCCATGACAAGTCCATCCAAAGGAAGTCATTTCTTGGATAAAAAAATTTCTCTTGTACAACTCTAGGTTGCACCTCTTTCCGATAAGTTGAGGTTTAGGTGGTCTGGTCCCTTTGTCATTAGGATATCTACCCACATGGAGCGGTTGGGACAGAGAATCCTAAAAATGGTGAAATTTTCAAAATCAATGGTCAAAGGTTAAAGCCATATCTGGAATTGCGAGATCAGTAAGTGGAGGACATTCTCCTTTAATACCCGATATACCACAAGTGAACATGAAATTGGGTTATTGTTGCATCATAACTTTGTTTTTGTGTTTTATTCAGGAAATGTGTTGGAGAAATTATCTCTTTGTGGTAATATCTTAAATAACTTTCTGTCCTTTCAATTTGTCTTTTAGATTGAGGACAATGTAGAAATTAGGTTTAAGGGTATTGAGGTCATTTTCTCCATATAAAAAATCAAAATTTTAAAAATCCAAAAAGATTTATAGTATAATTGAGTTTTGAAATGATTTCTTAATATAGAATTATTCACAAGTCTTTGAACTAATAAAATTTTGACACTTTTATATATAATATGATCGAAAATGCATATTGAGGAAAAAGTTAATATGCTTAATGAATAAATGTGGATATTTTTAACCCGGTGAGAAATTGTGACGTTCATCATTTTTTAGAGAATTAAATCGATTTGAGTTAAAATAACTCAAACTTTCCTTCAGCGATTAATTCAACAATGATCTTAAATTCTTCATTTTGTTCGATTACTGAAAACAAAACATCCAAATGTGAATCTTAAGCACTATATGTATTAATAAGTTGACTTGAGATACAAATTAAAAAAATGGAACTTGAGAAATGAGTTTAGGCCATCATTTTGAAAGCCTAAAAATTATGCCTAAACTGATATTTTTACATTATTTCATTGTAATCCCATTTGTGCCAAAAAAAAAATGATCTTTTTATGAAAACCCAAAAATCTATACCCATTTTCTGAGAATATCAGGTAAAATTATGGTAGAAACAATGCCAGAAGAAGAATGTTTACGAGAATAATGAATGAAAAGAAAGAAAGAAAAGGGGGAAGAAAGAAAGAATGAGAAAATGAAGAGAAAAATAGTATGTGAATTTGAAAAAAATAGAGGTTAGAAAAAATGCCTAAAAGTCAAAATATCGATAACATCCATGTTCTCAGTGTTGATGCCAAAAAGTACCCATCTACATGGACCAATAAAAAATGGACACATGTCATCCTACATGGCAATATTCATACTTTCTCGAGATAGAAGACACTTGGTCAGCTCCTGAGGAGAGTTGGTCGGTGTACCGGCTGACCAACCCTAAAGAAGACGAACCATGCAGAAGATCAAAATTCATTAGAGAAGACTCACCAACAGTCATTGAACACTAGAAAGACAACAGTCATATTTATTGTAAATAGATGTAAATTTCTGAATATATAAAGACATTCCATCTCTTGGACTCCTATCACTATAAATACAGTACCTCCCTTCGCTAAAGGGGCAAGTAATTTCATTCTATCTCTCTAAACATCTCTACACCTCTCTACACATCTATCTCTCTCAAGATATTAAAATAATTCGATCATTCTCATCTTACTGTATTGTGCTATTGTAAACCCCTGGTAATAAAATAACAGTGGACGTAGGCATTCTTCGATAACCGAACCACTTTAAAAACCTTTGTCTCTTATATATTTAATGTGATCACCATTTCATCTTCAATCACCATCTTAATATCTTCATTTTATCTGTTGTTGATGCCTATAAGATAACATTGATGCTATTTCTAGTCATCAACAGATTGGTTCCGTCTGTGGGAAATTCAACACAAGAATTCTTTCCTTCTTTTTAGAAGAGACGAAGATCATCGTCAAAAACTAAGTATTTCTCTCTTTTTATATGAACAAGAATCTCGTGTATCTATATTCACGAATTGTATATTTTTTAGAATCTACATAATACTATTATGTACAATGATTTGCCATATTATTCTATATGCAATCTCAAACTCAGAGATATTAACCACATCGTTTTATTCATTTGAATAAATTATATACTCAATTTTTATTGATTCACAAATATACACAACCGATTCAATTTTTGATGAATTTTAGATCTTCAATAACTTCTCAAATTTTCATGATAAATTGTCATCATATGTGTCTACCTGGAAAGAGAAAATAGGAAGAGATATGGTCAAGAACAAGGTTCTCTCTCCTGGAAGAACAAGTTTCTCTCTCCAGGAAATCACAATTCTGACCCAAATCTACTTCAAAAGTTCTCATCAATTTGATTCATTTCAAAAAATATATGTTTTTTCAGTGTTAGACAATTTTCAACATGAATGTCAAAAGTCTATGACTCTTCTTGAAAATTTTCTGGGCAAACACATTTATATAATGAGTTACAGCAGGGGAGGAGATTTCACATATGTTGATTCCCATATTTCACATCTTCTACAAGGGAGTAAAAATTCAAAACCATTCTCTTTCCTCTGGGATATTGATCATATTTTTAAATATAGATCTGATAATTTCTATTTATTTGTTATCTCTTAGATATGATAATTTTGATTTATTGGTTCTCTCTTATACCTGATTATGTTGATTTGGTGTAATAAATTTATTCTTACACTTGGCGCTGAATTTATCACTAGCCGTTAAAATCAAACTCCGGTGACCTGACTAGGCGAAGACAATTGTACAATTTCAATCCACCCAAGTTCAATAACAACAAATAATGACTTGCTTTTACACGAAAAATTATTCTACTGCAATATATTGGGTAATTAACGAAGAACTTGATCCAATTCTGATCAACAAATCGTGGGTTTACTACCAGTCCGTTCGTCAAAATTACTGCAATGACTGAGAATATTTTTTACATCTAATCAATTTGGACACATGAATTTCCGTTCTTTTAAATTGTCTTCATCAGCAGACGAAAAAGATAGAATAAGGAAGCCCCAAAGCTGTCTAGGCCGACCAGAAATCAAGTCGGATTAATCGCCAACCTACATGAACCATACTGACCTGTAATCTTCAAATCATGCCAAACGAAACCCTTACACCGACCTAGGTTCCCATGTTTGGTCAGGGACCAAAGCTAACATCTTTTAGACCACATACTACTCATTGCCGGTACATATTGATGGTCGTCGGGATCTATTTGTTGATCGGTGACAGGTATTGCACATCTTTAGGTATTCCCGAACTACTATGGAGATTTTGACATCTCTTCTACCACCATCTAACACCTATTTCTGATCGTCATTGCACATTTTTGGTCGGCGAAGTTTTGGTCAGCAATATCTAAGACATGTCGGCAGAATCTACTCGTAGCCCCTATCACAGGTCAACGAACCTATTGATACTCATTGGTAGACGGTCCAGATGAATATCACTTATTAACCTTATCACTGGTTGGTTAGAGTAGATCACGGGTCTGAAGCAACTATTAATGGTCGGTGTAATACCCAGTTGGTCGGCATCAATTACAGACCACCTTTTTGTTGATCGACATCAATTTGTGGTCGGCGACCACAATGAACATGATCAAAAAATTATTATTGATCGGAAGTTACTATATGTTGGACGAAAATTCTTGTACGACGAACAAAGAAGGTTGTCAGCTTCTTTGCAATAGGTCAAAAACTTCAATTTATTGATCGGCGGAACCAGGTATGGCTGATTGGCAACACATATATTTGGTCGGAGGAAATTATTACTGCTCGGGGGTATCATTTATTGGGAGGCGACAGATAGACGACTCCTGGCTCTCACTCTTAGTTGGAGAGTTTTGGTTCTATCATTTTGACTTTGTCAAAATTAACACTATGTTGTTAAAACACAAAATAACCTCTTTATTTTTTAAAATTCAGAATTTTCTAATGAAATAAAATTTTAAAACTAACTTATAAATATTTTTGAAACCAACTTAAATTTGAGCATTTTCTTAAAAATTAAAATTGTTTTACAAGAACTCCAAATCAAACCTCATCTCTTGCATATGTAATAAAAATTTAACTATCTGACACATGCTCGGCATAAAAATTATTATTTCATGCTCTGAAATATTTATTGGCGGAACAAATTATTCTCATGACTAATTGATTTAGCTTCCACAGATGTTCGAGCAAGTTATTAATTTTCACAGGTACAAGATTTAGTCCCGAAAAAGTACTCCACCACAATCTTAATCTTTGGAAATCTTATTAATGCTCCGATATATATGTTCAGGCATGAATAGCTACTCAGCCATATTCTTATGTTATGGAAAACATTATCGTTGTTCGGCATTATGCAATTTTTCCTCGACAGATCAGCCAGGCAATATTAATTTTAATAACTGCCCTGAAATATACTCAAGCAAGAATCATTGTCTATCCATTTGAATGCATATTCTGTATTCATCTCAGCATGGAGCTCGACAAAATA
Source organism: Sambucus nigra (assembly GCA_949130495.1). Lineage (NCBI taxonomy): Eukaryota > Viridiplantae > Streptophyta > Magnoliopsida > Dipsacales > Adoxaceae > Sambucus > Sambucus nigra. Next base: position 406,369,761 of record OX422224.1, read on the forward strand.
TTTATTATCATATATTCAGCTTCAAGGAGATCTGTAGCATTTGTTATATTTTATCTCCAACGACCGTTGGTCGGGAAAATTCTTCTCTCTATATATATTCAACAACCACCAACAAAATGTTGGTCGGCATCAAAAACCACCAACAAAATGTTGGTCGGTATCAACAAACCAACAAATGATTGGTCAAAAGGAAAAATTCTAAGTCCTAAGAAACCAAGCAAGGCATAATTCTAAGTTCGAAATGCTTGGTTAATGAAGGCCTGGATGAGAAAATTTCATTTAAACTGGGATAAAAGATGGAAAAATGTGCCACATACGCCTAGGAAATAAGGTAACTAATGTAACTACTTAAAAACTTAGGTATAGTAGAACCATGATAAAACATTGGTAATTGGTACGATACTTGGGTAAACCCTAACGGTATCAATAGAACTGATGAATCAAAGGAGAAACGCATCATCAAAGGAGAAATGCATCATTCAGAGATTGACACGATAAGTTGATCCAATATTTCATACATTTCATTAATGATTATATATTATTGCTTGTCACTAAAAGTACAGGAATAAAGCTATTTTTTCCCTCTTCTTTAGAAGAATGCTCTAGAAATCTATTATTGTCTAACAATGCAGGATCAATCGATCCCCTCTCTTATTATTTATTTGGATTTCTCATTAAGCCCGGCAGATGGTTGGCACTCTTATTATTTCTCTGGATTTCTTATTAAGCCGGACAGATGGTCAGTGCTTTTATTATGGATATGGATTTCTCACTAGCATGGATATTCGATGCAAATTATATATTATGCTCAATCATGCTCATTATTGGATCATTTTATTAAGTCTTGACGAATGCCCGGGCATTATCATTATTATTCAGTCTCCTAAGCCCAACTAGGGGATCCACGTGTCAAATACGCCGATCAATGGCACATATCGGAATCAGGTTGAACTTATTGATATACCCATATATACCCTCCAACCAGACGACCCCTCAGGGGGGCGACCCTTCATCAGGCTCCGGATGACCTCTCAAGGGGCCAACCCTTCATTGGGCTCCAGACGACCCCTCAAGGGGACGACCCTTCATCAGGCTCCGGACGACCCCTCAGGGGGCCGACCCTTCATCAGGTTTCGGATGACCCCTTAGGGGGGCGACCCTGCATCAGGTTCTAGACGACCCCTCAGGTGGTCGACCCCTCAGGGGTCCGACCCTTCATCAGGCTCCAGACGACCCCTCAGGGGGCCAACCCTTCATCAGGCTCCAGACGACCCCTCAAGAGGCTTCAGACAACCCCTCAGGGGGGGCAACCCTTCATCAGGCTCCAGACGACCCCTCAAGGGGGCGACCCTTCATCAGGCTTTGGACGACCCCTCAGGGGGCTGACCCTGCATCAGGTTCCAAACGACCCCTCAGGGGGTCGACCCTTCATCAGGTTCCAGACGACCCCCCAGGGGCCGACCCTTCATCAGGTTCCAAACGACCCTCAGGGGGCTGACCCTTCATCAGGCTCTGGATGACCCCTCAGGGTCATCAGGCTCCGGACGACCCCTCAGGAGGGCGACCCTTCATCAAGCTCCGAACGACCCCTCAGGGAGCCAACCCTTCATCAGGCTCCGGACGACCCCTCAGGGGCCGACCCTGCATCAGGTTCCAGACGACCCCTCAGGGGGTCGACCCTTCATCAGGTTCCAGACGACCCCCCAGGGGCCGACCCTTCATCAAGTTCCGGACGACCCCTCAGGGGGCCGACCCTTCATCAGGCTCCGGACGACCCCTCGGGGGGGCGACCCTTCATTAGGCTCTGGATGACCCCCGAGTGTACGACAGTACGAGGCCCAAATTAGGCTAGACTCATTATCGGAAGGAACTTTGCCCTCGGCCTCATATCAAAGGTCGAGGGTGACATCATCACAGCGCGTGGTTTGGGAGACACGTGGAATAGTGTGCGTGAGGCTCACATGGCACATGGGAGACTGTTATAACAAAATCACACCCTCACGTGAGGGAATATTATGTCATCATTTGGCATCTACAGGTGTCAACAGGGGATTGGCTAGATCACTATTCACATGAACCATGCATACTTGGGGGGTACACTACACCCCCCAAGACCTATATATACTTGTCACCTACAACCCTACAAGGGGATCGATCAATTTTATTGTAACCCTAGCTAAAACTCTGCTTGTACACACAGTAGAGAGAGAAAGTGAGCTTATGTGCATTGTATCCAAGGCCATTTGTGCCCATACTTAGTGGATCACACACTTACAGTGGATGTAGGCCAAATTGGCTGAACCACTATACATCATTATCTTATTTCCTCTTATACGCATCCCCTTCTACATACTTATACACTTATACATCTCTATGGCTGCCATGGTTACTACTGTTTGAGCTCATTATCACTTATCCGGTGCTGCTAAATCTTAGCATCATCAGTTTGGCGTCGTCTGTGGGAACGAGAAGACATCTCTTCCTTTGTACAGCTTGACCTCACTGGGCACTCTGGTGGTGAGCCATCTCTCCCCCTGAGAAGAGATGTTTCACCATTGAAAGAGACCCACTAAGGTTCTCAATCTCACCAGTCTTTTCTTCAGTTCATCTTTTCATAGCTCAAACACATGGCACCTGAAATGCCACCGCCACCGCTTCCCCCGCCGGATGATGGGGGAATACCCAGTTCCAGTCAGCCGCCACCTCAATCTGAGATGGCTGATGTGGCGGCAGCCTTAAAGTCTCTGGCAGCAAGCCAGCGGATGATGAAGGAGAAGTTCACAGCTCTAAGCCAAAACATGCTAAGACCACCAGGGGCTTCACCTGAGATGATTACTCCGGCAGCATCTTCAGGACAGCATGAGGCCAGGGGACCACCCCAGGCACCACGCAAAGGCCTGCCACCCCCTCAGCGGCATAGGGATGTTGCTGACTCCCGGCGTCTACACCTGGGGAGGCAAGGAAACCCTTGCCCTGAGGATAGGTATGATGATCTGGAGGAAGAGGAGGCCCCTATAGAATGCTGGGAACCATATGAGGTCTCCAACAATACTGTACGACCTATCCAAGATAGTAGAGGAAAGTGCGGGAGACCAAATCCTGATGATCGCCCGAGAGGCTCTGCTTTTGATCGCTTGAGCAGGGGGTCGGCCTTTGACAGGCTGGGCCCAATAAATGACCTTCGGGAAAAATTGTCAAGGTCAAAGAGTGCTGAGAGGTCCAGGAGGGAGGCAGAAGATGGCCGACCCCAAGGACGGGATGACGGTCAAAGGGAAGTAAACAGCCAACACAGGCCTGCCGCAGCAGAACCCTTCGTCCACCTTAAAGAGGCGGCAGGGGATAACATCGGCCAAGCCAACCCTGCGAGGCCCTGGAATGACTCGATCCAGCGACTAGAGGATAAGATCGGTGATATACTGAAGAGCCGGGACCCTCTTCAGAAGGGATACACCATAGGCTCACCCTTTGTGGCAAAGATAGTCAACTTCCCTACGCCATCAAGGTTCAAGCAACCTGTGGTCACCCCAAGATACGACGGGAGAACCAACCCTGTCCACCATGTTGAGATGTATCAATCAGCAGCAGATATATACTTTATCTCAGATGAGATGAGGTGTCGTGCCTTCTCTGGGACCCTGACTGGGGCTGCACATGTCTGGTACACGTCTCTTCTAAAAAATTCCATTGAAAACTTTAAGCAGTTGGCAGACCTGTTCATCCACAACTTTTGCTTTGGGGTGAGGCCACAAAAGAAGACCACCCACCTGCTCTATGTTAAGCAGGGGAAGATAAGAGCTTGAGGGACTACATAGCCAGATTCAATAAAGAGAAGATGGAGGTGGAAGACTATGAGGAGAGCATAGCTATGACAGCCCTGATTGGAGGACTCCAAAAGGGGAAGCTGTTATGGAAGCTTGCTGAAGACCCCCCTAGGACGATGGCTGAATTACTGTCAACAGCAGGAAAGGTGATGAACGCCAAAGAGGCGATGGCCGCAAAATACGAAGATGAAAAAGGATGCTCTATTGGGGGTAAATACCCTAAGAAGAACAAAGAGGGGAAGAAGAGGTCTACGGATGACAAATTCGCTGGTTACACCCCTCTGACGGTCAACTGTGAGCAGATACTCAATGAGATAAAGAGTGACCGGTCCCTGAAGTGGCCTGAGAAGCTGAGGGAAGCCCCCAACAAGAGGAACAAGAACCTATGGTGCGAATTTCACCAAGACCACGACCACGTAACAGACAAATGCTTTGCTCTGAAAGATGAGATTGAGAAGATGCTGAAAGAAGGGATGCTGAGAAAGTACGTCAACAAAGGTGCCTTCAAGAGGGGCTGAGGGGACGACCCCAGAAAGAAGCGAGGCGATGCATGTAGAGAAGGACCTCAAAAAAGAGGGGACGACCCTTCTGATGATGAGGATGACCCTGACCTCCCGCCGAGAGACGACCAAGGTCCTGTCAAGAGGCTTAATATGATCTCGCTTGGAGTGGGAATGATCTCCGAGGGTCTAGCAGGAGGAGGGTCTGAGGTCGCTGATAGGAAGGCCCATGTGGCTGAGGCTTAGGTAGTGGCGAAGACGGTACACTCAACCTCCCTGGAGGCCAAGTCAGAAAAGAGGAAGAAGGTTGATATGGACACCCTGATAGTGGGGTTCTCGAGAATGGACTTTAAAGGCCTCCTAGCCCCACACGACGACCCACTAGTCATCACAACTAGGGTGCACGAGTGTGAGGTGCCGAGGATATTGGTCGACGGGGGCAGTTCTGCAGATGTAATGTTTTGGTCGTGCTTCAAGGCCTTAGGTCTCAGCCGTGCTAGACTCGTCCCATACCACCATCCATTGATTGGATTCAGTGGGGAAAAGGTTCATCCCCTGGGAGTGTATGAGGCCGATGTTAGGATGGGGGACGAGTGGCCGAGATGGCTTACCAAGAAGGTCAGTTTCTTTGTGATGGATGAACATGTGTTTTCAGCTTACAACATCATACTGGGGCGTGTGGCCCTTAAGGGTTTGAAGTTGTGCCGTCTACGGTCCATCAGATGATTAAATTTCCTACCCCTTACGGGGTGGTGGAAGTTCAGAGAGACCAGACAACAGCGCGAGAATGTTACTACAACTCCGTTGAAGAAAGGGAGGCACACAAGAGGGCTACGACCACTTACAATATTGATACCCTAAACCCCAGGGACGAGACGAAGCTCAAGAAAGTAGAGGCCGCGGAAGAGGTAGAATCCATCATCCTCGATGAGGATGACCCGAAAAAAACCGTCCAAGTTGGCAAGTCTCTGAAGCCCAATATCAAGGAAGACCTCATTAAACTGTTGAGGAGAAGACGAAGCGTCTTCGCATGGAATCATGTAGATATTCCGGGGATTGACCCTGAAATTATGTGCCACAAGCTCAATGTGGTAGAGGGAGTGAAGCCGGTAAAGCAGAAGAGGAGAATTGACTCTAGAGAAAAGTATGAGGTCATTAGGGATGAGGTTAAAAAATTAGAAGACGCTGAGTTTATCAGAGAGGTCATCTACCCTGAATGGCTGTCCAATGCAGTCATTGTTCCAAAGGCCAACGGGAAGTGGAGAATGTGAGTGGACTTCACAGACCTCAACAAGCACTGTCCTAAAGACAACTTCCCTCTCCCCCGCATTGACCAGATGGTAGACGCTACCGCAGGCCATAAGCTCATGAGCTTCATGGATGCATATTCAGGGTATAACCAGATCTTCATGAACCCTGAAGACTCAAAAAAGACAGCCTTCATCACTGACAATGGGACATACTGTTATAGGTTCATGCCCTTTGGCCTAAAAAATGTGGGGGCAACGTACCAGCGCCTCGTAAATAAAATGTTCGAAGACCAAATTGGTAAGTCTATGGAGGTCTATGTAGATGACATGCTGACTAAGAGTTTGAAGGCAGAGGATCATGTGGCAGACCTGGAGAGGACCTTTAATACAATGGACAAATACCAGATGAAGCTTAATCCGGCCAAGTGTGTCTTCGGGGTCGGAGCAGGGAAATTTTTGGGGTTCATTATCAACCAAAGAGGCATCGAGGCCAATCCTGAAAAGATAAAGGCCCTTGATGAGATGAAGACCCCCAAGTCCATTAAAGACATTCATAGGCTCATAGGGAGAGTTGCTGCCTTGAATAGGTCCGTATCTAGGGCCACAGACAGGTGCTTACCATTCTTTAAAATCTCAGAAAAGCCTTCGAATGGAGTGAAGAATGCGATGAGGCCTTCAAGGAGTTAAAATCATACCTGGGGTCTCCCTTGTTGTTGTCACAAACCGTGCAGGGTGAACGACCTTATTTGTACCTCGTCGTCTCAGAGTCAGCCATCAGTGCAGCTATTGTCAGAGACGAAGATGGAATACAGAAACCTGTGTATTTTAACAGCAAGGCACTCCAGGGGGCAGAGCAAAGATATCCAAGGATGGATAAGTTAGCCTATGCCTTGATCCATGCATCAAGAAAGATGAAGCCATACTTCCAGTCCCATACGATGGTCATCCTCACTGACTCTTCCCTTAGGCAGGTTTTACAAAAGCCTGAAAAATCAGGGAGGTTAATGGCCTGGGCTATAGAACTGGGGGAGTTTGACATAGTGTATCAGCCTAGGACGGCCATTAAGGGGCAAGCATTGGCAGACTTCATGGCTGACTTTACTTGGGAAGGTGGTGAGGCCGAGGATGAGAGCCTCGGGAAGATAGATACCCGACAGGGTGAGCTCACCGACACGACTATAGATAAGGCTGAGACGAGCACAGCTAGAAGGAAAGTGGTTGAAAACTAAGAGGGAAGATATATCTTTAGACAGGGGTCACTCACCGAGGGAGGTTTCTCAGAAGAACACACCGTGTGGAGTCTCTTCGTCGACGGGTCCTCTTGCAAAAGCAAGAGCGGAGCTGGGTTAATAGAATCAGCACCCGATGGCACAGACATTGAGTATGCCCTGAGGTTCAACTTTAAGGCCTCCAACAATGAGGCCGAGTATGAGGCCTTGATAGCAGGCCTCTCATTGGCCAGATCACTTAGTATCGGCCAAATTTTGGTTCATAGTGATTCGAGGCTAGTAGTGAATCAGATACTAGGAGCCTACGAGGCTAAGGACGATAGGATGGCTAGGTACCTTGAGAAGGTGAGGTCATTATTGAAAGGCTTCAGAGAAGTGAAATTAAAGAGGATACCTAGACTCGACAATGGTCGTGCTGATACCCTTGCGAGGTTGGCCTCGGCAACTAGGACAGACATCAGGAGGACGGTCCCAGTAGAAATTTTGCTTCAACCAACTATTGAAGACGCTGAGGGAACACTTGGAAATTTCCAAAATGTTTCTTAGGAAGCTTCATGGATGGACCCTCTGATCAGGTACATTAAAGAGGGGGAGATGCCAGAAGCAAGGCAAGAAAGGAAGAAGTTGAGATACCGGGCTTCAAAGTTCACCGTCATTGGGGATACCTTGTACAAAAAGGGATTTTTACTCCCCTTACTCAGGTGCATGCACCCATCTGAGGTCTCATCCCTTTTGCAAGATATGCACGAAGGATCGTGCTCAAGCCATATCGGGGGCAGATCCCTAGCGAAGAGGGTGATCACCCAAGGGTACTAGTGGCCGACCTTGGGGGAAGATGCCGCGACATATGTAAAAAAGTGCGATAAATGCCAAAGATTTGCCACCATCCCTCACCAACCCCATCAGCCTCTTACCTCCATTACATCCCCATGGCCGTTTGCAGTGTGGGGGATCGACCTCGTAGGACCCTTACCAAGAGCAGTCAATAACTATCGGTTCCTCATCATAGCTATTGACTATTTCTCAAAATGGGTGGAGGCTGAACCAATGGTGACAATTACAGAGCATAAGACCTTCCAGTTCATCTGGAAAAATGTTATATGCAGATATGGTCTCCCCAACACCCTCATCTCGGATAACGGGACTCAGTTCAAGAATACCTCTCTACAGAAGTACTGTGAAAGGGTGAGTATCAAACAATTTTTCTCCACCCCAGGCCGACCTCAGGCCAATGGGCAAACAGAAGTTACAAACAGGACAATCCTAGCTGGAATCAAGAAGAGGCTTGAGGAGGCAAAAGGAAGATGGGTCGATGAGTTATATGCCGTGTTGTGGGCATACAGGATGACAGTGAGGACCTCTACCGGAGAGACCCCATTCATGGTAGCTTATGGCTCAAAAGCCGTCATACCCACCGAGATTGAGTTTCCTACTCATAGGGTCCAAATGTATGACCCCCAGAGAAATACAGAAGAGAGGAGACTCGACTTAGACCTGATTGAGGAAAGGAGGGAGGACGCTGAGATAAGGTAGGCCGCCTACCAGCAGAGGATCGCAAGGTTTTATAATCAGAGGGTGAAACAGAGGCCAATCGCAGTGGGGGACTTGGTCCTCAAGAAGACTTGGCAAAAGCCCAACAAGCTCCATCCTAATTGGCATGGCTCATATAGGGTCATCGATGAAGTCGTCCCTCGGACCTATAGACTAGAAAACCTAGAAGGGGAACCCTTTTCCAACCCCTGGAATACAGATCATTTGAAAAAAAACTATCAGTAGTGTTGTAAGGTCTTAATAGACCATAATTGTAATAAGAGTTGCTCCAACAGAACACTTGGAAAATTAATGAGAAATATCAGTGTTTCCCCTCATCCTGTGGTTATCAGTTCTAGTACGCGTGAAAACATCTACAAGAGAACTACCCTCGGCTATAATGAGGGTCAATGGAGGGGACGACCCCACCATTGTCCTCAAGAAAGACGAGGGAAGACTTTATTAAAAACCATTAATCTGGTAATTGGAACCCTCGGCTATAATCAGGGACAGTGGAGGGGACGACCCCACCACTGTCCTCAAGAAAGACGAGGGAATACTTTGTTTAAAACCATTAAATTGGTGATTAACCCCCGGCTATAATGAGGGCCAGGGGAGGGGACGACCCCACCACTGTCCTCAAAAAGATGAGGGAAGACTTTATTAAAAACCATTAATCTGGTAATTGGAACCCTAGGCTATGATGAGGGCCAGTGGAGGGGACGACCCCACCACTGTCCTCAAGAAAGACGAGGGAATACTTTGTTTAAAACCATTAAGTTGGTGATTAACCCTCGGCTATAATGAGGGCCAGTGGAGGGGACGACCCCACCACTGTCCTCAAGAAAGACGAGGGAAGACTTTATTAAAAACCATTAATCTTGTAATTGGAACCCTCGGCTATGATGAGGGCCAGTGGAGGGGACGACCCCACCACTGTCCTCAAGAAAGACGAGGGAATACTTTGTTTAAAACTATTAATTTGGTGATTAACCCTCGGCTATAATGAGGGCCAGTGGAGGGGATGACCCCACCACTGTCCTCAATAAAGACGAGGGAATACTATGTTTAAAACCATTAATTTAGTGATTAATCGTCAGCTATAATGAGGGCCAACCCAGGGGATGACCCCTCGATTCACCCTCAAGAGAGACGAGGGAGAGGTTTGTAGCATTAACAAAGATTCACAACACAAATAATGCAAAAGGCAAAACATGGCAAAGGAGATGATAGTATAAATGAAATATCAAGTGTTATACAAGATTGATTACAAAAATATTAATTACATCAGAAGGGTGTGGGGTACAGACAGCCACCCTATGGGACAATATCAGAAGGCAGGGCCTCCACATCCATAAGAGGGGTTTCTTCAATGACCACAACTGGCTGATCTTCAGACGTGCAGACCCCCTTGACTTACACTTGGGATTTCACCTGGGTTAGAGCCTTGGCAATCAGGGGGTCGTCCAGTTGAACGGCCTCCGGAGAGGGACGGACGGAAGAGACGACGTCGCCGAACTTGAGGACGACCCACCGATAAGCCATCCTTATCCCTCTCTCCAAGTACTCAAGGTCGAAGCCTTGGAACTCATTGGAGAGTTTATAGGCTTCCACAGTGTCTGCCTCGGCTTTCTTCACAGCCTCAGATAGCTCAATATTAAACTGGGCCTCCCGATGGGTCATGGCTTCATCCTTCTCCTTCAGAAGCAAGTCTTTGGACTTCAGGTCCTCATCATGCTGTCTCGTCAGCTCGTCCATAATTCGTGCATGTTCAGTTCTGGCACTTTCTAGATCAGCCTTTGCAGTATCTAAGTCAGCCTGCAGGTCGGCCTCATGCTGGATGGCCCTCTCGGCGTCATGGAATTTCTCCTGATTCTCAGCCATCCATTTAGTTGCCGAGGTAAAGGCGCATACAGACTGCACAGAAAAATAAACAAATGTCAAGAGGTCGAGGAAATAGTTGGTGAAAGAATGCAATTAAAGAAATGAATCAAGACCAAAACCTAGGCTAGAGCGTCCAGACCATAGTCATACACTTTGGCTGGAGGCATCTTTGATAGAAATTTGTAATCAGCAGCCGAGGGAGCAGAAGACATTGATGCCTTGGCTGCCCTCAAATTTGCGATGAGCGATGATGGCTCGGCCCTCAGATGTGCTAAGTTCTGGGACCAGAAGGCCCCCATGCTAGATGAAGAAGCAGTCCCTTCAGATGCTTCGACCCTTGCCCTCGTCTGAGAATCTGGCCTAGGGTCAACAGGAATCTCAAGCTCTTTTCTTTTGTGGCTATCAGCTGTCGGCTCAGCAACCGTTGGCCCCATGGCCTTCGTCTTCCTCGGAGCTTGCTGAGGCTCCTTGCCTTTCTTTCTGGCCAAGCCTGACAATAAACTAGGAGCGGTCATTTCCCAGAGAGAATCTGATATACCAGGAGGACGATCTGAAAAGAAGATGACACGTCAGAAAAGTACAGAGATGAAGAGGAAACACTTGAAAAAAGTAAAGAAAAGTACAACTTACATAGTTCTGTAAGGGGGCCGACCTTCAGACCAACTTCTTTGAGGAGCCGAGGGGTCATCAGATCTTCAAACCTTGGAAGTTCACCCCCTCTCCCTCGTCCTCTCAGATATTCAACTATATCTTTCTCTTCCAGGCTAAGTTCGGGGTCTGACCTGGCCTTCATTGACGGGTTAGACCATCTTCTGGGGACCCTCGAACCATCGGCTACAGGTCGTGCCTCGGCGAAGAACTCCCACTCCCCTGAGATGAAGAAGAATCTCTTCTTCCAATCGTGGTTGGAGGTTTGAGCCACGTGGAGAAGTTTTTTCTCAGACCTCCTCGCCCCTAAATGATAGTACCCAGGCTGTTTGGACGAGGAGGTGATATTGTAGCAGGCCAAGAATACGTCAATCGAGGGCTCATTAGTGAAAGCATTTTTCCACAGGGAGATGTAGCCCAAGATTGTTCTACAAGAGTTGGGAGGAAGTTGAGAGGGGGTACGCAGAGGGCTGAACAAATGTCTATGACGGCCGGATGTAAAGGGAGTCTGACACCTACCTTGAACATTTGTTCATATACTGCAACCTCGCCCTCTTCACCCTCAAAAACCCTCTCGTCCTCAGAGGGAACCCTCATAGTTATGCTGTGGGGTACTCCATAGGCATGCCTACACAATAAGAGGTCGCGATCCCTAACTGAGGAGATATAGGACGAGGCATGGGAGGTATCAACCTAGTCATCTGAATCATCAACCTCGTCCTCAGTCCCCTCTCCCTCGGCCTGAGCATCTGCCAGAGGCCCCTGGGGAAAGGCCATCTGAAAAGCATGTGGAGATAGGGTCGTCACAGGGACAGCCTCGGAAGAAACTATAACCTCAACTTGTCAGCCCGGGCTTAGGTCAGATGTCTCTATTCTACCGGAAGGTCCAGCGCCAGTTGGCGAGGATTCTCTCTCGTCCATCTCACTTGAATGACACTCGGCTGGACGATGGGACGACCCACAAGACTCAGACGGTTCAAATGGTTTTATTGTGGCTAGAGGAATGGGAAAGATGGGTCATACCCAGTTAGGGTCGGCCCCTCGTCTCCTCTTTTCCTCTTCCTCTATTCGTCTGATCTCTGCAAAGAGCTTCTCTCTCAAGGATGGGAATTCAGATGCTAAACTATAAAGCCTCCTAAGCATTAAAGGGAAGACCCCACACTTAGATATTTTAACTAAGCTAGCTACAAACAAGTTTACAGTTGACCAGGTTGGACTTTTGGATCAAAATAAAAGAAATCAAGGGTTTACTCAAGAAAGATCAAGAACACTCAAAAACCAGTCGCCGGAGAAGATGCCAGAAATAATATAAAACAGCCTAAGTCCGACCATACAAGCCTAAAGCAAAGAAAGAAATGAAAGTAAAAGAGGACACTGGGGTAGAGGGATTACCTAAGGAAGGAGAAAGAGGGTGCCAAACTCGAAATGTCAAAATGTGCAGGTCTATCAGTTGGAAATCTAGAGAGAGAGAGTTTGGGCGCAAAGAAGAAGAAGAGAAGGAAAGGTTTCAAAAATCTCTTAAATACCTTAGTAATGAGTGGGCCCATTAACCAAGGCAGAGCACAGCCCACGAGGAGGGCATCATTAGGGCACAAAGTCCTAGGTCGTGTGCAGCCACCACACCTTGGAAACTGGAACAATAACGAGTATCTACCCAGGTGTCACTCATCCAACAGACAGTACACTTGTCTCAAAAGCAACATTATCCCACAGCCATCTCAGCATCATCTATGGCTGAGGGCTGGGGGGTTATTGATATACCCATATATACCCTCCAACCAGACGAACCCTCAGGGGGGCGACCCTTCATCAGGCTCCGAACGATCCCTCAGGGGGCCAACCCTTCATCAGGCTCCAGACGACCCCTCAAAGGGACGACCCTTCATCAGGCTCCGGACGACCCCTCAGTGGGCCGACCCTGCATCAGGTTCCAGACGACCCCTCAAGGGGGCGACCCTTCATCAGGTTCCAGATGACCCCCAGGGGCCGACCCTTCATCAGGTTCCAGACAACCCCCCAGGGGCCGACCCTTCATCAGGATCCAGACGACCCCTCAGGGGGCCGACCCTTCATCAGGCTTCGGACGCCCCCCGAGTGTACGACAGTACGAGGCCTAAATTAGGCCAGACTCATTATCGAAAGGAACTTTGCCCTCGGCCTCATATCAAAGGCCGAGGGTGACATCATCACAGCGCGTGGTTTGGGAGATGCATGGAACAGTGCGCGTGAGGCTCAAATGGCACATGGGAGACCATTATAACAAAATCACACCCTCACGTGAGGGAATATTATGTCATCATTTGGCATCTACAGGTGTCAACAGGGGATTGGCTAGATCACCATTCACATGCACTATGCATACTTGGGGGGTACCCTACACCCCCTAAGACCGATATATACTTGTCACCTACAACCCTACAAGGGGATCGATCAATTTTACTGTAACCCTAGCTAAAACTCTGCTTGTACACACAGTAGAAGAGAGAAAGTGAGCTTATGTGCATTGTATCCAAGGCCATTAGTGCCCATACTTAGTGGATCACACACTCACAGTGGATGTAGGCCAAATTGGCTGAACCACTATACATCATTGTCTTATTTCCTCTTATACTCATCCCCTTCTACATACTTATACACTTATACATCTCTATGGCTGCCATGGTTACTACTGTTTGAGCTCATTATCACTTATCTGGTGGTGCTAAATCTTAGCATCATCACTTATTAAATTCCAAAATTTTTAGACATATCCGATCATAGATTCCTAATTAGAATATATCACATTCCTAATTGGAATGGCCCAAGATTCCTAATTGGACTATATGTTAAAAGCAGTTTTACTCAACCAAAATTACTTGGTCGATAAGATCATCAAGTTATTTTTATGGCTACATCAAGAAAGTATGGAAAAGCAAACATGCAAAGCTCTGGGGTAGTCATTTCAAGGAACATTTCCTCGTCCTTATCTTTTCCAGCAAGACCATCATACTTCAAGGCCAAGAAAGTATTCAGAGTTCATATTCCACAATTGGGGGTTGTTACTACAAAATTAATTATTCATTCAGTGGCACAGTCTGATAACATCACGCAGCACCAACCGAGCATCAGATTCATCTCCAAATCATAACAGAATAAGAAAAATCATTAGCCAATCATCATTCAAGAATTATTTTTGCTATTGAAGTTCAAAATTCGCATCTAGGAAGCTATTGTTCACATGCTATTGAAGATCAAGAGTCATTGGGATCTCCACTACTATGATCCTAACCAACACTGAAGAAGACGTTGTACTTATATGTAAATGTTACAGAGTCCGCTACTAGCTCGACACTAATCAGATTGAAGAATCGGGTTCAAAAGCTAGCATGTTACATCAACAAAGCCTTCAGAGGATTAGAAATCAGAAAAAACAAACACGTACAGTCAGCACTCAGAAGATAATTGGTCGGCTAACTAGTTGACCAACCCACTTGAAGATTATGATAAGACACAAGATGAAAACTATAGCATATCTCTTTAATGCATCAAAATTCCCAAGGGTGATACATAGCACATGTTTGCTTGCCAAGTAGAGTTCCTTAAAAGAAAGATTAGCTCCAACGCAATCATCAATCAGCCTGCATCATCCATTGCCTAGGAGATAGTCCACTCATATGTGGAACAAATCAATAAAACGGATCAATAATATCATTATGCATGAGAACCGAGCAATATTTCAGAATAAATACTCCATCCTCTCATTAAACCAACAAGCATGGAGCATTGAGGCTTCTGTTGACGCCAAAAATTACTCATCTATGTGGACCAATAAGAAATGGACACACGTCATCCTACATGGAAATATTCATACTTACTAGACATAGAAGACACTTGGTCGGCTCCCGAGGAGAGTTGGTCGTCACCCGAGGAGAGTTGGTCGGCGTACCGATCGACCAACCCTAAAGAAGACGAACCATGAAGAGGATCAAAATCCATTAGAGAAGGCCCACCAACAGTCATTGAACCCTAGAAAGCCAACAGTCATATTTATTGTAAATAGATGTAATTGTCTGAATATATAAAGACATTCCATCTCTTGGACTCCCATCACTATAAATACAACCCCTCCCTTAGATAAAGGGGCAAGCAATTTCATTTTATCTCCCTACACATCTTTACACCTCTCTTCACATCTATCTATCTCAAGACATGAGAATAATTCGATCATTCTCATCATACTGTATTGTGATACTGTAAACCCCTGGGAATAATAGTAGACACAGGCTTTCTTCAACAGCCGAACCACTTTAAAAACCTTTATCTCTTATATATTTTATTTGATCACCATTTCATCTTCAATCATCATCTTTATATCTTCATTTTATCGCATCAACACTCATAAAAATTTTGAAAACTCCAAAATTCACTCTTTCTAACCAAAATTCAAGCCGACAATACAACTAAAGAAAGTCCTAATCGATCTCAAGTATAGTTAGTTATAATGTGGAGAGAAGATGAATAGTATATATGGTGTGATTAAAAAATTTCAGAAAGTAACCGATTTTATATTCTCGAGATCATATTCATCCATTATAAACAGTCCATTTTTCATTATGCAAATGTGAAATTATTCATGAAATTTACTCTTTTATTCACATATACAGAGAGAAAATTAACTATATCCGAATGTTCAATTGTGAGTGCATCCCGTGAGAATTTGAATCAAAATAAACTTTTGGATAAGAAACTTAACGATCAAATATTTTGAAATGGGTGGTTATATTGGCTATGCACACACGCACAATAAGTTGAGATAGAAAAGTGAATTTTTACTATATTAATGAAATTTACATTTAAAACTTGGTTATATTACTTTTGTGTATTTTCTAAATTGAGTTAAGTTTTTTTTAATTTTGTGGGTATATTCACTACTAACCCTCACGAGACGAAACTCGTCCACTAGCGCAACCTAGGGGTTTAATGGCTTGTTGTTCATGCTAAATACAATCGTGATTCTTACGAAAGTGAGTTAGATTTTTTAAATTTTAGTTTTTCTCGAGGACTATAAAAGTTTAGTTTGGGGTAGTGTCGTTTGGTTTGGACTCTGGAGTGCAAACGGAGACTTGACTACACGTTTAGTTGTCTAATATTGGGCTTGGTGCGGGTAGGTATACCCTTAGGCTAAGTTTGGATATATTTAGATTAGTACTTTTGGGAATCATTTGGGGATCCAAAAATAGGCCAATTACACACACTCGAAAATCAGGTTGTTTAAAGGAGCTTAACCCCATTCATTAATTTAGAAAACATATCTTCCATTTAAAGAGAGAGATTTAGAGAGAGAGAGAGAGAGAGAGAGAGGTATTTGAGGAAGATGAAGATGGACGACTAATCAAGAGGCGAAAATACTTGTTCGTGTTATTTCAGGTAAGAAATTTCTTCCAATACTCTAGTAAATTTGTAAATTATTTATGACTCATGCTGATCTTGAATTAATTATGGGATTAAAACTCACGCAATAGGATTTAATCACGTTTTTAAGTTAAATCCATGTGTTAATTTGATGATTAAATCACAAAATTTGATGAGAAATTGAGATTTATGTGTTATAGACAACGTTAGAGTTTTTTTTAAGATTAAACCCATAAAATTAATGGATTTATTTGATTATAATGATTGGGAATCATTAAAATCATGTTCCCACACTCATATTTTGGTTGGTAATGTTTAGGTACTAATTTGGTAGCTTGGGGAAACTTTAATGAAGGATTTGGGGGGTTAAAATACGGGAAGAAGAAGAAGAAGAAGAAGAAGAAGAAGAAGAAGAAGAAGAAGAAGAAGAAGAAGAAGAAGAAGAAGAAGAAGAAGAAGAATATGGTATCTGGGTTGATAAATTGATCTTGGTTGATAAATTGATCTTGGTTGATAAATTGATCGACCCTGGTCGATCGATTGACCCCTATAGTTTTTGCCAAGTATGCAATTTTATATTTTTGAATAAAGAACGCGTGGGCGCTGACCTTATATTTTTCTGATTTTGTTTTAATTAGTTATGATCTTTATACTAACACTGCGCGGGACTAAAATTTTGGATTGGTGATTTTGGTTTGGCCTTTGTTTTAGTATTTCCACTTAGTTGATTAAGAGTTTATATTTGATTAATATTGATGATTATTATGTACGTTAAGAGATATAACCTTTATATTATTTTAGTTCCATTCGGTGTTAGGATTGGGTATACGCGCGAAATCCTACGGTTATATCTATATATGTTGAGCTTGGAGAAGGATGAGATAAAGTTATTGGAGATTAATTTAGGTCTTGAGAAATTATAATCCATGAAATTAAATGAGATCGAGTCCATGTATGTACGAGAGAGAGTATATGTGTATATAGACAGTCACTCATAGTTTAGACAAGTAATAAGCGGGGAGTTAGATATGATAGGGTTTGAGAATTAATAAACCTAAAGATGAGATAAATAATCCGATGATGAGGCTTGGGAAAGTTTTGGGATATGCGTGAGAGGTTGTAGTATCCTAGTTGGGTATATATGCATGATACGATTTTGTGAGAGAGTAAACTATAAAATCATTCTTAAGAACACCATAAAATTTAATAAAGTATACATTATTCATTAAATTCTCACATATAATTGTTCTTAAAAAAGGGTCTTGGATCTTCATAATAATCACATATATTCATTATGCGAAACATAAATGGTATTAAAATGACATACCTCCATCGTGTCACAACTAAAAAGATTTATGGAGCAGTCAACCTTAATGATGTCCGATTAGGTTGAATTTCGGAACATGGCTTCATCTTGTATATGGAAAGAACATACTCCAATTTCAAGGTATTCCAACAATTATATCTCCTTGTATGGTCAAAACACTATTTCAAAATTTACACTCCTTGAGAATTTAGATTTCTCTCCCTTTCCCTAAATTTCATTATGTTGTCTTTTTTAGTGCCTGAATGATGGAAATCAGTCATTTATCTATAGGCAGTGATATGATCTAAATCTCCAATAGTCACTTAATATCAACCGTCCATCAAGGTAGATACCCAAGTGTCCTTTTGACTCATGGCATTTGGAGTACCCTTTCATTAACCAAAGTTACTCTTAGTATTAACATAATTATGGAGCAGATAACAGAGAGTTATTTAAAATAATTCTAACAGTCTCCCACTTGATCCATAATTATCATAAAGTGTGAAATAATATTTGAGTCATTCTTAAATGGTTTTCCATAAACACGTAAATAAAACAACTCATTAATGCGAGTCATAACGCTCACATACTAATTCAAGAGCATGATCGTTTCCATGTACCACAACATTAACAACTCATCCATTAAGGGCTATAAATAGGGTTGTTCAATAATGATCCAATAATATCTTTGTAAAATACTATTTCTATCACAGTCTTTCATTCATATACATGTGTACAATAACGATAGAAATAAATTATTCTGAAACACTCTATGATATCATATGGTAGTGTCAAAATAAGCACTAAAAAATCCACCACATCAAGATTCTGTCGGCTATACTTAAGACCCATATCTTAAGCATGTTTCATTAAAGTCATTCATGATATCCCAATCATGTGGATTTTCAATGTTAACACTTATACAAATGTGTTAAATGACACTTGTTTCAGAATTTCATTTTTAAAAGGTATTTACATACAATGTGATTAGTTACTCACATAATACCTCATATATCTTAATAAAGAATATTGCATAGATAGTGTCATACTATTTCATTTTTTAGGTAATATTGTCGACAACTCCATGTCCCAAAATTTTAAATTATGTTGCCATAATCAATAAGTTGTAGCATCAAAGCATGCTACAGATTCATATCTCCATATTAGTCAATGGATTGTGTTGCACTCCTTCCTTATATTAGTTGTTAAACCAAAATAAACATAAGTATATAATAGTGAACTTCATACTTTCCATAAAACCAGTAAATCTGAGTTGTAATAACTCATCATCCAAAAAATGAACACTCAACTTAAATGTGAGCATATAATCTTTTAGTATCTCATAACTTCATCCATTATACATTAAAAATTCATGTAACATATTGTTTCTCCACTTTACAATTCCTTATTGTAAAAATAAATTGAATATATAAACGTACTCCCACAGATCATAAGGTGTATACGATGTTTAGAAAATGTAATAGTATTATTTCTATAAATACCATAGGTGGGAAACTCACTTAAGTTTATACAATCATCTCTTCATAACACGAGTAAAATTTCATAATCATAATAATTTTTACATATGCTAAATGCAACTCTCGATCATAATAAGTTACTCATTTCATAAAAATTTAACATCCTTGGAAAAATGAGAAGGTTCATTTATAACATTTTCCTCATTACACATAAAATATTTTACTACAATTTAACTTTATTCATTTAATTATAATCAGCGTCGTGTTTGATCTTGATGACCCCTTCATACCCGACTTAAATGTAATTCAATGAGATCCTTAACTTAATTGTAGTCCAGTAAGTTTAATTCTTATGATTTGTGAAAACAAAGTCAGGTCTTTATTTTTCATTATGCTAAATTCATATTCATGTAGATACACAACATAATCATTTAGGATAGTAAACTCCATTCAGGATCTTCTTAATACTATTCCTTATGGTTTTATCTACATTTGTCTCATAGTGAAAATACCATCATTAAGTGGTTGATCATTTATTTGTTCTTTGTTGTTTAGAAAATTCAACAACTAAAAGAACAAGTATTCAAGAAAGTTATCGTTAATTGGATAAGTACCATACATTTCTTTATAACCATATTTCGTGATTTTCAACTCCCACTAATTTCACCATTCATAATGGATTTGACATACGATTTTCTTTAATGCAGTAAGTACATGTCAATGACGATTATATGATATATGTAGGCCCACATTGAGGGATTTTCACATAATCTCCCATTGTTTCACATAGGTCATCCATATATTCGATATTGTAAATGAAAGAGTTTCATCAATAATACTACGATTATAATGTGGGATCAAAACAATCTTTAAAAGAAATATATCAAAACTTTATTTTATACAAAACATCAAAGGAATACCAGAACCTTTAAAAATGACTGAAAAATTCTTTGAAAAATATCCATCATAATCAAGTCTATACATATTTTCCAAGAAAATTGAAAGCATTGAGGGATTATGAAAAGCAAATGGCTTGATTCCCCAAGAGTAAAAGGGAACGAATCTTATTTTCATTTCTAGTTTATTTTGTAAGCAATACTTGCATCAAAGGTAAATACTTTCTATAATACAGTAAGTTTAACTTGCAAACCCATTTCAAACCACAAAAGATACATATAATATCTATCATTATTAGTCCGAGTGTGCAATATGTAAAAAAAATTAATTTGTTTAATTTCTTCAATATTATATGGAGTATTCCACACATTGATCATTATTCGTGGGCTCAAAATTTAACTTTCATATAAAGATCCAACATAATAATCAAGACTTAATCTCTTTGGAGAAACAAAATCAGAACATAACATGTTAAAGATATGAGATAAATTTCTCACTATATTAATGCTTTAATTTGACAACACATGCGTTAATATCTCTTTAATACCTAATGTGCATTTTATTTTTCTCATTAGTAACCATTGATTAGAAATTATATGATGCTTGTAGACACTTGAATATTTAAATAAACACAATGTATACTTAAATAGGATATCTGGAGTTCATTCAAATAGTTAAAATCAATTCCACATAAGGAACAATCTTGTTTGATGATTAAACTCAAAATACTCTATAATAATAAGCATCACAGGTTACTACTACTATCATCTTTAAATTTAATATTCATTGATTTTATAGTTGGGTCACTGTGGTGACTACCAAACACTCCTTAAGATTAATATTACATTAAGTAATGACTTACATACATAACTCAATAAATTTTTTACTTATGTTCATTAAATATTACATGCGCAATGAACTAAATTATTCATGTTTAGGTTTCACATACTTAATTGGTGATATCATGATGAAAGAAACAATGACATTTGCATTTGATGACCATTATTGACTTCCCAAAATATATATCACCGCTTAATTTTTGCTCAATATTTGTCATTGGACCTGTAGGCTGCCGAATCATAATAGATAATAATATGTATGCAACATCATAAACCCTAGCATTCAATATCATACATGGAATGGTAATCGACCCAAATATGAATGATATGAACTCATTAGTCCAATATTTATCTGTTATGGAGTGGAGTTCTTTAACGAACACCAATCCTTAAATTATATAAATATTAGAGATAAGCATACATGTGCAAAATACTCATAATACATGAATAAATTATATAACTGTCTATTGCTTAATTTTGAATTCACAAAAAACTAGACATAATGTGAAAATAAAATAGACAAGGATTTTGCATGAGATATTACACGAATAATAGTAAATGGAAAACATGAATCATTTGCTTTCACTTCATCATTTATAGTGTCAAAACTTATGTATGAGGAACAAATCATAAATAATGATCCAAATCATTCATGGTCGTACTAATTGTGACAACCCGGTTATGATTATGATAAACCATGTTTAAATCATGATTATCGTATGGGATGGGGATAATGTTTTATTAGAATATATAATTTTAAGTTATTGTGTTTAGTCTAATCGTACGTTCATAACTTATGAAATATTAAATTAGTCACAAACACAAATTTGTGAAGTTTTCGATAAAAATGTTCGGGTTGGAGGCTAGTTTTCACCCTTATAATGTAACAATTGACTTAAGTCCAAAACCATATAATTGTATGCATGTGAGTTAGGTTTGTAACACAATAAACGGTATGCTAAACGGAGGTTCGAGTAAAGTGTTATACTGAAATCACGAACAGGGGATAAAGTAGTCATTTAGCTTTAAATGATATTTGGCTTTATATGGTGCCACATGTCATATTTTGATTGGACCAAGGGGAGGTGACTTATGCCTACTTTAAAACCTTAAAATTAACTCCTACTTCATCTCAAATCAGACATGAGAGAGTTTTGCTTGAGGAGAGAGAATCGGGAAGCTCGGGAAGTAGAAAGTGAGGAGAAAAATTGAGAAAAATCCGTAGAAAATTACGAAAAAGTCCCTAAGGTAATTCTACACATAAATCTTGTTATTATTTTGGTATTATTGATTAAAATAATAGAAATCATTGATTGTTTACTGAAACTTCATGCCTTGTTGTATATGTACGAATAGATGCAAGTTTAAGCATGTCTGAATGTGTAAACCCTTAAATTGCTTCGTCTAGTAACCTTGTTTATTCAAACTTCCATATCTTTTTGTATACTTACTGGATTTGAATAATTAAAGTTTTATAACAAAATAGACTCATACATGTATAACATATCCGAAAATTATGTGAAAATACCAAGAAATGAATCTTTGGTGAGAGTTTGAAGTTCGGGTATAAAATCTACCCCAATGGTGAAAGTATGCACACAATGTGTTCGATGTTTTGCTTGACATAGAAAATAAACCTTAAAAATTATGAAACTTTAATTTGTATTGTTAAATATGTTTATGGATGTTGGGTGAAATATCACAGGAAGTTATGATGTAGAAAAATTATAGAAAATTCCTGGAAGTTGACTAAACGATAAAGGAGCCTATAGGGCATATTTGCTTTGTAATAAAGAAATGGACACATCTTGCTCTAGATAACTTGAAATGATGTGTTGTATTTTATATTGGGAACCTAATATGATAAGAATTGGGTTACCAAGAAGAAATTAAAGTATGTTTGGGTTATGATTTAGATATTTTAGATATCGTAACATGAATGTGAATGGAACTTCATTTATGATAAATGATTTGAATGGAATCATATGATGCTTATGAATTGAGTTACGTTTAAGTATTATTTGGATTGTTATATTTGAAAGGAAATAAGAACCGTTTGAACAAGTATCGGACAAAGGCAAAGGAAAAATGCATGAAGTGGCCAAGGTGAGTGTACTCACTAGAATGAGGTATTTGTATATCGTTATGGAGATGATCTAAATATCACTCACAGGTAAGACTTATTACACATGGTTACGGATAAGACATGAACACCAGTCACGGGTAAGATGTATTACACATGGTTATGGATACGATCTGAATATCTCTTATTGGTAAGATGTATTACACATGGTTACGAATATGATCAAGAAAATATGGAATATGAAATTGTTCATTTTGGGTTACCGAAATGGGAGGTTACTTCCCGACCCGAAATGGGGAAGAATTGTCTATTACAGACAGGGGTTACTCCTCGACCAGGAATGGGGGAGTATTTTCTATTACATACATGGGTTACTCCTCGACCAGGAATGGGAGAGAATTGTCTATTGCAGACATGATAGGTTAATCATGATTCGGATCAGTTGGGCCATTGTTTATGAATGGACCGGATAAGTAATACATAATTGTTAATGGTCCGTATAAGTATATAATTATTCATTCTTTATGAATGAGTCGGATAAGTATATAATTGGTTGTTCTTTATAAATGAGTCGGATAAGTACATATGTATTACCACATGTATATGATTTATTGCATTTAATTTTATGCAATAGTTTAGTAGTGATGCATTCACTGGGCTCTTTTACTCACGGTTACTATGGTTATGTGTTTCAGGTAGCATGTTGTCACTGCCAAATCTAGGAGGTTGGATTAGCTTAGCAAAGGATGCGTAAAACCATAATTTCGGTCGAATGAAAAAGGGGTAATTTAATTTTACTTATCCTTGAAGCAAGTTTGAATAAGAATAATCACTTTAAAATATGTGAAAAGATTTGGATTTATGGCTTCATGCTGTTAACGAAAAAAATACTCGTGAAGATGGTTTGGTTAAGGTAATTATGATTTGACTCACTTTGACTTTCAAACTTAATTATAAGTAACTGGGCTGGGGTGTGTCAACTTTGGTATCAGAGTCTAGGTTTTAGAGGTTCTGGGGGGAGGAGCGCCTAAATTTGGCAATGGACGTCGAAATTGTTTTGAATCGTAAGTATTCGATGGTAAAGGATTCAAATAATTATGTTAATCTTTAAATTGTCTTTGTTGACTAACATTTGTTAATTATACGTATATATTGTTGCACGGTATGTGAAATGCAAGAATCTTGCTGGAAAGGAAATAAGATGTTGAGGTTTATTCGGGGAGGAAAATGAATACAGGTATTTTAATATGAATCATTGCATTGTTTTATATATTGTATGGACAAACATGTCATTGAAGAAAATTTTTAAAGAAAAAAGGTGGTAAGAAAAAAAATTGTAAAGTATTGGAAGTGATATCTTCCTATACTGGTATATGTGGACTTGAGTCGTATTACGTACTAAGCCATGAATGGGTGCACTCCTCATCTGTATGGGAGAGTGATGTACAGGAACCCATATCTTAATAGAGGACAAGAAGTGAGAAGAATTATTTTTATATGATTATAATAGGACTTGAATTGTTAGAGGGTGAATAAAATGAAGGTTCACATAGTAAAGGTAAAGTAAGAAGAATAGTAGTTGTATAAAATGAAGGTTCACATAGTAAAGGTTAAGTAAGAAGATTAGTAGTTGTATATGTTTAAACTTAATATGTGAAATGGTCTGAAATATAATCTATCACAATTGATCCAAACATAGGTTCATAATGGATTATGATAAGTAGAAGAAAAGAGTAATGAGAGTTGAGATGTACACCTTTAATAGTATGAGTATATGCAGTGGATATGACTCTTGTGATGTTTTGCAATGCTTATAAGTATAGTAAAGTTGAGGTGATGTGGCTAGGAGGTGGAAGTTTAAAAATATTGAGGAGTCCTTATAAGAATATGTGTTGTGTATAAGTCTGGGAAAGATGCTAGTCGGATTTGAATATTAACAACTGATTTGGGTGGATATTGACTTGTATTTGTCATTATGCCTATGTGCTATCACTAAGGGTATGTCATATAAAGAATATGGTTGACGTTATAATGAGTCACTAGAAATATGTATGAGGATAATGTGCTATGTGGAATACTATAATGTGATACATTAAGGTATTTCTACATGTTATTTGAAATAAATAAGACATATAATAATTAGAAAAGTATTATGGGGCTGGTAGGCATGGTTAAGGGTTTTAAGCGGTGAAGTTATGTTTAATATCCAGGTTACAAAAATTGGTAAAGTTAGTAAATTAATGATGTTTCGTAGACTATCATGTTATTAAGGATTGGGGTAAGATTATAATTGTAAAGTAATTGTGTTGAATAAATGACTTGTTAAGGTCATTGTATGTTTAGTTAAACTCAAACACATGTATTTGGTATTGAATAAAAGATGGAAATATGACGTGTAATAAGCCAATATGGTAATATGATATCTATGAATTGAAATATTACACGATGATAAGGATAAACTATTGGAATGAAGGAAGAAAGGTAAAGAATGATACTAGGTTGTTAAGAATATTCACTCATTGTGAATATACGATGATATAACTGATAATCTAGTATGTGTGAATGTTTGACATACGTATATAATGGTATGAAGTAATATATGACTTTGGTTTTGGGTTTCATTAATAAGAAATCATTAGACGATTATTCTTACGGGTAATGATAAGGCAACTGAAGTTATTATGAAAGAAGATGTGTCGTACATCGAGGAATCGATTGGATTTCTTGGTCGTAAAGAGCAAGTATTAGGGAATAAAGTAGTTTCATATTTAAAGTGTTGTGGAGGATCCATAAAATTAAATAAGGAACATGGGAATGGGAATATAGAATGAGAAAATAGTATCCCCAATTGTTTGAAAATGAAATTCATCCTAAATTTCGGGGATGAAATTTTTTAAGAGGGGAAGGTTGTAACGACCCGGTTATGATTACGATAATCCATGTTTAAATCATGATTACCGTATGGGATGGGGATAATGTGTTATTAGAATATATAATTTTAAGTTATTGAGTTTAGTCTAATCCTACGTTCATAACTTATGAAATATTAAATTAGTCACATACACAAATTTGTGAAGTTTTAGATAAAAATATTCGGGTTGGAGGCTAGTTTTGACCCTTATAATGTAACAATTTACTTAAGGTCAAAACTATATAATTGTATACATGTGAGTTAGGTTTGTTACACAATAAACGGTATGCTAAACGGAGGTTCGAGTAAAGTGTTATACTGAAATCACGAACAGGGGATAAAGTAGTCATTTAGCTTTAAATGATATTTGGCTTTATATGGTGCCACATGTCATATTTTGATTGGACCAAGGGGAGGTGACTTATGCCTAATTTAAAACCTTAAAATTAACTCCTACTTCATCTCAAATCAGACATGAGAGAGTTTTGCTTGAGGAGAGAGAATCGGGAAGCTCGGGAAGTAGAAAGTGAGGAGAAAAATTGAGAAAAATCCGTAGAAAATTATGAAAAAGTCCCTAAGGTAATTCTACGCATAAATCTTGTTATTGATTTGGTATTATTGATTGAAATGATAGAAATCATTTATTGTTTATTGAAATTTCATACCTTGTTGTATATGTACGGATAGATGCAAGTTTAAGCGAAGTTGAATGTGTAAACCCTTAAATTGCTTCGTCTAGTAACCTTGTTTATTCAAACTTCCATATCTTTTTGTATACTTACTGGAATTGAATAATTAAAGTTGTATAACAAAATATACTCATACATGTATAACATATCCGAAATTTATTTGAAAATACCAAGAAATGAATCTTTGGTGAGAGTTTGAAGTTTGGGTATAAAATCTTCCCCAATGGTGAAAGTATGTACGCCATGTGTTCGCTGTTTTGGTTGACATAGCAAATGAACCTTAGAAATTATGAAACTTTAATTTTGTATTTTTAAATATGTTTGTGGATTTTGGGTGAAATATCACAGGAAGTTATGATGTATAAAAATTATGAAAATTCTTGGAAGTTGACTAAACGATAAAGGAGCCTATAGGGCAGATTTGTTTTGTAATAAAGAAATGGACACATCTTGCTCTAGAAAACTTGAAATGATGTACTGTCTTTTATATTGGGAACCTAATATGATAATAATTGGATTACCAAGAAGAAATTATAGTATGTTTGGGTTATGATTTAGATATTTTAGATATCGTAACATGAATGGAATGGAGCTTCATTTATGATAAAGGATTTGAATGGAATCATATGATGCTTATGAATTGAGTTACGTTTAAGTATTATTTGGATTGTTAAGATCCTTATGATGATACTAATATTGTAAGAATTTATGTTTGAAAGGAAATAAGAACCGATTGAACAAGTGTTTGACAAAGGCAAAGGAAAAATACATGAAGTGGACAAGGTGAGTGTACTCACTGGAATTAGGTATTTGTATATCGTTATGGGGATGGTTTAAATATCACTCACAGGTAAGATTTATTAAAAACACGATTACGGATAAGGCATGAATATTACACATGGTTATGGATACGACATGAATATCTCTTATAGGTAAGATGTATTACACATGGTTACGAATATGATCAAGAAAATATGGAATATGAAATTGTTCATTTCGGGTTACCAAAATTGGAGGTTATTTCCCAACCCGGAATGGGGAAGAATTGTCTATTACAGATAGGGGTTACTCCTCGACCAGGAATGGGGGAGTATTGTCTATTACAGATATGGGTTACTCCTCGACCCGGAATGGAGGAGAATTGTCTATTGCAGACAGGATAGGTTAATCATGATTCGGATCAGTTGGGCCATTCTTTATGAATGGACCAGATAAGTAATACATAATTGTTAATGGGCCATATAAGTATATAATTATTCATTCTTTATGAATGAGACGAATAAGTATATAATTGGTCATTCTTTATAAATGAGCCGGATAAGTACATATGTATTACTACATGTATATGATTTATTGCATTTAATTTTATGCAATAGTTTAGTAGTGATGCATTCACTGGGCTCATTTACTCACGGTTACTATGGTTATGTGTTTCAGGTAGCATGACGTCACTGCCAAATCTAGGAGGTCAGATTGGCTTAGCAAAGGATGCATAAAACCATAATTTTGGTCAAATGAAAAAGGGGTAATTTAATTTTACTTATCCTTGAAGCAAGTTTGAATAAGCATAATCACTTTAAAATATGTGAAAAGTTTTGGTTTTATGGCTTCATGTTGTTAACAAAAAAAAATACTCGTGATGATGGTTTGGTTAAGGTAATTATGATTTGACTCACTTTGACTTTCAAACTAAATTATAAGTAACTGGGTTGGGGTGTCAACT
The DNA here is from genome assembly GCA_949130495.1 of Sambucus nigra. Classification (NCBI taxonomy): domain Eukaryota; kingdom Viridiplantae; phylum Streptophyta; class Magnoliopsida; order Dipsacales; family Adoxaceae; genus Sambucus; species Sambucus nigra. The sequence goes on from OX422224.1 coordinate 406,397,940, forward strand.
TTGGTATCAGAGCCTAGGTTTTAGAGGTTCTGGGTGGAGGAGTGCCTAAATTTGGTAGTGGACGTCGAAATTGTCTTGATTCATAAGTATTCGATGGTAAAAGATACAAATAAGTATGTTAATCTTTAAATTGGCTTTGTTGACTAACATCTGTTAGTTATACATATGTATTGTTGCACGGGATGTGAAATGCAAGAATCTTGCAGGAAAGGAAATAAGATGTTGAGGTTTATTCGGGGAGGACAACGAATACAGGTATTTTAATATGAATCATTGGATTGTTTTATATATTGTATGGACAAATAGGTCATAGAAAAAAAAATTTAAAGATAAAATGTGGTAATAAAAAAAATTGTAAATTACTGGAAGTGATATCTTCTTATACTGGTATATGTGGACTTGAGTCGTATTACGTACTAAGCCATGAATGGTTGCACTCATCATCTGTATGGGAGAGTGTTGTATAAGAATCCATATCTTACTAGAGGACAAGAAGTGAGAAGAATTATTGTTATTTGATTATAATAGGACTTGGATTGTTAGAGGGTGAATAAAATAAAGGTTCACATAGTAAAGGTGAAGTAAGAAGATTAGTAGTTGTATATGTTTAAACTTAATACGTGAAATGGTCTGAAATATAATCTATCACAATTGATCCAAACATAGGTTCATAATGGATTATGATAAGTAGAATAAAAGAGTAATAAGAGTTGAGATGTACACCTTTAATAGTATGAGTATATGCAGTGGATATGACTCTTGTGATGTTTTGCAATGCTTATAAGTATATTAAAGTTGAGGCGAGGTGGCTAGGAGGTGGAAGTTTAAAAATATTGAGGAGTCCTTATAAGAATATGTGTTGTGTCTAAGTCTGGGAAAGATGTTAGTCAGATTTGAATATTAACAACTGATTTGGGTGGATATTTACTTGTATTTGTCATTATGCCTATGTGCTATCACTAAGAGTATGTCATATAAAGAATATGGTTGACGTTATAATGAGTCACTAGAAATATGTATAAGGATAATGTGCTATGTGGAATACTATAATGTGATACATTAATGTATTTGTACATGTTATTTGAAATAAATAAGACATATAATAATTAGAAAAGTATTATGGGGTTGGTAGGCATGGCTAAGGTTTTAAGCGATGATGTTATGTATAACATCCAGGTTACAAAAACTGGTAAAGTTAGTAAATTAATGATGTTTCATAGACTATCATGTTATTAAGGATTGGGGTAAGATTATAATTGTAAAGTAATTGTGTTGAATAAATGACTTGTTAAGGTCATTATATGTTTAGTTAAACTCAAACACATGTATTTGGTATTGAATGGAAGATGGTAATATGACGTGTAATAAGCCAATATGGTAATATGATATCTATGAATTGAAATATTACACGATGATAAGGATAAACTATAGGAATGAAGGAAGAAAGGTAAAGAATGATACTAGGTTGTTAAGAATATTCAGTCATTGTTAATATACGATGATATAACTGATAATCTAGTATGTGTGAATGTTTGACATATGTATATAATGGTATGAAGTAATATATGAGTTTAGGTTTGGTTTTCATTAATAAGAAATCATTACACGATTATTCTTACGGGTAATGATAAGGATACTGAAGTTATTATGAAAGAAGATGTGTTGTACATCGAGGAACCGATTGGATTTCTTGGTCGTAAAGAGCAAGTATTAGGGAATAAAGTAGTTTCATAGTTAAAGTGTTGTGAAGGATTCACAAAATTAAATAAGGAACATGGGAATGGGAATATAGAATGAGAAAATAGTATCCCCAATTGTTTGAAAAATGAAATTCATCCTAAGGTTCGGGGACGAAATTTTCTAAGCGTGGAAGGTTATGACGACCCGGTTATGATTATGATAAACCATATTTAAATCATGATTACCGTATGGGATGGGGATAATGTGTTATTAGAATGTATAATTTTAAGTTATTTTGTGTAGTCTAATCCTACCTTCATAACTTATGAAATATTAAATAAGTCATAAACACAAATTTGTGAAGTTTTAGATAAAAATGTTCGGGTTGGAGGCCAGTTTTGACCCTTATAATGTAACAATTGACTTAAGGTCAAATTGTATACATGTGAGTTAGGTTTGTTACACAACAAACGGTATGGTAAACGGAGGTTCGAGTAAAGAGTTATACTGAAATCACGAACAGGGGGTAAAGTAGTCATTTAGCTTTAAATGATATTTGGCTTTATATGGTGACACATGTCATATTTTGATTGCACCAAGGGAAAGTGACTTATGCTGACTTTAAAACCTTCAAATGAACTCCTCCTTCAGCCAAAATCATACAGGAGAGAGTTTGGCTTGAGGAGAGAGAATTCGGAAGCTCGGGAAGTAGAAAGTGAGGAGAAAAATTGAGAAAAATCCGTAGAAAATTATGAAAAAGTCCCTACTGTAATTCAACGCGTAAATCTTGTTATTATTTTGGTATTATTGATTGAGATGATATAAATCATTGATTTTTTATTGAACTTTCATGCCTTGTTGTATATGTACGGATAGATGCAAGTTTAAGCAAAGTTGAATGTGTAAACCCTTAAATTGCTTCGTCTAGTAACCTTGTTTATTAAAACTTCCATATCTTTTTGTATACTTACTGGAATTGAATAATTAAAGTTGTATAACAAAATAGGCTCATACATTTATAACATATCCAAAAATAATGTGAAAATACCAAGAAATGAATCTTTGGTGAGACTTTGAAGTTCGGGTATAAAATCTTCCCCAATGGTGAAAGTATGCACGCCACGTGTTCGATGTTTTGCTTGAAATAGAAAATGAACCTTAAAAATTATGAAACTTTAATTTTGTATTGTTAAATATGTTTATGGATGCTAGGTGAAATATCACAGGAAGTTATGAAGTATATAAATTATGAAAATTCCTGGAAGTTGACTAAATGATAAAGGAGCCTATAGGGCAGATTTGTTTTGTAATAAAGAAATGGACACATCTTGCTCTAGAAAACTTGAAATGATGTGTTGTATTTTATATTGGGAACCTAATATGATAATAATTGGGTTACCAAGAAGAAATTATAGTATGTTTGGGTTATGATTTAGATATTTTAGATATCGTAGCATGAATGTGAATGGAACTTCATTTATGATAAAGGATTTGAATGGAATCATATGATGCTTATGAATTGAGTTACGTTTAAGTATTATTCGGATTGTTAAGATCCTTATGATGATACTAATATTGTAAGAATTTATATTTGAAAGGAAAGAAGAACCGGTTGAACAAGTTTCGGACAAAGGCAAAGGAAAAATACATGAAGTGGCCAAGGTGAGTGTACTCACTAGAATGAGGTATTTGTCTATCGTTATGGAGATGATCTAAATATTACTCACAGGTAAGATTTATTACACATGGTTATGGATAAGACATGAATATCACTCATGGGTAAGATGTATTACATATGGTTATGGATACGATATGAATATCTCTTATTGGTAAGATTTATTACACGTGATTACAAATATGATCAAGAAAATATGGAATATGAAATTGTTCATTTCGGGTTACCGAAATGGGAGGTTACTTCCCGACCCAAAATGGGGAAGAATTGTCAATTACAGACAGGGATTACTCCTCGACCAGGAATGGGGGAGTATTGTCTATTACAGACGGGGGTTACTCCTCGACCAGGAATGGGGGAGAATTATCTATTGCAAATAGGATAGGTGAATCTTGATTCGAATCAGTTGGGCCATTATTTATGAATGAACCGGATAAGTAATACATAATTGTTAATGGGCCGTATAAGTATATAATTAGTCATTCTTTACGAATGAGCCGGATAAGTATATAATTGGTCATTCTTTATAAATGAGCCGGATAAGTACATATGTATTACCACATGTATATGATTTATTGCATTTAATTTTATGCAATAGTTTAGTAGTGATGCATTCACTGGGCTCTTTTGCTCACGGTTACTATGGTTATGTGTTTCAGGTAGCATGATGTCATGCCAAATCTAGGAGGTAGGTTTGGCTTAGCAAAGGATGCATAAAATCATAATTTTGGTCAAATGAAAAAGGGGTAATTTAATTTTACTTATCCTTGAAGCAAGTTTGAATAAGCATAATCACTTTAAAATATGTGGAAAGTTTTGGCTTTATGGCTTCATGATGTTAACGAAAAAGAATACTTGTGAAGATGGTTTGGTTAAGGTAATTATGATTTGACTCGCTTTGACTTTCAAACTTAATTATAAGTAACTGGGTTGGGGTGTGTCACTAATGCACAATACGGTTATAACATAAATCTATTATCCGCATATATGAATTGTAGCATGTGTTTGGCATTTAATTTAACTTAATAGGAGTACTAGCATTAGAATAAATAGTAATTTTGATATTCAACTACATGAATCCTTGGCCTGTGTTTTGCACGAGACTCATTAAAACATGAATATCAATGATATAATATTCAATAATATGAATCGTTGGTATTTGTTTGGCACAAGACTCATCAAAATATGAATATTAATAATAACATAATATTCAACAATATGAATTATTGGTCTGTGTTTGGCACGAGACTCATCAAAATATTAATATTAATAATAACTTAACATTCAACAATATGAATCATTGGCCTGTGTTTGGCACGAGATTCATCAAATTATGAATGTTAATAATAACATAATATTCAACAATGTGAATTATTGGCCTGTGTTTGGCACAAGACACATCAAAATATGAATATTAACAATAACATAATATTTAGATATATGAATCATTGGCCTGTGTTTGGCACAAAAATCATCAAAATATGAATATTAATAAAAACACAAGTCTAATATCCTACTATATGAAATAAGTTGACTCGTGTTGAGCATTTAAATGCACACAAAAGAAAAATATTAGTCTTGAAAAATATAATCATACAATTCAATATTCACGAAATGATCATAATATGTGTTTGGTATATAACCCAACACAAACATAAAATCATGAATAAACAAAACAATTCCCATAGTGAAAAATGCACATAATATTAGACAAAATCGTAACTTTTGTCAAAAAAAATGAGTTAATACTATAACGATGTAGATAATTACTCCAAAATCTCAAAATAAATTCGACGGAATTCAAAAATTAATGTTCTGGAATGAGATAATGTTGTAAATATTATATACATAAAAATCAATGCCCCCCAAAAATATAATCCTCAAAACTTAATGGATAATAATTAAGGGTCCAAATATTGATGCGTTCACAATAATATAATGTTTACAATTATAGATTAAGACACTTTAATGTCTTTCCCATCCAACATCATATAAATATTATTGTCGAAACACCATATATAGATTATGCACAGTAATCTAATTTATCGAAATGTTATTGTCAAACGCGTAATCATACATCTAATATTCAAAATTTTATATCGAACATTTTCATCAATACCAAATAATACATAACATGAATATTAGAACAACCATGAACATAAAAAATAGCCCCCGTGGTGGAAAAATACATAGTATTTGGAAAAATCATAATTTTTGCCAAAAATAGAAAATTTGAGTTAGCACTATAGGGATGTCGAGAATTACTCCAGGATTTCAAAACAATTTGGGGATTTTAAAAGTCAATTTTCTGGATTGAGATATTAAGGTAAACATTATTACCAAAAACGTAATTTTATAGGTCTAAACGGCATCAAAACACAAAAGTAAGGCAGTGCCCATTGTATACAGTGGGTTTTGTTTATTTTGACATTTCTAGTCGATCATGTGAGTTTCATAAAATTCTGAGCAAGTTTTGACCTTTCATTCCATCCAGTGAGTATAGGCGAAGGAAAAAAAAGCCATCAAAAATCCCATGTACACACAAAAATTGATTTAATGTAGACTCTATTGTTGGCAAACACCAATAAAGGAAAATTATGAGATCTTAAACTTTAGCTGTGATACAACACGTAAAATCATTCTTAAGAACACCATAATATTTAATCAAGAATACATTATTGATTAAATTCTCACATATAATTGTTCTTAATAAAATGATATTGGATATGATAATCACATATATTCATTATGCGGAACATAAAATGGTATTAAAATAACATACCTCCATCATGTCACAACTAGAAAGGTTTATGGAGCCGTCAACCTTTATGATGTCCGATCAGGCTGAATTTCGAAACATGGATTCATCTTGTATATGGCACGAACATACTCCAATTTCAAGGAATTCCAACGGTTAGATCTCCTTGTATGGTCAAAATATTATTTCAAAAGTTACACTCCTTGAGAATTTAGATTTCTCTACCTTTCCTATAGTTTCATTGTGTTGTCTTTTTGAGTGACTGAATGATGTAAATCAGTCACTTATTTATAGGGAGGGGAGGACCTAAATCTTCAACAGTCACTTAATATTAACCATCCATCAAGGTAGATTCCTAAGAGTCCTTTTAACTCTTGGTATTTGGAGTACCCTTTCATTAACCAAAGTGGCTCTTAGGATTAATATAATTATAGAGCACAATAATTCTCACATAAACCTACTTAAGATGACAATCCAGTATTTTGGATTGGGATGTTTTGGGTACACTTGAGGGTATGTTATATTGTATTATATATTTATATAATATGGAGTAAAATAGTTTTACTATTCCATAAGGTGATAAGACAATTAGAGGTGAGGATTTAGCCACATCACTCACAAATGAAGGGTTTAGATTATTTCTTCCATTTGCACACCATACTCTCATGCCACATATCTTAGTTTTACATATCCACCCCTCATGTTTTTGGTTTCCCCCTCTTTTTATACTTATCAAACTTACACTTTCATTCAAAAATTGGACATTTTGGTAACACACCTATGATTCACCCTCTCTACCATTCTGAAAAACCACTTGAACAAGCCCACTCGGACACAACCCTCACATTATCTCTCTCTCTCTCGCTCGCTCTCTCTCTCTATCTCTCTCGGACGCAAGGCCACAATTTTCTCGCTAGATCTGTACTACTTTCTTACCGAATCTCCATCTTCTTTCAGGGGCGGATATTCAATTTTAATGTTAATTTCTAGGTTTTCGAAGGTCTAAGTAAATTTTTATTTATGTTTTAGTCTAATTATAGGCTTTCTAAGTTTGTTTGATATTTTGATTTTATGTTTTTAATTTTTATAGATCTTGAGTTTTGCATTCTCTTAAGAAGCAAACATCAGTTTTTATAGATCTTGAATTTGGATCTCTCAATATATAATCTAACATTCTATTTCTTTGGTGACCCTTAGGCGTTTGAAAAATTGGGCAAGAATTTGGTGTTCATACAATTTGGTGGAAAATCTAAGAGAACAACACATAAGGAATGCCATTACCTTTTTTATTAGCTTGAGATGTATTTGTCACTATGGAGTTTCTTTAATTTTATATGTAGTTTTCTCCCTTTTGGGCTCTTTTCATTGTCTATGCATGAGCTTGAAAATGGATGTTTGAGGTTCAAAATCTGAGTTTTATTTCCAGTTTGAAGTTCTTTGTTTCCATTAGTATTGAGTAGAGGTTAAACTGTCTATGATGATTAAGGATGGCTTTCTTATTATTTTTGTAGGGTTTTGTTGGTTTTCTTCTTATTCTTAGCAGGTTTTCACTCTTTGTTAAGTGGTGAGTAATTTTTCTTAATTTTCACCCTTTGTCGTGTCTCTAATTTCTTTGTATTTTTATCTCTACTTTCTTTGTATTTTTAAGTGTGTTACGAGGCTATAAGGCATCAATACACAGTTTGGATTATTTCATTTTTTATCTATTATTGTCTGTTTGTCGTGCAAAAGTTCAGTTACCCTTTAAAATATTTCTATGTTATCATATGGACTTTGTATTTTTTTTTTAGTGTATTACAGGGCTATAAGGCATTAATACACAGTTTTGTTTAGGCTTCTTTCTTTTGTTTTGTAGGTTGCTAGCTCAGCAATTTGTTTTACCTCTATTGGTATATACTGTTTTATGTATATGTTTAATTGTGTTTATGCTTCTTTTGTGTATTAAAGATGGTTGCAAGTTTAGTTTGTACTCAGTTTGTTATTTGTTCTTTTATATTGAATTAAATTTGGTTCAAAACTCAGTTTGGTGTTTATACTTGAAAGCAGATTTTTTTTGTTCACGCAGCCGCACGAATTGTGATCAATTAATCTCACACAGATGTCACCTATTCAATTCATCTCGATCTCACACTCTCTGAATTCTTTTGCAAGTTTGGTATACTATTCAACTACTTCTTCATTATTTTTGCAAGTAGATTTTAGGATTCTAATAGTTTCTCACTTTTGTACAGGTACAAGGCAATTTTACTTTAATTGTTCATTGTGTCTATTGGGGTATATATGCATCTCAGGTATTGTGTTTTAGGGTCTGCTGACATTTATAACGTGTTTTTTTTTATAGGTACTAAATTTATGCTTATATTTGTTTTGTTACTATTCATTTGATGTTTATTTTTGGTTCTTTGTTATTTTTGGGATGCCCTTACAAGTGTTTTTCCATTCTTTTACTTAAAAATTGTACCATTTAGAAGACTATGCATCTCTATAAGTTAATTACTCGTTTGGATGATCTTTGATTGGTGAGAAAATAGCTGACGTATTTGAAATATGCCATGTTAGAATTTTGGGTGTAGTTTTCCACCAATAGATGATTCCTAGATGTTTTATATCTCCATTCTACGTGTTTGATAAAATGGCTAGACAAAAGTTATTTTGAAAGTTATTTTTAAGGGTTAACTTGGTTTGAAACTTATTTTACCCTTTTATTCTGTTGTCTTTGAAACTTATTTTACTCTTTTATTATGTTGTTTTTTCATTAAAGTGATTAGCGTTTGTGTTATTTCTATTTATGCTATGTTTCACCTATTATTTGATAATGGGTTATTTATTTATGTTTTAATAGTGGGGTACACTGGTATTATATCATGAAGTTATTGCATTACTTTAATTTTCTAGGTGAAGTATGGGTTACAGAGATATTCCATATCTATAGTTAAAATTATACTTTTTGCTTTTCCAATAATTATACGATTTTGTATTTTATATGTGTTATTTGAAATTGTTAATGGGATAACAGGAAATATCATGGCTTAAAGGTTTGATAGTAGAATCAAATCTAATATTTACTTTTGTTCTTACATGTGAAAGAGGATCCGAACGTTTTGTGGACTTTGATGCTTAATACATATGGGACTTATGATTTAGGTAACAAATATGTAGGTTGTTCTTTATTTTTGTTGGATGATAGCTTGCATTAGATCCTTAATACCTTTTTATTTAGCTTTGAAAATTCATTTTTATTGTGTTTGAAGTGTTTTTGCAACACAGATGAAACCAACCTGTCTCATAGCCCCTCCTAAGGTCTTCCTAAGAATCTTTGCCTTGGCTGTAATACTTATTGAACCAACAATCATAGTTCCTGCTGGAGCACTAAGATCTTTTGATAAACATACTGAAACTGAATTAATAGCTTGTAAAAGCATATGAATAAGAACACCAAGTGCAACTGATGCACTGAATCAGCAGCCTTCATCTATTTTATACTAAACTTAGTTTTAAAATTAATATATTTGTGTTCTAATATATTTTTTCTAGTCTGCTATGTTTTTACAAATGATAATCCAGCTTTATGTGCAGGCTATGTTAATAACTTTTGCAAATAATACTTTATATATAACAATGTGCAGGCTACATTATGAGGTGCACATGTTTTAATCCTTAATATTCATAGAAATTTTGGGTTGTGCAGAATGGATAGTTTCCTTGAATCAACTTTTGCTTCTTTCATTTTTTTTGGACTGAGTTTCCTTTTCAATTCCCATTACATTTATAATAATAACTTAGCTAATACAAACTGCAGCAGGTCGGTCCTACACACGGTGTATACTATTTATTCACATAACAGAGGGTTATTATGGCCATATATTATTTAGAGGACATGTATATTATTTAGGTCCATATATTATTTATTGTCCACTATTATGATTTTCACTCTTGATTCATATTTGTTCCTTTCAGGTGGTGAAGTAAGACCAATCAAATTCAATGCTATCTTTATGGTATGGCACGTATGAGCTGATTCAAATGAACATTTAGATTGTTTTTATATTCTATCATAATCTATCCAGTTCAAGTTCTCTTTGAGATCTTACTGTTCTAAATGTGATAAATTGAGCATTTGGATTGTAACTGTTCAAGTTCTCTTAAAGCTAGAATGCTGGATAAAACTTTATTTTGACTTAATTTGTAACTCTTTTTTAATATAATTATTGTTAATGCAAGGGTTGCGGCTAGATGTGTTTGGATTGCCTCAAAATTGGAGGAAAGTCCAAAAAGATCATGCCATGTCCTCAGTGTTTTCCACATACTGGAATGTAGGAGGGAGAACTTGCTTGTCCACCATTTGGACCCTAATTCTAAGAAATGTAAAGAATTGAAGATTGGGTTGATCAGGACGGAAAAGCATTTAATCAAAGATATGGCTTTAATCTGCCATGTTGAACATCCTCATAAATTCATATCCAATTACCTTGCCACCCTAAGACCTCTCCACAGTTGCGACATGAAGCTTGGAATTTAGCAAATGATAGTTTGCGTACAACTTTGTGTGTACGATTCAAAAGTGCAGTAGTAGCCTGTGGGGTTGTGTATGCAGCTACACATAGATTTCAAATACCCTTTTCGGAGAATCCTCCATGGTGGAAAGAATTTAATTCTGACAAATCTGGGATTGATGAAGTTTGTAGAGTTCTTTCTGAGCTCTACACCATACTTAAAGAACAGTATATACCCGTATGCAAGGAAAGAGGCTCATTTACAAACCCTAACAGATCATGGGATTCACCATCTCATCCACTTCCTAAGAAGGATTGTTGATTGAGCCACCAAAAAAATGATGATGCCATACTCCCAAGGCAACTTGCTCTGCAAATAATTTAGATATGACCAGGTCCAAGTATTCAATCTTAAAAGCAGCACACAAGTTGAATGTTTCAAAGAAGAGTAGTGATGATTTACAAGGCATGGTTTTTTAGGGAGAGGCAAGAAAAGAAGCAATTTCAAAAACAAAACCCGATCATAGAACAAAGGCAAGTGGGTAAAGGGTCAAAGAGAGGGAGAGGTAAAAGGAAAGAGTCAAGGTTCGTAAACGTGAAAGAGGGACGGATTCTGATCGGTAATGGGAATGAGAACGAGAGTACTACAATAGGGAGAGAGATAAGGCCAAGGAGAAGGCCCACTGTTCCAAGGACAAAGGAAAAGATACAGGATACCCTGAGAAATTAAATCATCAGTCGTCTCGAGATCGGGACCACCATAGCAATTCTTATTCCTCAAAGGAGAAGGATCGCAACAAAAATCATTCTTAAGTTTTGTGCAATCATTTTGTACGATTCATAGGGTAAGTTCAATGATGCAAATAATTTTTTGGTATGTAGTTGAAGGAATGTAATTTTTTTGCACGGGGCGTGTTGCAGCCAATAGTCATGAAATGTGCCGTAAACATGATGAGAATGTTAAAATTAAACTATATGTTAAAATTTAAAATATGCTCGTGCAAGATCAGAATTTTACATTTTGTATACATGTGAAATTCATTGGCATTGTAACTCAAGTTGAAATAATACATATATATGTGCCTTAGAGATAAATACACGATAATGAATATGCAACCATTCCATCGGTACGGGTACAACCTACAACAAGTACCCCTTGAATCTAAGTTTGGGAACAATGCAACTCCTATGTTTGTTTATAAAATTCTTTATATTTAGTTTATTTATACCATTATTTTTCAAACTTTTTTAGTATATAGTTTTGGTAAACATAAAACATGTAGATTTGGAGTTTGAAATGTCATTTTTTGTCGTGGAATTGAAATATGCCAGAAAAAAAATTGTGGGGACATATTAAGCAGGATGGATAGTCCTATAAAAAAATAAGATTATGGCCAATGTTTTTAAAATTACACTTTGTTTTATTAGGGAAGCAAATTTTCTCCGGTTTGCGATTACGTACTAACGAAATTTTCTAATCATAGGTGTTGATACCAAAATTAATATGCTGATATATACGAATCATAAGAAGACACGTGTCGATCTACATGGCACAATAACAACGAGGAAGTCTATTTTCCCGACCAAGTCATACTCACTCCGAGGAAATCCAACACTCTGAGGAACTCCAACACTCCGAGGAACTCCTGAATGACGAGCAACTAAGGCGGTCCGAGCTGCATCTCGACCACAGCATTGATTGCCAAAGTTGCATCTCGACCACAGCATTGATTGCCAGATAATCAACAGTTCAACTATTCATTGAATGCTTATCATATAGACGTATACACTTAAAGGGCATTAATTGTTTACCCTTTCACATGTACAGCCTAAGGGCTATAAATACATTGTATCACCCTCATTCTAGGGGACCGGATTTTCTTGATAGAATTACATATCGAGAATTCCAAAACACTTGGAAATAACAAAAACAGTGGACGTAGGCCATTCTTATAAGGCTGAACCACTTTAAAATTCTTTGCCTCATTTACATTTATCTGTGATTAATTAATTAGAAGCAATCTAATTTTTTACATCAACAGATTGGCGCCGTCTGTGGGAAACGACTGTTGTTATCGTTTTTCACCAAAAATATTCATCATCAATGGCAGATAATCCGGAATCCAGTAATCGAAACGCTGGAAATGCTGGAAATCCTCCAAATCCCTCTGCACCTCCAGATCTGGCTGGAATTATGACGAATCTGGCTCAAGGAAAAACCTCCATGCAAGAAACAATGCAGCAACTCATACAAACCCTTCATGGCAGTGCACCTGCACATTCGGGACAGCGAAGTGGTCAGAGGCAAACCTATTTACTTTCTTCACGATCCAGGCGTACTGAGTCATATCGTAATGAGGAATCTGATGATTTCTCTTATCAACCTCGGTGAACTTCGTCAATACGGGCTACAGATACTGATCAACGTATCACTCTCTCTCCAGAAAGACCCAATGCCTTGGAAAGACTGATCAGGGTGTCTCCTTTCAGTCGATTAGGCCCTAGGAGGAATAGGAGTCCACCTAAGACCATGTCGAGGAGTTTCCGACAACCATCAGATCTAAGAGAAGGATCAGCACAATCACGACCAGTTTCTCGTCAAGATAGATCTCAAGAGGCCACTTCAGAACAATCAATTGCTCGAACTAATAGGACCGAGGAAGGAAAGGATGCGTGGAAAGGGTCCATTCAGCGGTTGGAGGATAGATTGGGAGAAATGGCTAAGGCAAAGAATCCCCTACAACGAACTTTTGCTCAAGGGACACCTTTTGTCCAGGCCATTGTGGATTTTCCTACACCGTCAAAGTTTAAAGCCCCTGTGGTGACCCCCAAATACGATGGAAAGACAGATCTTGTTCTTCACATAGAGCAATATCAAGCTGCTGCCGACATCTATGTTGTCCCCGATGAGATGAGATGCAGAGCATTCTCGGGAACTCTTACTGGATCTGCTCAGATATGGTATAATAATCTTCCTCAAGGTAAGATTTCAATTTTCTTTCAGTTGGCCGAGTTGTTCATTGGCAATTTATGTTTAGTAAAATGAGTAGCACACTTGTTAAGTGTTAGACAAAAATCTGGTGAGAGTACTAGAGATTACAAAACTCGTTTCAATAACGAGAAGCTGGAAGTCATAGATTATGAAGAAAAGACAGCAATCACCGCCTTGATGAGTGGGTTGTTGCCTAACAAGTTGTATTACACTTTGGCGAAAGATCCACCTACAACTATGTCAGAGTTGATGGCAAAAGCGTCCAAAATCATGAATGTCGAGGAGGCTATGGCTGCGAAGAAGAATATGGATAAGGAAACCAAGGTGGAAATCGATAAATCTAAGAAGAAAGAGCATAAGGGCAATGCCGGTGATAAGCATTCCAAAAATAATAAGTCTTCATGGGAAGTCCAGAAGAAATTCGATAATTATACTCCTTTGAAAATGGGTATTAATCATGTCTTGGAAGAAATCAAGAATAATGAGGAAGTAAGGTGGCCAAAGAAACTGAGGTCGGACCCTGACAAAAGAAATAGAGATAAATATTGCGAGTTTCATAAGGATCATGGTCATATGACTAAAAATTGCATAGCCCTCCAGAACAAGATTGAAACGCTCATTAGACGGGGAAAGTTGTCAAAGTATGTTGATCGTAGAAGTGAAAGAGGAAATGAAGACCGAGCAAGAGAGAGATCTAGATCTCCTCGTCGGACATAAGAAAACAGGAAAAGAGATCATGAAGATGATACAGAGGATGACCCCGATCTTCCCAAAAGGCCAAGGCAACCAGAACGCGAGGTATTTTCAATACGTTTTGGAACATTTGATTGTAATGTTATTACAGGGGGAGATGCAGGAGGAGGAGATCTTACTGCAGAAAGAAAAGCTTACCTCGGTGAGGCCCAGGCTTGCTCATACATTCAGCGGATAAATTTGGCTGAAGAGGATCGCCCGAGGAAGGTAAACAAAGAGAAGCTAGTCATTGGTTTTTCAAAAAATGACCTTGCAGGTGTTCTTTACCCTTACGACGACACTTTGGTGATAAAAATGAGGATGAAAGAAGTAATGATTTCAAGGGTTCTAGTAGATAATGGTAGTTCGGCAGACATCATGTTCTACTCATGCTTTGACAGTTTAAATTTAAAATTATCTCAATTGGAGCCTTATCACAGACCTCTCCTGGGTTTTGCTGGCGAGAAGGTTTTTCCACTTGGGACAATCAAGTTGGATATATTCATTGGAACTTGGCCTGCTTATCGAACAGAAAGAATACGCTTCTTTGTGATGGATAAGAATGTGCAATCAGCTTACAACATCATCATGGGAAGAGTTGGTTTGAAGAAGTTCGAAGCAGTTCCATCTACAGTACATCAATGTTTAAAATTCCCAACAAATTTTAGAGTGGGAGTTGTGAAAGGTGATCAAAAAGTAGCTCGAGAATGATATTATTCATCTGCCGAGCAAGAGGAGCTCGAAGAAACAAGGAAAAAGACTACTACCTACCAGGTGGATGAAGGTACAGAAATTGAAACACTGGATCCCAGAGACGAATCTCAACTTGTAAAAGGACAGGTGGTGGACTCTACAAAAAATGTTATTCTGGACGACGAGCACCCTGAACGAATAACCCAGATAGGTTCGACATTGGATGCTTCGATAAAACAGGAGTTGATAACTTTCTTGAGAAGCAGAAAGAAAACTTTTGCATGGAATCATGAAGACATTCCAGGAATAGATCCAAACTTCTTATGTCATGAGCTCAATGTGAATAAGGAGATCAAGCCTGTAAAACAGAGAAGAAGAGTATTTAGTCCCGAGAAGAATCAAGTTATACAAGAAGAGGTCGAGAAGCTCTAGAAAGCCCAATTCATTGAAGATGTGAAATATCCAGACTGGTTAGCAAATGTGGTGATGGTAAAGAAGAAAAACAATAAATGGAGAATGTGCGTTGATTTCACCGATCTCAACAAAGAATACCCAAAGGATCATTTTCCATTGCCCAGAATTGATCAACTAGTGGATGCTACCTCGGGACACGAGCTGCTCAGCTTCACGGATGCCTACTCTGGCTACAACCAGATAAAAATGAAACCTGAAGACAGGGAAAGTACTTCTTTTATTACCCCTAGAGGAACTTATTGTTATAATGTTATGCCTTTTGGTTTGAAAAATGCAGGAGCGACATACCAGCGGCTGATGAACAAGGTTTTTGCCGAACAAATCAGTCGCAATATGGAGGTCTATATCGATGATATGCTGACAAAGAGCAAGAAAGCTGCTGATCATCTAGTTGACCTAGGTCAGACCTTTGATCAACTGGATAAATACCAAATGAAGCTCAACCCGACGAAGTGCACCTTTGGAGTACGAGAAGGAATGTTCCTCGGGTACATTGTCAACCAGCGAGGCATTGAGGCGAATCCAGAAAAGATCAAAGCTCTTTTAGGGTTGCGATCTCCAACGACGAAGAAAGAGGTGCAGAGTCTTACAGGACGAGTTGCAGCTCTCAACAGATTTGTATCCCGAGCAACTGATAGATGCCTCCCATTCTTCAAAACACTTTGAAAAACTTTCGAGTGGAATGATGAATGTGAAAAAGCCTTTCAAGACTTGAAGAAATATTTGGGAGCACCTCCACTGTTGTCCAGGCCAGTAGTGGGAGAAAAGTTGTACTTGTACCTGGAAGTATCAGAGAATGCAGTCAACTCGGCATTGATCAGAATGGAGAATGGAGTCCAGAAGCCAATTTATTACACAAGTAAGTCTTTCCGAGGTGCAGAGATTAGATACCCAAAGCTGGAAAAATTGGCATTGGCATTAATTGAGGCAAGTAGAAGAATGAGGCCATATTTCCAGGCCCATACCATCGTCGTGTATACCGACATGCCATTGAGACAAGCCCTTCATAAGCCAGAAAAATTAGGGAGACTGGTGTACTGGGCAATAGAGCTCGGTGAATATGATATTGTGTATGAACCCAGATCATCATTAAAAGGGCAAGCTGTAGCAGATTTTATAGCAGAGTTTACATATCCTGATACCCCCGAGGAATAAAAGTTGTTCGCTGATCAACCTGTGGATGTTATAGGATCAACAAACACAAGCTCAGACCAACTCCGATTGGTAAAAGGGCGAGTGGATGTTAAAGAATCAACATACATAAGCTCAGACCAACTCCGGTTGGTAAAAGGGCTTGTGGATGTAGAAGGATCATCAAATTCGAACTCAGACCAACTCCGATTGGTAAAAGGGCGAGAAGTGATGGTCGACGAAGAGCGAGAAATACCAGGGGAGTATGAAAGGAAACAGCAAATATTTCACCGAGGAACTTTGTCAGATAAGAAATTTGAAGACGAGTTACCTACATGGAGATTATATATAGATGGGTCATCTTTCACAACAGGTTGTGGAGCAGGGATTATTTTGAACACCCCAGACGAGATTGACATGGAATATGCCTTGCGATTCCAATTCAAAGCCTCCAATAATGAGGCTGAGTATGAGGCCATGATAGCAGGTCTTAATTTAGCAAAGATTATGGAAGCACAATAATTGATGGTATTCAGTGATTCTTAATTAATTATGAATCAGATGATGGGAACATATGCAGTTAAAGGAGAATTAATGGTCAAGTATCATGCAAAGGCGATGGAGTTATTGGCAGAATTTGATACCATTCAGTTGATCAGAATACCAAGAATGGAAAATGCATGAGCAAACGCATTGGCTCGACTAGCATCAGCTACTCGTACCAAGCTACGAAGAACGATACCAATTGAAGTATTAGAAAGTCGGAGCATAGATGAAGACCTGACGATGAATATTATTACCCTTGATTTAGGACCATCCTGGATGGATCCCATCAGGGCATATATTGAGGAGGGAGAACTACCGGAGGATAAGCTCGCTGCCAAGAAACTGAAGTTTAAAGTTGCTCGGTATGTACTAATTAATGGTGTTTTGTATAGACGAGGAATTATGGAAGGATTGCAAAGATGTGTACATCCCTCCGAGGTGAAAGAATTGATTGAAGAGATCCATGAAGGGTCCTGTGGATCCCATGTAGCAGGTCAGACACTTTTGCAAAGGGTGATGACGCAGGGATACTACTGGACAACGATGAGGGCTGATTGTATAGCCTATGCTAAGAGATGTGATAAATGCCAACGTTTTTCCTCCATCTGACGAACTCCACAAGCATTGTTGACACCCATAACTTCCCCTTGGCCATTTGCCATGTGGGGAATTGATTTGGTTGGACCACTGCCGACGACCCGAGGAAGATTCAAGTACCTCGTTGTCGCAGTGGATTATTTTACTAAGTGGGTAGAAGCTGAGCCACTTATTGATATAACGTACGAGAAGGTGTACCAATTCGTTTGGAAGAACATCATCTGCCGATATGGTCTCCCTCATGCCTTCATCACAGACCATGGAACACAATTTGATAACGAGGAGTTTGTCGCCTATTGTCATCAGTCAAACATTTTGAAGGTTCATTCAGCACCAGGCCATCCTCAAAGCAATGGACAGACTGAAGTGATGAACAGAACATTACTAAATGGTTTGAAGAAGAGGCTAAGTGAGGCTAAAGCTAATTGGATTAATGAGCTACAGTCAGTATTGTGGGCTTACTGAATAACTCCCCGAGCAGCAACTGGAGAATCACCATATATGCTGGCGTTTGGAAGTGAGGATGTAATACCTGTCGAGTTGGGTCTTCCAACACACAGAGTGCTGAATTTCAATTCCCCAGTCAGTGACTTAATGAGGAGATTAGATTTGGACATGCTCGAGGAGGTTAGAGAAGAGGCATCCGTTAGAAATGCTGCTTACCAACAACGAACAGCTCTGTTCAATAACAAGAGGGTGAAGAAATGCGACTTAAAAGAAGGAGATTACGTGCTAAAGAAGGTCATTCAGAAGCACAATAAGTTGGGAGCAAACTGGCATGGACCTTACCGAGTTACAGAAGTTGTTCGACCAGGAACTTACCGAATAGCAACTCTAGAAGGAGAAGAATTCAAGAATGCATGGAATGCTGAACACCTACGCAAGTATTATCAGTGATGTAAAATGTAAAGCAGTTCCATCAATATGAATAAAACGATGATATTTCGCCATCTTCTCTCCTTTTATTGAAAGTTTTTTGGGGAATACTAGTGTTACACACTACAAACTATGATAGTTCAAGCTCAGACCAACTTCGGTTGGTAAAAGAGCGAGGACACGATAGTTCAAGCTCAGACCAACTCTGGTTGGTAAAAGGGCAAGAACAAACATACTCCTTTGGTTAGGAGGCGTACACTAGCTCAGATCAACTCAGGTTGGTAAAAGGGCGAGTGGACATGATAGTTCGAACTCAGATCAACTCCGGTTGGTAAAAGAGCGAGAACACGATATTCCTAAAAATACCAACTCCGGTTGGTTAGGAAACCATACTCCTTTGGTTAGGAGGCTGACACTGGCTCAGACCAATTTTGGTAAAAGGGCAAGTGAACATAATAGTTCGAACTCAGACCAACTCCAGTTGGTAAAAGAGCGAGAACAACATTCCTAAAAATGCCAACGTGTTTGGCTAGGAAACAAGATATGCTCTCAAATACCAACTTATGTTGGTCGGGAGGTAAGATTATTATAGAAAATACAAAAGTTCCTCGAAGAAAAAAAAATATATTCCAAACTGAACCAAGTATGGTTGGTCAAGGATAAAAATCCACTAACTATAATTGGTCGACGAGGAGAAAATATTTCAAATAGTACCAAGTATAGCTAGTCGGGGATAAAAACCCACTAACTGTAGTTGGTCGACAAGCACAATTTAACGACCTTGGTTGGTTGGAAAAATTTTAAACATTTTTATACTCATTACTTTGTTATTAAGTGATCGAGCAATATTACTAATACTTGTAATTTTTTGTTACTAAGTTGGTCGATGAACCACACAATATTGTTATGCAAGCACAAATATAAAGTGTTTGACAAATACAAGACAATAGCAATACAAATTTGCAAACAAAAATAAAACTCTTTCATTAAATTCAAAATGAATTACACAAATTTATTACATTGATATTAAATTGTGTACTAATTATTACATCAGAATTTCCTATTCTACTGGTTTTTTCCCTTCTGCTTTTGAAATAGGCTCCTCGCCAGCAGGAGGATCTTCCAGGCAAAGGGGAGAATTAATGAAGTTAATATCTCGAAGCATTCTGACGTTCATTATTGAAGGTGTGTCCAGTAGATGCTTGGGACGAGATACCTCGATCTGAGAATGAAGATTGTAGTTACCGAGGTATTTTGCAATTAAGCTCCGAGGAATGGCACGAGCCGGGATCCATTCCATGTCCAAATTATATGGTGGCACAGGCAGGTCAAGAACCCCAGGATCATAATAGTCCCACAGGTAGTGTCCTTGTTCGAGCTTCAGCACGTCCAATGCATTCGGCCAGCCTTGCTTGTAGCCCTCATTATTGGCATTCTGGATACGATCATCTAAATGGAATAGTGCTTCGTTGTATCCAGCCATCCAGAACTCCCTGGGTTGTTTGTGAAATTGAAATGTTAACCTTTCAAGCTTCTCGTGAAGACTCTGGATGAAAAGTTCATTAGTCTCCAATATTGATTTCTTTGAAGAGAGTTGTTGTTCCAGTTCTCTAACTTTCTTGGACAATTCAGACAAGGCTTGATTTTTTTCCATCAATTGGAATGCTTGGTTTTCCAACGCTGAATGAGTACGAGCTTCTTCAATAGTACGACGAAGAGCTCTTGGTCGTCCCCGAGCAAGTTGAGTATTTTGTTCCTCGACAACATTCTGAGCAACTCACCCTCGTCCACGAGAACCTCTTCCTCGTCCCCGAATAGCAGTAGAAGGCCCAGCTCTTCTCGAAGCCTATAACTCTTATAGCAACTTGGCATTTTCTACTTCTAAAAATGAAAATCCTTCATCGGTGACCGGTACCAAGGAAGTGGAAGATGAAGCTGCAGACTTATACTGTGCTAGCTCTTTCTGCAAATTGTTATTCTTTTTCTCCAGCAGCTCGGCAATCTGTCTACATGCTTCAACTTCACCCTTTAGGGTTCTCTCCCTAACATCATATCTAGCGATGAGCTTCTCGTAGCCTTTCTCGGCAGAAAGCTTCTGATACCTTTTCTCATACCCCTCATGCAACAGGGCAGTTGATTCTTTATACTGTTGCTGAAGTTCATCGAGAGTACCTTGCAAGTCTTCAATCATTTCGTAATAAGCCACATTATTGGCCACAGCTCGGTCAAGTAAGCCTTTCAGGTACTGATAAGCTTCGACTGCTTGCTCTGAAGCATCATGACCAAGGATGTCGGCAACTTCTAATGCACTTAATTCTGTGTGACCAGCTTTATAATATTTATGACATTGCTGCATCAGCTTTGTATCATTAGCAGATAGCATATCCATCCTGGCCAGAAACTAGCAGAGAAAGAAAAAGTAATCATCAAAAAGAAGATCAAGACAGAGTACAAATAGAAAAGAGACAATCATATGGAAGAAAAGAACTCAAATTTTATTAGATCATAATGCAAAGTTACAAAGATCTTGGTTACACTTGAAAAAGAAGAAAAATAGAAAGAGAATACCGAAAAACTTCACACCTTTTCCTTGTCTCCCAAGACTTTCTCGGGAGGCTGGGACGAGGAGCTCGGTTGCTCGGTTGGAACAATGAGTTGGTCGGCTAAAGCTGGAACTTGTTCAGGAGGAGCAGGCAGAGATAAAAGCTCCTCGTCGGCAGGCTGAGTAAGGATTGGATCACCCACTGCCATTGAAGATTCTTCGGAGGCAGCTTCGTCCTCCTCTTCATCTTCAATAACTGGGGGAGGACCAGGGAGATGTTGTTGAAATAGCTCTGAATCCTCATTAACCTTCAATTCTTGAAGGGCAGCCACCCAACCATCTCGGAATTATTTCAAACTCCCATACTGCACCTGAGTCATCATTGCAGCTACCCCCCTGTCCCATCCTTTGTCCCAACCTGTGCGGAAAGATTTTTTCACCACCACTTTTCTTTTCATTTTCTCCGAGGAGAGCTTCTCGGATAGAAGATCCTCGGTGGTCTTCAACCTAGCTTCCACCTCTTCCTTCTGGCGGTTCACTTCTCGCAGAAGGGACAATTCTTCTTCTGCCATTTTCATCTTGGCTTCAAGCTCCCCAAAGCTCTTGAGCTTCTCATCATACTTCTATTTCTCTCCCTCCAAATCTTTCACTTTATTTTCCAGCTGCACCTTTTCTGCCTCAACTGCAGCCAACTTCTTCTCCCATTCAGCCCTATCCTCGTCATACTTTTGACGGGAATCCTTCAAAGATTTGGTTAACCCCAACAAAGCATCCTCCACTCCAGACGAGGAACTAGAAGACTTGATTGCTTCATCCTTCTTCACAATGGTGTGAAAACAACTCACCAGCTGAAAAAAGAAGATAATGATAAGTCATCACAGAGATACATATATTGATGGAAAGAAAGAAAATTCAGAATAAGAGAAACTTACTGAAGCAATGTGACGAGTAGCCAGGGATGTAAGCATATCCCTAGACATATTCTCCTCAATTCCTTGGACCTCAGGAATAATCCAAGTCTTTACCGAGCTCATCGCAGAGCTCGGAGGAATAATAGTTGGAACACCAGCTCCACTAACTTGGGGCTGGGGAATGGTTTCAACCAAATTGACCGAGGAGGATTTCTTCAGTCTCCTCGGTGGCATTTCAACAGTCTCAACCAAAGAAGAGCTTTTGGTTGGAGAGATGGTAACCACTTCCACATGTGCATTTTTCTTGCTCGGAGCCACTGGGGGCTTCTCGACAGCCTTCTGAGAAGCAACAAAAGAGGCAGCATCTATCTTCTTTGTCCCCTTTTGGACATCAGTTTTGTTTCTTTTCCCATCTCCAACAGAGGTGGTCTCCTCAAAGAGAGAAGGAACTCTTCTTTTACCCATTTTCTGACTTAGAGGAATGTGAGATTCTGGAGAAGAGTCCTAAGGAATTGACACTGGGTCACTAGTGCTGACCACAGGACGAGCAGTAAAGGATGATGTATAGCTCCTGTACTGCAACAAGTATGAAGCAGACCTGATGTGCTCGTCTGCAACTTTTTGATGCAAACTTCAGATATGTTTTAAATGCTTAATATTTACTTCTGATTCTTTTGGAGTTTTTCTCTTACTGTCAACTGCAAACAAATACATACTGAAATATCAGTCATACATTTTATCAAACATAATGAAATCATAATTTCAAAAATAAAATAAAATGAAAATAACCTATCCCATTGCCATATGGAGGGCATCTGGGACCTTGATATACTTTATCTCCAATCAAAGGGGCATGTTGCCAATTTTTGATAATTACCCCATGTTCAAAATAATCCCTATTTGCATCAGGGAGATTGACTACTAAGGACCTATTCAAAAATCTAGTTTTTAAATAAAAAACATTGTCTAGAACAGCCCATCTATAACAATACATAATCTCAGGAATCCCTATGCGGGTTCCATGAGTTTGATTTAACCTATACACCCCATTAACTATTCTCCATGTGTTGGGGGCTATTTTTGCAGGAACAACATCGAAATACTGACAGAACTCTAAGCATAAAGGGTTTGGTGGAAAAGAAAATCCACATTCAGCAATAAAGAGGCTGGGGAACCAGTGTCCCTCAGCCAAACGAAAATAATCTAAAGGCTCAGAAAGATTCTCCAGAGTTACCCAAGATGGAATAGAAAAATCAGAACGGAATTTCTCAAGAGATTCAATAACATAAACCATGGTGAATAAAAGAAATGAAGAAGGAAGACGATCTTACAGGAAAAAGGAGATCTGTTGACAACAAACGAAGAAAGGGATGAACCCACAAGAGAGAGAAAGACTATAGAAAACTCGAAAGCAGAAATTGGAAAAGGTAGAAGATGATGGGATTGCCCATGAAGCTTAAATACTTTACCTTGGGAAATGGTGAAAGAAATGATTACAAAAAGAAACTATTACGCTACCGGCGGCTAAAAGGACAAAAAGTGCACGAAGATCGAAGCGCTTACAAAAATTTAAAAAGGCGGATTATGCAAATTTGGAAGACATTCGAACACGGAGAAAATGCTCCTAAAAACCAGGAAGGTGATTTAATATTGCCATATACCGAGAAAGAATGTTCCATACTCCTCAAATTTTGAAATATGAAACATTGGGGGCTTCTGTTGATACCAAAATTAATATGTTGATATAGATGAATCATAAGAAGACACGTGTCGATCTACATGGCACAATAACAACGAGGAAGTCTATTTCCCCGACCAAGTCATACTCACTCCGAGGAACTCCAACACTCCGAGGAACTCCTGAACGACGAGCAACTAAGGCGGTTCGAGCTGCATCTCGACCACAGCATTGATTGCCAGATAATCAACAGTTCAACTATTCATTGAATGCTTATCATACAGACGTATACTCTTAAAGGGCATTAATTGTTTACCCTTTCAGATGTACAGCCTAAGGGCTATAAATACATTGTATCACCCTCTTTCTAGGGGACGGGATTTTCTTGATAGAATTACATATCGAGAATTCCAAAACACTTGGCAATAACAGAAACAGTGGACGTAGGCCATTCTTATAAGGCTGAACCACTTTAAAATTCTTTGTCTCATTTACATTTATCTGTGATTAATTAATTAGAAGCAATCTATTTTTTTACATCAACAATAGGTAAACCGTGTTCTTCAAGATTTTCAATTTACCAACCATAACCGTTTTAAGTCATTTGTGTCTCAAATCAAAGCGAGAATAGAGGTATATACTCAACCTTTTATTTTGGGTGAAGGAAATAGTCATGAAAAGCGAACTGTTATACTTTTATGTTATTTAAATAATAATTATGTACTACTGAAACAAGTAAGGTGCAATGGTCATGGAGTTGCGGCTACAAGGACGGACGCAAAATTGAGTGGGTGGATCTATGAACAAATGGGTGGCATGAGGTTGAAGGTAGAATGCATGGAATGTGCCGCAAGCTTCGACATAATGAAAAATAATAAATGTTTTTTATTAGATTGAAAATTCATTATTGTGTTAGTATTGTTTTGTCATCATTTTGTTAGTGAAGTTGTTGATAATGAATTTTTTGTTGGTTTATATAATGTCCGGGATGGACTATTTGTATAGTTAAGTAGTTTTGGTTTATTAAACATGTGGATAGTCTTATAAATAGAGGATATTTTGCCCAAATTTTTTAAATAGTTTACACATTTTTTGTGTTTTATAACAAATTCTATGATTATAATTCTTAGTCGACGCATTGTTTGGATTTGTAGTCGGTAAAAAACTAATTTGACACATTTATTTTTAAACTACACTTTGTTTTGTTAGGGAATGAAATTTTTGCCATTTTACAATTACGTACTATGAAAATTTTTATCGTTTTACAATTACGTACTTCGAAATTTTTTGTCGTGCCTTCAGGAACGAGCATTCCGCTAGTGTGTGTGTGTGTTTTATATATATAGTGTCTCATTATATGGACATACCATACTCATGGAGAATCTATCGATCGGGATCATTCGCGTTCGGGTCGTGTACCATGCTCCTAGTTTGATTCATTATAGATGTCAATTATATTAAGGAGTTCCCTTAGAGGTGTTCATTATTGTACACACTCTCATTCAGTCATACTCTCTTTTTATTCTATTGAAATAATTGTAAGCGAAATTTTATATAGTGGATTCAATTTTATTATAGTTGAGTATTATATTCTCATTCCTTGTTGAGATTTATCTCATAGTTAGTTTTTATTTATTAAAGTTTTAGTTTATCATTGATGCTGAAAATGATATAAATGCCATAGCATCCCTGGCATTCATCGTTCCATCTTGATCAACTGGGCGTTGAAAATCGGGGGTGTTACAGTTGGAATCAAAGCATCCAGGCTCTAGTGTCCTTAGGATTTGTGTTGCGTCCCTGTTGTTTTCTGTTGAGCATTATGTGATATAACTAGATTCCATTATAGGATTTTATACTATAGTGTCACGATGACATGTTTCGACATCATTCATTGTCATTTGAGTTTTGGAAAGATTCGAGAATTATGCGAGCATAGTGGAGCATGAATATGAAGATATTTGTTAGTTAATGATCTAAGATTGGACGAGTGGTTAGACAAAGGTGTTGACCACTACCATGTTGATGATTATGGGAAGTTATGCATTTGAAGGGTAAAGACAAGAACTTGGAGATTTTCAGGCATAAGTAGAGAATGTGTTTTACAATTTGATTGTTTTGGAGACATTAAGGAAATTGAGAATTGAGGAGCCTATTGGAGATTTGGGTTCTACCTTTGGTGATATGGGTTGTATTGAAAATTCAGGTTAGTAGAATGACTTTATGAGATGTTGTGTGCCTAAGTGAAATGGATTGTTACACGATTTTAAAATAGTAGTATTGTGATAAGGTGTATATATGTGGTTAACTCCCGTAAGAGTGTAGGATTTGGGTTGCGCCCAATTTTGAGCAAGGTAAATTTAATGTTATTAGACCCGTTTATGATTAAGGGTGATGGTAATGTGAGAAATTTTGGACCTATGAGTGGGGACACCTTGTGGTTATGGAGTATGATATGAAGTCAGTTATAAATGATAAGAAGTACACCTCGGTAGGTGGAATCTTTGTAATACCCCGTGATTTTAATGACTTTTAAAATGAGTTATATTTTAAATTAATGGATTAATTGAATTTCAATTATTAATTAATTCATTTGGGTTTTATCCGAATTGTGGATATTAAAATGGATGATTCTGAATATTACTTAAAGATATTTAGGTAATATATGAATGTGAATCTATTGATATGGCTGTGAATTAAATTCAGTAATTTGGATTTTTAGTCAGACGCAGTATGGGACGTGTAGGGACTAAATTGTGAGATTTAAAAAGTAAAATTATTTTCTATCGACCTTATAGTCATTTTGACTACATCATTGCGTCCGGAAGGTTCAAAATAGTCAGAAAAAGTCTATTGGGACGTTAGTTTTGAGTCTCGGGTCATTTGGAAATGAAAAGACAACCCAAAAGGGCATTTTGGTCATTTTTATAGGGGGGATGAATAGTGATTTCGGGTTTTGTCCTATTATAAGTATTGGTAGATTAAGTGTAAGTGGGTTATTCATTTCCTTTACACAAAATAGAGAAGTCATCTTCCTAGAGAGAGTGAAAGGTTGCTTGGCAAGGGAAAAGCTTACTTGGGAAGGAGAAGAACTAAGAACCAAGAGTCAACACCACCAACCACCACCGGAGTTTGACCGGAGAAGGGAGAACCACCTGATATATACTACACCAGAGGATCAGACCTACAGTAGAGGCAAGTGTTTGATAATGGCAATCTAAGTTTGTATATTGTCCATGATAGAATAGTTCTAAAAAGAGAAGAATTTTTCATGTTTAGAAGACATAATGGAGTTGTTAAATGGATTTTTGGAAACTGAAAAGATTTAGGAATCAAACTCATGTTGTAGGTTGATAATAATCCACAAAATAATCGTATATCTATTGAAGAAATTCTGGAAACCATTGTTGTGTTGTTGAAGATAATATGTTGATAATTTTCTGGAAAAAGAGGAGATAATCATGCTTTTAATCCAATCTTTTGATGATTCTAGGATGTTTAGAACATTAGAAATCATTCATATATGTTGATATATCATGTAGTAGATATTATAAGTCATTTGGGATGTTAATATGAAGGTTTCAATGATCAAAAATGGCTAAACCCATAGTTGTAGAAATGCAGAAAAACGAGGCTGTGACCTGAGTGATCGATCAATCGACCCCCTGGCTTCGATCGATCGACCTCCTAAGAATTCCTAAAGTTGTTTCATTTAAATGTTTATTCTTATCCCAAACCTTTATTGGATCTTTGGTGATTATTAATTAGATATTATGGGACTTGGAAAATATCAGTAAGCCCTTGATAAGATTTGAATTAATTTGATTGGGATTCAATTGATTAAAATAATGATAATTATATTGAATGGAATTTCGGTTGCTAGATTCATTTGTTGAATTATAATTGGAATGCATGAGGATTAAAGATAGGACCAGTATGAGTGATGTAATATAACACCTGGGTATCCTTAAGTTTACAATTGGGTTTAATACTAAGTGAAAGAAGATGTGTTTATAAGAGATTTGAAACTATCGGTTTTAACCTTAATTAAAGGGAGAGTTTAATTCGTAATAATTTGGGAGATATGATGATATGGACCAGTAGGGTTTAAGTGACTTCTTTCTGAATATATGTTGAGGAAAAACCTATTCGAACCTTGTGTATTGAGTGAGGCTCGGGGTAAATTAAATTAAGAAGTAAAGTTGTGATATTTTAATACGTGAGGATTAAAGAGATATAATGCTACATATGGGAATAGTCTAAGGGTAATGTGAGTACCTAGTTGATAATGCCTATTTGATTGATTAAAGATTTTGTGTATGACATACCTAGCTTACTTGCTACCGACGGGAGGTTTGCGCGTGAGGGCAGTCATATCCTGATGAATCTATGGGATCTTTGATTTGTCACTCAATAACATAGGTCTATGAAAGACTTATCGGGGAGTTCATAAGTTCGCTGACTGTGGGTACGTAGGTATGTGCGTGGACCATGGATACGAGAACTATGTTCGCCTCCAATTTGTATGTTGTTGTTTGTGGTTCAAAGAATCCTTACCGAACCTTTAGTCCCCTATTCGGCGACCAGCGATGATGGGACTTGATAGCAGAGTAACGCATTGCACCGCAGCTGTGACTCGAGGTGCCGTATTATATATGAATATATATATATAATGAATTAAAGGAATGAATGGTTATATAGTGATTAAATCTATCTACGGTGATAATTGTAGATAACGATGGATTGAGAAAAAGAATTAAACTAAGTTAATGAATGTTTATTCTTAAAGAATTGAAAAGATTAAATTCATAAATGAATAATCTAAATGTATAATAATGTGACGTATGGTATGGGACATACGGGGATTATGATATGGGAATGGAATTATAATATGGAGACTAGAAAAGAGGAACCATTAACTAGGAGGTTAATAAGAAACGTTAAGTATGCACTCTAGTTGAGAGGTGAGAAAAGCAAGTGAGAGTGGGAAGCTAACATGTACATAATAAATGTTTTATTGCACTTGTTAAATACTTGTTGTTTTAAAAATCATTTTCACAATCGGTATCTGACCCGTTTCCTTGCATATTCTCTTTTTTATTGTATCTTCTATATCAGGTGTCCAGCAGCAGGGACGCCAACCTTAGTTGATCTTGATAAGCTATGGAGCTATGGAGTGTTGCTTAGACGCTTATCTTCTTTTGATTCACATTGATCTTCTAGTTAGGTCATGTCGCCCAAAGGATTCAGTTATCTTTTTCTATCGGGGTCAAATACTGTTGTATTCGGGTTTTTTAATACATTTTATATTTTTGGGATTTCTGTAATGGATTTATATTATTTGGGAATGTTTATTCCAATTGCATTTAAATTCTTTTGTGTTATCTATTTGGTTATCAGTGTTGTAGAAAAATGTGTTGTGTTATTCTTAAATGGAAATGGATTTTGTTAAATTAAAATTTGGAAAGTTTTCAACACCAGCTTAATTGGGTATTGGGTGAGTTGTAAATGTTTTTGACAGTGATGCTAAGAATGAGCCAGCTGTATATTCTGTTTTAATTTGGTATAGGACTGGCCACCCGATATTTAATTAGGCGGGGTGTTAGAGGTGGTATCAGAGCATCAGGTTCTAGTGTCCTTTAGGATCTGTACGGCTTATTGTGTTTTCAGGTTAGCGTTCTTTGATATAAAGCCCTATGAGTAGGATTATTGCTTTCTATGTATGCTTACACTCTTCAGCTATTTTTTTATATCAAATACTGATAGTGTTCTCTCATTTCATTTCAGATGCCTCCTCGACGTGCACCTTAGCCCGCCCCAGCTCAGGGTACGATGACTGCGGCCGAAGTTGCTACAATTGTCGCTCAGGCAGTCAATGCAGCTCTAGCTGCTATTCAGCAGGCTCCAGCACAGGCACCAATTGTGCCACCCGCGCAAGGGCAATTGTTTCCTACTGCATGGGAACGAGCCTGGGATGCCTTTCAGAAGGCGCACCCATATGAGTTACAGGGAGGATCAGATGTTGTGACTGCTAGCCAATGGAAGAAAGATATCCAATGGCACTTGAGAATGCTCGAATTTACTGGGGTTCAACGTCAAATACTAGCCACATTCAAGCTAGTAGGGGCAGCATTGCAATGGTGGGAAACTACGACCACTATGGAGGGGAGAGACATAATGACTATCCAAGACTTTTGGATACGGTTTGATGGGAAGTACTTTCCTTCCGCCATCCAGATAGAGATGAGGAGGAAACTACTTGATTTGAAGCAGGGAGAGAATACGGTGGTAAAATACGAGGAAGAATTCACGTGACTAACAAATTTGGTACTAGCGGAGGTACCCACTGAGGAGAGGAGAATTTTAATGTTCACTGATGGCTTGAACTATAAGATTCGTCAGCATTTATTGGGGAATCTTTCACTACGTACATATGCAGATGTTCTTAATGTTGTAATGCTTCACTACCAGGATAATCGCTTTCATACTCAGGGTGTCAAGCGGGGGTTTGGGTCAAGCCTGCAAGGCAAGACTACGGGGGTAAGTTCTAGTGGGACTCAGTCAGGGCAGAGTCATCAGTGTCAGGATGAACAGGGTTCCCAGACAGGGGATTATGCTAAGTGTTTGCGATCTGGAGATTCCCGATTTGAGGATAGAGGTAATGGGCAAGGACAGTAGGGCCATCAGGGCCAGAGATAGGCTCATCAGGGCCAAGGGAAAGGAGGTAATGGCCAGTAGGGACGGGGTCAACAGGGGCAAAGTGGTGGAAAGTTTGTGGGAAAATGTTTCGTATGCGACAAGTATGGCCATAAATGCCAAGATTGTCCTGAGAAAGACAAATTCCCTCGGCAACAAAATGCTCGACAGGAGCCACAGGTACCCGTGTTTCCACCAGCTGCTCTTCCAGCTCCAGCTCCGGTGCTAGCACTACCTCCCATTCCAGCAGCACCCGTGCAACAGGGTCAATACGGGCATGTATATAACGTCCATCAGGAAGCAAATCAACAACCACCACCCACGAATGAGGGTATGTTTTCTATCTAAGGAATTATGAGGCGTATAATGATTTTTATAGAAATTAATATTGTGTGGGCAAATGGGTTGCTAAACTTAGCCTATAGCATCGTTATTTACGTAGACTCACCAAGGGGTGTGGGACACCTATATTTTTCATGACATCACGTGGGTATGATATTTTTTATCATGGGATTACTTACTTTAGGCATGTCCGAGCATGATGTGATTATCGGCGTGCATTGACTTGTGGTATATGAGAGCGTTTGTACTACTACTATCCAGCAACTTGTCTTCTATAAGAGAATATATGAGTAAACTCTATTTGAAATCGATAAAAACCTAAAAAAAATTAAAGTGATAAACCTGATTTTTATATACTATTGACTAAGGACCTGAGGAGTTTCGATGACCGACTACTTTAGGTAGTAGTGTATCGGGGGGGTTCCTTGTTTGGATTTCGCTTGCGAGACACCCCACGCATGAAACTAATAACCGTTGGGAGTCGAGATAAGTTAGGTCTTTGGGATATGAGTTTATAACCTTTACGATAAATCTTATAATGAAAGTGGTACGATAGGGTGTATGGGCGCCCTGGATGGTTGAATGATAGTAGTTTTCAAAATTTTGAAATTATACGGATCATTTTTCTGAACTTGGTTACGTGAATGGTATAGGGAAGATTGGGTAAAATTTATATTTGATTCAGTTAGAACTATATGGTGAGGTAGGGCGTTTAACATCAATAGGGATTTTTGATAATGTACAGTATGGGCGGTACGTCTTAGATTTCTTGCGATGTGAGATTTATACTCGGAGTTGACCTTACCGTTATAATTTATATTCCTGAATTTTGGGACAAAATTATGTTATAAGGGGGAAAGTATGTAATACCCCGTGATTTTAATGACTTTTAAAATGAGTTATATTTTAAATTAATGGATTAATTGAATTTTAATTATTAATTAATTCATTTGGGTTTTATTCGAATTGTGGATATTAAAATGGATGATTCTGAATATTACTTAAAGATATTTAGGTAATATATGAATGTGAATCTATTGATATGGCTGTGTGAATTAAATTCAGTAATTTGGATTTTTAGTCAGACGCGGTATGGGACGTGTCAGGACTAAATTGTGAGATTTAAAAAGGAAAATTATCTTCTATCGACCTTATAGTCATTTTGACTGCATCATTGCGTCCGGAAGGTTCAAAATAGTCAGAAAAGTCTATTGGGATGTTAGTTTTGAGTCTCGGGTCATTTGGAAATGAAAAGACAACCCAAAAGTGCATTTTGGTCATTTTTATAGGGGTGAATAGTGATTTCGGGTTTTGTCCTATTATAAGTATTGGTAGATTAAGTGTACGTGGGTTATTCATTTCCTCTACACAAAATAGAGAAGTCATCTTCCTAGAGAGAGTGAAAGGTTACTTGGGAAGGGAAAATCTTACTTGCGAAGGAGAAGAACTAAGAACCAAGAGTAACCACCACCAACCACCACCGGAGTTTGACCGGAGAAGGGAGAACCACCTGAGATATACTACACCAGAGGATCAGACCTACAGTAGAGGCAAGTGTTTGATAATGGCAATCTAAGTTTGTATATTGTCCATGTTAGAGTAGTTCTAAAAAGAGATGAATTTTTCATGTTTGGAAGACATAATGGAGTTGTTAAATGGATTTTTGGAAACTGAAAAGATTTAGGAATCAAACTCATGTTGTAGGTTGATAATAATCCACGAAATAATCATATATCTATTGAAGAAGTTCTGGAAACCATTGTTGTGTTCTTGAAGATAATATGTTGATAATTTTCTGGAAAAAGAGGAGATAATCATGCTTTTAATCCAATCTTTTGATGATTCTAGGATGTTTAGAACATTAGAAATCATTCATATATGTTGATATATCATGTAGTAGAGATTATAAGTCATTTGGGATGTTAATATGAAGGTTTCAATGATCAAAAATGGATAAACCCGTAGTTGTATAAATGCAGAAAAACGAGGTTGTGACCTGAGTGATCGATCGATCGACCCCCTGCCTTCGATCGATCGACCTCCTCAGATTCCTAAAGCTGTTTCATTTAAATGTTTATTCTTATCCCAAACCTTTTGTGGATCTTTGGTGATTATTAATTAGATATTATGGGACTTGGAAAATATCAGTAAGCCCTTGATAAGATTTGAATTAATTTGATTGGGATTCAATTGATTCAAATAATGATAATTATATTGAATGGAATTTCGGTTTCTAGATTCATTTGTTGAATTATTATTGGGATGCATGAGGATTAAAGATAGGACCAGTATGAGTGATGTAATATAACACTTGGGTATCCTTAAGTTTACAATTGGGTTTAATACTAAGTGAAAGAAGATGTGTTTATAAGAGATTTGAAACTATCGGTTTTAACCTTAATTAAAGGGAGAGTTTAATTCGTAATAATTTGGGAGATATGATGATATGGACCAGTAGGGTTTAAGTGACTTCTTTCTGAATATATGTTGAGGAAAAACCTATTCGAACCTTGTGTATTGAGTGAGGCTCGGGGTAAATTAAATTAAGAAGTAAAGTTGTGATATTTTAATACGTGAGGATTAAAGAGATATAATGCTACATATGGGAATAGTCTAAGGGTAATGTGAGTACCTCGTTGATATTATATTATAGGTATGATAATGCCTATTTGATTGATTAAAGATTTTGTGTATGACATACCTAGCTTACTTGCTACCGACGGGAGGTTTGCGCGTGAGGGCAGTCATATCCTGATGAATCTATGGGATCTTTGATTTGTTGCTCAATAACATAGGTCTATGAAAGACTTATCAGGGAGTTGATAAGTCCGCTGACTGTGGGTACGTAGGTATGTGCGTGACCCATATATACGAGAACTATGTTCGCCTCTAATTTGTATGTTGTTGTTTGTGGTTCGAGGAATCCTTACCGAACCTTTAGTCTCCTATTCGGCGACCAGCGATGATAGGACTTGATAGCAGAGTAATGCATTGCACCGTAGCTGTGACTCGGGGTGCCATATTATATCTCAATATATATAAAATTAATTAAAGGAATGAATTTTTATATAGTGATTAAATCTATCTACGGTGATAATTGTAGATAATGGTGGATTGAGAAAAAGAATTAAACTAAGTTAATGAATGTTTATTCTTAAAGAATTGAAAAGCTTAAATTCATAAATGAATAATGTAAATGTATAATAATGTGACGTATGGTATGGGACATACGGGGATTATGATATGGGAATGGAATTATAATATGGAGACTAGAAAAGAGGAACCATTAACTAGGAGGTTAATAGGAAACGTCCAGTGTGCACTCTAGTTGAGAGGTGAGAATAGCAAGTGGGAGTGGGAAGCTAACATGTACATAATAAATGCTTTATTGCACTTGTTAAATACTTGCTGTTTTAAAAATCATTTTCACAATCGGACTCTGACCCGTTTCCTTGCATATTCTCTTTTCTATTGTATCTTTTATATTAGGTGTCCAGCAGCAGGGACGCCAACCTTAGTTGATCTTGACAAGCTATGGAGCTATGGAGTGTTGCTTAGATGCTTATCTTCTTTTGATTTAGAGTGATCTTCTAGTTAGGGCATGTTGCCCAAAGGATTCAGTTATCTTTTTCTATCGGGGTCAAATACTGTTGTATTCGGGTCTTTTAATACATTTTATATTGTTGGGATTTCTGTAATGGATTTATATTATTTGGGAATGTTTATTCCAATTACATTTAAATTCTTTTGTGTTATCTATTCGGTTATCAGTGTTGTAGAAAAATGTGTTGTGTTATTCTTAAATGGAAATGGATTTTGTTAAATTAAAATTTGGAAAGTTTTTAACACCAGCTTAATTGGGTATTGGGTGAGTTGTAAATGTTTTCGACAGTGATGCTAAGAATGAGCCAAATGTATATTCTATTTTAATTTGGTATGGGACTAGCCACCCAGTAT
Organism: Sambucus nigra; assembly: GCA_949130495.1. Classification (NCBI taxonomy): domain Eukaryota; kingdom Viridiplantae; phylum Streptophyta; class Magnoliopsida; order Dipsacales; family Adoxaceae; genus Sambucus; species Sambucus nigra. Next base: position 406,432,710 of record OX422224.1, read on the forward strand.
TTAATTAGGCGGGGTGTTACAATCTTGAGATGAGAGGATTGATGTTTTGTTATATGAGTTGAGAGAGAGAGAGAGAGAGAGAGAGAGAGAGGTCTAAATATATTTGTGGTTATGAATTTTATGGCATGTATCATTTGGGGATTATTAAGTTATGTGCGTTACTACCGGTATTTGGGTGATAGTTGCGGGTTTTACGTTATTTGGGAAGAAGCAGCTTGATGAGAGTGGGTGCAACAATGTAGGGATCAAAATGTATTTGAGTTACAAGATTTTTAAGTCACCTTTTTTATATCTATCATTTTTGAGATAGAGGAATTGGGTAATGCTTAGATTCAGGGATGACCTAGGTTGGAATATCACGGTTTAGCTTTAGCTAGAATGTGGGAGATAACGAAACCCACCACCTGGTGGGAATAGATAGTTATGTGTACCTAATATTACATGGTTTGATATTTTATAGTTGGAATATATATCTTGTCATGTGTATCTACTGAACAGATATATGGGCTTAGAGCACGCCTATTACGGTGATGTTATTTATGGATACATGGGACTAGTGAGAACCTATAGCATGAGGAGATTTTTTATTCACTATTGTTGTAGTGTTTTTATTAAGTATATAATGAAGTGCGAAATTCTTAATATCCATTCATTGTACATAGATGTACTTTGTTTGGGCATATCAGTTGTGCCGAGAGTTATCTCCTTATACGAGGATTGACTGTTGATGCGATCTTGTGGATTATGGTATGGTCTTCACTAGGATATGGCTTTGGCTAGGAGAGATCCCATCTCATTTGGGAGTGACTATATGAGTTATTGTATAAGAGTGGGTTATACATATGTTTCCCCATAATTATGTATAGTCATAGTTGTGTACATGTGAACGTCCCTTGCGTATGTTACTTATTGGTGAGTTATATGAGGCTCCTAGTGAGTGCTAGGTTTTGTGAACGCTTTATATGTCATGTTAGTGTTTTTAGGTTGTGGTTTTTCCCTACTAGGGATCCACATAATGAGTGTAAATTTGATATTTTTATTTTTGGTCATGAGAGTGCCTACTGAATCTGATGAATGAGGTTGAAGTATTCATATGAGTTATATGTTAGTGAGTGCATACTTTACAGGATGGCTACATAGAATAATTAGCCAAATGGTGGAAGTTTTTTTTAGTGCGTGAGAATATGTGTGATGGGAAGTAATTTTACTATGAGCAATTGAATTATTTTGAGGACGATTGTGATACGGATGGCCTTTATTACATAAATAAATGAAATTCGTCAGGTAGACTAACTTAAGGAGCTTGGTATTACCTTGGAAGGGGTGAGCATTTTGTTGGGATTGTCATAGTAAGGGTTTACCTAGTGATGAATATGGATTTGAGTGGGTATCCAATTGTTTTGTGTGTGGTCTTGGGTAAGGAATCTTGATAACCAACTAGGCTAGGCAATAGTGTATCGGGAGGGTTCCTTGTTTGGATTTCTCTTGCGTGATGCCCCATATAGGAATATTAGTAATGGTTGGGAGTCGAGAGACATTTGGACTTGAGGATATTTGGTTGGATACATGGTACGTTACTTTTGTGAAAGAGATAACATGTCATGAGACGAGATATATTAAGGTATATAGACAGCAGGGCTAAAGAGTTCCGCGTCGAGGGCACTATGGCACGTTCGCACCACTAGATGAATAGGTGGGGAAATTTCAAGAAAAAATTGAGTCACAATTAGTAAGGTATTCAAGTATACCTTTATTACTTAGTTTTTTGTTATATATATGTGGTTCAGATTTTTATATATAAGTGTGCATATACGTATGTGATGCTTGTGTATGTGTATGCGTGGTATTGGGTGTATGGGCACCCCAGTCATGGAACACTATGGTAGGTGTATATGAGCCTTTGGGATATGGGTACATGCTAGCTGAGAGTAAGCCAATGATATTTATATGAGTCTTGTTTTGATGGTATGCTTTAGTGACAAAATTCCTTTATTAGGGGGAAGAATGTAATACCCTATACTTTTGTGGGAATAAATGATTAAGCGATGAATAAATTATATAATGGGTTAAAATTATTACTTTTGAATCTAGTAATAAATAAAATGCAAAATTTAGATGATAACCAAATTTGGATTGCGATATGACTTTTATAACGTGTGTTTGAAATAATTAATTGTGATATTCATTACGTGATTATATGATTTTGTGTACGCATATATATAATTAAGTGAAGGTTATGTACGTCGTGAGGTATTACCAAGTATTATGGATAGTATCATTTGGTTTGGACTTTAGAGTGCTAATGGAGACTTGACTATGCATTTTAATGTTGGTCATGAGAAGGGTAGATATATGATTAAGTGAAAACTAAGCGTCGTGTAAATACGCTTGTCATTGTCGTCGATTTTTCACCTCAATAAAAAAAATCTAAACTTTAACTACAAATGTTGTATATGTATAGAGGCGAGTTCGAGTATCGAAACCATAAAGAATGTTGTTTAAAATTTAATTCATTTATTACTTTAAAATAAAAAGTGTAAAAGGTGATTTTTTTGGGTTTTGAATGTTTTTATACTATAATAAATCTAGGAGAGTATTGAAACAAAATTAATTTACAAATACGAAAACTATAGGTTGACAATTAAATCCCTCACCTCAGAATACATGGCATCAACGGTTACATGGTTAAACAGACTTAAAATAGAATTAATACTCATTTAAACAATTATTTTAACCCAAAGTGTCACTCTTAAAATCCCCATAAAAGTCCAAATATGACTTTGGCATCAACAATATTCTCAAAATTACATATGCAAGGTAGCAAATATGGTGCATACGTGATATGCCCCTTTAAGGTTCCTATGTGCAAAAACGTGAACAATTAATCCATCAAAACGAGTATATTCCATCATACCATAAGGAAGCAACTAAATAATTAATGTGATTTTTTTTATCTCAACCTAATTTAATTCAAGTAGAAAGCATTTTTAATTATTTAAATAAAATAGTGTGTGAGAAGAAACAAAATATAAAGAATGAAAACTATTTTTAATGTGAGTAACTAATTATGAAAGAATTTAACTATTTTAAGAGTGAAAATAACTAACGATAGGAAACAAATTAGATAAGATAACAATTTATTAAAACTGAAATTAAATTACAAACTACTCTACTCTAAAAATATGGTGTTCCCACTCTAAAAATTATGTGTCAAATGTCGATCCCAATTGATCCATTTTATAGGTGAAGAATTGTTGGTTGAAGGGTTAAAATTGGAATTACAAAATATCCTTTAATGATGAGAGTGACCACTTTAGTGTAAATTCCAAACAAAATGGGAACAATGGGATTTGCTGATTATTCTTCTTGCTTGTCGATTGCACTAATATATTTGGCACTATCCCTTTTTATATTTTATATCGGACAACGCACATGGGAGAGGGTTTGAAAATTGGGTTTGTTGTCTTCATGGGAAAAAGAGACAATCAAACCCTCTACATGCCTTCTCACATTCTGCCTTCCTAACCATTAAACCTAGCTTTCATTAGAAAATAATTATACTCTTAGAAATATATAACCTCTAAATCTAAACAGTTTCCACTATTACAAATAAAACCCCAAATTTTGTAGCTTCTTGATTTGACCTCTGAATCGTGCATCGCTTGAACCAACCTGGTACTCATTTTGATGCCAACATTATTTCAGCAATGTCCGGGTCATAAGGACTAACTTCGAGGTTGACTCGGAGCTTTGACTTTTGACTTTCATTTGGGTCCAACTTTGAACGGTCATAACTTCTTCGTTTGAATGTATATTGATGCGCCGTTTGAAGCCACATGAACCGCTTTTCTAGGCCGATAACTTTCGTGAAGAGTTCGAGTCAGAATTTGGTCATCTAAAATTACCATTTTGCCCCTGAAAGTGCGTATGTGAATGTTTCTTTCTCCGATTGCTTCCAGAATTCACCATTAGCATAGTATAATTATCCATTAGCATACCATTTTGTTGCGTTATGCGTTGAGTCCTTTGATGTAGAGCCCTATGATTAGGAATCATCGTATTCAAGGCAAGTCATTATTACCCATTTGGGAAAGGAGTCAGTTTTGGAGATAGAGCCATAGAGACCGTAGTGCGGGTCACTTGTTAGAATTGCGAGAAGTTCGAGCAATCTGGTGCCTAGAAATTGAAAAGTAAACATTTTGAGAAATAGAGGAATGTGATTGCGCACGATAGTACACAAGAGGGAGTTATTTAGTTTAGACTAGTAGGAGTGGCGTTATGGTAGCATAGGTCTGTCACTACGCTGGAAGAGCGGGACCAATTAATTAGTGACTAGTGATAGTATCGTTTGTAAAGGATGTGTTTTTCCCTACTTTGGAGAATGTATGATATGTTTTGTTTGATATTATGAATTAGTGTTCACTTGTGTTTTGTTAGTACATTAGAGAAGATGGACTTCGTATTTGGGACAGTGTTTTACATTAATTCACCATGGGTGAGAAGGGACAATCTTATGTCGGTAAGTAAATGTATATGAATTCCTACTGGGAGTCTTATGCTTATTTTAGGCATAATTATTAAGCTATGTCGTAGTAAGATAATTATCCAGTGATGAAACCTTCCTATTTATGTTAAGACTATGTAAAGAGAAATGAATTCGTATTTTAGAAATATTTGGTTTCTGTAGGAATATTAGGAGTGGTGACAGTCCCAATTACATGATGAAGTGTACGATCATAAATAATATTATTGTAATGATGATGTTATTGGAAATTGACAGTGATAGCCTTTACTGGAATGAGTAGGCCTGTGAAGCCATATAAATTGATTAAACACATTAATAGGCTTAAGTCCTGGACCGACAGATCTCAATAACCAACAAAGCTCTATAGTAGTGTATCAGAAGGTTTCCTTGTTTGGATTTTGCTCGCGCGGCGTCCCACGCATGAAAGTAGCAAATATCGGGAGTTGACACATGTTAGACCCTAGGACATTTTGGATTATTGTTTTTAGTAAAATTTAAATGAGTTAATTTATTGGGATTTAGTGTATCCCTTTGTCGATGTGAGACTTTAGTTGGTAATGGGCAAAGTTTGGAATTTACATTATTAATGCACACATTTATTTTTATTTCCATTCTCTTTCAATCTTGGACCGATGGATCTTAATAACTGATTAAGCCGTACAGTAGTGTATCGGGAGGGTTCCCTGTTTGGATTTCGCTTACGAGACGTCCCACGCATGAAATTAGCAAAAGTTGGGAGTTGAGGGAAGTCAGATACTAAGATCATTATTTTATTTCTCATGTATATATGGTGGTATACTTGGTGTATGGATATGCTTTGTATGAATTGTACAAATTAGATGTATATGTGCCATCCATCTTTGTAAGTGCTATACATATAATGTGGAATATATGAACACTCCACTGATGTTATGATAGGCATGGGTGAGCCTCTTCTTTTATCTCATGGGATATGGGTATGGACTAATCGGGTAACCTTGGGATAATAACGCGGTCTAAAACATAAGAATTGGGGTTTAGAGAATTTCGAGTATGAAATTCCGTTATAAGGGGAGGAGAATGTAATACCCCGTAATTTTCAGAATAAAATAATACGACATAAATAAATTTAATGATTTCGGATTTATTTCGAGAATAAATTAAATTGGGAAGATTTAAAATTTAAATGAGTAACATTTTTAATTTAAGTAAACATTTATTTATGATTATATAAATATAAAACTCAATTGTACATAATGGACTCGCTAGTGGAAAATAAATCACACATAGATAAATTAATGGAAGCGTGTCGTTTTAACATAATAAAATGTCTAAGTGAAATAAAAATAATAAGATGTGTTTTGGGAAGCGTTAGAGACTCGGTTTAGTGTTTTAAATATTTAGGAATGGTCTCGGGTCATAGATATATGAGTTGGGGAACTTTTGGGCTAATTAGGATATGGATTCGGGCTCATTTAGGGGTCCAAACGTTGGGTTCTGAGCCCAACTCGGGATTTAGGTTTAATTAGTGTTTAAGTCGGGGTAAACCATTCCCCCACTATTATTCAGAAAACATAAATGTGACTTCTATGAAGAGAGAAGAGGAGAGAAACCAAAATAGAGGGAAAAGGGGCAAGAAACCAAGGGAATAATCAAAGAACATCAAGAGTCTTTCTCCTACGAATTTTAAGGCAAGAATTTTCTTGCTTAATTTATGTTTTCAATATATTTCTTGACGCGTCTTAGTCGCCCCCTTAAATTTATGGGATTTAGGTTTAAATGTGATTGATTTGATGATGAACAACACATGTAAAGGACTTATTTTATGTATAATTTGTCCCAAAAATTTAGGTATCGTAAATCGGAATATTGAGTAGATTCCTTAGGTTTTATAATTAAATTGGGGATATTTTGACTAATGGATGTAGAGGATGTCACTGTTAGTTAATGGACTAAAATTTTGATGTAGACCCACTAATAAATGCCTCTTATTGTGAAATAAATCTGGTTGGAATTTGGAGAATGTTATATCGTTAAAATCTATAATATGCATTAATTTTGTTGGCGTTGAATATGTCAATTGGAGACTTAAATAATGGATTTTCATATACCATTCTAGTTTGGAGAGTTGGATCTGGAAAGAAGATAAATGGAGAAGGCGGAGTGGGAAAGACGAAGGGTCGTTCGAACGAGGTGGGCCCTCGTTTAAGAGATGTATATTATCGTTCGAACGAAACTGGAAGTCATTCAAACGGGATTAGTATCTCTTTCAAAGGAGATTGTTATCTCGTTCAAACGACCATGGTTTTGGACATAGAGATAGATCTTTTCGTTACGAACGCGTGGCGGCCAATTTCATATTTTTTTAATTAGTTATGAATTTATTACGAAAGGGTGTCTGAAATCGAAATCCTTTGTGAGAAATCAAATCTAGATAACTTAAGGATGTCCGTAGATGAGTGTAATATTCAAGAAAATACGAAGGAACATTATTTTTATCTTGGAATTGGATGGGAATGAATTCAGGGTATGGATTTAGAGTGTTTAGGATGAACAACACACGAAAATATATGAACGGATTCGAATGAAAATTTCAGATGAAATTAGGATACGGGATGGATTGAGATGTGCTTAGTATCTTGAATAAAAATATGAATGTAAGTTACTACTTATTAAATTAAGAGTCGGGGTCGTCACTCAAATATTTTTAGACGGGGTGCTACGGGAGTTAGGCACGGGGTAGCCGATTTAGTTTATTATAGAGATATATAATAAATTATCTAATATTAAAATTAAGGAGGAGTTGTAAACTTGATAGTGGGACTTTGTGTAACAAATTCTAAGAGATGAAGTTACGGACCGAATGAGTGAGTCTGGGTATTTTAGTTAGGTGACACTCCTTAAAAACAAAATAATTAATGAGAGATTCATTAAATTACAAGTCGGGATATAGACTTGGGTATTTTGGGCTAGTGCTACGGGTGGCCTGGGGATTCGGTTATAAGTATTTTTATGAGTCCAAATGAGTGAGTGGAACCGAGTTTCGGACAACAAAGAATGTATAAAAAAAATGCAAATGTACCCAAATTAAACATGGAAAATAACAATTAACTAGATGGTTAAGTAATTATTCGATGGGGTGGAATTAATAATTCACTATATGGTAAATTATTAATAAATGAAAATATTGTGGACTTTATACGGGATTTTTACGGTAATTATGGAGTAACTACCTACACATATTATATGAGATAATGATATGTACTTATATGTATTTGTGCGTACATACCAATATTCGTGCACCGTCCTATCGGCTTGGGGGTTTGCGCATTCGGACCGGGTACCACAGGTCGACACATGTGGACTTGACAATGTGTAGGTCATATAGGTACTACGTGGAGGCGCCATCTATGAGAGGTAGGTGTTGATGCTGACCCTTCATGTGTCATCGATGGGTATGGGTCGTGTATAGGTGTCGTGCATAGGAACCGCCTCTAATTTATGTGTGTTTTGTGATGTTCGCTTAGGATAAGAGATTCTCCCGGACTTGTCAATAGAGCACGAATTAGACACCAATGGTAGATGCCTTTGTGTGTCAACTATATGGAAGCACATATATGAATAAATACCCAGACTTGAATGGAAAAAATTTAATTGTCTAAGAATGTGGACAATAATTATATTTTGACCCTATAATGCATAATAGATGTTTATGCCTTACATATATGAAACTTATTAGAATGGGATAAATGGGTGTGGGTAATTAAATGTAGGGATTATATTTAAATAATCAATTATCGATATATCCATTTTTATAATTTGAGACGATGTCATACTCTTTACTTGGGACATATTTGGGATGCAATTAATATCACAATTAGATGAGAGGTGAGGTGTTAAATGCATGTGAGTGACGATGGGGGAATATTTATTTTGTATTGACTGAACCATTGCATCATAAATTAATTAAGTTCATTCTTGCACACCGCGGGATCTGACCCAAATTTAACTATTTTTCCCCTCATGTTATTTCTAGACAGAGATAGCAGGACTGTTGTCGTACCAGCCTTGCGATCTCTCGTGCTTTGCATCTTTCCAGATCACTGGCTCTAGCTTAGGTGCTTTTTTCAGTCTTAGTTATTTTATTTGGAAATATTTGTAAGGGCATAAGCTCGATATTTATTTATTTACATTATGCTAGAGTTATGATTCTTACTTACTGTTGGATCTATTATTTAGTTGGTGTTGGTTTGAGTTTATTTATTATCAGTGAGATATTCATAAATTTAAAGTATCGGCCTTTTAATATAATAATATTTTATTACATTGTGCTGAGAATGGTATTAATTGATCGACAAGTCCCATATTCAGCGTATCGTGTTTAGCCATCCCTTACATGAGAAAAGAGGGGTTGTTACAATCAATCTGGAAGCCTCCATTACAGCAGTGACTTTCTTTAGCTCCATTCGAACAGCGTTCCCCTGGATCTACTTTAGGTTGGATGCTCCGTGAATAACTGCGAACTCATGTCCCATGTCATCATCGAGGACATTATTCAGCTTCGATCCATCATTGTTTGGGACCTTGTCACCTTTCTTATCTACGTACTCATTAAAATGCCTAGTTTGGGATAACTTTTCCAACTGTGACTTTAGTGCTTTACAGGTCTTTGTCCTGTGGCCTCCCTCATTATGGAACGTGAATTACAATGCATTATTTCTCTTCATTGGGGCACCACCCATATTTTTGGGCCACTTCACGAATGGTTGATCCTTAATCTAGCTCAAGATTTTGTAATTTAGCTCCTTAAAGACTATATTAACAACCTGGAAAGGCTTTGAAGGATCTGCCTTGCTCCCATTTTTGGAGCCGTTTTTCCCCCATTCTTATTCCCCTTCTTTAGAGTACCACTTTTGTCTCATGATTTGCTTAATTTGGTGCAACCGTTGTCCCTGGATTAGAGTGAACCACGTCCTCAACCTTGGCATATTTTTTAATATGCGCCATGAAGTCATAGATGGTGTTAGCCTCTTTTTTTGTAAGGGATTGGTGCAGCAGAGATGTGGTCGGCAGACCAATCTGGAAGGATGCTACAGCAACCTACTCTGAGCAATCCTGCTTTTTGTTGAATACCTCCCAGTATCGCTTGGCATAGTCATGAAGGCTCTCTTATGGATTCTTCTTCATCGTAAGCAGTGCATTCATCCTTTTAGGGTGGTAACTACAAGTTATGAAGCGAGCAGTAAAGTCCTCAGTGAAGGCCTTGAAGCTCCTGATCGATAAGTGGGGTGGCCTATCAAACAAATTTTGTGATACATCATGTAGGCTAAAAGGGAAGATCCAACACATGAGAACATCATTGTGTCTTCACAGGGTCACAGCCTTCTGGTATTATCGGACATGTTTGATCAAGTGAGAAAAGTAGCGCGTGTAAAGACGCTAGTCGTTGTTTTCTTTTCGCCAACTCAATACAAAAACCTAAATTACTACTACACTTGCGAGGCAAGCACAGAAGTAAGTCGGGTATCGAAAATCCACAGAGACGAGATGTTAGAATTCAAGTGATTTAATACTCTGAAATAAAAGTGTAAAAGATGATTACAAACTAAAAGGAAAAGTTAATCTGGGCAATGTGTTGAAACTAGATTAAGAAAGCGAGTAAAAACTATAGGTTGCGTCGAATATCCCTCACCCGAGTTAATTAGTATAAAATGGTTACATGGGTCGACGAGTTATTACAAATGTGTCTCGTTTCGACACTTAATTAAACCAGGGGTTGTTACGCCCTAAATCATCATAAAAGCCTAATAAGATTTTGGCGTCAACAAATATCCCAGAAATTACGCGCGAAAGGTCGTAAGCACAGGACATACATGATATGCCCCGTCAAATCTCCTAGGCGTAATAACTAGGACAACGCACCCGAAATAGACCCGTAAACTCCATCATCAAAGCAAAGCAACGCGTTAACTCGAGTGAGTTCAATTCAAACACAACCTAATTTAAATTACCTAGAAAGCATGTTAAAAACGCGGTAAATGGAAAGCGGGAATAAACGTGGTAAATCTATACTAGAAAACAAGTAAATCAAAGCATGTAAATAAAGCATGTAAACCTAAATTAGAAAGCTTGTAAATTAACTAGAAAGCAAGAAATGAAGAAATACAAACTATATTAATGGAGAGGATGATGAATAGTCAACATTCAAGCCCAAAAGTGTGTCAATCCAAGAAGAAATGGAGAAGAACTAAGCAAATCACCCAAACCCTAACTATTCTATCTTCTAAAACTCTCTAAAAACGTTCACTTCTGTTTATTACATCAAAATTGGCTTATATACCAAGTGGGAATTATATTAGAAAAGAAAAGAGAAAAGAAATGCAAAATATCTGCTGAAAAACAGGGGGTCGATCGATGTACCATTTTGGTCGATCGATCGATCATATAAGACGGGGCAAAAATGGGAAGGGTCGATCGATATACCATTTTGGTCGATCGATCGATCAAGTAGGGGCAAACTGCATTTTCCCCTGTTTTGGCTTGCATTTCTTCTCCGCTAAAATCGCCGTAACTTCTTCGTTCTGAATCGGAATCGCGCACTGTTTGGGGCCACGCGAAGCTTGCAAGGAGGGCTACAACTTCCATGAAAATGTTGGGCCAGTGTCCAATCTGTAAAATGACTAAAATGCCCTTGAACGTGCAATTGTGTACGAAACTTTACCGGAATGCGTCCGAACTCCATACTTAGTACCTAAATACCTACAAAAGCCCAATTATACCTCATATAGAATGTTATCAATATAAACTGAGGTTGTCTAATTAACGGGCTTAAATATAGAGATTAAGGCACCCGAGGGGGCTAAAATGCGTAGGTTCAGAGGATGAAATACGCAATATTTACGTATCATCACACCCCCTAACTTACACATTGCTAGTCCCTAGCAATGAAATAGGATGCAACAAGAACTAGAAGCAAACCAAAAGCAGGATAAGTACAAAAATATGGTATAAATTCATAAGGCCACTTTCGCGGGAGATTCAATTTCATCTAGCGTATGCAATAAGCCGTTAAACCCCTAGGTCACCCTAGTGGACGAGTGTCGTCTCGTGAGGATTTTCAGAGATGGTACCCACAAACATCACATGGTTTCCTCAAAATATGCCCAACCCAACATGAGACAAGCCCAACAATGGCGAAAAGGATTTCATACACATTATTAGCAAAGTGAATGAATTCACACAAAAGTCCAAATCATTAACATTATAGGATGCACCTCATAGAATTGAAACCTTAACATATGGGAGGGGAGTGTGCACATGCAAAGTGTGATTTGGCAAAAACTTAAATAAACCGGATACTAAATTAAAGCAAGCATATATTCAATCCTCACGGGCATTACACTCATCAAGCAAATTCACTTGAAACAGGGAAGTAACACACGGAACATGTGGGCTAAAGAGTAAATGTAAATGGAAACTAGGCCGCACACATGTCACAAAAGAAGAACGCTATATATAAAATGAAAAATTGTAATCTCAATGAAAGAATACCGCACACTAAAAGAGGCGAAATGCATTTTCACAGATTATCACAACTATTATGACTTTTAAATTACATCAACCAAAGACCACATAGGACTTTACTAGGGATGTAATGTAGGCTAGGCTAGGGTACGAAACGAGGGAATGTATGTACGGATTCAAAGTGTTCGGGATGAAAACTCGGGATAATGGGAAAATGCGGGCAATATCAAAATTAGAAAACATGTTCCAAAAAGGCATTAGATATATCATCGGGGAAAGTAATCAACGCTTATTTAACTATATACAACATTTACAACTTTCTCTTTCTTTTGTTTTCTTCTTTTTCTCATGTTTCTCTTTTGTTTTCTTTTGCTTTTTGCTTTCTCTTTTTCTTCACTTTTTTCACTACTTTCTTTTCTTTACTTATCAAACTCTCATATGCCTAAATTGCAACCGACATCATAACAACATCATTCAATCCCAAGTAACATTTCAAACAAAGGTATGGAAAGTGTATTTATGGTATAAAACTGAAATGTAGAGTTGGTTATGGGAATGGGGTATGAAATGAAATGCTATATTTAGGCTCAAAGGGGTTAACGAGGGTGAACATTTAAGGGTGAGGTTAAGGCTAATATGGGTGATATAACAAAGAGGGCCTATGATCATTTCCAAAAGTTTACGCAATTCTCGAATCAAAACAATATATGAAAATCATGATCAAGTAACACATTTCAAGTATGAACTCAATTAATGAACGGTCAAATGAAAGAAAAGTGAGATTAGCGACGAATTCAACGTTTTCAAAGAGGAAAGAATAGTGTATAACACTCACAAACGACGAAAGGTACAAAGCTTACTCGGTGTAAGTATATACAATGCAACAAAAGATTACTGAGTTATAAAAATCTTAAACCAAATCAATAAGGCAATAAAAGTGCATGTGCTCATGGGATTAAAGTTTAATTCATGAAGTTATTCACAATAATAATAATGGAGACTAAAGTCTAATAACTTCTAAAATCGAGAACATGCATCGTTGTGTTGTCTATTGGATCGGGCAATTATTGAAATTTATCATCGGAAACAAAGGTAAAATGCCCAATAAATGAGAAAAAAAGAAAGAAAATCTTTTTGAAATTTTTGAATTTTTCTAAGAAAAGCATACTAAGTAACTAACATGTGAGCAAAAACATGGACTAAATAATGAAATGGATAGAATATCCCACACTCCTAACTTAAAACTTGACATTGTCCTCAATGTAAATTAAGAACCAAGTCAAAGAGAGGAAAATAGCGATATTACCCAAAAGTGGAACGGTCCCCATAAGAACAAGTCCAAAGAATCTACAAAACAAGTTAGTACCGAGCATAGCAAAAACAAATAACAAAAAGTTAACTAATTACAGTGGACTAAAATAAAAAGAATGAAAGAATAAAAAGCTAACTATATACAACCTACTATTTAGACTTCACACTAACTATACATTAGAAGTCTAAATAGCTGAGGGTCCACCATAAGAACAATTTGACTTTGGAGGATAACCGGTGTACCCTCACATACAAGCATGCCTTTCAAAAAATATGAATTTCGTTTGAACAACGGAAGGCATGTGTAAGGCGGAAGAAATGAACCATCGCCAATTAAAAGTTTTGGAGGGACGATGGGGGGTTTGGATTGAACGGGTGACAAAAACATGTGGGGACCGAGAAAATCCAAATATCCTCCCAATGATTTTGAAGTTGGAATGGGAGGCGGCGCACACAAAGGCAAAGATGCGATCGTGGAGGGAGACTCGAGCAAGTACTCCTCATCGGCGATAGGATTTAAAACATTAAGGTTAGAAACCGAATCATCGGGTACTTGTGACGGTGTGGTAACGGAGAATGAAAATGGGGATGAAAGAAATTCAAACTCATGAGATGAATCATCATCGCATGAAGTTTGAGTTTTGAATGAAATAATATCATTTTCAATGAAATGTTCTTCTTTGGGGGCCAAAGAAGAAATCATTTCATTGCAAATAGATATTACGTCATTTTTATCCTCACTTTCAATATCTATTACGCAATGGGCAAAGTCTAGAATGGTTTGTTCCAAAGTAGGCACAAGTACCTCATTTGGTTCAATACATTCTTCGACTTCGAAAGTCTCGGAAGCAAAATCGTCGTCGGACTCAAATAATAAATCCAACTCATGTTCCCACGAACGATTTTCTTCCCAATAACGAGTTTCAATTTTCTCATTTTCATACATACGCAAACCCTCACCGAATGTCATGGGTCGAGGTACGGATGCATGAAAATGGGAACTTTAAAAGTTACTATCGGACTTAAACGAAAACTCATTATTATAGGAATTTAGAAAACTGTTCGAATTCGTTTCAAAATCTCTATTATAAGAAATTAAAGGCCCAAAATCATTATCATCATCAAAATTCCAATAACCCTAATTTTGACTTTCGTTATACTCGCCCAAAGTCATATTTGAATTTGTTATACTTTGGGATTCTAAGTATTCACCGAAAGTCATAGGTTTGCGAGAATTTTGAGAATTATGAAAAGGATTACCGAAAGAATAGGAATAAGACATGCTTACCCCAAAAGTGGCTCGAAGTGGCAGATTCCACAAAGTAGGTGCGCGCGGGAAAGATCCGTGCGTTTCTAAGTGCTCAAATGTGGAAGTCCTGCAAAATATTAGCAAATAATACAAATAGAAAGGAAATACTATGAAATACTAAATCAAATAAAGTCTAAAAAAACTCATCCCCGGCAATGGCGCCATTTTGATCGAGTGCGAAAAGTAGCGCGTGTAAAGACGCTAGTCGTTGTTTTCGTTTCGCCAACTCAATACAAAAACCTAAATTACTACTACACTTGCGAGGCAAGCACGACGGTAAGTCGGCTATCGAAAATCCACAGAGACGAGATGTTAGAATTCAAGTGATTTAATACTCTGAAATAAAAGTGTAAAAGATGATTACAAACTAAAAGGAAAAGTTAATCTGGGCAATGTGTTGAAACTAGATTAAGAAAGCGAGTAAAAACTATAGGTTGCGTCGAATATCCCTCACCCGAGTTAATTAGTATAAAATGGTTACATGGGTCGACGAGTTATTACAAATGTGTTTTGTTTCGACACTTAATTAAACTAGGGGTTGTTACGCCCTAAATCATCATAAAAGCCTAATAAGATTTTGGCGTCAACAAATATCCCAGAAATTACGCGCGAAAGGTCGTAAGCACAGGACATACATGATATGCCCCGTCAAATCTCCTAGGCGTAATAACTAGGACAACGCACCCGAAATAGACCCGTAAACTCCATCACCAAAGCAAAGCAACGCGTTAACTCGAGTGAGTTCAATTCAAACACAACCTAATTTAAATTACCTAGAAAGCATGTTAAAAACGCGGTAAATGGAAAGCGGGAATAAACGTGGTAAATCTATACTAGAAAGCAAGTAAATCAAAGCATGTAAACCTAAATTAGAAAGCTTGTAAATTAACTAGAAAGCAAGAAATGAAGAAATACAAACTATATTAATGGAGAGGATGATGAATAGTCAACATTCAAGCCCAAAAGTGTGTCAATCCAAGAAGAAATGAAGAAGAACTAAGCAAATCACCCAAACCCTAACTATTCTTTCTTCTAAAACTCTCTAAAAACGTTCACTTCTGTTTATTACATCAAAATTGGATTATATACCAAGTGGGAATTAAATTAAAAAAGAAAAGAGAAAAGAAATGCAAAATATCTACTGAAAAATAGGGGGTCGATCGATCTACCATTTTGGTCGATCGATCGATCATATAAGATGGGGCAAAAATGGGAAGGGTCGATCGATCTACCATTTTGGTAGATCGATCGATCAAGCAGGGGCAGACTGCATTTTCCCTGTTTTGGCTTGCATTTCTTCTCCGCTAAAATCGCCGTAACTTCTTCGTTTTGAATCGGAATCGCGCACCGTTTGCAGCCACGCGAAGCTTGCGAGGAGGGATAAAACTTCCATGAAGATGTTGGGCCAGGTGCCCAGTCTGTAAAATGACTAAAATGCCCTTGAACGTGCGATTGTGTACGAAACTTTATCGAAATGCGTCTCAACTCCATACTTAGTACCTAAATACCTACAAAAGCCCAATTATACCTCATATAGCATGTTATCAATATAAACCGAGGTTGTCTGGTTAACGGGCTTAAATATAAAGATTAAGGCATCCGAGGGGGCTAAAATGCGTAGGTTCGGAGGATGAAATACGCAATATTTGCGTATCATCAATGCTCTATGGGGTCAGTCTTGCCATCGTAGATTGTGAATCTATGAACAGACAATTTCTTCGAGGGATCCTCCTCTTCAATCACCCTTGAAAAAGGGGATTTCATTTGAGTGTTAAGATATCTTCTGGATAACTCTTTAGTCGACCTAGACCCTCGATGGGTTGGGTGCTGATCCATCTCTCTTCAGACCAAAATTCTGATATCTTCATCCTGGAAACCATTGTCTCTGTGGCGCCTCTCTGACTGGCCACGCTCTAATCGGTCCTGGTTGCATCTGGAGCTCCTCCCTCGGATGCAAGTCTTGATCGCCTGAGGACTAGGAGACCGTGTGCGAAGTTTCCTAGTATCTATATGGAGATCCCTGTTCGTTCTTTCAAGTCGCCTTTGTAGGCAAACATTATCTTCCATCTGGAGGCGTGTTGCCTCTTCTTTCTCTTGAAGAATGGCTTCATAACTGTCGACCAACCTGGATATCTGAGTAGACCTAGGTGGTTCATGACTCTCTTCATAAGGTTACGTCTCTTGGCGAAACCTTAGGTTTTATTGGCGAATTGTAGACCGGACCCTAGGAGGGACTAGGTTTTCATGTACGTCGCCAGCTTGTAGTAAATTTCTTCTATGGTGAGACATCGTGTGCCTTTGGATCAGTAATTGCTTTCGTAGGAATAAGAATCGTTTCCCGGTGACGGTGCCAATTGTGAGTGAAATTTTATCACAATAAAACAATCCCAGAAAACAAATATGGAAATAAAGTAAATGATCACACACAACACAAGATGTACGTGGTTCGGAAACTTTCCTATGTCCACGAAGAGGTTACTATTTTCTATTAGTGTCTCTCAAATAATCGAAGTTACATCCCCTTTGCCCTGGGTTAGGGTTTATATTTATAGTTGTGATTCTAAATGATTGAATGTACAAGTAAATCAACCAACTCGTGGATAGCTCGTAGGTGTCCATAAATATCTCCCCGAGATTATTGGTAACCGAGTTGAGTCTTTCTCCATGCATTTAAGCACATGTTAAATACACGGGTCTAAATTAAATATCTGAGTTGGGTTGGGCAGTCCCCTTTGCACGTTCGGTCGGTTGGTTGTATCAATGGGCTTGAAGTATAAATAAGCCCCCCCCCCCCCCCCCCAAATTCAGAATTACAATCCAATAATTTTTAGTAGCTTCAACATTATATATAAAACTAGTAGCTTCAACATTGCAATCTTGCAAACTATATGAATCGCGACTTTTATTGAAATGGAGGGTCTTGATTATTCAGCTACAAAGTACATTTAATATAGATAAGGTTTGTAAAATGAAAGTAAAAAAATATTATATATAATGAAAAATATTCAAAAAAATCCTATTGACGCTATATCAGAAAATTCAGATAGAAAACATATATATATATATATATATATATATATATATATATATATATATATATATATATATATATCAAGGTTCTAAAAAATACGGGGCTTGGCCGAGGCGTGGAGGCCAAACCTTAAGCCTTAGAAGCCTAGGCGGGCCTTGGCGTAAAAAGGCGTGAAAAGGCGTTTAGGCATTTTTTAATATATTTTAATATTTTTTGACTATGACAAGGCTATTTAAAATACTAAATTGGTACATACCATAAAAACATGTCTAAATATTTGTAAATTAAAATACTATTTTTTAAAAATAAAATAAAATAACAAAAAAATTGCATCTTTTCACGCCTTACTTCTAAAAAACTCGCATTTTTTCACGCCTCATCCCCAAAAAACGCTCGTTTTTTCACGCCTTGCCCCAAAAAATGTTGACCACGCCTTGATCCACGCCTAGGGCCAAAACTTGGCGTATCTAAAAAACCTCGCGCCTAGGCACGCCTTGGCGCCGCCTAGGCGCGTTTTTTAGAACACTGATATATATATATATTCAAATTCCATTCCAATTTTTTTGGGAACATTCTGAAATGGTAAAATTTGGAAAAATCGACAATTTAAAAATAAAACCAAAGTTGAAAAAAATCGGATCCAATAACGGAGAATTAAGAAGTTCGAAAATAATACATGCCCCTATCCAAACCCATCACAAAAAAGATCCTACAGAGTGAAACCCATTACTCCTCAACATACCCATACACATAGATCTTTGATTTGGGTAAACAAAAAACCCTCAAATCAATATCTCCTTCTTTAAACCCATCAACAAAAAATCCTATAGAGAGAAAACCATTACCTATTCAAAAAACCCATAATATGTGTGTGAGTTTGTGTGTATGAGGGGAAAAGAGGAAGAGAGAGAAGTTAGAGAAAGAGAAAGAATGGTTTTGTTAGAAAATGTTTAAAAGATAATAGTACCCCTTTAAAAAAGTCAAATAAGAGCCACGTATCATTTTCCGTCCAAAAATTAATGGCCTTATTGTTAGGAGGTTACTTGAGGTCATTTTGGAAGTTCAGGGGTTAAACCCCGAAAATGAAAGTTCGGGTGATGGAGTGAAAAGGGGGTAAAGGGTAATTAACCCTATATTGTATATCACTAATCTTATACGCACTAATACAACAGTAATCCAATATAATCTCTCCATCCCAATTTAAGAGTCACTATTATGTTTGTATAGATTGAGGCTACACTTAATCAAATTACCATGATCAACACTTGTTCGATGTCATGGAATTTCATTTATTGATTATGTCAAAATAAGGATAGTGGATTATTTGTTTCAACAGTCCAAAAAAGAATAGTGAACTCTTATAATTCGGGTCGGAAGGAGTAACAATAATGACCAATAAATATATGCATCCATTGATATTGCTCAAGACCCCCCCAAAAAAATTCACACTAACAGTTGGGACAACCAAATTCCCATTCACTCATAGAATGATAGCAATCATAATATAAATGACTTTCACTCATAGAATGATAGCAATCATAATATAAATGACTTTCCAATCTAAATGTCATCCTCCCCATGGAAGCCTAATAATAATAATAATAATAATAATAATAATAACAGTTAAAAAGAAATGGGGTTATATTTACTTTTCTCGAGATATAATGCCCATAATTGGAAATAACCCCTATTTTTCAACAATTAGACTTACTTTCTAGTGTGCGGCTAATGACACTCCTTAGATTCTTAAAACACTCCAAAAAAATTTAAAAGACAAAATTTCCCTTCTCCCTAATATCAAACAAATTCCAAACATTCTCAACAATTTTTTAATTAAATAATTATAAAAACTGTTTTATTATAAAGTTAAATAAAAGTAGACATTTTTTTATTAAATAAAATTAGATATTTTTTTAAAAAATAAATTGTAAAACTTTTTTTTTAAATCATTCTTTTTTTAAAATGGACATATTTAAAAAAGACAATTGCATATAACTTATTTACAAAAATGATAGTTATATTTATTAATGAGTGTTGTATGTTCAACAATTAATCCGGGTTACAATTCTTTCTCAAATTACATTTTTAGAAATTATTTTTTTAATAACTAATTTGTAGTAAGATTTTTTTTGGTTAAAAAATATTTTTTATATATCTTAGATTAATGATTGATTAGTGTTGTTAGTGCGGACCCACATCATTTAATGGATGCGGGTCCGCACCAGCGGCACTAACCAATCGGTATTATAAAATTATAACAAAATATAATTTCTTTAATACCGACTGGTTAGTGTCGCTGGTGCGGACCCAAATCCATTAAATGATGTGGGTCAGCGCCAACGGCACTAACCAATCATCACCACAAATTAGTTATTAAAAAAATAATTTCTAAAAATATAATTTGAGAAAGAATTGTAACCGTGGTTAATTGTTGAACATACAACATTCATTAATAAATATAACTATCATTTTTTTAAATAACGAAATTTTTTTTTTAAATAAGTTATATCCAATTGTTTTTTTAAAATATGCCCATTTTAAAAAAAATAATGATTTAAAAAAAACTGTTTTACAATTTATTTTTATAAAAATTTCCAATTTTATTTAATAATTTTTTTTTAACTTTATAATAAAACAGTTTTTATAATTATTTAATGAAAAATTGTTGAGAATGTTTGAAATTTGTTTGATATTAGGGAGAAGGTTAATTTTATCTTTTAAATTTTTTTTAAAGTGTTTTAGGAATTTAAAGAGTAGCCACACCCTACTTTCTAATAGACTTCCAACATTGCTTACTGAAACTCTGAGACTGATAATTGATAGTTGGAACACCAAAAAGTTTAAAAGCAAAAGTACTCCCCATAATGACTTCCTTGGACCAAAGACTCGTAACCCCAATTTTATCAACGCTAATCTATTGAAAGAAAACCAAAAAAAAACACAAATCATATCCACCACCACACATACATCAAACAAATCCAAACATAACCCTAAGTTCAAAAACATCACAATTATCCCAATGCATATATACTACTATAGAACTGGAAAGCCACTCTCAACGGTTTGGATACGAAGTTCATGTTATGTCTACTATTTATTAAGAATAATTGTACAGAATTATTAATAAATATAATTACAGAAATGAAACGAATATACAGAAATGAAATACGTACTTGTATTTGCAGAAATAATATTAGAATAGAAAAATAATCTGAGCCCTGTTTAGAACAGTCTCCTTAAGACAAATTTATTCCCTCCACAAAGTGCCAAAGGTAATGAATAATTGTCTCCCAAGATAGAACGAATTTCCAAATTAATCAAGTAGCACAACAATGATTAATTTCTTCGAACACAATTCTGTGTTAATACTCAACCAGACCAAAGAAATAATATGCAGGAATGTATGCAGTAGCAGTAGAAAAGGAATTATTTTCTGGGAAAAGATGCAGCATAAATTCGGAATTATGGGAGGGCAAAATTTTTCAGTAGTCAAAACCGAAGGGGAAAGGTTTAATTTATAGCTTTTGTGTTGACTGTTGGAACAGCCAATCGAAATTAACTGTCAAAAATAGTTAAACGAATTAACTGTTGATTGTTGGCAATAACTGCCAACAGTTTACAATTAATTAATTAATTTCGTAATTAATTGATAATTAAAGCCCAGAAAGTTGAATAAATTCGGCCCAAAAATGTAGGAGATTTTCATAAGCCCGAGCCCGAGCCCGAGCCGAGTCGGCCGGCCGAACGGACGGACGCGCGCGCGTGTGGACCTTTGATCGAAAGTCAACCCGTGCATAGCTTAGGTCATCTCCCCTTCAAAGAGTTGGAATATCCCAAGGCATCCAAGCCTTAGTCCATACTTGAGGTGTTATTAACTCATCAACTTTTCACTACTCTTCCAATATGGGACAAGAGTTAAAACATACCCAATTCATTAACTTTCATTGCTTTATGAGTCACTTTGGGGACATATTTATCATTCATAACTTATTAAAATTGGACATATGAATATACTACATTAATCTCCTTGCGGAGGAGAACGCGTTCGTATATGGTCCCACAATTATCGTAGTGTGGGTCCCACTTAAATTTGAGCTCAAAGTTGCTCAAAATTCTGTCCAGAAAATTCTGGACAGCTTTCTAAAATCAATTTAAGTCCAATTTTCCAACAATCCCCCACATGAATGATATATCGCTATAAATAAAATATAACAGATGCTAATGCAGAAGCAGACACAGGTTGAGTAAAACTGAAGACTTATTGCATCGGGAGAAGTAGCCTGGTGGCCTTGAACTTTCCTTAGTGATATACTATCGGATTTACTTGGTTAATCAGTAGACTTCACGTCCTTGAACTGTCAACCATTTTTGTAAACCTAGACAAGAGTATTCACACAATAATTCTTCAACACAGTTGGTTCTCACGTTTGTGTTCATTTTGGTCATGAACACCACTTGGTTTCGTGAGTATTTTATAGAATATGCCTTTCATTATTCTCATAGAAGTGACCCCCTTCTTACTCACGTAGGTGAATTCTATAAAGAGTATCCTACAATACCCCACTTAGACATACTAAGATACAGATGTCATTAAAAGTATAACTTATTCTAATTTCGCGGCAGATGCGTACTGTCTCATCTTTGGAATGGATAGGATTAAATATCCTCTAGTGCTTACTGAATACAACGTAGTTCGGTTTGCCGATTGAACCTAGATCTTGGGATCTCTAGTCAGCTAGGTTGGGTTGCCAATATATTGATTCTTATTTATTTATAGGCTTTAGACCCATTCCTCTCGATGATCTTTCAACTTACTCTCGGTTTAAACCTTTCGTTAGTGGATTCGATATATTATCTTTTGACTTTACATAGTCAATTGAGATAATTCCGTTTGAGAGACGTTGTCTAACGGTATTGTGTCGACGATGAATATGTCGTGACTTTCCGTTATACATGTGATTTTGTGCCCTTCCAATCGTTGATCGGCTATCGCAATGTATACATATTGCGGGCACAGATTTAGACCAATTTAGAACATCCTCTAAGAAATTTAGAAGCCATTCACCTTCTTCTCCAGCTTTTTCTAGTGCAATGAATTCGGATTTTATTGTCGATCTAGCAATGCACGTTTGTTTTGAGGATTTCCAAGATACGGTTTCACCTCCAAGGGTAAACACATACCCACTCATAGACTTAGAGTCTTTTGTATCGGATATCCAATTTGCATCGCAATGTCCTTCAAGAACAGCTGGATATTTTGAGTAGTGCAGTCCATAGTTTTGAGTATATTTTAAATAATCCAAAACTCTCAATATTGCTTTCCGGTGATCTCTTCCTGAATTACTCGTAAATCGGCTTATCTTACTTATTGAGTATGCTATGTCCGGTCGCGTACAGTTCATGATGTACATTAAACTGCCGATAATACGAGAATATTCTAGTTGAGATATGCTTTCACCATTATTTCTTGCTAGATGTAAATTTACATCTACAGGTGTCTTGGTAGGACTAATATCATACTTCTTGAATTTTTCAAGTACTTTCTCTATGTAATGAGATTGAGATAATATAAGTCCATCCGATGAACTAGAAATTTTAATTCTTAATATAACATCGATGATTCCCAAATCTTTCATGTCAAATCTACTACTCAACATTTGTTTTGTAGTTTTGACAATTTCCAAGTTACTACCCATGATAAGCATATCATCAACATAGAGGCATACAATGACATATCCATTTTAAATGTATTTAAAATAAACACATTTATCGCATTCATTAATTTTAAAACCATTTGATAACATTGCATTATCAAATTTTTCATGCCATTGTTTAGGTGCTTGTTTTAATCCATATAGTGATTTAACAAGCTTACATACTTTTCATTCTTGTCCGGGAGATTTGAACCCTTCAGGTTGCTCCATATAAATTTCCTCGTCTAGTTCACCGTTTAAGAATGCAGTTTTTACATCCATTTGATGTATTTCAAGTCCATTAATAGCAGATATTGCTATTAACATCCGAATGGACGTTATTCTTATTACCGGTGAATATGTGTCGAAGTAATCCAACCCTTTCTTTTGCCTCTAGCCTTTAGCTACAAGTCTAGATTTATATTTATCAATTGATCCATCGGCCTTCAACTTCTTTTTGAAGATCCATTTATAACCTAACAGTTTTGAACCTGGTGGAAGATCCACTAGTTCCCATGTATGATTTTGTAATATGGATTCAATTTCACTATTAATTGCGTCTTTCCAATTGGAAGCATCGGGTAAGGATATGGCTTCTTTATACGATTGAGGTTCATTTTCTAGAAAATATGTTAGAAAATCCGGACCGAAAGAAGTCGAGTTTTTGCTCTTTTACTACGTCTTGGTTCATCCTCTATTGATTCAATAGGTTGATGAGTACCACTTGTAGTAGTTTGATTTGTCCTTTTAGAAGGACCAGATTCTCGAGTCATGTTATACGGGAATTTATTTTCAAAAAATAAAGCGTCCCTCGATTCAATAATCGTATTTACATGAATAACCAAAATCTCAGATTTACAAACTAGAAATCAATATGCACTTCTATTAGTAGCATAACCGATGAATACACAATCCACGGTTTTTGGCCCTATTCTTACCTTTTTAGGTTTAGGAACCATCACTTTGGCTAAGCACCCCCACACTCATAAATATTTATAGGAAGGTCTTCGACCTTTCCATAATTCATAAGGTGACTTGTGAGTCTTTTTGTGAGGTACTTTATTGAGAATGTAATTAGTAGAAAGTAAGGCTTCCCCCCACAAATTTTGTGGAGTTCCTGAACTTAATAACATTGAGTTCATCATTTCTTTCAAAGTACGATTTTTGCGTTCAGCAACACCATTCGATTGAGGACAATAAGGAGCGGTTGTTTGATGAATAATCCCATTTTTAGAACAAAATTCCTCAAATGGATATTCATATTCACCTCCTCTATCACTCCTAATAGCCTTTATCGTTTTGCTTAATTGATTCTCAACTTCATTCTTATATTGTTTAAATGCATTAATAGCCTCATCTTTACTATGTAACAAATATACATAGCAATATTTTGTGCAATCGTCAATAAAAGTAATAAAATACTTTTTCCCACCTCTAGTTTGAAAAAAATTTAAATCACAAATATCATTGTGAATTAAATCTAAAGGTTCAGCTATCCTTTCAATAGAATGGAAAGGTAATCTAGCTAATTTAGATTCCACACAAATTTCACATTTATGATTTTTATCAATATTAAATTTTGGTAAAAATTCCAAGTTAATTAATCTATGCAATGTATCAAAATTAACATGTCCTAATCTAGCATGCCAAATATTAGATGACTCAATCAAGTATGAAGAACCAGCAATTTCATTCATTGAAATAGATGTTTTGGGGGTTACAGTAAGAACATTAATTTTAAAGAGCCCCTCATTTAGGTAGCCCTTTCTTACATACATGTCATTCTTAGACAACACAAAGCGATCAGACACAAACACAAGCTTGAAACCATTTTTAGTCAGGAGAGATCTAGAAATCAGATTCTTTCGGATATCAGGCACGTGAAGAACATTTTTGAGAGTAAGTTCCTTTCCAGAAGTCATTTTTAAAACAATCTTTCCTTGTCCCACCACCTTAGAAGTGGAAGAATTTCCCATAAAGAGGTTCTCCTCATTTTCCAAAGGCTTATAGGTGGTGAACATCCATTTGTTTGCACAAATGTGTCGTGTGGCTCCAGTGTCCACCCACCATTCCTTGGTATTTCCAACCAAGTTACATTCAGAAACCACGGCAGAAAGATTCATATCCGCCAAATCATTGGCGATATTCTCTCCCTCGGTTACATTTGCTTGAGGGTTATTTCTATTTTGCTTCTTAGGCTTACAACACTCGCTTGAGCGGTGTCCAGGTTTACCACAATTGTAGCATTTTCCTTTGAACTTGTTCTTGTTCTGTTTGGAAGTTCCTTCCCCATCATACTTTCGTTTGTTCTTCTTAGGACCTTCAACAACATGGACCTTCGTTTCCATTAGATTCTTCCCACTTTTCTTTTGAGACTCACGGTTATCTTCTTCGATTCTCAGCCTGACCACCAACTCCTCCACATTCATCTCATATCGCTTGTGCTTGAGATAGTTTTTGAATAAAGTCCAAGATGGTGGCAACTTTTCAACAATTGCAGCAACTTGGAAAGTTTCACTAAGTGACATTCTTTCATCATGAATGTCGTGGAGGATCACTTGGAGTTCTTGCACTTGCGAGATCACAGATTTAGAATCAACCATTTCCAAAGAATTACATAACTCCTTAGATGTTTTGATCGTGCAGTAGACATGGTACAATGTCTTGTCTAAGTAAGCCAGAATATAATTCTGGCATAGGTAGTCCGAATGCTTCCAAGCATCGACAGCAGCAACCTTTTCAGAGTCATCTTCCTCTTGAATAGAGGGACAATCTTTATATACAAACCTACCCAGTTGGCATGTAGTGAGATAGAAGTACATTTGTCCTTACCAACGTTTGAAGTCAGCCTCAATGAACTTTTTCGGTTTCTCCCCGTGTGGCATAGATACGGGTGCAGTCACATTTGTGTTGGTGACAATCAATTTCGTAGGAGTAGTGATCGTACTTTGCTATTCCATTTCTGTTACAAAAACAGAATTTTTTATCAATGATAAAATTCAAATATAATGAATTAATCAAAACATAATACACAATTTTGTGCACCATTTTCCTCCAAATATAATTCACAATAAATGAATTCCAAAATAATTCAAATGAAATTCAGAATTAAACTATAATATAAACAGAAGTTTATATACAATAAAATCTGTGTCACACTGATTTTTAATAATAAAAGGAATTCCGTACAAATCAGAATTATAATTTAAAGAGTAAAAAAAATTCATAAACAGATTTTAACAAGAATACACAAATAAAAATTTATTTTGTAAAACAGAATATAAAAACAGTATAAAAATTAATTTCTGTACCAAAACTGTTTTTACTAATTTCTGTAATAAAGTAATAATTTAATTCAATTTTTCTGTCAAAACAGATTTATTTTCAACAAATAAATTTCTGTAAAAAAAATTTTGTACACTACAAAACAGTAGAACGATAAATTTGTCTTAAGATTGTTATGTCTACTATTTATTAAAAATAATTGTACAGAATTATTAATAAATATAATTACAGAAATGAAACGAAATTACAGAAATGAAATACTTACTTGTATTTGCAAAAATAATATTAGAATAGAAAAATAATCCGAGCCCTGTTTAAAGCAGTCTCCTTAAGACAAATTTATTCCCTCCACAAAGTGTCAATGGTAATGAATAATTGTCTCCCAAGATAGAACGGATTTCCAAATTAATCAAGTAGCACAACAATGATTCATTTCTTCGAACACAATTCTGTGTTTATACTCAACCAGACCAAAGAAATAATATGCAGGAATGTATGCAGTAGCAGTAGAAAAGGAATTATTTTCTGGGAAAAGATGCAGCATAAATTCGGAATTATGGGAGGGCAAAATTTTTCAGTAGTGAAAACTGAAGGGGAAAGGTTTAATTTATAGCTTTTGTGTTGATTGTTGGAACAGTCAATCGAAATTAACTGTCAAAAACAGTTAAACGAATTAACTGTTGGCAATAACTGCCAACATAATTAATTAATTTTGTAACTAATTAATAATTAAAGTCCAGAAAGTTAAATAAATTCGGCCCAAAAACGTAGGAGATTTTTACAAGACCGAGCCCGCCGGACTGACGGACACGCGCGCGCGTGTGGACCTTTGACCAAAAGTCAACCCTTGCATAGCTTAAGTCATCTCCCCTTCAAAGAGTTGGGATACCCCAAGGCATCCAAGCCTTAGTCCATACTTGAGGTGTTATTAACTCATAAACTTTCCACTACTCTTCCGATGTCACTTTGGACAAGAGTTAAAATATACCCAATTAATTAACTTTCATTGCTTTGTGAGTCACTTTGGGGACATATATATCATTCATAACTTATTGAAATTGAACATACGAATATACTACGTTAATCTCCTTGCGGAGGAGAATGCGTTCGTATATGGTCCCACAATTATCGTAGTGTGGGTCCCACTTAAATTTGAGCTCAAAGTTGCTCAAAATTCTGTCCAAAAAATTCTGGACAACTTTCAAAAATCAATTTAAGTCCAATTTTCCAACAGTTCAGTCCCTCTCTCCCATGTCTTTGATAAGTCTCCGAAAAACTCCTCACACATTTTCCTATACCAAAAATATTTCTCCTCCAGCTCTCTGAAATGGCATTTTGTATACCCACTTTGATGTTTTGCCTCTTTGGTGCTAATAAAATGTAGAGGTGTGGGTTGATATAGATGATTTTTTTATTTAGTTTTGCCTCTGTTGGCAGTGAACTTCACAACTAACATTATAGTGAACTTCACAATGGGTGCGGCTATCCGCACTCTTCCAAAGTTTGGAGACACTCCAAGTCTTAATAAAATGACAAAAACATCCTTGCTATAAAATGCAAAACTTTCTCTACATAATTTTTATGTTATTTTTTTAAACACTTCATTATCTAAAAACAGCATTGATTTTCAAATTTTTTTAAGATAATTTTTAAAAACAACATTGGTTTTCAAAGTTTTAAAAAGTTTTTTTTTAAAGATAGTTTTAAAAACTGCTTTTTTTTCAAAAAAACTGTTTTTTACATAAAACTTTGAAAGAAGTTAACAAATAAAAAATAATAATTGTTTTTTTACATTGAAAACTATTTTTTATATAAAAAAATATGGGTCATTCGATGAAAACTCCCTCGGCATTTTTTTAATTAACATTTAGTCCAAATATATTTTTTTGTTCCAAAAGGTTCTTGATAATATAAAAAAATTCACAAACACTCTTTTTCTCGTATATGAAAAATATATAATTATATCCATATAATATCCCACTTTCATATTTTACACCATTACTTTTTTTAATTTAAATTATGAGAATAACCTAAAATTTACTAATACAAAGCAAAATGTTTTAAATTTTTTAAAAAAATAACTATAATGATTTTATGATCGTATATTTTTAACCACTATTTAATTTAAAATATTATATTTCAACCCCCATCATATTTCGTGTTGTGCCGTATCACTTTTATAGCATTTGGTAAACACGATACGACATAGCATGACAAGAAATATTATTTTTTTAACCTAATACGCACACGACATAACATGAAATAATACGAATGACACGACATACGAAATCTTATTTTTCAACCAATCAAAAGCATGACCAATTAAAACAAGACACGACACATAAAAACAACACAATTCGACGCGACACGACACGACATGATTTTCTTTTTTAACCAAACATGAACACAATCATAATAAAAGTGATACGATACAACATGAAATATTATTTTTTTAATAAACACAAACATGACCCAAGTAAAAGTGACACGCCACAATATATGTTATTTTTTTTAACTAACACGAACCCATTTTTTAAAACATTTTGCATCGTATTAGTAAATTTTAGGTTATTCTTATAAATGTGTTATGTATTCTCAAAATATGTGGTCCTGTTTCGTGTTATGTTCCAACTAATTGGACCGTGTTCCTGTTTTACCACGAACACTTTGGTTCCAAATAATTTGACCGTGTTCCTGTTTCGTGTTATGTGTCATGTATTTGTTTTACCCGGAACACGATCCAATTAAACACAACACAACACGAAAGAGTCTCATATTATGATCAGTTTTGCGAAAGACCCCCATTTAAAAAAAAAAATCATTTCACCCTCAAATTATTAACAGTCCAATTTTTTTATTTTTATATAAAGAAAGTTTTTTAATAAAGAAAAAAAAATTATAAGAAACTTTTTTCTATATTAACAGTTTTTTTAATTGTAGTAAAAAATTTTGAAGTCACATACATTGTTTATTAATGTGAAATTATAATAATTTTTTTTAATATCAAGATGACTATTTTATTGAAAAACACCTTTTTATAACGGACATGCATTTTGACATATTTTACTTATTTGAATTGTATTGCAAATTTTTACAAAAGTAGGGGTGTATTGCAAAACTGATCGAAAAAGCGGAGGAAAAACTCAAAATAACCCATTTTAAAAATAAGGTGAATTAAACATGAAATATTATAATTTAAATTTATTATAAAATAAATAAATAATTTTTTTAAGAATAAAATAAAAGTTATCTAAAAGATCTTTTATTAAAGCTATTATTTAAAAATAAAGATGAGTAGGCTTCTTTTAAGTATTTGGACAAGCTTCCATTTGAAGGGAGAGAAGGGATAAATGATAAAAGATGAGGTAAGGATTTATTAGTCATTTTGAAAAAAAAAGGAACAAAAGTTGGAGTGCCTCCAGATTTGGAGGAGCGTGGATAGCTGCTCCCCTTCATAATTCGGTAAGGATTTCGTATACCCACTTTAATGTTTTATTTAATTTCTCCTCTTTGATGATACAATGTAGATATGTGGATTGATATTTATTTGGTCTTAATTTCTGAGTTCTTTCTAATTTTTGGTAAGGATTTTGTATACCCACTTTGATGTTTTATTTAATTTTGCCTATTTAATGATAAAATGTAGAGCTGTATGTTGATATTGATGATTTTTTTTATTTAATTTTACCTTTCTTGATAGCGAACTTCACAATTCAATCATTAGAGTTTCTTAGCTCCAAATTTTTTATCTTTACTTTATTTTATTATTCAATTTTTTTGGTAACCATTTGAGACCCTCGTGTTCACAGTGAAATGTCATTGTCATATCTAACCTTAATTGGCATTTGATCTTTACTTTGTTTTTCAATTTTTTTTAGGTAAGCATTTTATACCCACTGTTAAGTTGATACCCATTTGTTTTTTTTTTTGTTTTTTTTATAATTAAATGAATTCATTAAAAACCAAACGCTAAGGGAGAGAACCCGTATACATGAAGTATACACAGCAAAAGCAATACAAGGGAAATAAAAACTCAATAAAATACTAACAGACACCTGGCATATAGACTATCAAACTACAACACCGAACGGATCTCCTACATAAACTCAACAACTTCATGAGTCGTGACGGAGATCATCCCTTTGGACCAGCTGAGAAGGGTGCTTAAAAATAGATAACGAAGTCTCGAGGGCGCCATCTCAATACCTTCGAAACAACGAGCATTCCTCTCCTTCCATATCGTCAACAAAATACAATGAGGAACCAAATGCCAAACCCGTTTGTCTCCCACCCACCCCCAAGGAGGCTTCCATGCCTCTAAAAGATCCTTAACTGACGCCGGCATGACCCATACGGTCTTAGATATGGCAAGAAAAATATTCCATAGACCTCTCGTCACCCTGCAATGCAGAAGAAGATGGTTGGTCTTCTCCTCTTCCTCCTTGCATAACCAACATCGGCTGGCCAAGCGATATCTTCTCTTCTGCAGACCTTCCATCGTCAAAATAACATGTCTAGTCGCCGTCCAAACAAAGAATTTAACCTTAGGTGGTACCTTAACCTTCCAAATATTCTTCGAGGGGAAATGGGCCCAGGGGGATCCCCTGGCACTCAAAATAGCATAGTACCCCCTAACCGTGAACGCCCCAGAACCACCCCCCTTCCACCTCAAAGAATCATCCCTTGTCGTCGGGTGAGGTGCCAATCTCAACCATTCGAAGAATAAATCCGCCTCTTAGAGTTCCCAATCCCAAAGCCTTATCCTAAGCCGAGGTCTCCACATGACACCCTCACCGCTGACATTCACATGATCTACTACCGTACCCTCTAGATTCACCCCTAGGTTATAGATGATTGGGAACTGGTCCTTAATCGACCCATTCTCACTCCATTTATCCGTCCAGAATCTAATCTTATCCCCTTTCCCTAGACTAAACTCAGTATTTCTAGAATAATCCTCCCACTCCCTCGCAATATACTTCCACATACCCACTCCACGGGCTAAAGACCCCACAACCGGCCTCCACCCCATCTGCAACGAACCCCACCTCGCTCCAACTACCCTTCTCCACAGTCTATTTTCCTCACAAGGGAAACACCACAACCATTTCCCAAGCAAAGCTCTATTAAACAAGCTCAAGTTCCTCACCCCCGCCCTACCCTCCTTGATGGGCCTGCAAACCTCATCCCAACCAACTAAGCTATGCTTAAATCCATCTTCCGTGCCTTTCCATAAGAAATCTCTCATAAGCTTCTCCATTTTATTACGCACAGCCGCAGGTAATGGTAAGATGGACATGTAATAAGTCGGAAAACTTGACAAGCAACTCTTGATAAGAGTTAGCCTACCCCCCTTCGATAAGAACCCATTCTTCCATCCTGCCAGCCTCTTTCTCATTCTTTCCAAAATCGGGTCCCAAATCGCCTTGGACTTATACCTGGCTCCAAGAGGCAAACCCAGATATGTGTTTGGAACGGACCCTCTCCTGCGTCCCAAAATACCGACGAGCTCGTTCACATTACCCGCTCCCCCAATCGGGATCAACTCATACTTCCCCGTATTGATTTTGAGCCCCGACACAGTCTCAAAACAAATTAGAAGCATACTTAAAGCAAGAACTTGACTACGCTCAGCATCATAAAAAATCATCGCATCATCAGCAAATAAGATATGAGACACCAAAATCATACTCGTGCTCGGAGACCCAAATCTGAAGCCCTTAATCCACCCAGTCGCGACCACCCAACCCATCATCCTACTAAACGCCTCTATAACCAGTGTAAATAAGAAGGGGGATAACGGATCACCTTGACGAAGACCACACGAACTAGGGAAAAAACCCTCTGGAACCTCGTTAATCAGCACCGAGAATCTGGCCGTAGAAATACACCTCTTAATCCATCTGCACCACCATTCCCCAAAACCCATCCTTCTTAATAAGTAAAGAATGAACTTCCAATTCACATGATCGTACGCCTTCTCAATATCAAGCTTACAAGAAATGCCAGGATTCTCACTTTTAGACCTAGCCTCCACACACTCGTTAGCCACTAAAACAGCATCAAGAATCTGCCTCCCCCCAACGAAGGCATTTTGAGACTCCGAAATCAAAGGACTAATTACCTTCCTTAGTCGAACTGACAAAACTTTGGCCAGAAGCTTATACATGATCCCAATCAAACTAATTGGTTTGAAATCTCTAATATCAACCGAATCCCCCTTCTTAGAGATTAGGGTGATAAATGACGCATTCGGCCTTGGCAAAAAGTAACCCCGATCATGAAACTCTTCAAAGAAGGCCATTACATCAGTCCTGACAACCGTCCACAATTGCTGAAAAAAAGCCATCGTGAAACCGTCCGGACCCGGCACCTTATCCCTGCTCATAGACTTAAGCACCTGTAGAAATTCCTCTTCAGAGAAGGTAACCTCCATACCTGCCGCCTCGGATTTCGGAATACTCTCCAACTCAGCCCCATCACGAGAAGTACGCCACTCTTCTTCTTCCCTGAAAAAATCTTCATAATACTGAGAAATGTCCCCCCTCACCCCTCTCTCTTCTTCGAACACCTCACCCCCTACAGAGATTTTCCCAATGTGGTTACCCCGCCTGTGCGAGTTTTCCACCGAGTGAAAAAATTTGGTATTCGAGTCCCCTTCCCTCTACCACAAAACCCTCGATTTCTGTCTCCAACTAATTTCTTCTTGGATTAACCTCTTCCCTAACTCTTCTTTTTTATCCTCTCTACCTCTCCTTTCCTCCTCAAAGAGCCCATCTCTCCCTTATCTCTCATCTAACCTCTTAATTTCTTCCATATAACTAGCTGTGACCAGGCGCACCTAACCGAAGACCTCTCTATTCCACCTTTTGATATCTTCTTTAAGCATACCCATCTTTGTTGCCAATCTAAAACTGGCGTTCCCATCCACCACATACCCCGTCCACCACACACTTACTCTCTCAGCAAAATCCTGCTCCATTAGCCACATATTCTCAAATCTGAAAGGAATCCTCCCCTCCTTCCATCCTCCACACTCTAAATAGAACTGGACAGTGATCGAAAGTAACCCTAGGTAATGTAGATTGTATCACCCCTGGGAAATGCTCCTCCCACCTCTGGGAAATAAGAAAGCGATCCAAACGAGACATCGACGGCCTATCCCTGAAGCTGGACCAAGCAAACAGGCCCCCTTCAAGACGTAGGTCAATCAGTTCTAATTCATCAATAAAATTGGATAACTCACTAATATATCTCCAAACTCTACCTCCGCTACTCTTCTCTGCCCCAAATCTCACCACATTGTAATCCCCTCCCATACACAATGGGACATCCCACACCCTACTCACTCCCACCAATTCCTCCCACAGCTCCCACCTACTTGTATCCTCCACTGGCCCGTATATACCCGAGAAACTCCACATAAAACCATCCTCCACTTTTTTAAAAAGATAGGATAACGACCAACTACCCTCAAGGCTCTCCATTAGCTCGACCACTGCTGAATTCCATAAAATTACCACCCCTCTCGACACACCTACTGCGTCCAAACTGACCCATTAATGGAGGGAAAAAAGAAGGGGGATAGGGTTTTTGCTGCGAACATTGTCACGGTCGTGTCAAGGTCTTTGACCGTGACACGCATTGTCACGGTCATTGACCGTGACAAGTCCGTGACAATTAAACGTGTCACGGACTTGTCACGGTCAATGACCGTGACAATTAGTTGTCACGGTCGTGTCAAGGTCAATGACCGTGACATAAAACGCGTGTTTTTTGTCACGGTCAATGACCTTGACAAGGCTGGCCGGCTGAAAGGTGACAATTTGCCCATTTTGGTGTAGTGATTTGATCCCACGCCCTCCCCAGATAGACCTAATACAACCTTCATCCATAACACTCATCTTAGTCTCCTGTAAACACAATATATCGGGCTTCCACCTAGTAGTGGCCCCACCTACAATACCCCTTTTACTAGAATCTTTCAACCACCTCACATTCCATGAAATGATGTATAATTTCATTAAACACACTAACGCTCTTTAAACCTCCCCTCTAGCCCCCCCCCCCCCCCCTTACTCCCTTCTGCTCCCCACGCACCACCTTGTATCTTCTTGAATAAATCCCAATCCTCATCCTTTAATCCCTCAAAAATAACCCTCGAATCTTTACTAAAAGGTCCTAACAAATCCTCCCTCCGGGTTTACATTCCACCCTACTTCCCCACAATCCCCAATTATCTACTCTTGACTCTGAATCTCTAAATCCACCCAAAGCCTAGAATCATTCAATTCTTTAAAACCCGAGCCTCCTCCCCCACCCCACTCCATAGTAGACTTCTCTCTCGCTACCACCACAGTCTTGTGACTATTCACTGGGTCCCCGTAAAGTTGCCTATTTATTTTACCTTCTTCTTGACGCCCTGATTGAGAAAAAAAAAATTGACCGCTCATCTTCCCTTCTACAAGATATTTTTTATAATTTTTTCCCGAGTTTCTAACCACTTTAATATTTTTCAGGCCTAACATCGCATTACCTAGGTATACATTTTTTTCCCCTGCTGATTTTTTATTACACCTTCCGCGCCCACTTTTTTTATTTTGGCCTGCTTCTGTTCCTCAACATCTTTTACTTCAACTGGCAATATATTTTTTTTTTTTAATTCAAGATCTGTCAGACCATCCATTTTCACGCCTGCTCCCGACTTTCTAGTAGCCACTATCTTTTAAACTAAGGATATTATTTTAATTCAGACCATCCATTTTTTTAATTCAGGATACCCACTATCTTTTAAACTAAGGATATTATTTGCCTCCTGACAATTCTTATCAGGCTGTACGCCCACTCCCCCATTAAACAATCCCACTTTAACCTCTAATGGGACAACGACTATACCCGACACCCTGCTTGCCCTCTTTAACAACTTTAACCCACCTCCATTTCTGCCCATTGTCGCCTCCATACAGCTGCCGTTAGAGTGCAACAGCCTCCGTTCCTCTTCTCTCTCCGACCCGATCACCGTGCCCATTGTCACCTCCTTTTCCTTTAAAACCTCCACCTCTCCAGCTTCGTTTAACGACATAGTTTCATTACTGTCCACTAATAACCAGCCAGAGTCTGGCCTGAGCACCGTACCAGCTGTCACCATCTCTTCCTTTAGCGCCTCTGCCTCTAAGGCTTCATTTACATTACCAGTTACAATGCTTTCCACCATTAACTCACCGTCATTCTCATGTAACCCACGTTCAACCACCGGCTGCACCTCCAGTTCAACCACAGTGCAACCCGTCTCTGGACACACCTCACTGCCAATAGAAGGGTTAGAAGTGTCTGTAACTTTTCCCTGTTGTGGTTTCCTGCGTGGTCTTCCCCCTTATTTACCCATTAGTGCACCTTCATCAATACTAAAGTATTATTGTAGCTCATCCCACACATTTAACACATAACCCCATCCTCCCACTCCTATGGTAATTCTCATAGGGATAGGTTCCTTCCCATGCACCAAGATTGTCACCCACTGAATTTCCTCCTCTTCTAAAGTGGCATGATCCACTCTGATGAACCCCTCACACAACTCTCCAATGGATCTGTACACATCTTCCCCCTCAGGTTTTGCCAAGGATTTAAGAATCAGCATCAAATCCCATCTAGGGGTGCAACCTTTGTAGAAGCACCATCTCCTCTCCAAACTTCCATTGCTTTGTTTCTAAGACCCTTTCTGCCTCTTTCATACTCGCAAAAACAAAAAAATATGAGTAGGGTAGTAACAATTTGACCTCAAGCGCACCAACCGGTTTCCACCGAGAAACTTCCCATGCTATCACTTTCTCAACTTCTGGAGGCGAGCAGTCTGGGTCTCCAATCCTCCCAACAAGCGCTCTTTTGAAAAACTCCAGTCAGGAGTTACACGAGTCGTCTCGGATTATGAGATCAGTCTCTAAATCAAAGTTTTTTTTATATTAATGATCGAGCTGGGCTGCGATTCCACCTCTACTGCCTGTAGATATTTCCTTCCTTCTATCCTCATACCGTTGTTTACACCTCCACCATGCGTAATATTACAATCAACCTTCGGTTCTACCCTTCTAAACACTTCCCCCACTAATCCCCATCTCCTACCCGGGGTGGACTCGGGTATTTGAACATGAATTCTAGTCAACCCTCCCCTGATCACAATGTTGAACAATGGACTAATACCCTTCCAGGAGGTATAGGCATAGATCTTCCTCCCTATGCATTTCTCATCTGAAAAAACTTTCTCCATGAGTGGACGCAGTCCACAAACAACAGCTCAACCACCACACCTCACCCTTTACGAAAACAGCCTCCTTTATCACTCCCTTTACTGTAAAGCAGATTCTGAATTTTTGTTTGTCACCCTTCCTCAGATTGTCCAGCGTAAACGAGCACCCTCCGGCCTGGAACTTCATCCTCTCCTCACTGCTGAACTCAAAGGCTAATGAACTTTAGTTTCTTTAATCCAATATCAAATTCAAAATCATCTACTTGACCACCAACTACCCTTCTGGTTCAGCTGATTTGACCAACTTGCTTATTCCTTCTATGACTCTTTTTGGATGATCAACAACGTTGGAACCGAGAAGGAGCTCGGAATCGCAACTAATTGTTTTCCGTCAGCGAACTTGCAGTCAGCGATACATACCACTTTATGGATGCGTTTACCGCCGGTGAGGAGAGTGTATCGCACAACCGACCATGACGTTTTGATTAATGATGTACCCATTTGTTCACCACTGGTATCCCAAATCAGAATGAGCATTTGTTGTGCTTTTTTATAATGAAAATTGTGAAGAATGACCAAAATTATAATGTTCAAAAAGGGGTTATGACTGCTTGCTAAACCTGTTTATGGATCGTGTCGAGCCGTGTTCGTGTCATTTTTTATCGTGTTCGGGTCTTATTAGGTTCGTGTCTAAATGGAAGAGTTTTTTATCGTGTAAAAAAATCATATCTAAACCCGACCCGTTATGTTAACGTATCGTGTCGTGTTCACTCGTTAATACCCATTAAGATAATGAATTATTTTGAATTGTATACAAATTGACATATTATCTCATTTTTGAACTCAAGTAGACCCATTAATTCATTGACATTACTCAATCTCTCATTTAGTAAAATTTATTATGATTAAATTAACATAATGCTACATAAATTATTTATAAGTTCCAAAAGTATATCTTATTTACTTAAATTATTGGGTTGTAACGAGTCTTATCGGGTATTAACGGGTGAAGGGGGTCAACACTAACCCGACCTGTTATCTATCGTGTCTTATCGGGTTAACATTGATAGACCCAAACCCATTAAGGGTACACTTATTAATTTATACCTTCGTGTCGTGTTATCGTGTTGTGCCTCATTTTGCGAGGTCTACTGCTTGCATTCATAATATATATATATATATATATATATATATATATGCAGGCACACTAAAGTTTGCACATCATTTTTTAAAATAGCAAAAAAAATATTTTTTCCCTGATTTTTTTTTTTTTGATATTTAAACATTTCAAGGAACCCATATAAAAAAAAATCAGCTAAATTTTTTTTTTTTTTGCTATTGTAAACAAATCGGTCAAACTTTCGTAGTTTTTAAAGTGCTTAAAAGCTGTGAAAGTTTGAACGATTTTTTTAAAATAGCAAAAAATATTTTTTTGAGTTTTTTTTTGTAAGATTTAAATATTTCAAGGAACCCATATAAAAAAAATCAGGTCAAAAATATTTTTTTGGCTATTTTAAAAAATTATGTGCAAACTTTAGAGTGCACATGAGTCTGCATATATATATATATATATATAGCATTTTAAAACCTTGATTTATGCAGGACTGTCTTCCATCCAATATTCCAACTTTTAGAATTACATAATTAATAAAGAAAAATCGTCGTACTCAATGGAAAATATCACCATATAAGTGGAATTGAGAAGAGAACGAGATCGAAGACACCAACGAGATAAGAGACAAGCTATGAATACAGTAGAACAATCATTATACAATGCTCGAAGGTGTCATAACTACCGATTACATCGAACTAGACAATTAAACTTCGACACACTGCTTGAACTATAACCTCAAACTACTATGTTGGATAATGTTTCTCCTTTCGCAAATGAAAAATTAATTCTGCTCACAACATCAGTTAATTTTTATGTGGAAGGTATTGCACAAGTGAGGTCACATGACAATTCAGACTCAAACATTAATTGTGAGTCCAGACATAATTCACAACATTATTTTACTTTAGATATAATATCAAATATCACTTCTTATGGCTTGCTTTATGTTAAATGTATAGCACTCGAAGCTTCCTTAATTGTCCCAAACATAGGTCGTCGAACTCTGTGTTTAACTGATGTACGCGGATTAGCTCGATCAATTCATGCATATATAATTTAAAGTTCTATAAACCAATATGAAAGAGTATTACATACTGATGAAGGTAATTATTTATTACTTGAAATTATAAACGTTCAGAAAACAGTATGTTATATATGGTATCTCTAACTTTAAATTTTTTAAATATAATTTACAGTTTTACAAGGTGTGAATGTCACAACATCAACCATACAAGAATCATCTGAAGAAGGTGAATAAATTACCCATATTAATAAACTCAAAAGGAAAAAAAGTGATTGCTTCTTGACATGCTTTCTTTATGCAGAAGGGAACACTGATTCGAGTAATGATATTAATGATCAGTACGAAAATGTATGAGTACATCAAGTTGGTCGGAGCTTACAACATCAAAGACTTCACAATGGTGCTAGAAATTTCCAAGAGACACAAGTTTTCCAGCGTTTTAAACTACCATCACCTACTATGTCTATATATTGTGGTGCAAGAATTTTATATCGTCAAACATGTGATTTCTGTTGCCTCAATGGGAAAGTGATGTTATCGTAAATACCCACACCGATTGAAGTTACCAATATTTTTTGTGATAACTCAGTAGAGGGAAGAGGTTTTAGACAAAACATTCGCGCCTACAATCACGTTTTCTCATTTACATCAATGGAATGAATGTAGATGAAAATTTGTCAACATGGAGACATGGTATTTAAACGTTCAGAGCTCAAGGTGCAATTTATCATAAGATTGGGAGCCTTTTACCTATTCCGTGGAACATACCACATTTCTTGCAAATGTATGTCTTGGATACGGAGCATGAAATAGAAAATTGTTTGTTTGAAAATCCAACACTTGACAAAGATATACTCCAAAAGATTAAGCAAATAATGGATTATAACAATCCTTTCATAAGTACATTCCATCAAATGGGCCACCGCCCAGATATTCAAAAATTGTAAATTGCTTATTAAAGAGGCACCCTCAATGGAACAGCAGTATAATCTCCCAACTTCTCAAGTTATTTTTTTAGTTTGTGGTGAAGATTATTTAGAATTAATTATATGCGCCTAATAAAGAGCCCTATTCCTTAGGCATTTGATAATGTCAAAGGTAGTTCTGTAACATCAGGGATATCATATCTTCTTAGTATATTTTTTTATGTATCCATGCTAGTATAAATGTAATGGCCCACAGAATTAAATAGTTATGAAAAGCAGGGCCCTATTCCTTAGACCTTTGATAATGACAAAGGTTGTTCATGTATCCATGCTAGTATAAATGTAATGGCCCGCGGCATTAAACAGATATGAAAGAGAAAGAAAAGAAATCCTTTTCTTCTTCATCACCATATTCTTCTTGTTTTCATACTTATTTTCTCTTTATGGTATCACAGCCTTTTGGTTCAATGGCATCCAGTTCATCCTCAAGTACTTTTTCACTTAACATCAGCTCCTTGCATCAACTTATTGCAATTTGCAGTGTTAAGCTGGAACCATACACATTCTTGATATGGAGAACACAAATGCTTTAATACATGAAAGCCATGAAAGTTATAGAAATGATTTCACCAGCACCCCCTTAGGAACTCAATGAAAAAGGAGAAACAACAAAAGAATTTCAAGAGTGGGAAAAAAAGATGTGCTGCTCAAAACTTGGATACAAGGTACTATTGGAAAAGAATACCAGTTTCTTTATTGTAGGGTGTAATACTACAAAAGAAACATGGGAGTGTTTAGAAGAAAATTTTTTGCAGTCAACAAAAGAAAAGGAGTTTCAACTAAAGGAACAAATTCATGATATTACATTGAAAGGAAAAACCCTTAATGACTATATTAAGGAGTTTAAAATTTTATGTGATGCTCTTGCTGCTATTCATAAGCCTTTAGATGAGGATAGAAAAGTTATCAATTTTGCTAGAGGTTTAGGCCAAAAATACAAAGTTTTTGTAACTGTAATATTGGGAAAACCGCTTTATCCCCCTCTCTCACAATTAATAACCTCTCTAAAAGGCTTTGAAATTCGAGAAGAAAGGCCTACTGAAATTCAACCTCCACAAGTCGATCATTCTGTGGCCTTCAACGCCACTAGAAGTTCAGTTCATTTTCACAATCGTGGAAGGTATAGGCCCAACCGAGGCAGAGGCTTTTATGGTCATAATTCTGGTGGGCAATTCACATCTCGAGGTCGTGGCTTCAGACCAGCAATGCCACATTATGCACAGAATTTCTCAAATCAGAATCAACAATTTGGTAGTGCTCAACCATCATCTCAAAATCAAGACTCCTTTGTGCTGCACTGTAATCCTTCAGAAAATACTACAAAACCACCGCAGTTTCAACAATATGAGAAGGGTGATAGAACTAGTCCAAGTGTTGTAGCCTGCCAAATATGTGGAAGAACCAATCACGTTGCATCCTCTTGTTTTTATAGGTGGTATTACTCCTTTCAAGAGCCAGAACAAACCCATGTTGCTATGACTGCCACAAATGTTGAATCCCAACTTGACAATGATCTCTATGTTGACTCAGGCGCTACTTCGCACATGACAAATGGTACTGGTAATTTTTCTAAACATATTCCATATAAAGGTAGTGATAAAGTAATAATTGGTGATGAATCTAAACTTGACATTACTCACATTGGAGAAAAACAATTGAACAAAAATTTAATTTTGAAAGATGTTTTATTTGTTCCAAAAATTAAAAAGAATCTTATCTCCGTAAGTCAACTACTCCAAGACAATGAGTGTTAATTAGAATTTACTAATAAAGTATTTATTGTTAAGGACAAGAAGACTCAAAAAGAGCTTGCGAAAGGAACTAAAAGAGGGTCCCTATACACTTTTGAAGAAAATCATCACGAGGCACTTAATGTTATCCGCGAAAAGAGTGTAAGTGATCAAGTTTGGCATCAAAGATTGGGTCATCCTCAAGTCAAGTCTCTAAAAATTTTAAATAAACGTCATGTCTTGCATATTGACAACTGGAATAAAACACCCACTGTTTGTGTGAGTTGTCAATTAGGAAAAAGTTGCAAGCTTCCTTTTGGAATGAATGAAAAAATTTCCAGTGTTCCCTTTGAAAAGATTCATTGTGATTTGTGGGGACCCGCTCCTTTTACATCTTCTCAAGGTTTTAAATTTTATGTTATATTGGTTGATGATTGGACTCGCTTCACATGGTTATATCCCCTTAAAAATAAGTCGGATTTTCATCATGTTTTTTTAACCTTTCACAAAATGATTGAAACACAATTTGAAAAGAAAATAAAAAATTTCCAATGTGATGGTGGTGGTGAATTTGCGAGTAATGACTTTATCATGTATCTTGAAAAATATGGCATAGTTAGACATATATCGTGCC
Organism: Sambucus nigra; assembly: GCA_949130495.1. Taxonomy (NCBI): domain Eukaryota; kingdom Viridiplantae; phylum Streptophyta; class Magnoliopsida; order Dipsacales; family Adoxaceae; genus Sambucus; species Sambucus nigra. The sequence goes on from OX422224.1 coordinate 406,475,098, forward strand.
CTAAAACTCCAGAACAAAATGGAGTAGCTGAAAGGAAGCATAGACACATTGTCGAGATCGAGTTAACATTATTGTTTCATGCAAACATTCCTATGACTCTTTGGGTTGAGGCCTTCCTAACTGTGGTTTATCTCATTAATCTTTTTCCTTCCGCTCCTATAAACCACACTACTCCGTTTTTCAAACTTCATGGTACACATCCAAATTATTCTACGTTACGTATTTTTGGTTGTCGATGTTTCCCTTATTTACGAACAAAAACTCAGCATAAATTTACACAAAAAAACATACCCTTGTGTGTTTATCGGGTATAGTTCACTACATAAGGGATACCGTCGTTATCAACCAAATACAAAACGTGTATTCATTTCACGTCATGTTATTTTTTATGAAAATTTGCTTCCTTACACCAACTCCATCAAAAATACTTTCCAACCTCAACCAATTGATCTAATAACATATCAAGAATTTTTTAAATTGGTTGAACCTACTGTCAATCCGTCCATTCCTAAGCCTACAATACCTAACAATTCTTCAACCGAAATTCCCACCTCGCAAGGTCACATACCTGCCTTACCCATGTCCTTACCTTCCCATACATTACCTATTCCCCAATCCGCTCACACCTACACTGCTACACCGCCTACCACTGACATTTTTAGTGCCGACATGCCCACTCCTACTCCTTCATTTTCTTCCATCCTTCCAGACAGTGCTGACCTATCCTCTCCCTCCCTTCCAGCACTACAACCTGCTCTCCCCGACTCCGGTGCAGCTGGAACTACTCACCTCTCTCGCCCTGCGAATCCGTCCCCGTCAACTCCCACTCCTAGTCCAACATACCTTGACTCTCCTTTTAGTAACCTCCTACCTACTTCTCTCCCATTGAGTCCCATTATGCCCCCTATTTCTCCTTCTAAAATTCCTGCCATCAATCTAACTGTTGACTTGCCCGTTTCCCCAAAACCCTCTCTTTCCTCAAATATTCATCCCATGCTTACAAGGTCCAAATCGCATCCCACCTTTCCCACTGCTCTTCACAGTGCTACCACCCATTCTGAACCTCCCTCACTTAAACTTTCTCTCTCTCAACCCCATTGGGTGCAGGCTATGCAAGATGAACTCCATGATCTTGCTATTAATCACACTTGGGACATAGTTCCCCATCACCCTGATATGCATATTATTGGCTCCAAGTGGGTTTTTCGAACTAAACTGAAAGCTGACGGTTCACTTGATAAATATAAGGCCCGCCTTATTGCAAAAGGGTACAATCAAATTGTCGGCATTGATTTTGGCAAAACTTTCAGTCCGGTTGTTAAACCAGCCAATATCCGTGTTATTTTATCCATTGCGCTTACAAAGTCCTGGCCTATCAAATAACTTTACATTAAAAATGCTTTTCTTCATGGATTTCTTAATGAAGTGGTTTATATGCGTCAACCATCGGGGTTTGAAGCTCCCGATTCTCCAACTCATGTATGTAAACTAAACAAAGCAATTTATGGCCTCAAACAGGCACCACGAGCGTGGTTTGATCGGTTTAGTCTTTATCTTCTCCAACTGGTATTTACAACTCTCTTCATTCTTCATCATGTGTGTGGTACTATACTTCTCCTACTTTACGTGAATGACATTATACTTACTAGCAGCAGTCCGTCTCTTCTCACCGCACTCACGAAAAAGCTTGCCACTGAATTTGCACTCACAGACCTTAGTGATCTTCATTATTTTCTGGGATTTGAAGTTCTTCCCTTTAAAGATGGATTACTTTTGTCACAGCATCAGTATGCATTATCTCTCTTGACTAGAGCAAACGTGCTTCACTGCCATTCTATTCAAACGCCTCAGCCTACAAAATTCGGGCCTGCTTATTCCGGACCTTACCATGATCCCACTGCTTTTCGTTCTCTTGTGGGTGCTTTGCAATATCTCACACTCACACGCCCGGATATTACCCATTCTGTCAATACTATTTGCCAATCTATGCATGCCCCCACTGATGCAAATTTTCAACAGGTCAAACGCCTTCTTCGGTACCTTAAAGGCACTCACAAAATGGGACTTCGTCTTTTCTCCCAGTTGTCTCTCAATTTATAAGATTTCTCTGATGCTGATTGGGCAGGTTGCCCCGTCACTCGTCGTTCCACATCTGGATTTTGCATGTTCCTTGGGGCAACTGCGTTTCATGGGCATCCAAAAAGTAGCCTACTGTTGCCCGATCTTCTTGTGAAGCTGAATATCGTGCCCTTTCCGTTGCCACTATAGAATTTATGTGACTTACTTATTTGTTACGCGTTATTGGTCTCGCACGTTCAGGCACCCCAGTTTTATTCTGTGACAATTTAAGTCCTCTCTACCTGACGATTAATACGGTTCTTTAGGCTCGTACTAAGCATGTTGAAATCGATTACCACTTTGTTCGAGAAAAGGTCGCCCAAGGTTTACTCATCACTCAATTTATAACCTCGTCATCTCAACTTGCTAACATTTTTACTAAGCCCCTCTCAACTCTTCAATTTCAGTTTCTTAGAGACAAACTTGGTGTGTGTCTCGTACCCAACCTTCACTTGCGAGGGAGTATTGAGAATTAATTATATGCACCTAATAAAGAGACCTATTCCTTAGGCATTTGATAATGACAAAGGTAGTTCCGTAATATGAGGGATATCATATCTTCTTAGTATATTTTTTTATGTATCCATGCTAGTATAAATGTAATGGCCCACGACATTAAATAGTTATGAAAAGTAGGGCCCTATTCCTTAGACCTTTGATAATGACAAAGGTTGTTCATGTATCCGTGCTAGTATAAATGTAATGGCCCACGACATTAAACAGATATGAAAGAGAAATAAAAGAAATCCTTTTCTTCTTCATCACCATATTCTGCTTCTTTTCATACTTATTTTCTCTTTAAATATGAGGGACTGATTAATAATAGAGATATTGTCATTTAAATTGCAAATGGCCAATTTCTCAATGTTAAGGAAATATCTGGATATTACGATCCTTTACAATATCCACTTATGTTACCTTATGGCACTTACGGTTGGGGCAATGATAGATGCACCAAAAGTGGAAGACGTGTTACATGTCGCGACTATAATGCATATATGTTGCAGGTGATAATATTCATACATTTCATCTTTAATAATGTTAAATACAAATTTCATATTATATAAGATACAACTTTTTTTAATCAATAGATAAGGCAAGGTGATTAAATCCTTCTTCTTTGGGGAGGACGGTTGTTGCAACAATACGTGGTGGATAATTATGTAAATATAGAAACATAAAAATTGAGGTGGATTCACAAATCACCAAAATGACATTAGAGTTGAATTGTACCAAGAGTAGTAAGATTCACTAAATGTAAGAGAGTATATTGCATGTGAGTCATTTCTCAGCACAACTTACAAATAGATATGTATATTCTTAATATTTTCCTTCCTAGCAAGCATTAAATTTTATTCCTGTTTATAGTGCTTTCTTAGGTAATGTCGGGCGTCATACAATTTTTCCATCGTCCTTCATTGGATGCCCACGTGATATGTATCAACGCTACCAAGATGCAATGACACTAGTACAGAAATTTGGTAAGCCTGATTTATTTATCACCATGACATGTAATCCAAATTGGGATGAGATAAATATTGAGTTGCTTCCCCATCAAACTCCACAAGATTGTCCTAATATATTATCAAGGATATTTCGTGCAAAGTATGAAGAGATGAAAGTTGATATTCTGAAATGAGGAGTGCTGGGAAAAGTTGTAGCTCATGTCCATGTTATCGAGTCCCAAAAGAGGGGTCTACCACATGTACACATGCTAATAATTTCGGATGACAATGATAAACTAAATACACCAGTGACTATGATCAAATTGTTAGATCAGAAATACCGAATCAAAATGAGGATCCACGATTATATATTACAGTTTTAAAGCACATGGTTCATGGACCATGTGGATTATATAATCCTAGATGGCCATTCATGAAAGATGGTAAATGTAAGCGAACCTATCACAAGAAATTTTCGATGTGCACGATACAAGGAAGTGATTCATACCCAATATACCGACGACGAGATGGGAGATGTGTTTCTTTGGACATTAATGGTGATATTATGATTGACAATAGTTGGGTCATTCCTTATAATCCTTGGTTATTGTTGAAGTACGACTGTCATATAAATGTTGAAATATGTAGCAGTATCAAAAGAGTTAAGTATTTGTACAAGCATGTCCATAAAAGTCCTGAATGTGTTTCCTTTGAGATTCATTCTGCATCTAATTCTGACGAAATTAAATTATTTTTCAAAGGTAGGTGGATATGTGCACCTGAGGCACTATAGAGAATATTTAGATTTGTAATTAATCGTATATACCCATATGTTGAACGTCTACAGATACATCTTCCAAATAAGCACCAGGTTATATTTTACAACCATCAATCAATTTCTGATATCTAATCAGATGAACACAACATCCTATATGGCAGCAATGTTATTGCCAGGTGCGAGTAATATGAATTGGAACCTATATGACGGAGAGAGCTCTTATAAACCTCCTCAATAAAGATGTGAATAAGTTAAATGAGAAGGTTATTCGTGACTTTCCTGGAGAAGAGTTCATATATTATTCATTTGACTCGGTAGCAAATGACAGTCATAATTTGCACCACCAAGAGTTCCTAAATTACCAATCATGCTTTTATGCAATATTGATCCAAATATTAGATTATGCAATGGTATCATATTATTATGTCGTAATTTTGATACAAACGTTAGTGGCGCGGAAATCTTAACAGGGCAATATATGGGTACACGAGTTTTCTTGCCAATAATCCCTTTAAAACTGCTCAGGATGTGAACTTGCCATTTGAAATGACACGCAAACAATTCCCTGTGAAATTACGCTTTGCCTTAACAATTAAAAAATAATCAAATACCAAAAAATTTCTCAAACATTTTTAATACACATTTACTCCAAGCGTTTTATTTTGTACTAAAAAGTCATTCAAACACCCATTTAACTAATATTCTCTTGTTTTTAAAGGTTCGCGCCAGCGGCATTGTGGAGTACTTTTTGGAGCAAAATAAAAAAACGTATATTAAAAAATGTTCGAGCAGGGACAAACCATTCATAATGTTGTGGTCTATCTTCCTAATCACGTCTTTAGCCATGGGCCATTATATGTAGCTTAATGAGGAGGACTTTCGGAGAGCACTAGAAAAGCCTTGATGAGAAATGGTTCAATTCATGGCGAGGATGGAGTTTACACATGGAATGTTGTATTTAAAGAAGTTTTCTCATCGCTCCAACAGATTAATAATTGATTCTATTTTCCCCCTTGAAATTCGGTCACGTTAATAATGATCATATGAATACCAATTCACATTACATTCTTTTTGTTCTTACGGGGCCAGAGTTCCGATCAATTTGGATAATGGTGAAACTTTAATCCGGTACCATGTGCCTTATTTCTCTGCCATTCAAATATTTACTAGCAATATATGTGTATCACCTCCCATTTAATGCTTTTACTTACATTAAATGTATGGCACTGTTTATTTTTCTCTCACCTAGATCTACGACCATGATCAGACCCTCAACACTATAAATATCACTCTCAGCCTCATTTAGGGGGGGCGAGAAGACACTTCCGAAATCATCATTTAAGATACCTTAAAAGAACATTATCTGAAGCCTTGATTCTCACCCATCATTGCTACCATATAATTACATAATAAAGACAACTTTGATCGATTGGTCTGGTTGCCTCCCAAGACATACATCTTGAGATCAAAGTGTTTGTGCTCTCGCCCTCCGTTCCATCTACTCTCGGGTTCCCTACAGTATTTCGATGTACATTCTCCAGGATGGGTTACATCTCGGCTCTTGAGGAGTAACTTCCAAACACAAACAAACGAGGATCACCCTCCTACAGAAAGCATCTAAGCAAGAAGGGGCTTTTTCTAGAAAAAAGTGAGTTCTCTTAAGCGATACCACTCTTCCATCCCTACGATTACGTCTTCCATCCATACTATTACGTCAGTGTATGTTTTATGCATTAGTAAGTAGTTTTCAGTTGAGAAACTGTAATCTAGATTGCACCATTTGAATTTATACCTACGTAACCAGCCGTAGGTGTGAGGTGTGTATAAACATGTAAACGAGTCGGGTATATCGGTGATCCAGATCCATTTATTAAGCATGTAATTCGGGTCTCGATCTTTGGTGAAATCAAGCCTGTGGAAACGGGCCGAGATAGATCTGGATATATCAATCTATATATATTTTTTTTTTATTTTGTCTTTCTTTCTTCTGTATCTTAATTTTTGTATTAAATATATTTTAATGTCTTATATTTATGTATTATATATATAAAAAAAATATCCCCAAATTATTAGGAAAATGATTTGTCGAGTTGAGTTAGGTATTTATATAAATATATATTTATACTTTTAATATTGGTGTATTGTTCTACAATATATATATCAGTGTTCTAAAAAACGCGCCTAGGCGCGAGGCTTTTTTGATACGCCCCGTTTAGGGCCTAGGCGTGGACAAAGGCGTGGTCAACTTTGGTCAACGTTTTTTTGGAAAAGGCGTTAAAAAACGCGTTTTTTTGAAGATAAAACGCGCCTTAGGCGGCTTTTTTTTTTTAATTTTTGGGGTTTTCCAAAACGACATCGTTTTGGTAGCTTTTAAACCAAAAAAAAAAAAAAAAAAAAACATTCGTTAACTGTACAAGGAGTTCTAAATCTAATTTGTGTTTTGCCGTTTTGTTCTCAAAAAAAAAAAACCTTTCGTTCCAATCTTCTCACGATCAGCGTTGTACACGCTGAACTCGAGTAAGCAAATAACAAAGCTGAGTTCTCCACTTTTCTTCTCACGCTGAACTCGGGTATCCTTTATTTTATGGGTTTGTTTCTTAGTTGCTGTAATTTGTGTTTCATGTTTTCTTTTCCATCCATTTTTTATGGGTTTGTTTCTTGGTTGCTGTAATATCTTCTCACAATGTTTGTTAACAGGTAATTATCGATGTTTATTGTTGTTTGGTTGCTGTAATTTTTTATGGGTTTATTGTTGTAAAGTGTGGTTCGTATGCCCGTTTATTGTTTAGGGTCTTTGTAATCATATACCCGTTTCTATGTTTGTTAGGGTCTTAGCCTTTTTGTTTGTGTGTTTGTGTCTTCACATTCATAACAGTTCAACTCTGTTAATCAAAATGGGGACTGCATAGGATGACTTTTAAAAGTGCCAGTGTATGTAATTGTCTTTCTTGCTTGACTTAAGATAGGGAGTTAAGTTCAATTTTGTGTAATTATTTTGAATACGAACCAAAAATTAAAATTTTCTTCGGTTTATATTATAGATTTAGATGAATTAGAAGAAAATATGCAAAGTTAAAACTCGAGTTTAGGAAACAGTTCAACATTCAAGAGGCACCAACAAATATCCATTTATAATTCTGTTTAGCATTGATATTTTATCTTTTCTCCATGCTATGTATTTTATTGACTACTTTGAATTTTGATGGCATGGAATTGGGTGATAACATGATGAGGACTTTCGGAGCATGCATATGAAAAAGTCGTCCTAATTACAAATATACGGACATATTTTTCAGGTATGTACCATTTCAGTATTATTTTTATTGGGTATGTACCATTTTCAGTATTTTTTATTAACCTTATTATAATTAAAAATATTAAAATATATTAAAAAATGCCTAAACGCCTTTTTACGCCTTTTTACTCCAAGGCCCGCCTAGGGTTCTAAGGCTTAAGGCTTGGCCTCTACGCCTCGGTCACGCCTCGCGTTTTTTAGAACCTTGATATATATATATATATATATATATATATATATATTATGTGTAATCAAACATAAATAAATGATTGGAGATGGTATATATTATATATTGTTCCTCAATAAAATTCATTTTCAAAATTTAATATCACCATGTTAATACACAATCCAACACACATTCGATTAAAAAAATCTATATATCCAATTAAAAAAAAGCACTATCAAGGTAATATTTATGAAATAACATTTAAACTATCAAGGTACTATTTTATTTGTTTTCTCAAGACGCTGTAGTAAATTAATATTTTTATTCAATACAACACTTTACAAAACCTTTTTTTATTTTTTTAATAAATAAAAATAATTTTTTTAATAAATAAAAATTAGTTTTTGTTTTAAATAAGATATTTTTTTCTCTTTTTCGTTCCATTTTTTTTAATATAAATAACAAAAAAGACTATTCATCCCAGTTTTTATTTATTGAAAATTATAATTGTTGTTATTTATCCTTTTTCATCCCCTTTTTTATTCATTTAAGCAAACAAAAAATTGTTTTGCATTTTTTTGTCCCAATTTTCATATAAAAAACTATTTTCTTCTTTTTTTCATCCCATTTTTTAATTGTAAAAGAAATCCCAATTTTATTTTATTTTAAATTCAAAAAATTGTATTTTTTCTCTTTTTCCTCCCATTTTTTTCTTTTTCTGGCCTAGTATAAATTCATTGTTTTTTCTTTTTTCTTTCCGCCCAGTTGTTATTTATTAAAAAAAGAAAACAACTATTTTTTTGTCCTAGTTTTTATATATTAAAGAAAATAAAACTCTTTTTTTCTTTTTTTCATCCCTGTTTTCATTTATTAAAAGAAATTAAAACTAATTTTTTTGTTCTCTCTTTTTTTTTGTCCCGGTTTTATTTATTAAAATAACGAAATTGTTTTTTCTCTTTTTCCTTCCATTTTTTTTAATTAAAAGTAACAAAACATGTTTTTGTATTACATACACAAAGGAGCTATAGAGGCAGTATTTGATTTACATGGGGTGAATAAAATGTTTTAAAAATGGTATTTTAAATAATATAAAGTAGGTTGTTAGTAACACATTAGTGGGGTGAGTTAAAGGAATTAAGTGGGTGCAAACAAAAACACCCTTTATTAATGTACAAGAAGCTGAAGAGCTCATGCAAGGCAAAAGATTGAAGCAAGATTCATGCAGGAATAGCCCAAAATTAATATAAAGTAGGTATATATATATATATATATATATATATATAATGCTCTTGTACGGATCAATCCGTATTTTAAGAGTGTGGACCGGACATGTGTCACCTGACGGTGAGCCCAAAAAAGAGTGTTCCTATAATTTAGCCGATAATTTCTAGCGTCACAGCCAGGAGACACATGTCAGTTCGTACTCTTAAAATGTGGACTGATCCATACAAGAGCATTAATGTGTATATATATATATATATATATACATACAGATATATATATATATAATATTGTCGGATTAGACTAAATTTGTCTCCCACCATTTATTAATGTACAAGCAGCTACATAGTCACTTAACCACACCCATGCAAGGCAAAAGAGTGAAGATCCAGGCAGGAATGGCCCAAAACAGTCCCGAGATATAAAGGTATACCCTTCCTCATAAAACACCTTTAACTTCCCCTCTAAAGCAATCGAGCACACATACTGTGGCACAATGTCAAAATACACAAAATCAGCACAGGTTAGCAAAAAAAAGTATCAAAAGACAATGAAATTCACCAAGTTGTTAGAGCAAATCCCAGTCAATCCAGTCAGGCTTAGCAATAAGCTTTATGCATGACAGAGAAACAGGGCAGTATTCCCCTCGACTGCGCTGACTATTCGTCGCGATTATTTATCCATCTCCTCTGTGTCTAATTTCCCAGTCTCATTTTGCTTCTGTTGCACAATATCTATCAAGAAATCAGTCAAAACAGACTCGTATGACGGCATCTGATAATAACCAGGAAAATAATTGATGTCAATCACAAAATACCGATTCCAATCCCTGCTGTCCCTAATCACGTCGAAGTTAAAAAGATTGAGGCTCAAAGCCTTCCTCAACCCATTAGCTAAATTGTTAACAAAACTTAGTGGGGGCATCTCCGTCTCTTCGACAACCCTCTCAGTTTCATCACTCCCATCTTGACCCGCTAATTTAGATATCTGAGAGAATGACAATATGCCCTCTGATGTCTTAACCATATCCTCAGTTATATCAGGTAATGAACTTCGTGTAACGCATTTCACGTATCGTCCAATGACGTAAACTTTGAAGATAACTCCACCGTGGTTTACAAACTCCTGCAACACAATTGGCGGTTGGAGAGCTTTCAATCCATCGTTGTTGAACACTAGAGATAACTTATGCGATTTTGCGCTACCGTCAACTGCTAATGGTTTGGCTATCACCGGAAACTTTAATTCATCAACATCGGTTGAGGGCCCATCCTGAACATAAAAATGAGTTTTTTTATTTAAATACCTTTATAATATGGGCTTTCTGACTTTGACACCTCTTGCTAAAGTCTAGTTTATAGATATTAACATCAAAATAAAATTAATATTATACATATTAACAGAGACAATGAGTTCCTAATTAAATACATCTGCAACATAGGTCTTTTGACTTTAGTAACTCATACTAATCAGAAAAAAAAAAAAAATAAACCAAATACCTTAACAGTCACGCACCATGAAGGTGTGAATGTTTTCTAATCCCTTTTAGTTATTTTTATGGGGTTTCCGTCTTACCCCTCACTCAACATCTTTTGTGTGCAGCCCAACAATTTATGGACTTTAGGTTGAGGACCTACAATTTAATATAACTTGGTGAGAGGCCCAGTTATACTAAAAAATCACATCTAAAATATAGTTATATTATCACACAATCTGTTTGTATATCAATGTAAAATTGTTATATTTCAATTTAAGGGTGTTACATTATGAAATAACTGTTATAGTATCACCCTGTCCAAAACCGTACATAACGCTTAAAAAGTGTGGACCGCACCTAAGATACCCCGTCAATTGAGCGACTTTTTTTCACTTTTAATGATCACTAAATGTCAAAATGGTGGGTAAGGGCAAATAATGATAACTACATGGTGGGTAAATTCAAGATACGCCTTTTGTCATATTAAAAACTTTTCTGTCATATTTTAAAAATTTATGTTATTTAAAAAAAAAATTGTCATAATAAATCACAATACATGTTATATTAGCTACAATACTGCACACAAAGCTCGACAAATAAGAGTTGTTTACTTAAGACATTTCCTCATTGTTTCTATCAAAATAAATTTTCCTCAATAGGTCATATCCATGCATATTAGTCATTCACTACCTGTTAGAAACACCTATGGAAGCAAAACTATTTTTTCATGGACTTAAAAAAAACTGTAGGACCTATTTGACTACATACCTAGGGTTTCTCTGTTTTTACCTCTAAACCATTCAAACTTAAATGTACTAAACAGTGTTGGTTTTATTAAAAAAATTAGGACGCTAACGAATATAACTGACTCCAAATGATTAGGAGGTAAAATTATCTTTGAATCCGACTCAAAACGTTCACTTAGAGGTTCATTCAGACATAAAAACAAACATACTTTTCAAATTCAGATTTCAAACAAAAAAAACGCAGACTTAGTAAATGGGACCAATTGGTAAAATGAACCAAGCTTAAACACATTTTAAAGCTCGTTAAGCTTTTCAAAACAAGCTTGAGCATACTACTGATCGGCTCGACTTGGCTCATTTACCCCCTACCCTGGACCATTTTGACAAGTTCTCATAAAGGGTATATTAAGTCATATAATAACACCCATCACCCTAAACTAGGGTTGAGCTTGTTTCTTGTTCGTTCGGAAAGGAGCTCGTTGATGTTCGGCTAGTAGAAGAAACAAACCAAGCTTGGGCATATTTTTAAGCTTGTTACTGTATAGAGCTCGGCTCATATCCGGCTCAATCACCAATAAGCGTAATAAAACAGTATAAAAATATCAAGCTACTCGAGCTCGTCTTGTGTTCGTTTGGATAAAAGCTTGTTTGAGTGAGCTCAGCTCGTGAAATAAATAACCCAAGCTTGAACACATTTTAAAGCTCGTTAAGCTTTTCGAAAAAAGCTTGAGCGTAGTACTGATCGCCTCGGATTAACTCATTTATGCCCCCACCTTGGACCATTTGGCAAGTTCTCACAAAGGATATACCAAGTCATATCATGAAAAATGAATGCATTTTAATATTAATGATTTAAAAAAAAAAATCTTAATGTTGAATATGAGTAATTTAACCATTGATGCTAAATACAAGTAATTTGACCATTAGTAATTATATACTGAAATGTACTTTAAAATGTATTTTCACGTTCATTCAATGATTCGTTCAGACATAAAAACAATCAGATAAAAAGACAACGCAACGTAAATTTTCACAAAAAAAGTGGTTAAGTATAAAAAAACACATAATAAATATATTTAAAATACATACAAAAACACCAAAATAACCTTACACTCACTGAGATCCAAATCCAACAACGTTTCCAAATCACAAATCACAATCTGTTTGGGAACACCAATCCTGACATCCTCTTGCACAATTTTCACTCCATCAGCAACCTCTTAACATCGAAATCCAATGATGAATCCGCTCAATCTTATCCAGCTAATCCACCACATAAACCCTAGGGTTCTTTAAGGCAAAATCCTTCAATTGTTTTTTCCACACTCCATCGTACACTTTGTGGATCATGCAATCGAAAGAGCCTGGTTCGATGAAAGGTTTGTGAGTATCGGTTTGGACCAAATCAAGGCCGCAATTGGAGGCGAAGGTGATGAGAGATGGCTGCATGAAGGAGGTGACTTTTTTTGGGGGGGGTGGGGTGGGGAGGGGTGGGGTGCATAGCCTAGGCGAAATCTAAGGGGGTGTTTGATTGCCCATATTTTCCGTGTTCCAACCATTTTCCATCCTTTTCGGTGTTTGATTTATGTTCCCTAAAATCTAGTCACGTGACCCATTTTCCACCCAAAAAAAACACGGAAACCAATTCTTTACTACTCCCAAATAATCCGATTCCAGGCAAAAAAATTACAACCCACGTTTTGTAAATCACCTAAAAAATTTACCACAATCTTTATTTTCAAACCACATATCTTCGAACGCCTACCTCTCCCTCACCCATTCCTCTGCTCAATTTCAAAACTTTTGCTCAATTCCACCCAGGTTAGTTTTCTCTTCCTTTTTTTCCCACAATCTGATATATATATATATATATATATATATATATATATATATATATATATATATATATATATATATATATTAACACATATACATATATCACAGTCGGCAAATGAATCAGTTGATGAATCATTTGAAATTGCATAGTCAATGAATCAGTTGAAATCGTAGTGACTCGCTACCGGTGAGTCTGGATGTATAATTCGGTTATGGAAGAGGGAGCGGGAGCGCGCCGGTTTCCAATAGAAAAATGGGTATTTAATTCGACACAACCGGCGATATAATCCCACCGGTCACCAAACCATCCCACGGCGACTCCCTCTTCCATCTCCATTCAGCAAATCAACCGACAGCGATTTCACTCCACCAGACACCAACTCAACTCACGGCAATTTCATCCGCCGGCCACTATACCCTACCACTACGATTAATTCTGCTGGCCACCAAAACCCATTTTCAACACGACCGGATTCATTTCTGTTCAACTTACCAGCAAGTAAACTACCATAATCCATAATAAACATAAGTTGCTTTCTCCATCTCAATTAAAGCTCCGACTCCCACTGTGAATTTATTCTACTTTTTTTTAATAATGGGTTGGCATATTGCATTTCATTATGTTTTTTGGTTTTTGAGTTAAAAAAATTATCAAATACCAAAAAGTCCCTCAAACATTTTTTAATATACATTTAGTCCAAGCCTTTTATTTTATAACAAAAAGTCCCTCAAACACCCATTTAACTAATATTCTCTTGTTTTAAAAGGTCTGCGCCAGCGGCATGGTGAAGGACTTTTTGGAGCAAAATAAAAAGGCTTGGATTAAACGTGTATTAAAAAATGTTCAAGGGGCTATTTGGTATATGCCCCTTAAAAAAATGGTGTTGAGTTTGTATTGTTCTTGAGATGGAGAAAGCAACTTTATCATATTGAAAATTGTGCAAGCCTTATATTTACTTTGCCCACATTTATGTAATCTACGAGTGAATTGAAAAGTTACGTGGTTTATTCATGTGGAGACATATTCTATTGACAAGCCTTTGTAAACCCTTCAAATGTATTATTTTAAGTACACATTTAAATGTTTACACGGTTGGGAACCAATTAAATATAACATATAAATTCCCAGCATGCCCGAAACACAAACAGCTTTAAACATTGTAATTTTGAAATTATTTGCAGGTTCTAAGTTGACTCGAATTTGACTAAGGCTCGTGTTTGGTTAGGTCTAAGGGTTTTCTTGCATTTTACACTTACAATATTTAACAAATATTATGTGCAACTTTTTCTTAATAATTTGTTTTATTTTTATTTTTCAAGCATACTACGAAATGGCAAGAACACCAAACAACGGTCAGCTTGTGGGTTTGGGCAATAGTAATGCAATCGGTAGTCGGGAAAAAACGAGTTCATTAGACTGATGAGATGGATGAGCAATTGATAAACACGCTCTTTGAACAAGTGCTGGTCGGGACAAAATGAGTGGACAATTGATTCGCAACAGCTCAAATTTTAAAGGTGGTTAAGCACGTATATTCTGAATGTGGCGTAGTTATTTTTGAGAAGAATGTATGAGAATGTTTGAAGACATTGAAAAAAGATTTTATGAATCTCTGTGAGCTATTCAAGGTAAGCGGTATTGGGTGGGACATCAACACTGGACGGATCACAGCAGATCCCATTGTTTGTTTGGGAAGAGTACATTAAGGTAGTATCAATTTTTTTATAAGATTATAATTATTTATTTTCAATATCTTTTAGTTTCATGAAATTTGGTTATTTATTTATTTTTACATATTTTGTATTTAGGATAAACCTAATGCAGCGAAGTTAAAAGGGAAGTTGTGCCTTCACTACCACGATTTGGGTATTATTTTTGGTGACAACATTGCCACGGGTGATCGAACCGTAGCAGGAAATGACTTTCCCTCAATGAACTTGCGTTCATTGAGGGAAAGTCATTTAGGTGAACTTAGATGATGAAAATGAGGCAGATGAGAATGTTACTACTGAGGCAAGCCCTTCAATCACATCCAAACAAATCTCGCAAGGACCAAACCCAAATGTCCGACATAAACGTAGGCAACATGTGGACGATGCTTCTGATTCCTCATCTGTTATTGCTGAGAATGTTACTACGGATCGGTGAAAACCTTGTTCGGATGGTGCGATTTGGATTAAGTCGAGGTCGCGAGTGGAGGCAAAGGTGAGGAGAGAGGGTTGTAAGAGGGAGATAACTTTTTAAAAAACATGTTTTTACTACCATTTAAAGACGTAATATAACCTATTTATTTTAGCCTCTGAATGTTTAATGTTGAACCATAAATTCTAAATGCTAAAATATGATTGTGGATAATTGTGTTTGTTTTTTTAACTGAATATAAGTAATTTGACTATTTTACCACTAGTAATTATTTACTAAAATGTCCTGTATCTTTCTCATCCATTCATTGGTTCATTCAAACATAAAATCTCACTGAAAATGTAATGAAGTAAAATAACATATTATAAGTGCACCAAACTAACCTTGACCTTGCACATATCCAAATCCAACAATATTTCCAAATCACAAATCACAATCTGTTTAGGCAAACCAACACTCACATCATGTCTATCAATTTCCACTCCCTCAACAACCTGTAACATCGAAATCCAATTATGAATCCGCTCAATCTTATTCGACGAATCCATCACACAAACCTTAGGGTTGTTTAAATCAAACTCCTCTAACTGTTTTTCCAAGTCTTCATCGTACACTTTGTGGATCACACATTTGAACGGGCTTTGCTCGATTAGCGGCTTGTGCGTGTTAATTTGGATTGAGTTGAGGCCTCGATTAAAGGCAAAGGTGAGGAGAGATGGTTGCATAAGGGAGATGACTTTTCAGAAAAACATGTTTTTACTAAAAATGAAAAACACGTAATATAAATTATTTAGAAAATTTTATTTTGATGAGACCAATTAGGAAATATCTTAAGTAAACAAAAGCTCCCTTGCTTTTTTAGCCTTCGAATGTTTAATATTGAATGCTAAACTAAACTATGATTGCCGAAAGTGTATTTGTTTTTTTAATCTCATTTAAACTTATATGACTCTTAATGTTGAATATAAGTGATTTGACAAATTTACCACTAGTAATTATTTACTAAAATGCCATTTCTCTTTCTCATCCATTCAGTGGTTCATTCAAACCTAAAGTAATGAAACATAATAACACATTATAAATGTACCAAACTAACCTTGACCTTGCGCATATCCAAATCCAACAACATTTCCAAATAACAAACCACAATTTGTTTACATCGTGTCCATCAATTTCCACTCCCTCAACAACCTCTAACATCGAAATCCTATTATGAATCTGCTCAATCTTATCCGATGAATCCACCACACAAACCCTATGGTTGTTTAAATCAAACTCCTCCAACTATTTTTTTCAGTCTTCACCGTACACTTTGTGGATCACTATGAAGCATGGACTCGACACGTAATACGTGTTTTGACACGACACGCGACACGCGACACGTGATTTTTCCAAAAACTAAGATACGACACGCTAGGATACGTATAATATAAAATATATATTTAAATATATATATATTAATGAAATAAAACAGATTTTTCCTTTAAAATACATTATTATTAGAGCATTCTTAACATGAAATTAAGAAAAAGGACCATATAAAACAAAATTTAAACATTAAAAATCATAAATAAAGTAGAATCACCATCACATAATAAAAATAAAATAAAAAAATTTAATAAAAATTAAAAAAACATGTCCTTTTACGTGTCCCGTGTCCGCAACATGTCCCAGCGTGTCCCAACGTGTCCTTTTACGTGTCCTAGCGTGTCGGCAACATGTCCTAACGTGTCCCGACGTGTCGGACTCATGTCAAAGCCGACTCGTGACTTCCAGGAGAGTGTCCGTGCTTCATAGATCATGCATTTGAACGGGCTTTGCTCGATTAGCGGCCTGTGCGTGTCAATTTGAATTAAGTCGAGGCCGCGATTAAAGGCGAAGGTGAGTTTTAGATGGTTGCATAAGGGAGATGACTTTTCAGAAAAACATGTTTTTACTACCAATGAAAAACATGTAATATAAACTATTTAGAAAATTCTATTTTGATGAGACCATTTAGGAAATATCTTAAGTAAATAAAAGCCCCCTTGCTTTTTTAGCCTTCGAATGTTTAATACTGAATACTAAACTAAACTATGATTACCGAAAAAAGTGTGTTTTTATTTTGTTTAAACTTATATGACTCTTAATGTTGAATATAAGTGATTTGACAATTTTACTAAAATGTCATTTCTCTTTCTCCTCCATCCAGTGGTTCATTCAAACCTAAAGTAATAAAACATAATTACACATAATATAAATGTACCAAACTAACCTTGACCTTGCCCATATCCAAATCCAACAGCGTTTCCAAATAACATTCCACAATTTGTTTCAAAACACCAACACTCACATCATGCCCATAAATTTCCACTCGATAAACAACCTCTAACATCAAAATCCGATTATGAATCCACTCGACTTTCTCCGACAAATCAACCACACAAACCCTAGGGTTGTTTAAAGCAAAATCCTCCAACTGTTTTTTCCACTCTTCATCGTACACTTTGTGAATCACGTAATTGAACGGGCCTTGTTCGATTAAAGGCTTTTGAGTGTCGATTTGGATTAAATCGAGGCCGCAAGTGAAGGTGATGGTGAGGAGGGAGGTGTTGCATGAGGGAGAGGACTTTTTGGGGGGAGAAAGCGTAGCCTATGCGGAATGTAATTGGTTGTGTTGACATTGTTGGGGGGTGGGGGGGTAGATGAATGCTCATGAAATTGAAAATTTAAGAGATGGTTTGTTTGGAGAGTTAGGGGAATTTGGAGAGCTAGGGGAATCGAATAGGAAAGTGGAGTGAGTGGGGGATATTTTGATTCGTAGCGTCAATGGTCTAAAATTTGGAAATAGTTAGAAGATAAACCAAAAGAATCGAACCAAGCAATAGAGGAGTTTTTTAAGAAAAATGGGATTAAAAAACTGAGAAATAGGTCCGAAAGACTTTAAAAACTAAAAATTACAGATAATTGAACAATTAAGTATTTTTGCACATGTATTGTCCTTTAACTAACTAAATTTTTGACTACTTAGGACAATTAATGTTATCTACTTTCCTTTTATACAATTTTGCCACTAAAATGTATAAAATAAAATAATTTAGCGTATCAGTATCCTACATTTTTGAAAAATCATGTATCCCATGTCACGAATCGTGTCGTATCCCGTATTGTGTGTCAAGTCCGTGCTTCCTAAAATAACACATTACAAAGGTTGTTTTTAAATGCACCCACCAAATCTTGCATATCACCCCACTTTTGATCCAAATATTGGTTTTAGAATGTGAATAAATGGGGTGAGGTGAAAGATTTTGTAGGTTCATTTAAAAACTCCCATTATAAAGGGTATTTTTATTAACACCCCGTTTATCATTATACATACCCACTTGTAAGTTGTTAGAATTCAAGGATGAAGTTTATTAGGAGACCTTAATACTCCTTTCAAAACAGACCGATTCAACTGGAACTCCTCTTTTAAATATATACGAATAGGTGACTTGATTATACGAAGTGAGAATGTGAACATATATCTTCATTTGTCATAAACAAAAAACATCAAAAACTATGTTAAAAGTTATGAATTTACTCCCGCATATAATTTGGGAAACCACCTATAAAACATGAATACCTTTAAAGGAACAATTCTTTTTTTTTTTGCTTTTGAGGAACAACTCATTACAAACATAAAATAAATTACATTCAGGTTTGAAGCCACTTCTAAACAGAATGGTCAACAACAAGGCTCGTGAATTTTTCGCTAAATCTGCATACTTTTTTGGGACATGTGGATGGTCATCAATGCTTACAGATATGTTTTTGTCATTTCTTACTTCTGATTGTGTGTAGCTTTTGTTTCAGCCTTTTCAACTGATCAAAAGAATTCATGTTTTAGTTTAATAAAAAGAAATAAGAAACATGAATGAGGCCTTTTTTATATTCTTTATTCCAGCAACATAAGTTTTTTTAAAAATATCAATTGTTGATGATAAACTTAGTCCAAAGCATACAATAACTATGAAGTTTGGGTGTTAATTGTTGGGAAAACTTTACTGAATGAGTGAAGCTTTAAGATTGGTTTTCTAGTAATGGTTAGACAAGGAGCTCCAATGGTTTTGGATTAATCCAAAGATATTTGAATTTATAAACTTAAAAAGATTCCTCTTTATTTTTCTATAAACCCCATTCGTAGGGTGGATTAAATGATTTTAAACCCATTATTATGGGTGTAAGGGGATAGAGACAGAAAAGCACGGCTTAAACAAAAGCTCCCATTATCAATATATTTAAAATACGTACAATAAAGAAAAAACTAACCTCACACTCGCTCATATCCAACTCCAACAACGTTTCCAAATCAAAAACACAATCTGTTCGGGAACACCAACACTGACACTCTTGCTCAATTTCCACTCCGTCAAAAACCTCCTAACATCGAAATCCGATCATGAATCTGCTCAATCTTATCTGGCGAATCCACCACACAAACCCTAGGGTTCTTTAAAGCAAAATCGTCCAACTGCTTTTTCCACTCTTCGTCGTACACTTTGTGGTGTGGATCACGCAATCGAACGGACCTAGTTCGATTAGTAGCTTGGTAGCGTCGAATTGGATTAAATCGAGGCCGCAACTGGAGGCGAAGGTGAGGAGAGATGGTTGCAAGAGGGAGATGACTTCTTAGAAAAACATGTTTTTACTCCCAAGTGAAAAACATGTTTTTACTCCAAGTGAAAAACATGTAAGGTAATATAACCTATTTAGAAAATTTCCTTTGATGAAACCAATTACGAAATATCTTGTGTAAAAAAAAGCTCCCTCGTTTTTTAGCCTAATGCTCAACTCTGAATTCTGAATGCTAAACACTACTTGCCGCCGAAAAGTGTTTGTTTTTTTATCCTGTTTAAACATATTTGACTATTAATGTTGAATATAAGTAATTAGACTATTTTACCACTAGTAATTATTTACTATAAAGTCCTTTCTCTTTCTAATCTTGAAAATCTCACAGAAAAGGTAATGAATTATAATAACACATATTATAAATGTACCAAACTGACCTTGAACTTGCGGATATCCAAATCCAGCAATGTTTCCAAATCAGAAACCACCACCTGTTTCGGAACACCACACTCACATCATGTCCATCAGTTTCCACTCCCTCAACAAGCTCCAACATCGAAATCCGATTATGAATCCGCTTAATCTTATCCGGCGAATTCACCACGCAAACCCTAGGGTTCTTTAAAGAAAACTCCTCCAACTGTTTTTTCCACTCTTCATCCTACACCTTGTGGATCACGCAATCGAACTGCCTTACTCGATTAGTGGTTTGTGAGTGTCGATTTGGACTAAATCGAGGCCACGATTGGAAGCCAAGGTGAGGAGAAATGATTGCAAGAGGGAGATTGACTTTTTAGAAAAACATGTTTTTACTACCAGTGAAAAACATGTAATATTATCTATTTAAAACAATTTCTTTTGATAAGACCAATTAAGAAATATCTTAAGTAAACAAAAGCTCCCTCTTTTATTTAGCCTCCGAATGTTTAATGTTGAACTCTAAATTCTAAATATTAAACAATAATTGTTGAAAAGTGTGCTTTTAGGGGGGTTTCTTTGACTTTAATACATTACTAATATTTGATTTTATGACATTTTTTGTCGCTAAATGTCACCAAAGATCACTTTTAGTAGTGAAATTTTCACATTTAGCAATGAAAAAATGTACTAAAGTCTAATAAGCAGATAAAGTTGTATTAAAGTCTAAAATTGAATATTAGTAATATATTAAAGTAAAAAAAAAAAACTTGTTTTCTTATCTTTTATAAACTTATTTGACTCTTATTGTTGAATATATGTAATTTGACTATTTTATCACTAGTAATCATTTACTAAAATATCATTTCTGGTGTTGGAGAGCGGCTCATATACATAAGTATACACACCGCTGGCACAAATCATTTTTTTTTTAAATATTAAAAAAAATATTTTTGAGTTGAGATTTTTTGTGTAGTAGTTAAACATTTCAAGGGACCAATATAAAAAAATAATCTCAAAATAATCTTTTTTGCTATTTGAAAAAAATTGGTCAAACTTTCGCAGCTCGTCATATAAAAAAATTAAGCCGAAATATAATTTTTTTACTATTTTAAAAAAATAGGTATGTATAATTGGTATCTATGAAGCATGGACACTCTCCCGGAAGCCACGAGTCGCGTGTCGTGTCGAAACACGTATTATGTGCGAGCTCCGACGCGTTACCTTGTTATTTGAATTTGGTGATGGTGATTCTACTTTATTTATGATTTTTAATGTTAAAATGTATTCGAATTTTGTTTTTTATAGTCCATTTTCTTAATTTCATGTTAAGAATGCTCTAATAATGTATTTTATGGAAAAATATGTTTCATTTCATTAATATATAAATTTAAATATATATTATATATTATACTTATCCTAGCGTATCGTATCCAAGGTTCTAAAAAACGCGGAGCGTAATCGAGGCGTGGAGGCCAAGCCTTAAGCCTTAGAAGCCTAAGCGGGCCTTAAGCGTAGAAAGGCGTGAAAAGGCGTTTAGGCCTTTTTAATATTTTTTAACCATAACAAGGTTATTAAAATACTAAAATTGTACATATCATAAAAATGTGTGAATATTTGCAAATTAAAATACTATTTGATTATTTTGGATGAGATAATGGTCTGGTTTGTAAAAAAATCTTTAAAAGGCGATATCGTTTCACTGAAGCATTGTTGTTTTTAGAGAAAAAGTGCACCTTAAGGGTTTTACGAAGCATAAGGCGTCAAAAGCTTAAGGCGGGGCGTTTCTCCCAAGCCTCAAGCCTAGGCGGATTTTTTAGAACAGTGGTCGTATCCTAGTTTTTTTAATAATCACGTGTCGCGTATCGCGTGTCGAAATGCGTATTACGAGTTCGTGCTTCATGCCTTGGTACGTATATTTGGTCCTGTATGTAGTGCTAAATAGTGTCTGTTTAATAATGATTAAGAGGCCAACGGCTATATTATGAATGAGTCTAAATACATCCATTAAGACTAACATAAAAACATTCAGACTTGAGATTTCACATTCAAACTTTCGATGAACAAATAAATGCAAGCTTAGACGTCCGATGAGTCCTTCATTCTAACATAAAAACGTAAAATCTCACAATGAAGTACAATAACACATGTTATAAATGTAGCAAACTAACCTTAAATTTACGCATATCCAAATTCAACAACATTTCCAAATCAGAAACCACAATCTGTTTAGGCACACCAACTCTCACATCATGTCCATCAATTTCCAGTCCCTCAACAACCTCTAATATCAAAATCCGATCATGAATCCGATCAATCTTAGCGAGAGAATCAACAACACAAACCCTAGGATTCTTCAAAGCAAAATCCTCCAAGTTATTTTTCCAATCTTCATCGTACACTTTGTGGATCACGCAGTCGAATGAGCCTTGCTCGGTCAGAGGTTTGTTAGTGTCGATTTGGATCGAGCCAAGTGGAGGCGAAGGTGTGGAGCGAGGGTTGCATGAGGGAGCTCAATTGTTGGGGGGGGAATGCGTAGCCTATACGAAATCGACATTGTTGTGGAGATTTGGATGAAAATCCAAATTTTATTAGTGGTGGTACATATGAAGAGAACAAGTACAATGTGGATTTTATAAGTTGTTTGTGAAGAATAAAAGTTTTAAGGAATCAAATAAAAGCGAGTGGGGGATATTAATAATCTAATAATTGCAAGTAGCGCACTTGTAAAGCTATAACGAATCGAAGCAAAAGATAACTATGTCCAGTTTCAGAGAGTCGGAGACGGATGGGCGGCAAATACATTAGTAGTGCGAGTTGTGGGCGTGTCATTAGGGACCGTTTGGTTGAAAAGTGATGAAATTTTTACCGTGCTAACAAAAATTCAAATGTTTTATAGAATTAATGATAAACATAATAAATAAAAACAATTAATTAAAAAAATAATTTTTAATATAAAATATATATTAAAAATATAGTTTCTAAAAATGATGGGAATCCATTTTTTTTCTTTTTTTTTTCATTGTATTTTCTATTTTTAGTTTTTTTTTGGCATTTTCTTTCCTTAATTAGTTTTCAAGCATGTTTAGGACTAATTAGGCATTCTTTTATTTTTAGTTGGGTATTTTAGTCATTTTAGCTAATTACTTGATTAGCAAGTATTCCTCTCATATAAATACCTATTGTAATCTCATTTGTATTCATTCTCCAATTCTTGAAATATAAGAACTATTTTGTTTCTCTCTCTAGAAATCATATTGTCTTGACTTTTAGGTCAATGACGTGTAGGTCAAATTGGTATCAGAGCGGGTGTCGCTCCAAACATTGGTGGTAGTGTGTATCGGTGTGTGTAGAATATCAAATTGTGCCCTACATTCTCAATGGCCCCGAAGAAGGCAACACGAATTCAAGATGAAATTAATGAAGAGTTTAGACAAAACCATCAAGAATTGAAAGAAGATTTGATGGAAAGCAATTGTGAGATAAAACAACAAATGGATGCCAGATTACAAAACCCTAGTTCATCCATCATTAGTCCTGAAATGATCACAAGACAAATTTCCACCCAAGAATCCCCAGAACCCAATCTCCACAGGCCCGAAAAACAACCCAAAGTTACTGAACATCTTTCTGAACAAATTCTGGAGCCGGAACTCTCAATTCTTGGACCAAATCCCGCTGACAAAGGTTGGACAGAACCTCTGCTGCGTCGGACCACCATTCCGATAATCGACGCCCCTCCACGTGCTCCCAACCCATTCGACTATAACCAACGACCCTCAAACTCCTATTCCGGCCCATTAACAGACCAAAGAAACCCTAATTTTCCCCTATGCTGTCCAGTCGACATCTCAAAGGCCCAAAACACTACTGTCCAGGTTGAAATACCAGTCAAGAAGGCCCCTCAAGGTCATTCCGACCCCGGAAGGCATCCCAAACCCATTGATCCTACTATCGAGCAGATGTCTCCCTTTTTCGGCCAAAAAAAAAAAAACTAACCCAAACCCATTTTTGTCAAGAACCAATTCTCATTCAAACAATAACCCTTCAAGAATTACCCAAAGCCCCAAACACAATTCCCCTCAACCAACCACCCAATCTCAATCCTATTCGACCACCCGAACCACCTAACCCATATGATTTTGGTATTTTTGAATATCAAAACATTGATCCACATTTGCATCCTCACGCACCACCGTACATACCACCTCCACCATTTTCCCATCATACCCCTTCACATCATGACCTCGCTCTACTTTACACCGATTTTTCTTCCTTCTCTGATACTGGGGATACTCACCGTAGTATATTCGAGTGGTTTCCCCCACCCGGCGCCCATCGTCCCATTCCACTACGAGATCGTCAGTGTTTCAATTGTGGAGAATGTGGTCACTTAATTGGCACGTGCCCCCACTATCAGCACGGTCCCCGAGCACCTCATATGGTCCCGCATGATCCTCCTCGTCCACCACCTGTACAGATGCCACCGGTCCCGATTGATTATGTTGCACCTGCACCAAGTGATGTGATGGGCCTGAGAGCTCATCAGGATGAAGAACCACTCTCATTAGCACTCCAGTTACTTTCACAGAGTCTCCACGGGAATACCTGCATAGATATTCCTATGTTCGATTGTAGATTCTCCCCGAATGATATGACCGACTGGCTCGCCGCTATGAAGACAGTTTTCGATTACAAGCGAGTTCGGGGCCGCTCATGTGTTCTTCTAGCTGTCACCAAATTTCAGGATTTTGCCCGTGTTTGGTGAAATGATCTTTGTTATCGTAGGACGGCTGCAGGACTCCCTCTTATTCAAGACTGGCTCAATCTCAAGGCCACTCTTCAGGCCTCCTTTATACCCCCACATACGAGCGAGGCCTCTTTACGAGTCTCTCCAGCAGGATACGTCTTCGGTAGTGGAGTATACGGAGCAGTTCCAGCTCGTCTGCCCGAGACTGAGGATCAGCGGATCAGCCGCTATATTCTGGGACTCCAACCACATATTCAGCCCGACCTTGGATTGAGAGAGATACCGACCTTTCTGAAGGCGGTAGAGTATGCTACCAAGGTCGAGGCTTATCATGCAGCCCTAACAGCTCCTCCAGCATCCTGACCTCCACCTTCCTTGAATTATGTTTCCCCTGCAGCATCAGCATCGACATCTTTTGTTACTACTCCAGCTACCACCACTTTCGCTGCAACCCATTCAGACCCTCCCACATTTCGGTGCTTTAATTGAGAGACCGTGGGATGAGCTTCAGATTGCCCTCTGCCACATCGTTGGGCCCTGTTAGCGATGGATCAGTCACCAGAGTATCTCGATGAGATGACCGAACATCCTTTTAGCCATGCATTGATTACAGTTTTAGAGGGTGACTCTGTTGGCCTTCCCCTTTGAGTTCGTGAACGAACTCTTTTTGAGGGGAGGAGAGTGATGGGATTTCATTTATTTTTCTTTTATTTTCATTGTATTTTCTATTTTTAGTTAATTTTACGGCTTTTCTTTCCTTAATTAGTTTCCAAGCATGTTTGTGACTAATTACGGCTTTTCTTTTATTTTTAGTTGGGTATTTTAGTTATTTTAGCTAATTACTTGATTAGCAAGTAATTCCTCTCATATAAATACCTATTGTAATCTCATCTGTATTCATTCTCCAATTCTTAAAATATAAGAACTATTTTGTTTCTCTCTCTAGAAATCATATTGTCTTGATTTTAACATCATTGATGTGTAGTTCGCGTCAAAAAAAAATAACAGCTTATAATGAAAAAGAATTGTTCTTAAAAAAATAATTTTTAATAATAAATACGCGTGAAACAAGGCAGCGTATAGGACTAAGATTGAGACTACTTAGGCGGGGTAACGTTACTAGGGTGTTTAAAATACATGCGTTAGATGTGCACGGTAGATGAGGGGTGAGGAGTATCTCATGAAAGTGCGACACCAGTTTAAATATGAAAAATCGCATTGCATATTTATTAATGTATTTTAAACACTTGCATAATATTTTTAAACGGTTTTGAGTTCTGACTCGTATCAAACTATTTTCAAAACTTATAGGTGATCAACCACAGGGATGCTTGGTATAACCATCTTTCTAGTCAGGCGATGTTGCAGGAACTGTGAATGCCTCAAGGTTTGATTAAAAGCTTTCATCCTTAAGATATACATAGGAGGTACTTCAAAGTTATTCCGAGCATGTCGCCCAGTTACTTGGTATTTATTTTATTCAAATGTTGTTTTTTTGTCAATTAGTGGAATTATTGGATTGTGATCTTATCGAGTGTTATCGGTTAATTTATTTATGCTCCAGAATTTAACTATTCTACCACGAATAATCATTTACTAAAACATGTTGTTTTTACCTTTTAAATTTGAATCGTTCAAACTGAAGAGGTAGTATATAGTGTTTGTTTTTTAAATAATTAAAGAGTAATAATTATATTTGATGAAGAAGTAAATGTATGTCTGAAGTCTGAATCGGTCTAAATACATTGAGAAAGAGGTATATTCACGCGTAAAAACAAACATATGTTCCAGATTGAGACTTCTGATGAAAAAACAAACGCAGCCTTAGACGTCCGATGAAGTACAATAACACATGTTATAAATGTAGCAAACTAACCTTTACATTGCGCATATCCAAATTCGACAACGTTTCCAAATCAGAAACCACAATCTGTTTTGGCACACCAAACCTAACATCCTGTTGTTGAATTTCCACTCCGTCAACAACCTCCAACATCGAAATCCGATCATAAATTCGCTCAATCTCAGCAAGAGAATCGACAACACAAACCCTAGGATTCTTCAAAGCAAAATCCTCGAAGTTATATTTCCAGTCTTCATCATACACTTTGTGGATCACACAATCAAACGGACCTTGGTCGGTTAAAGGCTTGTGAATGTCGATTTGGATAAAGTCTAGGCCGCGTGCGGAGGCGAACGCGAGGAGACAGGGTTGCATGAGCGAGCTCACTTTTGGGGGGGAAAATGCGTAGCCTATGCGGAATCTACGTTCTTGTGTTGACATTGTTGGCTGAAAACGCAAAGCGTTAGGTGCATATGAAGTGGAATGTGAATTTAATTTGGGGGTGTAAAAATTTATAAGTTTGAAGGAATCGAATAAGAGCGGATGAGTGGGGAGTATTTTATTTTGATGCTTGGT
The DNA here is from genome assembly GCA_949130495.1 of Sambucus nigra. NCBI lineage: Eukaryota > Viridiplantae > Streptophyta > Magnoliopsida > Dipsacales > Adoxaceae > Sambucus > Sambucus nigra. Next base: position 406,502,502 of record OX422224.1, read on the forward strand.
TTGAATCGCCTAAAATTTGCAGGTAGCGAACTAAAATAGCGTAAGAATCTAAGCAAAAGATAACTATGTGCATAGTAGAGTTGGGGAAATACGCGGGTAAGGCAACTTGTGGCCGTATAGCGTTTCTACGAATAAATGAAGTTCGTATCAACTACAAATAATTTTGTTTTAGTATTAATTTAGGTTCTTACAATTTATATTGGTTCGTAAGAAATTCCAGCGAACTCATATACACTTTCATCATTTTTGCCATCAACAGTGTAGAACAGTCCACTCACGAAAGGTAAATCTACTTAAATCATATTATCCAAAAAATAAATGGGGCTACTTTTAAAATAAATATGACCATATTTAAGTTAATATTTTTTATTGCTTTTATCGACTTAGAGAGAGGGAGAGGGAGAGGGAGAGGGAGAGGGAATGGGAGGGATAAGGTCGGGATTTCTTCAAAATGAAGGTGAAAGGGTACACACATGAAAAAGAGATGAATGAGTCAAAAACGTAGGAGGGGAGAGAGAACAAGAAAGAGGAAAGGGCAAAGACACATAAATATGTTGGGAAGAGAGAGAGAGAGTAGCAACAATAGTAAATGGGTGGGGAAGAGAGTGCAAAACAAGATTGAAAAAAAATACAACTTGAGAGTTGCCACGTGTATCCTCTAAAGGGGTTTCACATTAAAAGTTCTTGTGGAGCGTTTTATAATATATAATATAAGATATAGATATCTATAAATAAGTTTTCATTTTTATTGTCTGCTTATTCTTTTGAAGGTGCTCAATTTTTGGTTTAATTACATTCTGTCAATTAGAAATTATCATATGGTGTGTTGCCAATACATGACCTTCCAAAGGAATCTCATTAACTAATAACCTTCTCTTTATAAATGTATAATTCTTTATTAATGTGAGGTATTACACTGTTAGAAGTACCCTTCGTTGTGATACAACATACCATTTTCTAAAGAAACTAAAATATATCTTATAATAATATGTAAATCTTTGTAAAAGCGTAATGTTCACTACTTTCGATATCTATATAAAGTTGTATATTATTACATAAGATAGATCTAAGAGGGGGAAAAGGGAAAACGTGTATAAGTAGGACATAAACATAAAAAGGAAAAAATATATGATTGTATATCAAGTTTATTTGGGTCTAATTTGTGTTTCTTTGTCATGCAGATTCCTTCTCCCTAATGAAACATAGTACGGATAGAACTGATTCGGTTCTTCAGAACTTCACAACAGATGAAGTAGCTCAAATTTTTATTTTGAGCGACTAATTTCTTCATGATTTCTTTTTTCCAAACACATGGTTCATAATTCGCAGGAGTTTATGGATATTTTAGAAGTTTTTTCCCTGTATGAATTATGAGATATAAAGTCCTTAGTATTAAGCATAGAATACCCAATTCGTAGACCCCAAACAGGAATTTGAAACATTGTCCTAATTATCATCCACCTTCCCACAACATATTTTTATCTCTCCTATGCACAAATAAATGGTACGTAGTCCGATTTATAATAGGTATATGTAGATAACTTGCCACGTGGACAATATAGATATAAAGGAGCATTTAAGAGCTGTAGAGCATTTTATAATACATACACATGCATAATTTTGTGTACATGAACTTATATAATGTTTATTTATTATAATGGTGTATATAAGTAATATAATCATTTTACCCCTCGTGATTATTTACTAAAATGTCAATTCTCTTTCTTGTTCATTCAATGGTTCATTCAAACATAAACACGTAAATGTAATGAAGTATAATAACAGATATTATAAATGTATTCAAATACATACATATAAACCAAACTGGAGGTTGTTTGTTTTTAGCTCATAAGTCTGAATCTGAACCATTCAGACTTGAGAGGTACTCGATTAGTGGTTTGTGAGTGTCGATTTGTACTAAATCGAGGCCGCGATTGGAGGTGAAGGTGAGGAGAAATGGTTGCAAGAGGGAGATGACTTTTAGAAGAACATGTTTTTACTACCAGTGAAAAACATGTAATATGATTTATTTAAAAACAATTCTTTTTTATAAGAACAATTAGGAAATATCTTATGTAAACAAAAGCTCCTTTTTTTTTAGCCTTCGAATGTTTGATGTTGAACTCCGAATTCTAAATGCTAAACTATTATTGTTGAAAAGTGTATTTTTTTTAGTTCTTTTACTTTTTACTTTAATACATTACTACTCTTCGATTGTAAACTTTAATACAACTTTATTAGTTTCCTGGACTCTAGTAAATTTTCCGTCAGTAAATGTCACCAAAGATCACTTTTAATGGCGAAATTTTCACGTTTAGCAACGAAAATATACTAAAGTCTAATAAAGTGAAATAGTTGTATTAAAGTCTAAAATCAAATATTAGTAATGCACTAAAGTTAAAAAAAAAAAAAAAAAAACCTTGTTTTTTTATCTTTTTTGAACTTGTTTGACTCTTAGTTTTGAATATATGTAATTTGACTATTCTACCACTGGTAATCATTTACTAAATATCATTTCTGAGATGTTATTTGTTTTTACCCCTTAAATCTGAATCATTCAAATCTAAAAGGTGCTAATGTTTGTTTTTTTAATGATTAAGACGCTAACTGCTATATTTGCCCCTGAATAATTAAGAGGTAAATATAACTATAAAATTTGAATTAGTCTAAATACATTCATTCATAGGTGTATTAATAAAAAAACAATTATTTTTTTTATTAATACACCTATGAATTAATGTATTCAAACTGATTCAATTCAGACTTCAGATTCAGATGTAGCTCTATCTCTTAATCATTAAGAGCCAAATATAACCGTTAGCCTCTTAATCTTTTAAAAAAACAATCACTTGTTGGTACATCAGATGAGTTCTTCATTTAAACATAAAAACGTAAAATCTCGCAAAGAAGTACAAATGTAGCAAACTAACCTTGGCATTGCGCATATCCAAATTCAACAACGTTTCCAAATCAGAAACCACAATTTGTTTAGGCACACCCACACTCACATCATGTCCATCAATTTCCACTCCCTCAACAACCTCCAACATCGAAATCCGATCATGAATCCGCTCAATCTCAGCGAGAGAATCGACAACACAAACCCTAGGGTTCTTCAAAGCAAAATCCTCCAAGTTATTTTTCCAGTCCTGATCGTACACTTTGTGGATCACACAATCAAACGGACCTTGGTCGGTTAAAGGCTTTTTAGTGTCGATTTGGATAAAGTCTAGGCCGCGAGCGGAGGCGAAGGCGAGGAGAGAGGGTTGCATGAGGGAGCTCACTTTTTTGGGGGAAAATGCGTAGCCTATGCGGAATCTACGTTCTTGTATTGACATTGTTGGGTGAAAATGCAAAGTGTTGGTGCATATGAAGGGGAATATGAATTTGATTTGGGGGTGTAAAAATTTATAAGTTTGAAGGAATCGAATAAGAGCGGATGAGTGGGGAGTGTTTTATTTTGATGCTTGGTTTGAATGGCTAAAATTTGCAGGTAGCGAACTAATATATAGCTTAAGAATCTAAGCAAAAGATAACTTTATGCACAATAGAATTCGCGGGTCGGATTTTCTACGAACAAATAAAATTCGTCGTAGCGGTATATAATTATTTTTTAATATTTATTTAGGTTCTTAGGAATTATATTACTTTGTAAGAACTTTCAACAAATTAATATAGTTTCTAGGAACTATTTAGATACCAACACTTTCATCACTTTTGTCATCACATTCCACTCACGAAAGGTAAATCTACTTTTTGATTTGGTAAACTTACATGTTGAGAGCATCCACTATTGTGGCTGCTCTTACTCTATTTTTTATTGTTTTATCTGAGATACAGCGTATATTGTGTGTTGTGGGGTCAAGAATCACATCGGCACGTGCTCAGCCACGTACGCTTATAATTAAAGAAGACTACAAGTCAGAGAATAATCATTCAACTTAATTACTTGTAACGGATAATCATGATAGAGGATAAGTCTGAATTCTTAGGGATAGTTATTAGCGGGGTTTAAAGCTCTCTTATGTTGTCTTGTAAATGTAAATCACACCCTCCCTTCATGATATGCGTATGCATCATTGTAACGTCGAGCAGTACTACAACTCTGTCGACTTCACTTAACCCTAGCAACTCGTAGACGTAGGCACGTTGTCGAACCACGTATATCTTGTGTTGTGTGTGTAATCTCATTACTTTTTTTCATTGTTATTCTTGTTTGGCTTGTGCGCATTGGATATCAATATTTGAAGAAAATTACCACCTACAATCGGCTCCGTTTATGGGAATCGTCTAAGTTATTTGCCACGAGCCAATTATCTAATGACCAAAATCTCGATGACCGTGAGGGTCATCGTCAGCATAGTCATCGAGACTGGGAGGGTCACCATTTGTACTATGATAGTTATAACCACCGGGAGGGTCGACAAGCTTCTCCCTTCCCCCAATGGGTCGGGCCAGAGATTGGTGATAATCACCAACCACCCGACGTGTGTTATAATCCTCGTGAGAAGAGGACCGGTGAAAGTGACAAGCTTAAACAATCTAACCAGATCTCAAGGCTCATTGACAACTATGAGAAGTGCCTTCGAAACGAGCGGGATGCTAATAGGCATCAACAATAGCAGAATGTTGTGCTCCAACGACGCCTGGAGAAGTTAGAGAGAGAAAGGCTTAAAGGGAGAAGCGACAATGTAGTCGCAAGTCGCGTACTCCTAGTCCTTGGGCGAGTAGAGTTCTCAACCGAAGGAGGAGAGCCTAGTGACAAAATGAGTCTTTCTCCTAGCGAGAAGTCACATAGAAGGAGCCCTCCTCTAACAAGCAATGAGGAAAGAGAGAGAACTCTATGATTTTATTAGGAGAGAGGTGAATAGACACCCTACTCATCACGAAGCACGTACAACCAAAGAGCTCCCAATAAGAGCTTGTTCAATTGAGCTATTAAGGAGTTTAAACTTCCTAAGAAGTTCATTGCCCCATTTTTCAATATCTATGGTGAAAAGACATATTGTACTGACCATGTCAGACAGTATTACAGGCGATGACGTTGTGCGATAGTGTATATTGCGCACCGAAATGGATACCCATCAAAAATTTATTTTGCACACCTAAAATATCATGTTAAAAAATTTACCCAAAGTTTAAAAGTTTTATCTTGTTTAAGCATGTGGATGACAAAAGATACGAAACAGTTTTTTGCTAAAAAATATTTATAAGGAAAAAAGTTTTTAGCAAAAAATAGTTTTTGAAAAAATACAGTTTGAACGTACAAAAAAATAATTTCTTACCCAAAAGCGAAACAATTTTAACGAAAAAAAAAACTATTTTTAATGAAAAACACATTTCAACAATAAAAAAAAAGTTTTTTAGCAAAAAATTGATTTAAAAAAAAAAATAGCCCCAAAAACAGTTTTAACGAAAAATAAAAACATTTAAAAAATAGTTTTTATCAAAATAAAAAAAAATGAACCAAAAAACAAGTTTTAAAAACAAATCAAAGGGATGACAAATTTGTGGGAAAATTTTGTTTACCTATATAGGTAAGGAAATTTTGCATGTGGAATGACAAATTATGTATGCGAACACGGGTATCATGCAAAATTTTCCATATAAACTAAGGTTTATTAAACACATAAAATGGTGGGAAAAACCTTCATTTACCACCATTTGCCACATTTGTCATGACAAGTGTGCCCTATCAAACGGACTCTAATGGTTTAAAACTTGACGAGTCGAGTTTAAATTCCTCTCATATAATAGTTAGGTCAAAACGGGTCGGGTGGATTTTGGGTCCAGTGAGAAACGAGTAAACCTGCCTAAGCCGATTTTTTTACTAACAAAATAAGATATAAAAAAAATTGAGGGTTTTTTCCACTAAACCTCCACTTTTTAATGTCACATGTGCTTTAACCGCCATTTTCTTAATCCTTCGACATAAACCACAAACTTTTAACATCGTGGTAACTCTGTTAGAAAATTTATATATCGTAATTAGAAATATACATCAAATTAAATTTTTGACCAAAATACCCTCTCACTTCATATTCTTCCCCAATTAAAACTTTAATTTTTCATCCAATCTTAAAACTGTGACACCCCGACTAATTAAATACCGGGTAGCTACTCCTTTATTAAATTAATACAAAATGCCAAGTTGGTTCAGTTCATAGCATCACTGTCGAAAAACGTTTTAACAATTACTAGCCACCTAATATTTAAAAAGTGAGTTTTCAATTTTTAATTAAATCCAATTAACATGCAATAAGTAGATTATGAAATGCTAACATAACCACCACAACATAATCACAATAGAATAACCATAAAATAATAAAGAGTCTGGAGGAATGCTCCTCACAACAATCCGAATACTGAAATAAATAAATACCAAGTCTGCATCACTAAATTAATTACAACCCAAAATCTGAAATAACTGAAAAGATAGAGTGTCTCTAAAAGAAATGGGGAAACATGCCCAACAAATGCCAAAATCTGATAATATAGAGTCAAGATCGAAAGTGGAGGCGTCTACTGTCAAGGTCCTGTAACTTCCACAGCAGCTACAGTACGTCACCTGAATGGAACTCCTATGCTTGGTGTCCTTGTGGCTGGGCACCTAAAAAGTTTTTACAAGAAAATATATTTGAAAGTAAACGGATCAGAGCCCGATTTTGAAAATAGTTTAAAATATAGCAAGTGTTTTAATGACATTAAACAATGAATGCAAAATACATGTTAGGACGTGCTCGCACATGAAATACTCACCTCTCGACTATCTGTGCACTCCTAACGTATCCGTACCGATTCTAGTTATTCCCATATCTAACTAGTCCAATACAAAAATCTAACATTGCTATACGATTCACGATTTAATTCCGGCATCTTCATTTAAACAGGGAGTTTTACTTTTCTTCACAGTTTCCCATATTAGTAATACTAATTATTAGAGATCTTCCATTTTATCTTTACATAACGTTGCTATTATTTATACTCACATTTATACATGACAGTTCATTTCAATTAACAGTGTATTATTCTCATCATAAATATACAATACTAGCACCCCGAGACTAAGCTGTGGTGCACACATACTCTGCTATCCAATCCCGGTACATCGCGTACATAAGGACCACGCATTCCGAATCTCTCAGGAATCATTCTCAAATAATAACAATCACAAATAATGGAGGCAAACATAGTTCACATCACATGGGTCACGCACATACCTACGCTCCCATGATCAGCAGACTTATTAACTTCTCAATAAGTCCTTCTCTGACCTATGTCCTCGAGGTACCAATCTAAATCCTCCCGTAGGCACATAAAGATTAGATGCCCCTAATCGAGCGCCGACCTCCCATGATAGCAAGTATGGTAGGTATGTTATACACAGATAACCACATATACTAAGCATTCATACTTCTTAGATATCTCAGTATATTATTAGAGGTATACTTCTCGTTCTTATACCCTCATCTAATGTTATACGTTTATAAGTCCCCGTTTGAAATGCATTAGAGTTGTCAACTCTTCTCGCGTAGTAATTAGGTAGTCGTTTCCAAATCCTCAATTGTCATCCGGTTTACTACAAGATTCTAAGTTCTATTCCTCAACGTACCCCAATTCTCACAATTATACCCACAAATCAATAAGGGAAGGTTAATTCTCCATTAATTTAGTCTACGGAACATTTGAAATAAAATCAGGCCTAAAAGGCCATTCTGTCAACTCGTTAGAAGTCTCGTTCGAACGAGTGTCGTTCGAACGAAAGGCTTCGAACGAACTACCAAATCGTTAGAAGGGATACTGACATCTCGTTAGAAGCTCGTTCGAAAGACCTGGGCAGGTCTTCAAACGAGATGGCAGAACACGCCCAGAAAATCCCCAACTCGTTTTTTCTTTAATCTTCTCTTCTCAAAATCCATCCTATGATCATCCAAACTAAGCTTTAATGTGTTTCAACTACGCTAAGTCCTCCTAGGTCACTCTTTAACATATATATGGGGTCACTCTTTAACCATCACAGTTGTCTACGCGAAAGAACTTTTATTATTATAAACCTGATATACAACGTATATTATTGTGGGGTGACATTTTTCCCTTGTCATGGAACAGTGTTTGGCATGCCTGTAACAATAACAATCACGTGATATCCTGCCATTGGAAAAAGTACACTCTCGTCCTTAGTTTGAGGCACTATGTGGATCCTTGGGTGTCCTTGAAAATTAGATAACTTTTTGTCCTGTTAAAATAATTACGTCCACCCACTACATTAAATAAAAATAAATAACCCAAATACTTATATTTTTTGTCTTACATTTAGTTGGATTGCAACACGGATGGTTACATAACAAACACATGGGTGTCACTGTTCCCTAGAGAGGGAATAGTGTTTAGCATGCCTGCAACAATGCAGGTCACATGGCATCCTACCATGGAAAAGACTACACTCTCATTCTTAGTCTGAGGCACTATGTAGATCCTTGAGTGACCTTGAAAAAAATGAGACAACTGATGAGTGCATTATTTTGTATATTTTATACCCAAATTTATACTTTGTTAGTCCCATTTTAGTGTATTTAATAATTTCTTAGGACTATTTTATTAAAAGGAGGAAAAAATACGAGAATGATTGAATTCATATTGAAAATGGTAATTTTAAATCAAAAATGGGCACTTCGATAATTTTACAATATTCTTTTGCTAATTTGTGAAAAAAGTTGCCTAGTGAAATTTTTGCAGATAATGATGGAATTTGGTGCAAATTGATGATCAATTCAAAAAAGGCGCGAAAAAGTTGATTTTTACGGTCGGTCGAAAAAATGTTGTTTCTACACTAAGTCGGAAATTTTTATTCTCCGATTTGGACGAAACTCGGCATGCGTGTTCAACAAGAAAATATAAGAGTTTTCGGGTGGGGGGAAATTCCGTCCCTTATCACGATCCAAAGATTAAAGAGGTGGAGAGATAGCTACCAACACTATTCGGCCTATCAGAGAGAGTCCCACCACAACTCAAATACCTCACCACTTGTCCTATAAAAAGGACCCTTGGGATCATAATTTCGGAGACAATTAGAGAGGACTTTCGTGGAGGATTTCGGGGAGCAACTTTGAGTGATTGTAATCAATTTGAGGGGCAAGTTTTTATCATTTTTTTAGAGGATTCAAGATTGTTGTGAGAGAACTATTTGTAAGTTTGGTTTATTAATGAAGATCTCTACTCATTCTTGCAATTTCTCTTTCATTATGGTAGCTTGATTCTTATATTAGGAGTAGGGTGAAGTTTATCATAGTTAACTAATATTGTCAGGTTGATTTTATCGTTGTTTATTCCCTACTTGTTTTAATTGTTATTAAAGATTCGGTATTCATTTTAAAGCGACACGAGAGTGTGTTTTAGAACCTTCAAGATTGTTTTGTCAAATCAAGTTTTGAGATTTAAAAATAGTAATTTTTGATGGATTATGCTTGCACTTTGATTGTTTTGATAGTCCATGCTTAAATACATTTGCGAATTTTAAAACTTTTATTTTCTAAGGGAACAGGGATTTTAGCCATCTATTAGAGACGTTAAAAATATTTTGATCATAACCGTCATATTTTCCGAATTAAACGCGGCGAGAGTCGGTTTAATTTGAGTTATAAAAAGGGAATGGCAACATTAAATTAGTGTGCAATATTAGTTACGTGATAAATGGACCCCGGATCCTAATTATTTCCTAATTGTTTACAAATCTCTTGCGTTACTCTCATTTATCGTAGTTGCTTTTATTTTGTATAATTTATAATTATTCTCTACCCCATTTGATCTAGTTGGACAGTTGTAATTCTTTTAATAATTAAAATTGACAAATCCTCGTGGGTTCGACCCGTACTTACACACGCTATTCTATAATAGCTCGTGCACTTGCGGTATTTTATAAATTGACAACAGGTTTTTGGCGCCGTTGCCGTGCACTCTCATTCTTAGTCTGAGGCACTATGTAGATCCTTGAGTGACCTTGAAAAAAATGAGACAACTTTATCTTGTTTGGTCAAAGTATTTACACCTACCACACCTAACATAAAATAAATAACCCAAGTACTTGCATTTTCTATCTTACCTTTAGTTGGACAACGACACAAAGGGTTACATAACAGACACATGGGTGACATTATTCCCTTATCAGGTAATAATGTCTTACATGTCTGAAACAATGCAAGTCAAATGGAATCATGCCATAGAAAATAATACACTCCCACTCTTAGTTTGAGCCACAATGTGGGTCCTTGAGTGGCCTTGAAAAAAATGAGACAAACTTTATCTTGTCCGATCAAAATATTCACACCCACTACACTGAACACAAAATAAATCACCCGGGTACTTATATTTTCTTCCTTACATTTATTTGGACTATAATATAAATGGTTACGCAACAAACACATAAGGTGACAATGTTCCCTTGTCATGGAATTATGTTTGGCATGCCTTCAACAATACAGGTCGCATGTGCTTAAATGCATATAGATATACTCAATTCGATTACCAACAATCTCAAAGGAGATATTTAGGGACACCACGAGTTATCTAGAAGATAATTTAGTTACTTGTACAACTCAATCTCTTATTTTCTACAACTATAAATTGTATACCCTGGCCCGGGGCAATGGGATGTAACCTCGGCTATTGAGAGGCACTAATAAGAACATAATAACCTCTCCGTGGACATAGGCAAGTTGCTGAACCACGTACATCTATTATTTTGTGTGTGATTATTTGCTTTCATCTCGATATTGCTTTTTGGATCTTTTTATTGTGATAATTCTTGCGCTCACAATTGGTACCGTTTGTGGGAAACGATTATTTTTTTCCTAAAAAAGCACTTATCAATAGAAAGCCTGTGATGTCTCACCACAGCGAAAATCTCCCTCAAGTTGGTGCAGGATGATCGAGCCCCGGTTAGGGCGAGGTTTGAGATTCATTAATAATCAAATCACAGGTTTCGCCTAGAGAGGCAACCTTCTGAAGAAAGTCAGGGACCACCTAGGTATACTCAGATCTCCAGGCTGGTTGGCGCTTATGAAGCTAGGCTTCGAGAGTAAGAGGAGTCAACATGCCTCCAGATGGAAGAGAATGATCACCTGCAAAGGCAACTTGAAAGGATGAAGAGAGATCCCATAGAGATACTAAAAAAAAGTCGTGATATGACTCCGAGTCCTCAGGAGAGAAACACTCGAAACAGGGGGAGGAGGATCTCTAGGCATGATTAAGATAGATCTGAACTCCCTAGGTCAGAGCGTGATCGACCCGAACGCGTCCGATCAGATAGGCACCACAGGAGCAATGATCGTTAAGATGAGGACATTAGAATTTGGGTCCATATAGAGATGGACCAACATTTAGTCCATCGAGGAGTTAGATCCACCAGGGGGTAGCTAGAAAAGCTCTCAACACCTAGATGAAATCCCCTTTCTTAAGGGATATTAAAGAAGAAGAAACCCCCCAAAGAAGTTTGTCGTTCCCAGGTTCAAGATCTACGATAGGAAGACGGATCATATAGATCACATTCGATAGTACAGGGACGTAATAACTCTGTGAAGCCATAATGATGCCTTGATGTGTAGAATATTCCATTCTAGCCTATATGACATAGCACATAAATGGTTCGAGAAGTTACCCCATAGGTCGGTTAAGAGTTTCAAAGCTCTAGTTGCTCGCTTCATAACCAGTAATTCCCATTCTAAGAGGATAGATTCACTTCTCACGATGAAGAAAAGGCTATAAAAGAACCTTTGTGACTATACTAAAAGGTACAGGAAGGTATTCAATGAAGTGGTGGACTGCTCGAAGCAGTTTGTGTTTCATCCTTCTAGATTGGTCTATCAAAAATATCTCTGTTGCACCAGTCGCTGACAAACAAGGAGGATAGCACCATTGACCACCTTATGGCTTATATTCAGAAATACACCAAGGTTGAGGATGTGGTTCGCTCTAATACAATGGACAATGATTAAGCAAAAACAAGCAAAGTAGGAGGTAATAGTGACACTTTAAAGAAAGGGAGTAAGAACTGGGGCAAGAACGGCTCTAAGAATAGGATAAGGTTGATCCTTCAAAGGCATTCCAGGTTGTTAACACGGTCTTCTATAAGATCTTGAGCAAGATCAAGGATCAACCATTAGTGAAGTGACCCAAGAAGATAGGTGGTGATCTAATGAAGTCTGCTGAGATGTGCATTCCATAAGGAAGGTGGCCACAAGATTGAGAACCTTAAGGCTCTGAAATCGCACTTGAAAGAGTTAGCCCAAGCTAGACATCTTAACGAGTACATATAGAAGAAAGATGAATAGGTTACAACTAATGGTGACCAAAAACCAGACAATGTCCTTAATGATGTAATGGGATGGGAGTTCGTGATGATCCATAGAACATCCGATGTAAAGCAAATCTAAGGGAATATTTTTCGGATGGAGCTGAAAAAGGTCATTGATGTCATAAAGGAATTTAAGATTGACCCTGTAAAGAGTCAAGCTAGCAAGTGTCGGTGATCGGAGGATGTCGACTACGCCAAACATGTCATCTTCACTAAAGAAGATTTGATTGGAGTAAGGACTCCGCATCATGATGCACTCGTGATAACTCTCAGAATTATAAATTGAGACATTGATAAGCTATTGGTAGACCAGGGAAGCTCATTAAAGGTGATGTACCTAGAACTATTCCACAAGCCGAGGCTCAACCTAACCTACCTCAAGGAGGCTACAATTTCATTGGTCGGCTTCGTAGGAAATATACAATGCCTTTGGGAAAGATAGTCTCTTGTCAGGGCAAAAATATTTTAAAGTTGATTGAGTTCTTAATTATGAATATAGAATCCCCATATCAATTCATTCTAGGCAGAGGCTGGTTGTACGCCATGAGAGTTGTACAAACTACCTACTACCAGAAGTTGAATTATATCATCGACCGGAGCGTGGTCGAGATTCGTGGAGACCAGGCCACTACAAGGAAGGTCTTTATCGTAGCTATTTTCTACCTAAAGGAGAAGAAGGAGGAACCAAAGGACGCTCTAGAGGAAGCCAAAGATAGGGCTATACCCTCTGAATAACAATTACAATACGATCGACCAGGGGTGGAGAAGACCAGGATCCACTCCGCTGACAGGGTCGTTAAAAGCCTGGAGGAAGTTAGTGTTGTTGACAGCTTGCTAGATCGAAAGTTTCTGATCGAAAATGCATTCACCGATCACAAAAAGGAACAGTTGATTGTCTTTTTTATTAGCAATCTGGATGTTTTTTGCATGGGCCATATGATCTGCCTGGGATTAATCTCGACACAGCCTGCCATCATCTGCATGTTGACCTAACATTTAAGACGATCATTCAGAAGGCACACCGAACAAACCTTGAGAAGGCTAAAGCGGTGGAAAAGCAAGTAGGAAAGCTTCTGGATGCATGATTCATTAGGGAATTCCATTTTCCTAAGTGGTTATCCAACCTAGTGGTAGCGCAAAAAAATAAGAATAGTTGGAGGGTCTACATTGATTTCACGGACCTCAACAGGGCCTGCCCCAAATAAAGTTTCCCACTCCCTAAGATTGATCAGTTGGTTGATGCCACGACAACTGGATGCCTACTCAGCTTACTATAAAATTCCATTATTCAACCCTGACCAAGATAAAACATCGTTCATAACCCGAGTAGGACTATACTGTTACAAAGTTATAACGTTCAGCCTAAAGAACACAGTAGAAACTTATCATAGGTTGGTCATAAAGATGTTCAAAAAATAGATGGGAGACACAATGGAGGTTTACATCGATGATATGTTAGTCAAGAGCAAGAACAAAGATGACCACCTCATGGACTTAGCCAGAATCCTCAGGAAGTTTCAGATGAAACTTAACGCAAGCAAGTGTTCATTCGGTGTCCACTCAGGTAGATTGTGGGTTAAAGATGGATTGAGGCCAATCCAAATCAAATTGACATGATCACTAAGCTCCAGCCTCCAAGGACGTTGCGAGATGTCAAAATCTTACCGGTATGCTCGCAGCGCTCAACCACTTCATCTCCAAGTCATTAGAATGCTGCTCACCACTCTTTCAACTTCTAAAGAAAGACAAGGGCCTTATGTGGAACGATGACTGCTCAAGAGATTTGGAGGAGATCAAGTCGTGCCTCAGCAAACCACCCCTATTAGTAATCCCTGATGACGGAGATCCTTTGTATCTCTATCTTAGAGTATCATACCATATTATTAGCTCGGCTCTGGTATGTGAGAAGGAAGGCGAACAATACCATATCTACTACGTTATCAAGACACTTTTGGAGGCAAAGCAATGCTACTTGCCCTTGGAGAAGCTAACCTATGTATTAGTGGTTGCCTCAAGGAAGCTTAATCACAAATTCAAAGCTCACTCAATAACAGTGACACTTTATATCCACTCAAAGTTATTCTTTAAAAAGTCAACCTCTCCGAACTCTCAAAGTGATTGGTTGAGCTCAGAAGGTTTGATATTCCCTTTCAGTCAAGAACATTAATTAAAGGATAAGTCTTGGCCAATTCCATCATTGAGTTTATGGGGACCAACCCAGTGAACAACAGGAAATGGAGCAGTCATTGGACCCTATACGTTGATGGAGCCTCCAATTCCAAGGGGGTAGGAGTAGGGAATGTCCTCGTGACACCAAAAGACGCTGTCATCGAATAAGGAATCAAGTTGGGATTTAAAGCCTCCAATAATGAAGTCGAATACGAAACACTGATTATTGCCCCGCGCAAAGTCCAGTTATCGGGGGTAAAGCACCTCAATATATTCGGCGATTCCAAACTAGTCTCCAAGCAGTTAAGTGGAGATTTTAACGTGAAAGATTATAGGATGGTAACCTACCTCACTGTAGTAAGAGGTGTTATATCAGGATTTGAGAAAGTTGATATTCAGTAGTTCCTCCAGGGACAGAATAGTCACGTTGACGCCTTAGCAGCCCTAAGCTCATTAGTGGACTTTGATCTCAGAAGACTATTCAGATATAGTTCCTCGCCCAGTAAAGAATCGTGGTCTCCAAGTAAGTTTTCCTAGCGAAAATAGTTCCTAGTTGGATGGATCCCATCATTGCCTATTTACGGAGTGATACGTTTTCGGATGACAGAAGATTAGCTCATCAAGTATGGGTGAAAGCAACCTATTTTTACCTTGCCCCAAGTGAGAAGCTCTACAAAAGATCATTCACAGGCCCCTACCTCGAGTGCGTTCACCCATAGAACACTAAGCAAGTTCTAAGCAAGCTTCATAATGATATTTATGGGAGTCATGCAGGAGGAAGGTTATTGGCTTTTCGAGTGATCAAGAAAGGATACTGGTGGCTTCACATGCAAAAGGATGCAAGTACCTACGTTCGCAAATGTGAAAATTGCCAAAAATTATCTCCCGTGGTTCACCATCCAGCTAGCGACCTAAAATCCTTGACTAATCCTTGGCCATTTGCGCCATAAGGATTATTAGATACTGTGGAACCATGACACGAATAAGAATGTGTCTCTAAAGTGCAGACTCTCTAGGCTCAAGTGCAAGCGTGTCGCGTTAGTAATAAACTAAGTAAGTCGGGATCGTCTCCATAGGGAAATAGGATGAGAAAATCGTGATGACTGAAGGACAGACGGTTAACCTAAATTCAACTCTAAAAAAGATTGAAAAGATTACTGATTTGCGAATAATCCTACTAAGTAAAAGGAAACTAGATTAAAACTATGGAACTAATGAATTAAGGAAGGATTTATAACTAAGAATGAAGTAATAAATATGAAAAGAAAAATAGGTCGGGAATACAATCCCCCAACCCCTAGTGTGTTGCTAGTATAAAATTAATCGTAAATTTAAGTGATTAATCAGGCCCAGACTTTAGTACTCCCAAGCATTACATATATGAGGTTCAAGCCTGCACCATACGTAATCAGAGGATGAGTAAAGAGGTATCGCGATTGCTACACTCACATTGCATTCTGAATCATCCCAGTTACCCCAAAGCAAACGAGATCCAAAGATCTACAATGGTTGTGCTCGCTACGCAATACGGTCTAATAAACCCTTAAGTTTAGAGGATTAATTTTATACACATGCAACTCTCACATCGGGTTGAGTTCATGCATCCCAACCTTAAAAAATCTAGCTGGATATATTGAACCTAACTATGCATAAATTAACTACGTTGCATGTGAAAGAAATCATGATGAAAGTCTACTGAAACGTGCAAGAACAATAATAGAGAGAATGAAAATTGAATTAAAACTTGCAATCAAACCCAGAAATAATTTATCTTGAAACACCAAATCAAAGCTATGTTCCTAGGGTATTATCCTCCTTTTCTCTATATAAAAAACTATTCAAAACTATGTTTTCTAAGTCAATACAATGATACATGTACGTTTTAGAAGAGTTTGTACATTATAGGACTCTTTGGACTAATCATCTTTCAAGTGGAATTTTGCGCATCAGGCACCTCGAACCGGTTTACACGTACCCCGAACCGGTTCGTCCCTGAATCGGTTCACACTATGGTTCGGGAAATCTTACTGGTTTGGAGACTTCTTTTCTTTATTTCCACACTTAAGAAAATTTTCAAGCTTTCTTCTTTTCTTTCTAGGATTTTTCTTCAACTTCAAGGGATTATAACTCTTTCATCGTAGCTCAGATTTGGGTGCCGTCTTTTCCAGTGTTATCATTATTTCGAGATCTTCAACTTTTTAGCAGGTTCCATCTCCAGATCAAGCTACATAATTATGAAAATGCCCTTGAACTTGCCTTCTTAGCCTTTCCTTCATTGTTTCGATTTCTCTTTCTCACCGCTTGCATAATTTACCTGTAAAACACATAAGAGAAACACAAAACACAAAATACTTGCCAACGAAGTTTAGTAGCATAAATACGAGTTAAATCCATATCAATTGGACCACTCGGGTTCACAAAGGTACCGAAATTAAGGGGATAAATATACGATATTTATGCCCGATCAAACCCCCCTAACTTAGAACTTTGCGTGTCTCGAGCAATGTAAAAGAAAAAGAATAATGTCACAACTCTTCTAAACACTTTATTGGGATAGAATACATTTATCTCGGGTAAGCAATTGCATTTAGTGTATGCAACAAGCCTTTAAACCCCTATGTTACCCTAGTAGGACGAGTGGTGTCTCGTAAGGTTTTGCAGTGAATATACCCACAAAATTCGACTCAAAGAAAATTTAAAATATGCAAAAATCGTATAATTCAAACTTTTCCAAAAAGTAGTCATCATCAATTCATGTTCAAGAGTCTCAAATCATAGTGCGTGTGTGCGGAGCCAGAAATATAACCTCGAATTTCCACCGATTGATCATTACGTTACTTATCCAAAAATTCATTTTGATTTTAAAATCTCACGGGATGCGCTCACAAACGAATCACTCGGAAGTGTGGTTATTCTCTCAGTATGCGTGATTTATAAGAGTTAATTTATTGGAACAAAATTCACACACACAAATAGAAAGACGGTAATTTTATGGTAAACGTATCTCATCATTGAATTACGGTTATAAAAAATGGGAACATGGCCTCTAATTCATATTTATGGTCTCTTTTATTATCTTTTCGTGTTTTAGCTCTCCTCGCGGTAACCAATTTCGCATAAAGGACTCGGTTAGGACTTTATTGGGTTGAAGGTATATTGGGTAAAATGGGGGTGATTGGGAATTTCGGAATTGGAAAATTTTCTTGTGATGTCCATTAGTGCTTTTTTCGGGATTTTGCTCCTTTTTCTGATTTTTTTATTTTTTTCTGTTTTTTCACACTTTTCTTTCTTGCTATTTTTGTTGAGCATAGCTATTCTTTTCTTACCCCTTTTTATGTACTTTTCGGACTTAATTTCTGGAATTATCCACTTTTACAATTTCTGGCCAATTGGGGTTTATCGGGTTGTCAAACGAAAGGGAAAATTTATTCAGCTCAATTTTGGTTTACAAAAGGGATAATTTTTCGCTACATTTTCTGGCCAAAAATTTTGGGTGATAAACGAGGGCCTACTTTATTGTCCGAAATACTAATTGCGTTACCATATGCGTCTTGAGGTTACTTTAATTTAGAGACCTATTTAGCACGTTTTTCAAGGCAATATCATACACATTTTCCATAACCGATCAAAGTGAAAGAATTGAGATCCATTAACGACTTATTAGAACGCTGAAAGGAACTTTGAGTTAACATTTAACTCAGATTGATTTATACGTTCACAATAATGAAAGGCTCGAATCTCACCGGGTTTGTTAATCTCCACATTTATTCGCTAAGTAATCTATGTTCGCTCAATTTCCATCTTTGGTCAATTTCGACTTTGCGTATTATGCTTTTACAATTTGAGACTTTAAACCGTCTTTTAATGATATTTTCGAAAAATTTGAATTCTAATTTTTATTTATTTTGAAGAAAAATATTTTTGGCTTTTTAAAAAAAAAAATGGCATGTTTAAAGATTTGTGAAGAAAGACGCACTTATCACCCCCCTTAACTTAGACTTTTGCATTGTCCTCAATCAAAAGGACTAAAATCTAAAGAAGAAAAAGAATAAGTGCGACAAATAAAATAAGCAAATTATCAAAATGCACCAAGACACTATATGACACTCATACATGACTCAAAAATATAACAAAAATACCCCATACGAGTCGGGGGTGTGACGACCTCTCATCTCTTTATATAAACTCACCCGACCCCTTGCACGGGGAATGGTGCTCTTCTTGTCGCTCGTCTTCCTCACATCGTAAACCAAAAGTCGGAACAATTGGGAGTCGACCCAATAGATAAAATGAACACCTCGAGGTATATGATGAATGAGGTGAGTGAAGTCAATGAGGTGCTCAATCCCCTTGTAGCACAAATGGGCCGACTTGGAGAGAATATCAAAGTGAATATTGGAATGGCCTAGATTGTCCCTAAACTTGATAATGCATGGATCAAGATCTAAATCGGACGATACTCTAACCATGGCCTTGATTGCAACCAAGAACTCTAGTGGCACGGGTGGATGGTCACAAATAAGGAAATCATCCATTTTATCTTTCCACGCGCTCTCTTTTAAGTGACAAAATGAGTCTAATAGAGATTGGACTTCGATAGTGAAGCTCTCATCCACCGACCCGAATTCATTCTCAAAGTCCTCTAGGCTCATATCTCCTAACGCTCTTTCTTTCTTATTATCTGAATACTCTTTCTCACTCTCCTCCGAAGGCTTCTGCGATGTGGAGGGATAGTTACTATGAAGGAATTCATCTATTATATCTTGCCATTCGCTCTCATCCATCATCTCCCTCGTAATACTCATCATTTTTTTTATAGTCAAAGTTTTAGATTAACTCGATATATACCTAAGTCTACCTAACTTCCCGGCAATGGTGCAAAAACTTGACGCGACTAATAATGTGTCTCTAAAGTGCGTACTCTCTAGGCTCAAGTGCAAGCCTGTCGCGTTAGTAATAAACCCGGTAAGTCGGGATCGTCCCCACAGGGAAATAGGATGAGAAAATCGTGACGACGGAAGGACAGATGGTTAACCTAAATTCAACTCTAAAAAAGAATGAAAAGATGATTGATTTGCGCATAATCCTACTAAGTAAAGGAAACTAGATTAAAATTATGGAACTAACGAATTAAGCAAGGATTTATAACCAATAATGAAGTAATAAATATGAAAAGAAAAACAGGTTGGGAATACAATCCCCCAACCCCTAGTGTGTTGCTAGTATAAAATTAATCGTAAATTTAAGTGATTAATCAGGCCCAGACTTTAGTACTCCCAAGCATTACATATATGAGGTTCAAGGCGGCACCATACGTAATCAGAGGACGAGTAAAGCGGTATCGCGATAGCTACACTCGCATTGCATTCTGAAGCATCCCGGTTACCCCGAAGCAAATGAGATCCAAAGATCTACAATAGTTGTGCTCACTACGCAATACGATCTAATAAACCCTTAAGTTTAGAGGATTAATTTTATACACATGCAACTCTCACATCGGGTTGAGTTCATGCATCCCAACCTTAAAAAATCTAGCTGGACATATTGAACCTAACTATGCATAAATTAACTACGTTGCATGTGAAAGAAATCATGATGAAAGTCTACTGAAACATGCAAGAACAATAATAGAGAGAATGAAAATTGAATTAAAACTTGCAATCAAACCCGAAAATAATTGATCTTGAAACACCAAATCAAAGCTATGTTCCTAGGGTATTCTCCTCATTTTCTCTCTATCAAAAACTATTCAAAACTATGTTTTCTAAGTCAATACAATGATACATGTACGTTTTAGAAGAGTTTGTACATTATAGGACTCTATGGACCAATCATCTTTCAAGTGGAATTTCGCGCATCAGGCACCTCGAACCGATTTGCAGATACCCCGAACCGGTTCGCCCCTGAACCGGTTCACACTGTGGTTCGAGAAATCTTACTGATTTGGATACTTCTTTTCTTTATTTCCACACTTAGAAAATTTTCAAGCTTTCTTCTTTTCTTTCTAGGATTTTTCTTCAACTTTAAGGGATCATAACTCTTTCACCGTAGCTCGAATTTGGGTGCCCTCTTTTCCAGTGCTATCATTGTTCTGAGCTCTTCAACTTTACAGTAGGCTCCACCTCTGGGATCAGGCTATAGAATTATTAAAATGCCCTTGAACTTGACTTCCTAGCCTTTCTTTCATTATTTCGATTTCTCTTTCGCACCGCTTGGATAATTTACCTCTAAAACACATAAGAGAAACACAAAACATAAAATACTTGCCAACGAAGATTAGTAGCATAATTACGAGTTAAATCCATATCAATTGCACCACTCGGGTTCATAAAGGTACCAAAATTAAGGGGATAAATATACGATATTTATTCCCGATCAGACCACTACTTGACGCATCTGGAAATTGCAAGTATATGTTGGTCGGCATATACTACTTCACCAAGTGGGTAGTGGCAGATCCACTAACAAACATTCACGATATCGACATGACAAGGTTCATCTGGAAGAGCGTCATAACACACTTTGGGGTACCAAGACCTATTATCACCGACAACAACACACAATTTGAAAATAACTTCTTTCAAGGCTTCTATAACGAGCATGACATCAGTCATCACTTCTGTGGAATATCCCCAAAGCAATGGTCAGGAAGAAGCTTCTAACAAAATGATGCTCGATGGACTAAAGAAGAGGATGGAAACAGTAAAATGTGTCTAGGTGGACAAGTTTCCCCATATTTTGTGGGCCTACCAAACTACTCATAGAAGACCAAGTGGGGAAACACCCTTTATGCTCACTTATGGGATGGAAGTTATTATCTCGCTTGAGACTAGTCTCCCTACCATGAGAACCAACTTGGTTGACCAAGGGGTTAAGGACGATGCATTGTTCACTGAACTTGACTTAGTTGATGAGAGAAGAGAACATGTCATGATTAAGCTGACTTCATATCAGCAGCAATTGGCTAAATAGTATAATAAGAAAGTAAATCTGAGGAAATTTGATATGGGATATTATATCTTAAGTAAAGTCCTCGGCATATCCATAAAATTGTCATATGGCAAGCTAGGACCAAACTGTGAAGGACCTTTTAAGGTAATCAGGGATGACCTTCAAGGAGCATATCACTTGGAAATGCTGGAGGGCAAGGAGATACCGAGAGCATAGAATGCAACTAATATCAAGAAGCTCTACTTTTCGTCTTCTTTATCTTTTATCAGCACATTTAGTTTAGACAAATTTTCATTTTAAACTTATGTTGCTTACAAGTTATTGTTCAATGAATGAAGGCTACCCATTGGCTCTCGCATTTCATTTTTATATATTGGTTTTCTCAATTTTTGGTTATATATCTCAATATTATGCACTATTTCCAAATCATAACTCCCTCAACCACAAAGAGAAATCACCTTTGGTTATAATAAGTTGTTCGGCTTATCTCAACCAAGGAACTTCCTCTCTCAAAATAGAACTCCTTTGGATTATAATAAGTTATATTTATTTCAATCAAGGGATCTCATTATACCGAGAAGGGTTTATAGTAATTAAAATAAGTTATTAAGACTATTTCAATTACTATAACCCTCAGGTCTTTGTCATAAACACAATACACCTCAAGAGTTACCTCGGCAACAGTAAAAGCCCTACAGGAGATGACTTATTAGCCTCAGGTATTTGTCATCCTATATTGGTAACCAACTGTGTTGGTCGTTAAAAACTTGATCGAGAAGATTACTTATTAGCCAAGTACATTCTCGCCATCATCTCACCTAGGCCTAAGGGAGTGTTGTTGGAGCGAAAGTCCAAGGGTCTATTGAAAACACATATAGATTGAACTACAAAACAATTACACATACATGAAATCCTATAAGGAGAAATTATGATTTACCTTTTGAGATATATTTTATTTGATCTCGTCTTTTCACGAAAAGAATATTGGATAGCTCGATTCACCTCACAGTCTTCTATTGTATTCCTAATATGTAGAGTCATGAGTAGAAGATGGGCTCCTATTTTATGACCACCTTCTTGTCTCCTCTTTCTTCTCTGCTACCTCTCTTTCTCACAAGTCTGAACTTGGGTCTTTTGAGTATCTAAGAGTGACGGCTATGTTAAGAAAGAATGAGACTTAGGTGCATATATATATATAGGCTACGGTAGGGACCCTAAGGAGAGATAAAATGTGGCTCCTAATGGGCCTAAGAAAACATAATACTTTCCGGATCCTAATGTTAGTCCTTTAATTATAATTAATACCATTAAATAATTATAATTGCAACTCCACCCCCTAACTCAAAATTATATTTCAAGCTCCTCATTATTAATTACGTAATTCTCCCCACGTTAAGGTTATAAATACTTATTAATAAAATAAATTACTGATAATCTATTTGATTAACTTCTTTAAGTCCTTGAGCGATCCAACTTAACTTATTTGTAGTGTCGGATTAATATAATCCACCTGCGGGGTTTGACACATACAAAACTTATAAGCATCTCAAGGAGGTATCACCAGTATCTATACCGAGACGTGGATTACATCCATAAAAGACTTTCACCGTACATTAATCACCATTACCTAATTTATTAAGATTATTGATCCAATAATGAATCTCAACCGATAAGTCAAAGTAATGAATAACTAGTGCATATGTCCATTAATCATATTCGGTTTAAGAGCCTTAAGTAAACCTAATAATCACGAGGTGTATATTGTCTTATTAAATCAGTATAAAAACAATAACCTCAAATTGGTCCTGTTTAATACAAACAAAGTGTACTAGTACTATAAGTTGAAACTATACAGTTTCCCGTAATCAAGATATACCTACTAAAATGTTGTGCTACAAGCCTACTGATGGCGTGTCAAGTTCCATATGAAACCGTGAACGATAAAACTTATATTCTATAAGAACTGGTGATCTGATCCTCTGTGTGTAAGTCGTACTCTACACACCAGAACACCTACTGAGCAGAATAAAAGACACTAGCAATATATAAAATACTGCAAAATATTATGTCCATATATGATTCTCATTAAAATAAGATTAATTAATTTTATTATAACAATAAAACCATAACTAAAATTATTATATAAAGCATGGTTTTAGTCTACTTCTTTAACAAGTGTGATGACATGACTTAAAAGGTAAGGTTGATGGAATAATATTGCTAAGTCATATTAGACTGGGAGAACGTTCGACACAAGTCATCAAACTCATTTAGTTAACAAAGTCCCAAAATGGTTAACACTTGTTATTGATTCATTTATTGTCTAAAAACCCAAAATGAGTAATTTTAAATACTAACTCATTTAATCAGTGAAAATCCTAAAATGACCAATAGTATTACATGGTCAGGAAAAGTCCTGAGTTTTGGTAAATGTCAACTCTTCGTAGTCGGCAGTAAAAATACAAAAGTAATCATTAACTCATATTTAGTCAGCACATGCTCAAAATATAGAACAAGTTGGTAATTAAACTTAATACATTTTGGCATAAAACTGGAGAGTACAATTACAAAAATACAAGGGACACCAAAAATCGTACAAGGACCTAGATTTACTATGGATGGCAAGTAAGATAATCAGCTACATGTGCTCTTCGGCTATCATCTAGATTATGAGTGTACACTTCCTCATCATCTTCAAGATAATGATTTAGAAGCTGGACAAGAATGGAATCAATAGGGATCCATTTATCCTCCTTTGAGAAGTGAGGATGACGGTAAGATGGGCAATTTATCTAGTACTTGTACCATAGGTTTGATTCCTTTGGGATTTTGTGCTCCCTAAGGGCAGTCAACCACCTATGCTTGAAGGCAACCTCCTCGGCTTCTTTCAGCCTTGTCGGTGCACCAGTCCATCCATCATCACAACCTGTTACTCATGCTTCTCGAGGGCCCATTTTGAAAAGGTGCTTTAGCCTTGTGACATCTCTTTGGAGGCCAATAACAATAATATATCCTCATTGGGCGTCTTTTTTTAGCTCAACGACATCCTTCTTTAAAGCAGCGTTCTCGACCTGGATCACCTTGCCTACTTGGCCCACAACCTTGCTCTCCAAGAGTTGGGACTCAAATTATTTATCTCCTCTTGCACTAAGGAACCAATATCCTCCATTACTTGGAGATCATCCTTCAGCTTGGACTAGTCCTTGTACTACTTAGTCCTCGCTTTTAGCTACTTGTAGAGCTTTATGAATGCCATGAGAACTTGGTTACTAACTCTTAAACCCAAAATCCTCCCCAAGTTTGAGGTTGGAGGGATGTAATCCTCCAAGATAATAGGCTACAAACAGTACAACAACTAAAAAAATGCAATAAATATCAGCATAATTAAAAGAACAAGAAGAATCAATAAAGCAAAAACTTTGACATTGATCGACAGGGGGAGGCCATGTAACGCCCCAGTCCGAATTTATAGATTACCCGTATTCAACCTGGTGTTACCCGAGCATTAGGTGTGAAGTGCATTGAAACAACCTATACAATATTGCTAGTCCCATATTATTTTAATTAATGTTTCCCTTATTTATCATGCGATTCCAAGTTCAAGTTCAAGTTCAAACTACGTGAAGGACCTATAGGAAGCATCCCCAGAGTCCAAGCATACAGAGCTACTAATGAAAATTAAATAGAATACTTACTTGTATAAAGCTCTCAAAATACTAACCCACACCCAATATGTCGTAACAAAAACGAGGGTCTGAGCCAATGTTCAATCGAAATATACAAATGCAGTATAGAAACGAATGGCAAAAAAAAAGACTCTAACACGTTATACCTACGTGCATATATATATATATATATATATATATATATATATATACACCTAACGCATGGAATCGTTGTACTTTTGAAACAGTATTTATCCCGAGTGATTAACCTTATCTCATAAAAGACTTCTTCTTTCTTAAGTTGACATTTATTCCTCTATTTAACGCACATGGTTAAATACTTGAAACCAATAGACTCTCTTTAACATAAATAATTCCTTACTGGAATGACCTTTTTCCATGTAAAACAATGCAGAATAGTATTACATAAATAATAACCTCTTTGAACATATGCGAACATTATGCTACACAATACTTGTTTAACCTTTGAAAAACCTTTTCATGAAACACCCTTGTGTTAAATCACGAGTTATACCTTCTTAGGTTGCTTAACTCACCCATTTAACATTACATTTTCCCTTTAATTTACTTTATGGACATTAATCAATTTACATATTCACTTTATCATTTATCGGAACATTCATTAATTCACTCGAGTTTGGTTGTCTTAATGCACTTTACCTCACAACCCGTTTCTTGGCATGTTCCTTATTCCTTTATCTTATTCTCGAAATCTTCCAATAAATTGCGTTCTTTAAGGGGCTCCACACTGCCGGCGATGCCACCATATAATTTGGCAGTGATTTTGAGTTTTCACCCCAGGGCTCCAGGCTCTCCTTAATTATCCCAGTGTCATCTAAGTTCATTTTATATGTTTTAATATTTTACAAATGTCAACATTATTCCTTCTTTCACTTTTTACCCAATCGAAGCCAAACTCGGGTTTTCCCCCTAACTCGTGTTACACTTTGAATTTATCATTTAATGTCCTTTACACTTTAACTTTAATTGTGTTCCAAAAATCATGTTCATTAGGACTATCATGTGTAACACCATTTCTAATATTTTTATTTGATAAAAATGTTCCACTTTACGTAAAATTACCATTTTACCCATTTTTTTCCAAACTCACATTTTACTCCAATTTCACAAGGGTCAATTTTTCAAAACACCATTAAGTTACCCATACTAACTTATTAAGTATTTTTAAACACCTTAAGACTCTTTAACCTTTTGGAGTAATTTTCCTTTCAATTGGAAACATCTTTATTCCATTACTTCCCTTCCAAATTCATAAGTGTTAATCTTTCAAAACATTATTAAGTTACACACCAACTTCCCGATGTTTGACCATTAACACTTATCTAACACCTTTACTAACCACATTTGCAAACTATACATTTCTTTACTTATTTATTCAAGAAATATAATTACACTTGAAGGCTACTTTTATAAGAAAATATCATTTCCTTTTTATCAATACATGTAGTCTTACAACCTTATATTCATTACACCTTTAACCCATTTTTCACACACTTTGAAGATTAAATTTTTTATTTTTCTTATCTAAACCCAACAAAACCTTTTTTAAGATTGTTCACATATTTTTTTTTATCAAAATACTACAAGTTTATACGCATGAGAAGATGGATTTTAAGTCCTAAAATCCTATTAAATGGGTTAAACATAAATTTTATTCTAGAAATTCGCAATACTTGCAAAATTATATTTTTCAAAACATAGTGACATTTTTAATTTCTTCAAACTTAGCAAATGTCCAATTTTTCTAAAATCTACATTTTTTACAAGAAACTTTAGGATACTATTTCAGTAAATATTTTAGCAAAATCAACATCATTGCTCAAATATTTAATTTCATAAGATGTTTAACATCAATTTTCTATAAAATACACCATTTTCATAAAAATCCCAATCTTCATTTCAAGAAACTTTGAAATATTATTCATCATTATTTTTCAACAAAATAACATTTTTGAAATATTTTTATTTCATAAAAATGTTTATTACTTACTATACATGATTTTCATCATCTTAGCAAATGCATCCTACTCATGTAATCTAACAACAAGACTACAAATACACAACATATATTCTTATTACTAAGAGAAAGATTTCTCACCTTAGATGTAGCTCCAATAATGGTAGGCATGAAAGGTCTAAGAAGATGGTAAACTCCCACCTCCTAAGGTGTCCTTAAGGAGGTTTCCCCACTCCAAAAGCATGCTCCATCCAGTTTTCGAGCAAGAACCTCATTCAAACTCCATTAATCTTCCATTTCCATCTTCAAGAACCCACCCCCAACAATAACTCCATAAATTCGTAGCTCTTATCATCTATGGTGGAAATGGGCATATATGGTTCCAATATGGTGAAATATATAACAAACATGGTGGTTTTGGTGGTGGAAGACTACTCAACCCTCTAAATCCCTCTTCCATCGTCTTCTCTCTTTAAAATACCCCAAATGAGCCAAACAAACCCTTATAAAAGCCTTCCAAAGTCTAAAATTATCGTTTTGCCCAATCTAGGCTCACCAGAGCTCGACAGCTCATCAAATCAAGGGTCCAAAATGTGACAGCGCAGAAGGGAAATCTGATAAACACAATTTCGAAATGCGTCGTTCGAACTACATTGAGACTTGTTCGAACGATTATGGCCTCTCATTCGATTGGTGGCTTCTAGCGACCTTCACGTGATCGGGGACTGTTAGGCAGTGGGATGTCGCTTGACATTCATTTGATCCCCTGTTTTAAGCGATCTTGTATCTGGTTTAAAGAGACATTCATGTTGTTTGAACGATACATTTTCAATTGTCTCTATTTCTTTCAATTTTGACCCAAAACTTCTAATAATTATCATCAAACCTCACTTCATTACAATTTATACAAAAATTTGAATGAAATATTAAGGCAGGATATTACAAATTTCCCTCCTTAGGGAGTTTCATCCTCGAAATTCTCGATCTGTTAATCCTTAAGCTTACGGGGTTCACCAACTTTTATTCTAATCCATAGAAATCGTCCAAGATAAAACCATCTAAGTTCTCAATACGAAGGTCACACTACACGCCCCCATACTAGGTTTATCACCAAATAATCAACATGCGACATGCTCTAACGCTCACCATCACGCTAATCATGAATGTCACTTAATCGACTCTGAGTTTCCACTCCCTTGATGATCATGTCCAAATAGTTTCTAGTACTACCCATGCTAGTACCCAAGGCATGTCGACGCCTCCACGAGCAACCCTTTATAGTGATCAACATTCGCCTAAGATTAGAGCACAACACAACCAATCATCGTATTCATCACTAAATCAATTCCATCTTATGATTGCACATCCCGCGTCCCATAAATTTTTCAGGCTTTTCTGACTACACAACTCGCATGAGCTTACCAATGATCATACTATGCTAATTTCTCACTATAAGAAGTAATATTATTACCAAGTCATCCCCGTGCGTTCATTTTACAACTTTCAGTGGGTCACTCTGATGACCCTAGTACTACTCTCGGCGTCTCACCTTTGAGCACTCATTTGAGCCTCGCTCTAATCCACTCACCGTGGGAAAGCAACACCGTATGCTAAGTTTCTTCGATTTCTAATACTATACAATATTCTCAGGTCATTATCCCTCTCTTTACAACTACAGCCACTGACTGCCATGTTGGCCAATCGAAAGGTCGCTAATCCTAAGACAGGGCAATACTATGAGCAAATTGTGTAGCCAAAGGTGCGGCCACCCATACATGGAATTTTATACAATAACAAGAACACCTCAGATAGGGCGAACCCAATTACCGATTCCCATTGACCATAATCGATCCACCACACTCTACCAGGACCAACCGTGTCATACTATGACATGTAAACAATCCTAGTTACCACATATGTGAGAATACCGATCATCGATTACCAAAACTGAAAAGGACACATGAGAATAAAAAGGAATAAGAGATCGTCTCGATAAATTATGACCATATGATTTACGAAAGTGAACCTTCACCATATGCTTGAAGTCATGTCACTCATCCTCATCGTTCTCACCGAGTCCTAATCCTAGCCACATACCCCGGCTTGGGTTGCCAACCGTGATGAATCGAATCACAACTATTTATTCTCATAACACGTAAGCAATATACGAACCTTTAGTTCTCTATGGAACCAATGCCTAACTTCCCTCCTTGGGAGTGAGGCCCCACTCCTCGAATCCTTAGAACACATGAACCACCCCAATTAGCGAACGCCTAACACCCTTATCTACACTGACCTTGTCCATTTGTATCTAGGTTATTCTCTGCCTTCTCATATCATGATCTAAATCCTCAAATACCCATAGGCATTACTTAGTTTAAGAGAGGTGTTTACCTCACCCAGTCCTTTAACGACACGAGATTTCCACTAGGCTTACTTTTGGGTTCTACCAAACTAAATTTACGTGGTGACCACACCGGGCGTCGTTGGAATTCTAAGGGTAGTAAGTAACACACGGGGCTAGGCCTTCTAATCCGTATCGGCTTGGAAGTACATGTCAATAACTAGTCCGTACCTTGATAGGAGTATCTTAGCATATACCGTTGACACACGCCAACACTCTATTATGCTTCGATATCACCGCACCTTGGTTTCCATTTCAAGTCTCCCCCCGACGTCATCAACCCAAATATCAAATACATTTCTTGGTACACCTCACAATCAAGTGTCACAACACCAATGCTAGTTATTTAATGACATCCTAGAATCATGCCTATAACAACATAAGTTATCATCTTACATTAGGGATTATAGTACTTATTAGTGCCGATTCGGGAAGCCTCACCCATCACTTACACTATACGACTCTTCTAAACCCTGATTAGCAATCCAAGATCATCACCTGAACCTCGACACAATCACAACCAGGATGCCAATGCTCTTTTATACTAGACTTAACTGGTCTATAAGGACACACAAAATAATATATGTAACCATCCTCAAGACCCGATACGATTTCATCATCCATACCTTTATCATTATAGGTGTGCTCTACAAACTTTTAAATACCCACATCGTGATTACTTGGTTCTCGTAAGGATACTATTCCACGATTTTCCACACATGGTGCACCTTAAACATACAACACTTCAGGATGTCACAACAAATCGATTCCTGTCTCCAATGACACCACACACTTAGTCGTATGGACACTTCGCTATACCCTTAGGATAATAATCTTATCTTTCTTCCAAATAATTGTGACCATATGCCACATACAAATCATGATTAACTCTACTAAGGATTTGGCAGGATACAGGATGTCGCATACAACCTATAAACCTCTAGGTCTATCTCGCCGACATCACTAAAGATCCTATTCCTTGAAGTCACACTATATTTTCTAATACCCCATCATAGGATACTATCTAGAGTTCACTCCTAAGCCTACTCAATCATCATTATTACATACATAATACCTTTACTATAAATGGCCCATAACTTTAATCACCACTTATGAGATACATTCATTAGCTAATAACTACTAAAGTAATCACCCACAAGGATATCATCCTATCCACTAAGACTGAACGTGCCCAACCTCTATCTTTAACCCACATAAATTTATATGTTCATTGACTATCCACCGATTATGATATTTCCCCAAGGATTTGAATTTGCATAACTACATTATGGGCATCAACAACCCTTGAGCGCCACACTTATGAGTTATGTACATTTTAATCATCAATCATCATTGCTTAGTCACAACATCCTAACTGTTAACCCTTACCGTTGACTGTACGTAATTCGTACCACGTACCCGATAGGCGTCATCTCATTATATTAACATCTCAATAGATTCTACGTCATTAAGGATAAAACACAAGCGCTTCACACTAACAACTACGGTGTCACAACTATTAGCTTGCAAGGACACCCATAAATTACTAACATATAATCAGAAGCGCGAAAGCAATTTAATAAATATCAGTTTGATCATATTCCACCTAACATTATCTTACTTGTCGTGCTAACCTCTTGAACTTTACCATCGAGGACACGAACTAAACTATCACCAGAGCCCGTGTGATCGCCCCAAAACCAACACCCACGTCGAAAGATTCACTACCAACCTCACCATGTCACTCCCAAAATGAACCTTGAATCTAGAGTTATGATACCATTTGTAACGCTCCGACCCGGATTTGTGAATTACTCGTAGTCAAGCCGGTTTAACCTGAGCGTCAGGTGTGAAGTGTAATGAAACAACCCATATAATGTTGCTAGTCCAGTTTTATTTTAATTAACATTTCCCTTATTTAACACGGGGTTACAAGTTTAAGTTCAAACTACGTGAATGATCCGTGGGAAGGATCCCCGGAGTCCAAGCATATAGAGTTGACGCTCTCAAAATACGAACCCTTGCCCATACTATTGTAACAAAGACGAGGGTGTGAGCCAATGCCCAGTGGGAATATACAAATGTAGTTGTGGTGACAATTATTATGCAATACAAATAGATAAGAAAAAAGCAATCACCAAGCAAGAATAAGGAACGTAAAATGACAATCACACAACAAAGGATGTACGTGGTTCAGCAAAGATGTGCCTACGTCCACGGTGCTGCAGTCAGTGTTATTTCTATATCCTCCGGGGAGTGATTACAGAGAATATAACTTGTCCATTTGTCCCGAACCTAGGGTTCAATATATACATGTACATTTCGGTAAGTGGGGGTGTTGGATTCCCCCACGTCTTCCATCTCTCCCTAGAACCTCCCTTAATGGGAACGTGGGAAGAGACCGAGTCACAATCAAATAAGAGACGGGGGGTCTAGACTTTGGGCCGCCAGAATTGGGCTACTCGTCTAGGCCCATTATTTTAATTTCGGGTACCCACAATTGCCCCTAAGTTTGTTGGGCCATGCTTTGAGCTCAATAAACTTAAATGATTAATCATAATGGCTTTTTTGTACATTGTGCAACTCTTCAAAAGTTGTGAAACAGATTCTGGCGGCACCCGCTTCGTATTTTGTGCACTATGATTAGCAACACTTAAAGGTTTTCTAGAATAGTCACTTTTCGACCGTCGTTTCAACCTTCCCAGCATTCTTCTATTCCCTGTGAGCTCTAGCGCTTCGTACTCTCTTCTCTCAATCTCCATTCTTATAGCTTCCTTGTTGTTTGGGCTCGTGCTTCTTCATCGTTCGAGTCGAACTTCCATCTTGTAAGTCTCATGTGCCTTTTCTTTGTACTTTCTCTTTGAATTTGTAGTTTTCTAGGGTTTTCCAATGGCGAAGATTGGGAATAGGTCGGTCGCTGATTTTAGGAAGTTTTATAACATCCCTGAGTGGGTAGATATTAAGTGTTACGTTTCCCCCTAGAAATCTTAGAGAGATAGAGGACGCCCATTGGATCCATATTTTGTTGCTTTCCTAAGGGGGACTCACTTTTCACCCAACGATCTGTTCTTGCACTTCTTTGGTTACTTTAATATTGTTCCTGCACAGTGTTCGCCCAACGTGTGGAAGATAATTAATGGCGTCCACAGAATAAATCAGTTATATGGTACTAGGTTAGGGCTTGTCGAGGTCTGTTTTTGCTATTCTTTCTCTCGAACTAGTTTTGGCGTCCTCTGCCTAAAGGCCAGGAGCCCTGACAGGGTATTGGTGGTGAACCTACCTGATTCCCATAAGGACTACTGGCAAGAAGGTTTTATTGTTAGAAACTGGCAGTTTTCTCCCCAGTTTGAAGGGTCGAGGTTTGATAGGTTCTCTGTTCCCTTTCATGGGGAAGAATACATAGGTAGATTTTGCTCTGCCCCTCTAATTTTTGTTGATTTGTGATCTTCATGATTTTTCTCTGCTTTCTTTCTACAGCGAGGTCGAAGAATTTGGAACCTGCTCTCAGTGAGGTTCATCTCTCTGAACTGGTTAAGGCTTGGAATATCAGGGAGCCTTTGGGTGACGACGAGCATCCCAGGTCTGCTGCTTTTCTGCTTGAGTACAAGAACGTTGGATCCAGTTTTATAGCAAGGCCTGTGGATAGTATCCCTGAGTTTCATACTTCTGAAGAGACTGCTGCGGAACCTATCCAGTTGGACGAGGAGGAGAGCAACTCTGAAAGCGGTACTGCAGGTGCTGTAAGCAATTTGGGTGGAGAGAGCTCCAGTAGTAGCAGTTCTTCTGATCGTGGGGAGGTTTCTGAAGCTCGAGAGTCGTCGATCACGTCTAGTAGTTAGAGCGAGGAGATGGCTCCTCCCCGGAAGAATTTAATTTGGGATAATGATGATGAAGACCATATGCTTCTCGCACAGAGGTCGAAGAAGCAGAAGTCTAGTTCTGGGGCTGTGGCTACTAGTTTCCGATCTTCTGCTCAGGAGCATTAGAAGAAGAGGAAAGAAGAAGAGCAGGTAAGGGAAAGAGAGAGGAAAAAGGAGGAGGAGAAGAAGAAGGTGGAGGAGAAGAAAAGGATAGAGGAGAAGAGAAGAATGGAGAGGGAGAAAGAAGAAGATAGGAGGAAGATGGAGGCTAGGAAGAAGGCTGGGCAAGCCTTAGTCCCAGTGTCTGCCCTGCCTGAGGGAGCTTCAGTCGCAATTTCCCCTCAGTTGGCCCCCGCACTGCTCGAGAGAGCAATTTTTCCTGCTGATCACCAAAGGGCGGTGGGGTCCGAGCAATTGGCCCTTCAGGCTAGCCAGAGGCTAGCTTTGGTAAGATTTTTCCCTTTCTCCTATGTTTTTATGAATTCCATCATTTCCTTCTTCTAATGTCTTCTTTTTTCTTCAGTTTATGACTGACTTTGTCGTGCTATATCGTTCTCGTGATGAGCTGGTGAAGAATAATAGCGAGCTGAAGAAAGAGAATGCTGCCTTGAGGCTAAAGGGTACAGAGTTTGAGGCTGGTTTTAGGGTTGTTGATGCTACCCGGATATCATCCGACATGGCTTTTACCACAGCCAACCGGGAGAAGGATGCAGCAATTAAAGATTTGAAAGAGCTACGACAAGCCTACGACCTGGTTTGCTTGAGCAAGCTGGCCGTCGTTGAAGAGAACAGAGTGCTATCTGAGGAGCTGAAGAAGAAGGAGTCTGAGGATGTCACTGCCAAGGAAGACCCATATAATTCTGGTTGGGCTGTAGCATACGAGGATGCTGAGGTTCAGATAGGCTATATTAGTCGTCTGAACTTCAAGAAGGGCTGGAATAAGGCCCTATTGGCTACCGGCGTCGATATCGACTCTCCTCTGTTCGACGAGCATGACCCGGGTCTAAAGCCGACCGTGGATGAAGTACCTGCCCCCGCTATTGAAGCTGCTGACCCTGTCTCCCAGACAACCTCTGCTGACGTTCCTCTTGCTGTGTCGACAGAGGTTACCCCTGCTGAGGGTGGTGCCCCTACTGATGTCGACAAAGGGAAGCAACCATCGACCTCTGGGCGATCTAAGGTGGCTAGTTAGTTTTTACTTCTAGGACTACCTTGTATTTTTGCTTTTTCTGTCTGTAATCTTTCTTTTTGCTGCTCGATGTACTTTCAACCCTTATTAATGAAAAGGTTTCTTTTTCTCAGCGCACTGATTTGTCTCTGTCTTTCCCTTATCTTTTTATTGCTTGTAGTTGATTGATGTTGATTATTACATTCCTGCTACTTCCCAATTGGGAAGGATGCTGGGGCCCGATGTAAGCTCCAAAGTTTGCCACACTTTTGTGAGGATCTGCAAGTCTCTGCGACTGAGGAACAAGCGCTTTATAGAGAAAACTGAGATCGTCGCCAAGTTGAAGGACAGGCTTCAAGAGATGGAGGATATTGGTGCCTCAGTTCAAGAGGAGGTTAACGCATTGAGAGCGAAGCTATTAGAGGCCTCTGAGATCAATCAAGTTGGTGAAGTTCTCTAGCAGGAGAATGAGGCTCTGAGGAGAGAGGTCTCACGACTTAGGGAGCATGCACCGAGCACTGCTCCAGCAGTATTACAGGGTTCCTCGTCATCGCGAGCTGGAGCTGGTCAGAGTGATGTGCCTCCTGCATTGCAGGGTCCTTCTCTTCCGATCGTTCCACGAGCTCGCAGGAATGCCAGGGGTTCAGCTAGAGAAATGGAGGAGCTCCGTGATGATGTTCAACGAGCATATGTGATTGCTTATGGGCTCCAGAGGGATGTCACTCGATTGCGGCACTTGTTCAAAAAGGGTCCTCGACGAGTGTGGGCTGACGGCTATGACCAGGGTTGGTCAGATGCTCCAACAAGGTTGTCAGAGTTCGAAGAGCTTTCTTTTATCAGGGGGTGGCTGAGTGCCTTGAAGGAGCTGCAAGTCCGAGGAACTCGATGCTCTGGTATCGCCATGAGATTTCTCCCTCTACCCTGATGCCTAACCCCTTCCGGAGGGATGATCGATGGATCCCCATCGATGCCATCCCTCGATAATTATTGGAGTCGGATGCGAATGAGGTTGAGGAAGAGTTAGCTCCTTCTCCCGATGATGGACGCAGAGCTCGGGTGGATGATTATCTCGCTCAGAGGCCTCACCCCCATTGAGATTTTGTCAGTTGTTGCTTTTTGTATTTTTGGTAGTGTAAATGCTTTGGGCGAGCTCACCGACTAAACATGTATCACCATTGTTGTAAATATGATGAATTAATATAAAATTTGTGTTTTGGGCGAATTTGCCGACTAAACAAGTGTATTATATTCTTCATATTCTTGCTGCTTTATGATCTTCTAAGTTTGTGTTATTACGCAAGTGTCCTCCCAGTCCAGTATAATATCGAGATACCATTGTGCACCACTTTACCTTTTAGGTCGTGTCATCACACTCCCTTAGGCTTAAGTGTGACAATTGGCCCCGCCTAATTAAACCTTGGGTGATCAAGCCTTAATTTAATTTAAACAGGTTTCTTAAATGGTTCATTCTTAGCATCACTGCCGAAAGCTTTTTAAGCTACTAACCACCTAAGTGAAATTAAGCGAGTGCCAAATTTTATCTTTCTTAAGCAGAACAAATAATCCATACAAACACATTACAATTCTAGTAATAATAAAATAGTTTGCATAAATAACTGAATGCAGGTAAAGTCTTGCCGAAAACCACGGCCAATAAAAGACAACTCAAAATCCAGAATCAGAATGACTGTAAAAGTAAAGATAGGACAACATACCCCAACTAAGAATACTAAAACTGAGATCCTGCACTAGAACTGAAAAAGAGGAAGCGTTTAAACAATCCCTGCAACATCCACAAGTGCTGCAGCTCCCAATTCCCTGGAATGAAATCATGCTGGGTGTCCCTGTGGCTGGGCACCTAAAAGGTTTTTAAAAATTTTACATAGCAGGAGTTAGTACTCAAAACATTTGAAAATATTTTGCAAGCAATTATCACAATTGAGTTATTGATTACACATATTAAGGTTTCGTACACTCCCTTGAACTTCCTCACCTCTCTTCTATAGTGCATATCTAACGAGGATACTTAGTTCACCTAGTTATACTACCCCGGATAACCAGATTAGAATACCCACTGAATGTACCCCTTCACTAAGTCTTCATAACCTACTCATAGTATTTTAATAACCCATAATTCATGTACTATAAGCGTAGGTAACTTATTTACTGCTCATTATCCTTATTCTTGTAATAATTACATCATGCTATAAATTATTACTAAAATATTTACAATTCATCTCATTATCTACTATTTTCAGTCTGTAGATTATGCACATATAGTACATTTTATCACACAATCATGTATTGAATATCAGTTATCACTAGCATAGCCTTTTACCACACATAAAGGACTCTTGGTTCAGATTGATTCATCGACCCCAAGTAAGAGTTGGTTCAGAATGATCCATCGACCCCAACTATTTAAAAATATATATTATACACATATTCTGGTTCGGGACTCTTTCATCGTGACGCCAGTTTAAAGTTTGGTTCGGCATTTCTTTCATCGACCCCAAACATATACTAACTTGATGTTAGTTCGGAATGTCTCATCGACCCTAACATAATTAATTTAGGTAAAATTCTCTTAACCCAAACTTTTATATAATTTAGTAGGTACACACCCGACCTATCAAATCATACCCGTACGTAATATATTTTACTTATATTCACCGTACTCATTAATTTACAATTTATTTCACTATTGCATTTATTCGAGTATTCACGCAACTCTAAGGGCCCTAGTTACCCCTCCCTTAATTCAATAGTTAAGTTAACTTTAACCTACTGGTATTTTTCCGGAATTTACTCTCACTCTTTCCGTAGCTAAATTCTCACAATCCCAACATACGGCTCAATCGATCGTTCTCCCGTCGGACCATTTCTCCAAAATTCCCACTCAATCATTTATGAAGAAATCTAACGGTACACCTATTGGTATTTATGAAGTCTCCTCATAGGTAAAATATCATCACTAAGGTCCCCATTAAGCGACGGTAAATAAAAGGAAATTTATTCACAAAATTCTCTAAAGTCCAGCCAGGGTCGATCGATCGATGGGATATGGTCGATCGATCGACTGCTCGATCGATCGAAATTCAAGGGTCGATCGATCGATCAAGCAGTGACAGACCCAGTTCGTCTTCTTCATGCGGGTTTCACAATTTTTATCTATCTATCTATCTTTTATGATAATCCACCATATTTGCAACCAACAATTTCTAATCATTCCTACATGTTCTGGGATGATTACTAACGATTTAAAACAACAAAATCATTATAAATCTTGGCCAAATTAACTAAAAATCTTACTATTATTCAAGAACCCTAAAAATACATTCTTTACATCTTTCATCATAATTCAAGATTTTTAGTTCGATTTAATCATCTAGTTTTATATGATATCAGAATATTTGAAGATCCAAAAAAGTCCTACATGCAATCCCTACCAATCATGGATCATAATCAATTGTTTTACTCCCAAAAATATCATAAAAACCATGTTCTTCATAAAGCTTAAATATGGGTATTATAACTCGATTTATTTTGCAAATAACTACTCGCCTTATGATTTGTAGGGTCTGATTTCGTGGTTGTTGTTGATGGTTGATGATTTTGATCCTTCAATCCTCCTTCCCAACAAATTTGTGGTGAAATCTCCTTAGAATCCCCCCTCCTTCCTTCTTTTGCCTTAGGAAATTGCCTCTCTCTTCTCTAATGGCTATGGTGTATTTTCTTTCTTTCTAACCCTAGCCTCAACTCTTATAATCTGATTTAGGGTTTCAAAATTCGTAGGTCTACTTACCCATAAATGTAAAGAGACCAAAATGCCCTTGAATGGTCCCGGTTTAGCCCGAAAATGACCCGGCACTCAGCTAGTACCCCCGGGTACACTATTTTGACTAATTTGACCCTTTCAGAATCATTTGTGGACTCTAAATTATCTTTTGAGTCTCTTAAAATATTTTTCTAATCTCATCTTTAATTTTTGTCTACGCGTGACACTCGATTGAGATAACTCAGGTACGTCCATATAATCACTAGACCGTACATATCAACATTCAAAATTTACTACTCACATTTAGTAAAAAAAAATTCGTCATATTAATCTTTATTAACATTATATCACATTAAATTACTCTACTCACGTAATTTAAATAAAACGTATTTTATCGCATTAAATTACTCTACTCACGTAATTTAAATAAAATGTATTTTCCTAATTATGCAGAATTACGGGGTATTACATACTTCCCCTCTTACAAAAGGAATTTCGTCCTCAAAATTAGAAAATACTTGCTGTGAATAATTCTGGATATTGTTCTCGCATATCCTCCTCCCGTTCCCAAGTAGACTCATCCATATTGTGATGTCCCCACTGTACTCGCACTAAGGGTACCACCTTGGATCGTAGTTTGTGCTCACTATAATCCAGAATAGCCACGGGTCTTTCTTCATACGAGACATCTGGATGCAAATCGATCTCCTCCAGTGGAATGTGCCAGAAGGCTCTCTCACTCCTCTTGTATTTCTTCAGCGATGCCACATGGAATACATCGTGTATTTGCTGAAGATGCTCAGGGAGTCCCAATTTGTAAGTTACCGGCCCCACCCTCTCAACGATAGGAAATGGCCCCACATATCTCGGTGCTAGTTTCCCTTTCTTGCCTAACTTCATAATCCCTTGCATAGGAGATACTCGAATTAACACCTGGTCGCCCACATCTAGTTCAACGTGTCTCCTATCGGCGTCAACATAACTCTTTTGCCTATCCTTAGCTATTCGAATACGTCCTCGAATCAACTCTATTTTGGAGGAAGTCTCCTGTATCATCTTTGGCCCCAAATAGCTTGTTATCCCCCACCTCTAACCAACAGGCAGGCGAACGACAAGGCCTACCGTAAAGTGCCTCGAATAGAGCCATGCCGATAGTGAATTGGTAAGAGTTATTATATGCAAACTCCACCAAAGGAAGGTATGGCTCCTAACCTCCCCCAAAATCTAGGACACACATCCTCAGCATATCCTCCAACATCTGGTTTACCCTTTCGGTCTGACCGTCCGTCTGTGGGTGATACGCCGTACTCAATCGTAAGTTGGTGCCCATGGCCTCCTGAAAGCTCTGCCAGAAGTGTGACAAAAATATCTTGTCTCGGTCCGACACAATATTAATAGGAACTCCATGCAGCTTAACAATCTCTGAAATGAATAGCTGCGCGTACCACATCGTATCATAGTCCGTACGAACCGGTAAGAAATGAGCTACCTTAGTCAGTCGATCCACTATCACCCATATGGAATCGTGACCCTTCTGTGATGTTGGTAACCCAGTAATAAAATCCATCGAGATACTCTCCCACTTTCACACGGGAATCTCTAGTGGTTGTAGCATCCCTGAAGGTCTCTGATGGTCAACCTTTACGAGCTGACATGTAACACACTTTGAGACAAATTCTGCAATGTCTCGTTTCATACCTGACCACCAATATAATCGTCGCATATCCTGGTACATTTTATCCCCACCTGGATGTACCAAAATTTTTAACCCGTGCGACTCCGTCATAACGGCATGCCTCAAATCATCATCTTCGGGTACTATCAGCCTACCATTGAACCGTAGTCCGCCCTCTGAGCTGATGGAGTAGGACTCTGCCCCCTCGGCCAGTAACTGTCGTACTTTGTCCTGACAAAATGGGTCTTCGGCTTGTGCCCTCACTACCCGCATGACACTCTCGAGAGTGATAGCTAAAATTGCCATGTATGCTCTAGCTATCTCATCCTCGTGTCGGAGTTCACTCCACTTCGCCTTCCAAATCTCGGCCAATTCTCCAGTAGGTTTTTTGCTTAACGCATTTGCCACCACATTAGCCTTCTCTAAATTACATGATTTTCAAATCTTTAATTGCTATTTAAAAGGTGTCAGACCTTCTTCAACTTTCTCACTGGGCTGATCGGCCTTCCTCTCTGGCTTTGGTCGGATGGATGCTATGAAGCACCTTCTTGCCATCGCTTGGTCGCTGTGGATCTCCATTACTCCTCGCTCGGTTACATAGTTGAGTTTCTGATGGTAGGTCAAGGAGACTGCCTTCATTGCATGAAGCCATCCCCTATCGAGGATGGCCTGGTATGGCGAGTCGATGTCAACTACCAAAAACTCGATCATCTTGGAGACGTTTCCAGCGCGCATCGGCAGTACAATCTTTCCCAGGGGCATAGTTATTTTTCCAGCGAAGCTAACTAAAGGGACAGTAGTTTCCTTTAGGTTGGCGACGCTTAACTTTAATTTTTTGAATAGGTCGAGATACTTACTTCGGACGAGCTTCCTTGGTCGACGAGCTCCTGAGGGTAATGATCAGAGCATCGTGATGTGGGGTTCTCACTCCCACCAGATCTTCATCTGTGAAAACAATATGCGTGTTATAGTTGACGTCGTCTGCTCGTCGACGCTTTCCTGACTGTGACTTACTGGATCGATCTGAAAAGCCTGCATTATCGCTGTAAGTTTTTTCATCTCCATTCGGGCCGAATTTCCTTGGATCTGCTTGGCATCAGATTCCCCGTGAATTACCGCGAACTCATGTCCAGCATCATCTTCGAGCACGTTATCAGGTCTCGCCTCTCTATTGGCAGCCACTTTCTCTGCCTTTTTCTCCACAAACTCGTTCAAATGCCCGGACTGGGCCAGCTCCTCTAGGTGAGACTTAAGAGCTTTGCAATGCTCAGTCTTATGTCCTTCCTCTTTGTGAAAAGCGCATCTTAGCGCATTGTTCCTCTTCGAGGTATCTCCTCCCATCTTCCCGGGCTACTTGATGAATGGCTTATCTTTGATCTTCGTGAGAATTTTATAAATTGGTTCTTTGAAGACGGTGTTGATCGCCTGAAATGCTTTCGACGCATCATTGATCCCTCCGTTTGCCCCCATTTTTTCCTCCTTTCTTTTGGTTCTCAGCTTTGTTACTGCTCTTGGTAGTGAGTTTAGCTCGACCGTTTTCTCCTGTACTAAGGAGGGTGACATCTTCTACCTTAGCGTACTTCTCGACGCGAGCCATTAAGTCGTCAATAGTCATAGCCTCTTTCTTCGTCAGGGACTGGTATAGAAGGGAAGAACTGGGTAGCCTAATTTTGAAAGAGGCCACTGCCACTTCCTCCGAGAAATCCTCGATCTCATTGAATAACTCCCAGTACCTCTTCGCGTAGTCTCGGAGGGTCTCTTGCGGCGTTTTCTTTATTGTCATTAAAGCATCCATACTTTTGGGATGGGAGCTACTAGTAATGAATCAGGCCGTAAAAAGTTTGGCCAAGGATTTGATACTCCTGATGGACCGGTGGGGGAGCCTTTCGAACCACTTCTGCGTTACGTCATGCAAGCTCGAGGGAAAAATTTGGCACATTAGTGCATGCTGGTGGTTCCAGATGGTCATGGCCTGTCGGTACTGCCTGACGTGATCAATGGGATCAGTTTTACCGTCATAAATCTTGAACCTTGGAATGGCAAATTTCTTGGGGGCTTCTTCTTCTTCTTCTTCAATTTCCCTCGTGAAAGGTGACTTCATCTGGGTTTTGAGAGCTCGTCTAGTGAGTTCTCGGGTCGATCTGGTACCATGGTGGGCAGGATGTTGGTCTATCTCCCTGTGGACCAGATTTCGTATGTTCTCTTTGCTGCGAGTAGGGCTCTGGTAACGGCGAGCTCTTCGCAGCTGCTCGCAGAGGTCGTCGTCTGATTCGCCTCCCTCAACCTTTTGAGATCCTCGCCTAGGGCTCCTTCCTTGGCTGCGAGACTTGCTCGCCTGAGGGCTAGGAGTGCGGTATAGACGTCTTCTGTTATCATGATGAAGCTCTCTCTCTAGTCTTTCCAGTCTTATTTTCAAGCGAGCGTTCTCTGCCTCATGCCTGCGAGAAGACTCCCTCTGCTCGTGGAGCCTTGCCTCGTATGCATCAATCAATCTGGATATCTACGTGGACCTCACTGGTCCTTGGCTTTCTTCTGAGGCTGACCTTTCTAAGCAAGCCCTCTGATCTGAACGTCGAACTTCAAACCTAATCCTGCGAGGAGCAGGTGGTTCTTGAATATCTCCTGCCTGGGGAGCATTGCTACTGTGACCAGACATTTTAAACTCCTTTCTTGGTGTGGGATCTTCTCAGGGAAAGATGAACGCTTCCCACAGACGACCCCAATTGTGGTGACAATTATTATGCAACACAAATAAATAAGAAAAAAACAATCACCAAGCAAGAATAAGGAACGTAAAATGACAATCACACAACAAAGGATGTACGTGGTTCAGCAAAGATGTGCCTACGTCCACGGTGGTGCAGTCATTGTTATTTCTATATCCTCCAGGGAGTGATTACAGAGAATATAACTTGTCCATTTGCCCCGGACCTAGGGTTCAATATATACATGTACATTTCGGTAAGTGGGGGTGTTGGATTCCCCCACGTCTTTCATTTCTCCCTAGAACCTCCCTTAATGGGAACGTGGGAAGAGACCGGGTCACAATCAAATAAGAGATGGGGGGTCTAGACTTTGGACCGCCAGAATTGGGCTACTCGTCTAGGCCCATTATTTTAATTTCGGGTACCCACAGTAGTATAGAAACGAACGACATAAAAAAGACTCTAACACGTTATATCTACGTGCACATGAAACTACCTTGTGTGTGTGTGTATATATATATATATACTTAATGCATGAAACCGTTTTACTTTTGAAACGTTATTTATCCCAATTGATTTACCTTAATCTCATAAAGACTTATTATTTCTTAACTTGACATTTATTCCTCAATTTAATGCACACGGTCAAATACTTGGAACCACTACACTCTGTTTAACATAAATTATTTTTTTAATCGAAATTACCCTTTTCCATTTAAAACAATGCATTATAGTATTTTATAAAAAATAACCTCTTAACTTGACATTTATTCCTCAATTTAATGCACACGGTCAAATACTTGGAACCACTACACTCTGTTTAACATAAATTATTTTTTTTAATCGAAATTACCCTTTTCCATTTAAAACAATGCATTATAGTATTTTATAAAAAATAACCTCTTTCAACATACACGAACATTATGCTAGCTAATACTTGTTTAACCTTTGAAGAACCTTTTCATGAGACACACCCTTGTGTTAAATCACGGGTTATACCTTCTT
Source organism: Sambucus nigra (assembly GCA_949130495.1). Classification (NCBI taxonomy): domain Eukaryota; kingdom Viridiplantae; phylum Streptophyta; class Magnoliopsida; order Dipsacales; family Adoxaceae; genus Sambucus; species Sambucus nigra. Next base: position 406,546,230 of record OX422224.1, read on the forward strand.
AGGTTGCTTAACTCACCCATTTACCATTTCACTTCCCCTTTCATTTACTTTATGGACATTAATCAATTTACATATTCACTTTATCATTTATCGGAACATTAATTAATTCATTCAAGTTAGTTTGTCTTAATACACTTTACCACACAACCCATTTTTTGACATGTTCTTTACTCCTTTATCTTATTCTCAGAATCATCTAATAAATCACGTACTTTAATGGGCTGCACACCACCGGCGACGCCACCATATACTTTGGCTAGTGGTTTTGAGTCTTTCACCCCAGGGGTCCAGGCCCTCCTTAAGCATCCCGGTGTCATCCGAGTTCCTTTTATGTGTTTTAATATTTTACAAATATCTACATTATTCCTTCTTTCCCCTTTTACCCAGTCGAAGCCAAACCCGAGGTTTCACCCTAACTCATGTTACACTTTGAAATTATCATTTCATGTCCTCTACACTTTAACTTTGATTTTGTTCCAAAAATCAAGTTCACTGGGACTATCACGTGTAACGCTATTTCTAATATTTTTATTTCATCAAAATGTCCCACTTTACGTAAAATTATCATTCTACCCATTTTTTTCAACCTCACATTTTACTCCAAGTTCACAAGTGAATTTTTTTCAAAACACCGTTAAGTTACCCATACTAACTTATTAAGTATTTTTAAACACCTTAAGACCCTTTAACCTTTTGGGAGTAAATTTTATTTCAATTGGAAATATCTTTATTCCATTACTTCCCTTCCAAATTCATAAGTGTTAATCTTTCAAAACATTATTAAGTTACACACCAACTTCCCAATGTTTGACCTTTAACACTTATCTAACACCTTTACTAACCACATTTCCAAACTATACATTTCTTTACTTATTTATTCAAGAAATATAATTACACTTGAAGGCTACTTTTATAAGAAAATATCATTTCCTTTTTATCAATACATGTAGTCTTACAACCTTATATTCATTACACCTTTAACCCATTTTTCACACACTTTGAAGATTAAATTTTTTATTTTTCTTATCTAAACCCAACAAAACCTCCTTTAAACTTGTTCACATATTTGTCATCAAAATACTACAAGTTTATTTACATGAGCATCGGGTTTTAAGTTCTAAAATCCTATTAAATGGGTTAAACAAATTAAGTCCTAAAATCATATTAAATGGGTTAAACATACATTTCATTCTAGAAATTCACAATTCTTACAAAAGTATGCTTTTCAAAATATAAGGACATTGTTGATTTCTTCAAACTTAGCAAATGTTCATTTTTTTTTCAAAATCTCCATTTTTTCAAGAAACTTTAGGATATCATTTAAGCAAATATTTTAGCAAAATCAACATCATTTCTCAAACATTTTATTTTTTAATATATTTAACATCAATTTTCTAGAAAATATGCCATTTTCATAAAAATTCTTCATTTCAAGAAACTTTGAAATATTTATTCATCATTATTTTTCAATAAAATAACATTTTTACAACATTTTTATTTCATAAAAATATTTTTAACTATACATGATTTTCATCATCTAGTCAAATGCATCCTACTCATGTAATCTAACAATAAGACTATAAATATAGAAAATAGAGTCTTAATACTAAGAGTAAGATTTCTCACCTCTAATGGAGCTCTAACATTGGTAGGCATGAAAGGTCTAATAAGATGGCAGCCTCCCACCCCCTGAGGTGGCCTTAAGGAGGTTTTCCCTCTCCAAAAGCATGCTCCATTAATTTTCCAAGCAAGAACCTCCTTAAAACTTCGTTAGTCTTCCATTTCCATCTTCAATAACCCCCGACAATAAATCCATAAATCTGTAGCTGTTCTCATCCATAGTGGAAATGGGTATATATATTTCAAATATGGTGAAACACATAACAAACATGGTGGTTTTGGTGGTGAAGTTGTGGTGGAAGTCCAACAATGGTGGACGACTACTCCACCCTCTTTCTCCCTCTTTCATCCTATTCTCTCTTCAAAATGACCCAAATGATCCAAACAAACCCTTATAAAAGCCTTCCAAAGTCTAAAATTCCCATTTTGTCTAATTTAGGTTCACTAGAGTTTGACACCTCGTCAATTCAAGGGTTCAAAATGTGATAGCGTACAAGGGCAATCTGATAAATACAATTTCAAAATGCGTTGTTCGAATGACACCGAGCCTCGTTTGAAGGACTATGTCATCTCATTCGATAGGTGGCGTCTAGCAACCTTCACGCTACCTGGGATTGTTAGGTAGTGGGATCTCGCTTGAAGCTCATTTGATCCCCTATTTCAAGAGACCTTGTATCTGGTTTGAAGAGATATTCATGTCATTTGAACGATACAATTTCCATTTTCTCTATTTCTTTCAATATTAACCCATAACTTCTAATAATTATCGCCAAGCTTCGCTTCATTATAATTTATACAAAAATTTAGATGAATTATTAGGGTAGAGTATTACAGGCCAAAAGTCAGTACAATCGAAAAAAGGGAATTACAAGGCTTGAGCACAAGAAAAAGAAAAAAATCCTAAAACCATGGAACTTCATTCCTTCACCTTCTCAGAACTTCCTAGTGCCTTCCCTTTCTCAGCAGCCCTCGTCTCTTGATCGGTAACCGTTTTGACCTCAGCAGAATCCTTCTTAGCATGGTCGGTAGGATGACCAACTAGAAGCTCTTTGTCAACAAGTGGAGAGGGTCCTGGATAGTGGAGATGGAACATATTAGATGTTGGAGGGACTCACATTGCCCTCAAAGTTTGGTCCCATCCTTTTTTGAAGGACTCCTTCTTGGCATAAACGATCTAGATTTCAGCATCGTCATAGGCGGTATCCCAGTCTTTTATGTAGATGCTATCCTTCATGCTCGGGATCTCCTCCTCCAATATCTGAACCTTCTCGAACAGGTGCAGGTTCTCCTCAATAAGTTTTTCCTTCTCAGTGACCACATAATTATCGATCACCTGAAGTTCGTCATATGCCTCTATCGATCTCTCTAGCTCCCACTGAAGTTATGCTTATGCATCAGCTAAATCCTATTCGGACTTTTCCAGGGCTTCTTTCAGCTCGTGGTTATTCTTGGACTGGTCAGAATGATCATCCAGAAGGGTAGTGAAGTCAGACAAAAAATGTAAGGACAAAAAAGAGAGGATTAATGTGCGGAATATAAACACAAAGAAAGTATAAAAAAAAGAGGATATTTACCAGATCAAGTCCTTAGGCGGACTCGAGTGCCAAATTGGCTGACTCCAGTCGCGAGTATTGCTCACGATCAATCGTGAGAACGGCCCCCTTCAGCAGATCAGGGGAAAAAATTAGAGTGTTATCCACAATGGACTCCTTCACAGCCATAGAAAACAAGGGAATATTAGGGGCCTTCAAAGATAACTTCTTCTTGGCTTACTCTTTTTTTCTCTATTCTTCTTTATTTATTTCTCTCTCTTCTCTTCTCCTCTTTTTCTCTCTTCTTCTTATTCTTCTTCTTCTCAATATCCTTATCCTTCCCCTTGGCTCCTAAGTTGGAGCCACTAACTTTAGGGGAATCCCCCTTTGCTTTTTTTAAAGACTTCATTCGATCAGACAATACAGCTTGATCATCATCATCATCAATGTATATCACTCTCCTCTTCACAGGGGGTGCCATCTCCTCTTTTTTTTTCTTCCTATTCTTGTTCTTTTTCTTCTTCTCCATCTTCCTCTAGCGTAATTGGTTCAGAGGTCCCTTCCTCAGGAAATTCCATTACATGGACTTTATTAACTAGCTGAGCGATGAGACTACTTGTAGTATTATTGTACTCCAATAAATATGCTATAAAATGGGGGTGCTTTTCGTCAGAAAGTACTTATTGGATTCTTCAAGATTTAAGGAGATCAGAAACTCTCACCTCGCATAGGGCAGGTTCCTGATTTTTATCACGAGCTAGAAGTCATAGGAAGAAAATATAAATCAAAGGACATGAAACAGAAGTAACGAGAAAGCAAACACAAGAAAAAGAAACAACAAGCAAACAAAGGTAAAAAGAAAGCGACCTATTTGATCCTCCCCCCAGTTGGCAATCCAGGGACCTTTGTACCTCTCAGTCTCAGGCAGGGGAGGATGCTGCCAATTTTTGGCAATAAAACGTTGCTCCTATTAGGCTTTATGGGAGTCAGGAAGGTTCACAACTAAAACCCTATAAGCCATTCTAGTTTTCAAGTATAGAATGTCATCATTCGTGCGCGAAGACCAAACATAACAATAACAAAGCATAGCCAACCCTAGGTTGGTCCCATACAGTTCATTTATCCTATGGAGCCCCTTCACAATCTTCTTGAGATTTGGGGCGCACTGCGCAGGAACAACATCAAAGTACTTGAAGAATCTCAGAAAAATAGGGTTTGAGGGGAAAGTTAAACCCCCATGTGTAATCAAAAGAGTATGAATCATGTGCCCCCTATGTCACTATAATAACCCGTAATTTTTAAATCGATTTTAATTAAATTAAATCGGATTTTGGAAAAATAATTTTTGGAATCTATTTAATTTTGGTAAATGTTGGTTTTTATATATAAAAATAAGGTTTTAAGTGGAATTTAAATCGGGATTAAAATTTGGAAATTATAACTTTTTGTATAAAAATCGGGGGAGGATCTGACCTAAGAAGGATAAAAAATAAAAGAAATTAAAAATCCGATCGTCCGATCGAGCTGAATTGTTTACAACAGCCCTGTCTCGCCGTTCGCTATGACATACTAAAATTTTAGTCATTTCCAATGATTCGATCATCCTTAATAAATTTTCGAGTGTTTGTCTTTAATTAGGTCTAAAATTCTTTTTGGTGTATAAACATAAAGTGACGAGTTTAGGACTTTTAAAACACATTTTAGCCTTCTAAAAAATTAGTAGACTCCTCTATTTTCATCTTCTTACGTCTACAAAACCCTAGCCCCATTTAAATTAATATTTAACCCATAATTTGAAGGCTTATTTGAAGGCTAGAACAAGTTTTTATTGTTTTCATGAGAGGAACGCAGTGGTGTGATCAGAATTTTCAGGCAGAATATTATGAGTTTCTTTGGTGATTTTAAGGAGTGGAGTTTATGCAATATGCTCCTTGAATCTATATCTCTAGAGTAGTCATTTTTTCCTCATTTATTTATACTCATATTGTTGATATCATGACGTTTATTGGAATCTAAAATATTGATTCGATTTGAGATATTGTATTGGTTGATGAGCATGGTGTCATGAAATTTTTATATGACACGGAGAATGGTCACCCACCAATAATCTAAAAGTTCAATAGCTAGGACGAGGCTTTACGAAGCTTAGGTGAGGTGAGGTGAGGCCCGGTGACCTATTGATGTGTTATTAAAAAATTAAATTGGTATAATGCTCGGATGTTGCATTGAACTTAAATTCAAATTCGTATTGTTGCACTTATTCACCGTTATTGTTTTGAGCATCTATTTTTGTCATATTGTGTACTTCCCTATATTTTTATTTTAGTGACAGGTTAGCTTGGATTTGGACGCTATGGATTTTTGGAGGATTTTAGAGCACGACTTTTGGAGGATTTTATTTTTGTATAGCTTGGCAGTGTAAACTATTTGGGGAGCTTAGTATTATTTTCGAGTGAAATTTAATTTTAATTACTTTGGAAGTGTAAATTTTGGATTCTTTATATTTATTTTGTGGAATATAGATGCTCTATACTAATTATTGAGGATTTGGTTCAGTTTTAATCGTAGTAGCACCTCGTGTTTTGCGCGGGGTGTTACAGTCACGAACATATTTAGGGATGGGGGCACAATCGATTTCCACCCATTTGGGGATATTATAAGATTTCCTTAATTCTGCTATAGTTTTGTTATCGAGAAGAGCCATGGATGAAAATAAACTTCTAGCAATGGAGGAAGACAAGACAAAATAGTGAAAGTAAACAGAAGGTGAGAAAAACTTACATAAGTGTATGGGAAACACCGCGAATATGAAGAACTAAAGAGAAGAAAGAATTGGAAGTTTTATGGACGAGGAACGTTTGAAAGATGACGGTTAGAGGTGATGTACCTAGGTTTGAATCTTGCGCTAATGATGGAGCACAAGTATCAAGAAGATTTTGGATCTCTAATTACTAGCTCGAACAAACATTCCCTGCTCGAACCAGCATTCCCCCAGCTCTTCAACACAATTACAAGTCTGCCACGGTGTTTAGTCTCGGACGAGCGTACCCTCACCAGTTCACAAGTATTATAACCATGCCATGTCGATTTTTAAAACAGTTTTAGGCCTTGGACCTTAAACTTACTTGAAATATGTTGGCCCAAATTTTTAGCCCAAAGATTTCAGGGGCAATTGTTGGGGCTTATTTATTTCAGCCCAAAGGTGCGAACGACCAACCCAGCGAACACAGTGGAGTGTCTGGACCAAATCTGTTATTTACTTAGAAATGTGCATTTAACATGTGCTTAAATGCATGGAGATATACTCAATTCGGTTACCAACAATCTCGAAGGAGATATTCAGGGACACCACGAGTTATCTACGAGATAATTGAGTTACTTGGTCAACTCGATCTCTTATTTTCTACAACTATAAATTGTAAACCCTAGCTTGGGGCAATGGGATGTAACCTTGATTATTGAGAGACACTAATAAGAGCATTGTAACCTATCCATGGACATAGGCAAGTTGCCGAACCACATACATCTATTATTTTATGTGTGATTACTTACTTTCACCTCGATATTGCTTTCAGGATCCTTTTATTGTGATAATTCTTGCACTCATAGTATTAAATACCCGATTGTTATGCGTATTTAGATACAAATATTTTCTATACAATCCCTTTACCCTTATCTTATTTCAATAAAGCCAAAAATTAAATACTTTGTGGTTTTTAAGGGAAGGAAAACAGGGAATTATAATAGGTAGGATGGGTGAAAACCTTTTGTTGATGGGTTATCGGATGAAATTGTTGAATACTTCAACAATTACAATAGTGATAAGAATGCATACATAATGCACATAGATATATGGAGGCGTCTAGGTATATCAATTGACCCATCCAGATACTATGTTTCGTCAGAAATCGATGTTCTTGCCTTATTTGAAATAGGATAGAAGTCGGGTAGCTATGCATGTTAGTTTTGGCCCTCTAAATGATGTCTTTATGTTAACCAGTCTTTGTATATTTTAATTAAATTGAATTTTATTATTATTTTATAGTTACATGTTACGTTAACCTTTTTCGTTCCTGATTTGTTCATATTTTCATGCCATTTAAATTATAAATAAGTAACATATCTTAAATCTGGAACATGTTAACTTTCATTGAAAATACGATAAACCTTAAAATTAAAACAAAAAGAACAATACATAAACAATAACACACAATACATAACATTCTTAGAAATTTGACCCTTGAACAATCTGCCTTTCCCCTCGAAAACGTAGACGATGTTGGGTATGGTAATGTTCACGTGGCTTGGCATGAATATATAATCTTTTTGAAGCATAAAGACATTTCCAACAACAATGTGACTCGCCCACTTGCAATCAGGAAGAAGGACCTTGTGATGGATGGAGCCGTCTAGGGTACCAGTTGGATCCTTCCGCTCTACGATTAAGTCACCTGACCAATTTAGGCGAATTGACGTGAGTATCGTTACGGATGATTTTGAGTAAAGTTTATGCTACAATGTATATTAAATTCAAATACTATAATTACAATACGATAAAATACTTACCATTTAACCTCCCAGCTACAAATCAGGAGATTCCGTACGAGGGACGTGTTGTCCAACTCTAAATACCCATACTCCACGGATGTTGTCCAAGGTGATTTGAAGAATTCATCATCATAATTGGGCTCTTCGAGGCATTCGCAGAAGAACTCATATATAGGGGGAGGAGAGCCTAATACCTTTCTGGTCTGCTTCTCTCTCAATGCATTTTGCACCTTTCCTACATGTTTAAAATTAATAAGATCGAAGGGCTCATTTCTCCATCCAAGAAACTTCTCATTGTAACATTGGAAGGCATCAATAAGAGGTGGTGCTTTATTCGAATGCTTTGCCTTCTTTTTTGAGATCTCGCCCTTATACATTTTTTTATTAGGATATTATAAAAAAAATGAGGAGTTTGTATGAGAATATGCAGAGATGTCTTAACAATGGTGGGATTTTTATGGATATACGCAGAGGCATTTCTTTGTATTTATAAGCATTCAGAATTTGTTGTTACCAACAGTGAATTGAATTAAAAAATAATTTTACTGAAATCGTTATTGCCAACATCGAATTTTGTTAATTTTATTTTTAGCTAAATTCTCTATTGGTAATGATTATTTTTATGGAATTCTCTATTGTTAACAATGAATTCAGTTCAATTAGAGTTGCCCTTTTTAAATTAATAGCGTCATTAATCTAACTTAAATTCGTAGTTATCAACCACGGATTCACTATAAATAATCCGTTGGTCCCCCGAATTTAAGAGGTGCAATATTTTCGTAAATATGTTTAAAATTGCTTTATTTTTATAAATTTATAATATAAGTCCATTTTTTAATTAAAAAAATCTCCAAATATTTTTGTTGAACAAATTCAATTAGATACTCCTTTGCTCTTCAATGTATAATTATTTTGTCATGGTTATCACGTGACTACTTTTCTTTAAATGTATGTATTGATGGTCCCAATTGAAGGATCATATTTTATTTTATTAGGTTTATTAAAAGAGAAAGCAACAATAAGCCAAAAACATTAGCCTCTCCTCTAATTTAATTTGAACACACTCTCCTCTTAAAACATTTAAACCCAAACCCCCTCTTCTTTTCTAATCGGTGAGTCATGACCACCTGTAATAAAGACCGTAATAGAAAATATTTTCCAAAAAACGATGACAACAATCAAAGGAATTTTTTTATTTTAATTTATATTTTTACAAATGCAAAAAGTGAGCATTTTGGTAATTTTGGCAACCTTAAACATTGAATAAAAAGATTCAATTTTATAAAATCCATACTTTAAGATGCTATCTTTACTAAAGTTCTTTTTTACACATCGCATTAAATATACTTATAGTGTAAGGACATGTGAAGTCAAACCTTAGGACCATCTTGTACTTGGTGGTATTAATAAGATATTTGGATGAAGCTCGTGAATTATTTTATAGAAAGATAGATAAAAAGTACTTAATAAATGTTCTCGACAAACTTTTCATTCACTTAAGTGTTTAAATTTAAATGATTATCTCTATAAATATTTTTTCACAAGTTCTGATATTTTTCCATGGCTTTATGGTATAATAATACATAATAGTACTTTTAAAAAAAAGGCATGGGGTTGGACACTTGCTTCCCGATAATTATAGGTCAGTATTTATGGTCTATTCTCTAATGTATGGAAAATTTTCACTGATTTTTTATATGCAGATGTTGTGCAAAATGTACCATGTTGAACCTGTTTTATGATTGAAATGTCATTTTCATATATTTTGTTTGTGGAGTGGTTCTCAATTACATACACTAATACTAATAAAAAAAAAGATACGGATTGATATTTTTTGCAATTGTTATTTTTTAATGATTTAAACAATTTTATATCCTTAGGAGTAAAGGAATTATGGAAAGGAAATGTATTTATTATTATGGTTTTATTTATACTTTGTGTTTGTTCATTTCATTAGTGCATTCATTATATTTTAATATATTATGATATAGTTTGTAGAATTAAATTAAATGGTTAGAAATATTTTAAATATTTGTGCTAAAAAAATTAGTACAGGTTTTATTATTAATTGTATGGGATTATTTCACATAACCCCCACTTTTTAATCATAATTTGACATAATTCCCAACTCGTTAATTTCTTAGACATAACCCTTATCTCTCTAACATCTGTTGATGTCCAAAATTAGTGGAGACTTTATATTAGATAATAATCACCATCTTCTTAGTCACAAATACTTAGTTAAATAATGCAAATGAAACTGAGAGAGTAGCTACAGCGGAAATATTGCGACTTCTCAAATAAAATCCAATTTTAATTAATCCCAAATTTTAGTTAAACCCTAAATCATGCATCTAGATGATTTATCTAATAAAATAAAGCATGCAGGATAAAAACAAACAATTTCAGGAAAAATCAAACACATGCTTGTGAGGAAAAATCCCCCAAAGGGGCAAAACCATTTATTTTCATTATAATATTGTAACAGTACAATTTCGGATTACAATGAAAATACAAGTGACTAAGAATTACCCTCAGGTATCGGATTCTGTAGTCGGCGGCTGGAAATATCCCTTTCCAGGAGGGCTGCAATGAAGAAGAGAAACGGCTTCTCCACAAGTTTGTCGGCTGGAATTTTCCCTTTCCAGGAGGGCAGCAATGAAGAAGAAAGACGGCTTCTCCACAAGGGTTGAACAATAGCAAAGCTTGTGTTCTAGGGTTCCAAAAGATTCACAAAAGTAATTGGGATTTTTGTGTGTGAATCAAAAAGATGTTTGGCACACCAAAAATTGAAGTCTTGTTGTGTTTGTACTCTTAAAAACGTTTTCTCAAAGACTTAAAAAGATACACCACCGGAATAGTAATATATATAGGAAATATAAGATGGTGGATAAAAAGTTCACGGAACTGTTCGAACTTATCCCAGGCGGACCGGTCCGGCTTGGGGGAGGATCGGTCCGATTAACCGGATCGGTTCTTTTATTCCAGGCTTCATCGGTTCGCTTGCGGTTTGGGGTATACTGGACCACGAGCAAGGCGGATCGGTCCGGGTAGAGGGCGGACCGGTCCGGTTTTCCCAGAAAAATAAAAGCCTCATTTTGCTTGAAAAAACTTACTTCTTATTTTTATAAAAAACATTTTATAAAAATTTCCCAATACTAAATATGAACTTTAAGGAACATAAAAACAAAATTTTACCAAGTTCATTCTCGCAGAGGCTATGATGTTGAAGACACTTTGATATTCGGATCCGTTGATGTAGATGCGATCTTGAGTTTCTTCAACGGTGTAACGGCGTACGACATACAAATTGATAATGGACAAAAATGTCCTTACAAATCTCCCCCTATGTCTATGCCGGTACATACATAAAAAATATCCGAATTATCAACTTATGACCTATACAAATCTACCCTCCCATGAACCCTAAAGATGGAAAGATACAAAGGTATAAATCTTCATCGTTTGTTCTTCAATCTTCAACAATCATCAAATCTCAAAGCTTTTCTCATCAGGGTGTGCAACATATTGATCTTCAATCTTTACACCTACACACATGAGACAAGCAAATACCACGTGACATATCGAGTTTGAAATGAGATAAACATGGATACCAATATATGATAAAAACATAAGCTACATCTCAAAAACTCCCCCAAAATTCAAACTCCCCCATAATTCAATAATTCTTTCTCCCCCTTTTTATGATGTCCCCAAATAGACAGATGAGAAGAATGAATCAAAGAAGGAAAAACGGGGTGTCACGGTACAAAACATGGCATCAAACAATATGGTAACGTGCTCTTGCAAGGAGATGCTCAAACAAATCTTCACAAACTATTTTTGAATTTTTCAAATTTTTCGACAAAAAAATACCAATTTGAACAAATATGATACAAAAATCACACCATGGATTTAGACTCAAACAACCAAGTCATGGAAATGGAATGAAAGGGTGTGAACACATTCGATAGGTAAATCAACTCAATCAATCATATGTGCACGATGCATATGTGTACTCCTAACGAATGAACATCAAAAGTATCCTTAGGTGTAAAGATTGTTGAATTTAGATGACATCGTCTTATGCAAATCAACAAATCAAAGTCAAATGATTTCCACACCAATAACGTCCAAAACTATATAGCGCTTTTTCAAGAATTTCAAGGACGTGCAAAACAGTTTTAATTCTCCAACCAAACTCCCTCATATATATATATATATATATATATATATTCTTTTAGAGGTGTATAAACTAAAGTCTCAAACTTTGGAGAATTGGTGCAAAAACCTAAATGGCCCCTTTTTGGCATGAATATCTTTTTATTGCCTTTCAATTTTTTTGGGCTCTTTTAACCTCTTTGGACCTCGGATAATAAACTTCCTCCATTTTTTAGGTCCAATTTAACGGTGGCTTAGTATTCGCAAAGGCAAAATGAACCTTTCGCAGCCCTTCCCTGTTTTAAAAAAAAGCACACAAACTCACAAAACGGTTTTTTATATGCACAATTTCCTTATCAAAATTTCATCGCGCTTGGTTCGTTTTAAGGACAGGATTGAAGTGAAAACACCCAACCAACATGTGATAAGACAAGCACAATAATCAAACAAATTCGTGCATGTGTGCAATAAAGGAAATATGAGTCAAACATGTAGGAAGAAACACTCAATTACATCTTAATGACTCCAAACATTATAAAGCACAAGGATGAATTGACCTATGGTCTCAAAACACTATCAAATAGTCACATGAAAAAAATGAAATGATGTTGTGACTCGGTCATCCAAAGTGTTCATCCATAAACGGTGCAAACAAAAAACAAAAATCTTTTTGTATTTTTCAAAATTTTTCAAAAAAAATATATACAAAAAGTACAAGTCATCACACTAGTAAAAATATATCATGAAACCACAACTAGTGTATGACAAACATGCAATCACAATCAACCAAAAGATTTCACATGGGGTGAATTACGTGCAAGCAAACGGGAATCGTGGACAAATAAACCATAAGCCTTTAAATCCGATTTTCTAACCCAAATTGATGTGTAACGAAGTGTGGGGGTTTCGAGAATCGAATTTATTCTTTCATTAACCTTCCTAGGTCCATTTAAAAGCTTATAACAAAAGTGCCTAAGATGACCTTGCCTACCACAATGTGTGCAAGAGTAAATCGGGCGGTTTGTGTTCCCTAAAGGTGGCCCTCTCCTCAAATTTATCGGTTGCTCTCTCCGAATTTGCCTAGGTGGGTCTCTCCTAATGATCCTAGGAGGTTCTCTTACGATGTTCCTATGGGGCGCCTTTTTAACAAACTTAGGTGCCTCTTTCTTAATAATCCTAGGAGGCTCTCTCACACGTGTGGGAATGGGTGCAACATATTTTTCAAGACCAATCCCACCCCTATCCGTTTTGATCTCGACTGTGCCTAAAATCTTATCAAGTTTTTCAGACCTAGACTCCAAATCAAATTTCACTTTACTTGAATCTTTCAATTTCACCTCAAGTTCACCTATCCTAGATTCAAGTACTCGTTTAGAATCCTCAAACTCTAAAAGCTCATCTTTCATAGTCTCCATCAACCCTCTAAGACTATCTCTCTCACCCTCGACGTACTCAAGCTTCTCTTTCAAAATTTTCTCATGTGCCCTAAGTTCTTCAACTAAAAAATCATTATTTTTTATGGCACACTCTTTCAATTGAGCTTTCAATTTCAAATTTTCTTTCTTTGTTTTCAAAGTTTCAGCATAAAGTTCATTGAAAGCAATTTGCAATTCACGCTCATCTACACTTTCCTCCTCACTTTCATCCACACTCCCATTACCTTCACTATCATCACTAATCACATGGATGGGAAACTCTCGCCTAGAAGCATAAAAAACTTCTTCTTCCGAATCACAATCACTAAGGGTAGAAACATGAGAAATCGGTTTATTCAATTTCTTCTTTAAATTTGTGGTACACTCATGTAACGTGTGACCAACACCTTCACAACAAGGACACCTCTCAGATTCGTTTTCAACAGAAGATTTAAAACAAGAGTTCGTGTGAATTTTCCAATTAATTTTTTCAAAAATTTGACATCGAAGATCATCAAAACCATCAAAAGCCATTTTAGTGCAAAATCGGGATCAAAACACAATAACTTAGTGCAACAGGCTCTGATACCAATTTGAAAACGTGAGTAGACAAATTGTATCAGAAAGTAAATCCTCGAAAAATCAGGATCACGCGATAAATTAGCGTAACCCGCTCTGATACCAATTTGAGAGAGTAGCTACAGCGGAAATATTGCGACTTCTCAAATAAAATCCAATTTTAATTAATCCCAAATTTTAGTTAAACCCTAAATCATGCATCTAGATGATTTATCTAATAAAATAAAGCATGCAGGATAAAAACAAACAATTTCAGGAAAAATCAAACACATGCTTGTGAGGAAAAATCCCCCAAAGGGGCAAAACCATTTATTTTCATTATAATATTGTAACAGTACAATTTCGGATTACAATGAAAATACAAGTGACTAAGAATTACCCTCAGGTATCGGATTCTGTAGTCGGCGGCTGGAAATATCCCTTTCCAGGAGGGCTGCAATGAAGAAGAGAAACGGCTTCTCCACAAGTTTGTCGGCTGGAATTTTCCCTTTCCAGGAGGGCAGCAATGAAGAAGAAAGACGGCTTCTCCACAAGGGTTGAACAATAGCAAAGCTTGTGTTCTAGGGTTCCAAAAGATTCACAAAAGTAATTGGGATTTTTGTGTGTGAATCAAAAAGATGTTTGGCACATCAAAAATTGAAGTCTTGTTGTGTTTGTACTCTTAAAAACGTTTTCTCAAAGACTTAAAAAGATACACCACCGGAATAGTAATATAGATAGGAAATATAAGATGGTGGATTAAAAGTTCACGGAACTGTTCGAACTTATCCCAGGCGGACCGGTCCGGCTTGGGGGAGGATCGGTCCGATTGACCGGATCGGTTCTTTTATTCCAGGCTTCATCGGTTCGCTTGCGGTTTGGGGTATACTGGACCACGAGCAAGGCGGATCGGTCCGGGTAGAGGGCGGACCGGTCCGGTTTTCCCAGAAAAATAAAAGCCTCATTTTGCTTGAAAAAACTTACTTCTTATTTTTATAAAAAACATTTTATAAAAATTTCCCAATACTAAATATGAACTTTAAGGAACATAAAAACAAAATTTTACCAAGTTCATTCTCGCAGAGGCTATGATGTTGAAGACACTTTGATATTCGGATCCGTTGATGTAGATGCGATCTTGAGTTTCTTCAACGGTGTAACGGCGTACGACATACAAATTGATAATGGACAAAAATGTCCTTACAGAAACTAATAAGGAACAATAATTTTTTTTAAAGTGGTCCAGCTTAGGAAAAGTCTACATCCACTGTTATGGTATTATGATTGAAGGTAATTACATAAAATTCTGGGTAGTCTTCCGTGTATGTGATAAACTTGTCACTTGAGATAATGGATATAAGATATTTAAAATGGTCCGAAAACTGAGGGGCGGAATGCCCTTATATATCCAGGCATTTACACCCGTACATAATGGATGAGATTATTGATCTTCTATGGCATTAGTTGAATGTCTCTTGATAATTCCCGTGTGATTGACCTTCTTGATGGTTGATAAAGTGTAAACTCATGAGGGCATGTGTCCCAACGTCATAGGTCCACATGGTATGAATAATTTCGCCCACAACAATAGCCCCCAATGATTCACGCTTGATGTTTCGTTGAAAGGATGTAGTATTAGTTATAAAACGTTGCTCAGCTCCCAAGCATGATGGTGGTCGGTAGCTGACCGCCTGGACATGTAAATTTTTCAGCAGTTTAAAAGGCGGTGACTTTTTTGTGAGTAGTTTGAAAAATAATAAACCGCCAAAGGACATGCTGGTCTTTTCGCATCTTTGAGAATCATGCGACCATTAAGGATTTAATTGTTGGTTCAGTTAATCACTACATTTTAACTTTCGAGGTGAAACTATAAAAGGATGGGGTTTTCCCCCTGATTCGGCATAAATATTTTATATTTTTATTCATAATTCAAACGTTTTTACTATCCCGTGTAGTGTAACTAGAGTTGATTTATCTCATATTCATGCTACTAACTATTTTCAGCAAGTATTTCTTATTTTGTATATTTCTCGTGTGTTTTACAGGTATTTCGTGAAAGTTATTACGGGAGAGAAACCAAAACAGTGAAAGAATAAAAGAAAAAGAATAAAAGCTCTTATTTTGTATATTTCTCGTGTGTTTTACAAGCATTTCTATAAATTTTCAGCCATAGTTCAGGGCAGAGTCAACTAGAAAGTTGAAGAGCTTGTAGTCACAAAAAAATTGGAAGAAAAGGAGTTTTCGAAACTATAGTGAGTAAGTTATGCGAGTTCGAAGTCGAGAAGAGAATCCAGAAGCAAAAGAGGAAGTTCAGAAAATTTGAGCTGCGAATCGGTTCAGATTTTAAGGGAACCGGTTCGGATGACCTGAACGCGAATTTTTTATTTATTCTGAATTTTTACCTAAAGTTGTATGGGTTTAGGACTCTTAAAAAAATGACTTAAATGAGTTGTAACTTAAAAATTTAAAAATACTTTACATTAGTTTAACCTAATTTTGATAGTAAGAAAAGGGCAAGAACAATTGACACTCTAGTCTTAATCAAGTTGCATTATTTTTGGATTGAATTAAAGTATTTCTTAATAAAGTTTTCCTTTCTCATCTCGTTCTTCATTCTTATAGTTCTTTTGCATGTCCTTGAGTATTTCTCTATATCTATATTATTCTCTTGCATGCTTAGATATAATTTATTGACGATGACAAATTTATGCAATGTAAAATTTTTATTTTACCTTCGTCTTATCATGTCCGGCTAAGTTTCTAGTGGGTTGGGGTACCTGAACCCAACCTAATGTATTACGCATGGGTAAAAAATTTATTCAAGAATTAAATAAATAATTGAAACTTGATATTTTGTTGATTTCAACGTCGTAAGACTTTTAACTCCATTTACCCTAGGTAACCGGAGTGTTTAAGAGAGTGACGTGCGTATCGACAATCTTGTCTCGTGCTTTACTTTTATTCATGAGTATGTATTGTGAGGGTTAAATCCATCATATATGTAATTCTTGAAAGAAGTTAAAGTTTTTTTTTTCCAATTATATGTTTAATTTTTGATAGGTTTTATATCAGGTGTAATTACCTAAGGTTTGGGGGAGTGTATACCCATCCTATAATTCGCATACAAGTTCACACACTTATTCTCTAGTCTTTGCATGCGTACTTAAATTACTTAGGAACTATACTGCTTTCATTAGAAGTAGGATAATTTGTCAATAATCATCATCTTTTCCTTCTTTTTGCATGTCGATCGTGAGTGTTAGTCATCTTCCTTAGTATTTATTACGAAAGATTGTCTCAGTCCTTATGTTCGATACTCAGTTTACCAGATTATTACTTAAGTGACCGGTTTACACTTGAACCGTATTTACACGTGGTAAAGACACATTTTAAGTCACGTTAAGTTTTTGGTGCTGTTGTCGGTGACTAGGTTGACATATTGGGCTAGGTCGAATTAATCCAATAATATTACTCTAATTCTTTTATAAAATTAAAAAGATCCAAAAAAATCATAAAACCAAAAAATACAAAAGAATTAGGAAAAAAATCAAACAACATTCCCTCCATTCTTAAACGCAAAACACTCCTCCTAATCCCATCATTCCTAGAGTACACGATAATCCTATGACAGAGCTTACCTCTGATAACCCACGCACCCCAAATGCTCTAAATTTTTGGGTTCCACCTCGTACACCGCCCAACTTCATTACGAGTCACACGTCTAGAGCATCCGGTGAGGAAAACGAGTCTTTAGGTGAGAACATCATGTCGTGTCAAGGTAGTTATGGTACGGGTAAAGGTGAGTTACGGTATCACCTTATAAGAGACCTCTTATATCCCAAGAGAACCGTCACTCCGGGATGCATTATACTCCCGTATAATGCAGGGCAATTTCATTTTAAAAATAGAATGACCTATATTCTCCCAACATTCCACGATATGGAGTCAAAAAAGCCCTACCTCCACATTCGAGAGTTGGAGGAGGCATTCAAGACTTTCAAGGACCAAGCATATACTCAAGATGTAGAGCGTATAAAGATTTTCCCTTTCTCCCTGAAGGATAAGGCTAAGACATGGCTTTGGTCACTAACACCGAACTCAATAACCACTTGGAGGGATATGCTGACTGAGTTTTTTAAAACTTTTTTTCCTACATATAGGACCGATGCGATTAGTGCTCAAATTCAAACATTTGAACAAAATAAGAATGAGCAATTTGATCAATGTTAGGAGCATTTCAATGAGTTAGTCAATATGTACACACACCACGATTTTGAGACGTGGAGACTCTTATCCTACTTCCATCATGCTCTAAGCTTAACTTTTAAACAACTCGTTGAGACCATGTGCGAGGGAAAGCTCTTAGGGTTAGAGGCAAACTATGTGGAGGCCCACTTTAAGTACATCGTCGAGACTACTCAAGCGTGGGATACATCGAATCCAAGTACCCAACCCAAGCCTAGATAGACACCCACGGCTCCTTCCGCATCCAGAATTTATCAATTGGATAAGGAAGCTGAATTAAAACTCCAAATTAATCAACTAGCAAAAAGGCCAGAGGACTTGGTCGAGGCTAGGGGGAGATACATATCTGGATCCACTACTTGAGCAATGAGATAGAAGGTGTGTGCTATTTATGAGGTGGGACATTCAACGAAGGAATCCCGATGATACTCGCTTATAAAGTGATACTCCAAGAGAAAGTGGAAGCGATAGGAGCTTTTAAGGGTAACTTTAATGCCCCACACGGGAATTCTTATAACCCTTCATGGCGGAACCATCCGGTTTTAGTTACAGGCAACCAAACATAGTAATGAATCTGAATTCACTTGTTGCCCAACACACGCCACCACTCCCGCCTTTCCAACAAGATCCACTAATACAATCACCCCCTCCCGTGCCTTATATTACCCAACACCGAAGAAGTCTCGAGGACATTATAAACCAATTCAGTCAAACTAAGTCAGCAATAAACACTCAAAACGCTTAAAATTATATCGACTTAAAGGCATTGTTGTCTAAGTTACAATCTTCCCTAAGTGTCCAAGAGAAGGGCAAGTTTCCTTACCATAGCCAAATACCTACCCAAGGTGAAAATTATGTTAGGTCTAATACCAATGAGAACAAAGAGCAATGTCAATTGGTTACCACTCTACAGAGTGGGAGAGTTGTTGACTTGTCACCTTACCCACACAATGAGCAAAATAACAAGGAGGTTTCTCTTGACAAAAGGACGAAGATGCCTCATTTGAGGAGAGTGATTAAGAGGACACAATTAGTCCCAAGGTGGTAGTGAAACCCCATAATGCTGCTGTATACCCTCAATGGTTGGTTCTTCCCCCAAAAGGGGCCACCCATGATGATATCTTCGAAGTGCTCAAGCAAGTAAAGCTTAACTTAGCATTTCTCGAGGAAACAAAGAAAATTCTTGCTTATGTAAAGTTACTTAAGGAATTTATAAAGGTGAAATGCAGACTAAAGGTAAGAAGCTGTTCCTAGCACAAAACGTTAGTTTGGTACTTTTGAGCGACCTCCCACCAAAGTATAAAGATCCCGGTGCATCCACCATTTCATGCACCATTGAAGAGAGAAAAATTGAGAGAGCGTTATTAGATTTAGGGGAGAGTGTTAATATCCTCCCTTATTCCATCTATAGACAGATTGATTTGGGGGATCTTAAGCCTATAAAAATTACTCTCCAACTTTAGGATCATTTATGAAGATACCTCGAGGGATTATTGAGGACATGATCATCCAAGTCAACACTTTCTATTTCTCGATAGATTTTATCATTTGGGACATAGAGCTTTACTCTCCCTTGAGCCATCATGTTCCCCTGATCCTTGGCCGCCCATTCTTAGCCACGACTAATGCATTTATTAACATATATAATGACTAGATGCAACTCACCTTCGGGAATATGATTCTCGAGACTAATATCTTCAATGTCACCAAGAAAATGGGTGATGAGGATGACTTGTTCGAGACGAATCTTATAGTAGAGGTAATACAAGAATAGTTTGAGTGTAATCCTATGATGGATCCATTAGTGGAATTTTTTGTTACGGTGAGCAAAGGAGATAGTGCGTACACCGCATTCGAGAGAAAAGTGAAGGAGATAGGAGAGTTGTTAGATGGGAGTGAGAGCGATACGAACGTGAGAGATATTAGTTGGGTCTCTTGATTCGAATAACTACTACCGACAGAGTCGCATAGGATTCCCTTAAATGAGAAATTTCATACACTCGAATTGAAAAAGCTTCCTTCGAACATTAAATATGCTTACTTGGGAGAGTATGAGACATTTCTTATTATTGTCTCCTCGATCCTAAGTAAAGAGCAAGAGGGAAAGCTTATGGCCATTTCAAGGAAGCATCGAAGTGCTTTTGGTTGGAGCTTCGAAGATTTGAAGAGTATAATTCCTCTAATTTGTACCCATAAAATCCACCTCGAGGGAGATATTGAGGCATTTGAATCCCTTCTCGGATAGCAAATGGGTGAGTCTTGTTCAAGTTGTCCCGAAGAAGTTAGGGATGATTGTGGTCGAGAATGCTAAAGGTGAACTTATCCCAAAACGTACCACCATCGGGTGGCACATTTTCACCGACTGCTATAGAAAGTAGAGGGCCACCCATTTTATTGCTATTTAGATGGTTATTCTGGATATAACTAACTCGAGGTGGACGTATTGGATTAAGAAAACACGACGTTCACATGTCCTTTTGGCACATTTGCCTATAAAAGTATGCCATTTGGATTACGTAATGCAACCTCAACCTTTTAACGATACATGCTTAGTCTTTTTAGCTATATTCGAGAGAGTACTAGGGGTGTTTATGGAGGATTTTAGCAGTTTTGGTCCCTCCTTTGACCATTGCCTCACTAATCTTGAGAAGGTGTTGGCCCGATGTGTGGAAAAGAACATGATACTGAATTGGGAGAAGTTCCATTTCATGGCTACCGAAGGCATAGTTCTTGGTCACATAGTTTGATCCAAAGGTATGGAGCTAGATAAGGCAAAAATTGACGTTGTTGCCGATCTTCCCCCACCTAAGTCACTAAAGGATTCTCTCTTTCTTGGGCCACTAAGGTTTCTACAATAGGTTTATTAAGGACTTTAGTGCCATCTCTAGGCCCTTATGCAACCTACTCATGAAGGATGTCCCGTTGTGAATCATGGCAAGGAGCTTTTGAAAGGTTGAAAAGCATGCTCGTCTTCGCTCTCATCATGCAAGCTCCGGATTGGTCCCTTCTATTCAAGCTTATGCGTGATGTGAGTGACTATGCTATTGGGGCTATTTTGGGGGAAAAAAAGTATAAGAAGGCCCACATTATTTTTTACGCAAGACGAGCCTTAACCAGAACTCAAATTAACTACTCCACCACGAAGAAAGAGTTGCTAGTGGTAGTCTTTGCCCTAGATAAGTTTTGCTCCTACCTCATCGGTTCACCCATTACTTGTTTAACCAGCCAGGTGGCTCTCAAATATCTCCTTTCCAAAAATGATGTGAAGTCGTGCCTCATTAGGTGAATCTTACTTCTCCAAGAATTGGATCTTTCCATTAAAATAAAAAAGGAGTAGAAAACATCGTACTCGATCATTTATCGAGGCTTTCTTTTGACGTACCTAGCGATCCTATTCCCATAGATGATTAATTTTTGAATTATTAATTATTTGCCACTTATTCTCTCCCCTAGTTTGAGAATATAGTGAATTATCTTATCATGAGGTCCATCCCCCTTGATTGGACACCGCAAGAGAAGAAGAAGTTCCTTACTTGGTCACACATGTTCTTTTGTGACAATCCCTATGTGTTCAAATATTGCACGGACCAAATCATCTAAAGATGTGTGCCGAATGACAAGATTCCTAGTGTCATCTGCTTTTGTCACATGGAAGCATATGAAGGCCATTTTTCCATGAATAAGACGACAGCTAAGATTCTTCAAAGCGAACTCTATTGGTCCATAATTTTTTTGGATGTAAACGCTCATTGCAAATCACGTGATAGATGCCAAAGGATGGGGGCCATCACTTGATGAGACATGATGCCATTGACCCCTATTCTCGTTATTGAGATATTCTACTGTAGGGGAATCGACTTCATGGGTCCTTTCCCTCCCTCCTTTGGTTTCTTATACGTCCTTGTCGCTGTAGATTATGTGTCAAAATGGGTTGAGGCCATAGCTACTAGGACAAATGACAACAAGGTGGTGACAAAGTTCATCCAAGAACACATACTTTCTCGCTTCGGTGCTCCGAAGGCGATTATTAGTGACAATGCCAAGCACTTTTGTAGTTGGTCATTTAAGAAATTAATGAGAAAGTATGGCATCGTCCACGAGGTCGGGAAGACTTATCACCCGCAAAAAAAAGGGCAAGCTGAGTTAGAAAATCGTGAGATAAATCAAATTCTAGAGAAGACCGTTGATCCTAACCGAAAGGATTGGTCCATTCGATTGAATGGTGCGCTATTGGCTTATCGAACTGCTTATAAGAACCCCCTTGGAATGTCCCCCTTTCGCTTTATCTATGGAAAGACGCTCCATTTCCTCATTAAGCTCAAGCACAAACATATCAGGCAATTAAGAGGTTGAATTAGAGCTTAGATAAAACTGGTGAAGTGCAAAAAATTCAATTGCGTGACTTGGAAAAAATATGCAACGATGCGTATGAGAGTGCTTGCATATCCAAAGAACAAATGAAACTCGCACATGAGCTCACTATCCATCAAAATGAGTTTCGTCTCGATCAAAATGTGATTCTTTACAACTCATGATTACACTTGTTCCCCGATAAGTTGCGTTCAAGGTGTACCAGTCCGTTTGTCATAAAAGGAATGTTTCCCCACGGTGAGATAGTGTTATAAAAACTGAAGGATGGGTATACGTTTAAGGTGAACGGACAATTCCTAAAGCCATTTATCGAAGCGTGTGTTGAGTTAGCAAACATGATTTGGTTATCAGACCCCTTTTATGGGGATGCCTGAGTTTAAGAAAGAGTTCGTCGCACCCCCAATGCGTATGGGGTGATTTTGTGACGTATACTAGTGAGTAGTGTTAGTTTTAAGGTAGTTTAGAGGTTCGTAGAGGTCGTGATTTAGGAAGGTTAGGAGGAACACATTGGGTTTTCACACACGAGAGAGCATACACACATTACGAGAGCGAGGTTGAGGTGTCCTAAGATCTCGTGGTGTCAGGGAGGTTTGAGATACATTGGAGAGGAGATATATGGGGTCAGAACACTTAGACTATTAAAATCTTAAAGAAAAAGTGTGTTGAGGCAGAGGGCGAGGGCCGAGCCGGAGGCTGAACTGGTTTGGAAGCAAATTGGTTCTCTTCAGCACCCAAACCGGTTCAAAGAACCTGCTACAGATTCTTACCCCTTATTTTTACCCACCAAATTCATTCACTTTTTTCCCATCCCTCCATACTAAATTCTTCCCCCCAAAATCCCCCTCCCCACACACTCATTTTTTCATCTTTTTCCCTTCCCTCCACCCCTTCCCACCTCCACCTTTCCCAATTCCTTCCAAACCCCAGAACTTCATACCTATAAATATCCCCTCCTCCCACACCTTCATCCACACCAAAATTTCTCCTCTCTTTCTCTCTCAAAATTCCTAAAGTTTCTCCCTCCAATTTTCAATGGCAAGACATTTTAACCCTCACATCCTCAAATACGATTCAACCGACGTCCTAGACGAGGGGGCCACCATATATTTCTTTCCAACCAAGAGAGGATTGGTATGATCCTTCTTTAATCCCACACGCACCATTAACATAGAACGTAATGTCAAGTGGGATGAGCTTCCCCAACCAGTCACCGCTATCTTCCACCGCCATGGGTAGTGCACTTTCCTTAACCAAACGTTTGATAGGGTCTATGAAGAAGTGAGAATTTTCTATGCCACCCTCGTTCGCAGATCATCCACACTCCACGAAGCCTACGTGGACGATATCCAATTTTCATTCTCTTTAGCCATTATTCAACAGAAGATGAGGGAAAAAGCGGTCATTCTTCCCCCAACCTTATGCTTACTTAACCAATGGGGCACCCGCACCAAAGTCGAGTGTATCGCTCGGATGGCCCCGAATGAGGAATGGCTCCATTTCACCTTTTCGGTGGGAAAACTCCTCGAGATTTTCCACTATGACCACCTCATTAATTGTGGCACCATCCTCCAAATCACCAATGACTCGGCGGTCTACCTACGCCACGGTAACTTCTTAAATTATCTTCTCGACGAGGCAAGCAGAATCAACATCGGCCAAATCTTCTATGACCAAATTCTCCATATTGCGTATGGAAATACCGATAAAGTCTCTAATCCATATGCTGCCTAATTTAAGAAATTATGCATGATGCCGGGGTGCAGGACCTGACTTCACACTAAATTTTCAAAATCCATTGGCCTCTCTTTCACAAATAGAAGTTCTTGACAAATGAGAGTGGCCCACCCTCCACCATTGGTGGTGGAAGAAGAAGAGTTCCTAGAAGAAGACGCCCCTATGAAAGAAGAGGGGGCGAAGTCGAGGTGGGAGAAGATGTACAAGGAGAAGAAAGAGGGGATGGAAGCGAGGGAGATTATGACTTTGAGCCCGAATTTGTTGAAGGCACCTACCATTTGGCGGTTATTAACCATCGACTTAATGATTTGGAGGTGCGATTTGATGATTTTGTCAACGAATATCGAGAAGACCTCCATGCCTACCGGCGTGATACAAGTATGATGGTCCGCCTACAAGCGTACATGTATATGTTGCAAATGGGTCCCAATTCGCAATGTCCCCCATACTACTATGATCCCTATGCTCATGATCCCAATGCACCCGGACCTTCACATTAGTTTTTATGGGTATCTTTATGTAGTTCTTATTATTTTTCATTACTTATCTTGTAAGAACTATGTATTGTTTATCTCCTTCATATTGTACTTGTTGTGGTGCTCTTAATGAAAATAAATTTTTTGCATTTTAAATTTTGCTTATTTCTACTAAACACTTATTCTTTTTCTTATTTAGATTTCCATCCTTTGGATTGAGGACAATGCAAACATCTAAGTTAGGGGGTGACAAGTGCGTATTGTAAACTTCACAAACTTTAAAATGCCCCCCCAAAAATTGAAAAAAATCAAAAAGTTCATAAAAATTAGAAAATTTCAGAAAATCCAAAAAAATTGAAAATTTTCGAAAAAGTTAAAAAAAATTCAAAATAAAGAAAATTTGGAATTTAAAATTTTCAAAAATATCACTAATTTTTTTGTTTGAAGTCTTAATTTATAAAAACTAAATGCACAAAGCCAAAATTGACCAAAGATTTAAATCGTGCGAAAATTGACGACTTAACGAATAAGTGTGGAGACTTATTAACCTGGTGAGATTGCGAGTCTATCATTTTTTATGAGTAATTAAATGAATCTAAGATAAAAGTTAACTCAATGTTCGATTCAGTGTTTAAATAAGTCGTTGAATATCGCTAAGTTTTTGTATTGATTGGTTACGGGAAACGATTGAGATTTCGTCCTTAAAACGCGCTAAAAATATCTCTTAATTAAATGAATATGGAGATGCATATGGTAAAATAATGAGTAATTCGGATAAATGAAGTTAGGCCATCTTTTGTTTACCCAAAGACATTAGCCATAAAAAAAATGAAAAATTATCCTTTTGCTAGCCATTTTGAGCCTAATAAAATTTTCCATTTTCGTTTGATAACCCAAAAAATACATTTAGCCTAGAGTTGTGAAAATAAAAATTAATCAAGCAAGTTTAAATGGTGAAATAAAAAGGGGTAAGGTAAAAAAATAGAAAAATTCTCAACAAAAATAGCATAAAAAATAGAAAAATATAGCAAATGCCAGAAAAAGTGCCAACAGACATCACAAGCATGGAAATTTTCCAACTCCGAATTATCCCGTTCCCATTTTACCCATTACACCTTATAACCCGAGAAAGTCCTAACTGAGCCTGAATACAGAAATTAATTTTTGCGTTGAGACACAAAAAGATAATAAGAAATGTTAATTGGTGCGGATAAGAGTCGATGTTTCCCGTTTTCAAACAACCGTGTTACAATGATGAGATCTTTCATCCCAAATATCATGTCTTTATATTTGTGTGTGTGAATTAGTTTTCCATTATATTTTCTCTTTATATCACACATACCGAGAGAAAATAGCCACATTCAGAGTGATTTGTTTGTGAGAGCATCCTTGAGAATTTGAATCAAAGTGAATTTTCAGAAAAGTAACGTAATGATCAATCAGTGGAAGTTAGCGGTATAATTTTTGGCTTCGTGTATACACACTTATGAGTTAAGACTATTAAGTGAAAAATTAAAGTGATTATTTTTTTAGAATTTAAATTTTATGGTTTTTAATTATTTTGATATTTTTTGAGTCGAAAAACTAATTTTGTGGAAAATTTACTGCAAACCCTCACGAGCCATCACTCGTCCTACTAGGGTAGCCTAGGGATTTAACGGCTTGTTGCATATGCTAAATGCAATTGCTTGCCCGCGAAAAAGATATTATGTTGCAATAAAGTTTTTGGAACTTACTTTAACGCATACTTTTATTCTTTGAAATTGCTCGGGACGAGCACAATGTCCTATGTTAGGGGGGTTTCATTCAGAATACATATTTCATATTTATCCCAGCAATTTAGCCATTTTTATTATCCCGTGAGGTATAAATAGACTGGATTTCTCTTATTCATGCTACTAACCATTTCCAACAAGTATTTATGTTTTGTGTATTTCTCGTGTGTTTTGCAAGTATTTCGTGTAAGTGAATGCGGGAGAAAAATCAAAATAGTTAAAGAAACAAAGGAAAGGAGTTTGAAGTGCATTTTCGTAATTTTTTCGCCATATTCTGGGGGTGGAGCCAATTGGAAAGTTGAAGATCTCCATAAGAACACTGGAAGAAACGGTGCCTCAATCCAAGCTACAGTGAAAAAGTTATGCGAGTTCAAAGTCAAGAAGAGAATCTAAGGGCAAAATAAGAAATTCAAAAAATTTGAACTGCGAACCTGCTCGAATTTCAAGGGAACCGGTTAGGATGAATTGAACGTGAATTTTTCATTTATTTTGAATTTTTACCTAGAGTTGTATGGGTTTAGGACTCTTTCAAAAATGACTTCAATGAGCGTAACTTAAAATTAGACATAATTTACATTAGTTTAACCTAATTTTGAGAGCAAGAAAAGGGCAAGGACAATTGCCAATCTAGTCTTCATAAAGTTGCATTATTGTTGGAATGAATTCCAGTATTTCTTAATAAAGTTTGTCTTTCTCATCTTTTTCTTCATTCTTCTAGTTCTTTTGCATGTTCTTGAGTATTTCTCTAGATCCATATTACTCTCTTGCATGCTTAGATTTAATTTAATGATGATGATGAATTCATGCAACGTTTTTTTTAGTTTAATCTTCATCTTATCATGTCCGGCTAAGTTTCTAGTGGGTTGGGGTACTTGAACCCAACCTAATGTATTATGCATGGGTGTAAAATTTATTCAAGAATTAAATACATAATTAAAACTTGATATTTTGTTGATGTTAACGTCGTAGGACTTTTAACTCCATTTTCCCTAGGTAATCGGAGTGTTTAAGAGTGCGATACGCGTATTGACAATTTTGTCTCGCGCTTTACTTTTATTCTTGATTATGTATTATGAGGGCTAAATCCCCCATATATGTAATTATTGAAAGAAGTTAAGTTTTCTTTTCAAATCAATGTTTAATTATTGATGGGTTTTATATGAGGTGTAATTACCCAAGGTTCGAGGGAGTGTATCCCAATCCCATCTTTCGCGTACAAGTTCACACACTTATTCTCCGTTCTTTTCATGCGTAGTTAAATTACTTAGGAATTATATTGATTACATTAGAAGTAGGATAATTTGTCAACAATCATCATATTTTCCTTCTTTTTGCGAGTTGATCATTAGGGTTAGTAACCTTACTTAGTATTCATCACGAGAGATTGTCTTAGTCCCTATGTTCGATACTCAGTTTATCAAATTATTACCTGAGCGACCGATTTACACTTGAACCGTATTTACACACGTTAGAGACACATTTTGAGTCTCTTCACCCTAATTTCTCTCCGTCACCAAACTATGAACTTAATATTTCTCTTTTTTCTTAAGTTCTTTTTCTCTGCTTTCGTTATTTGCTCTTTGTTATTTCTTATCAAACTCTGTATGCTTTCTTTCCTTATTCTTCCCCTTTTTGATTTTCTTTCTTTCAGACATGGTGCATATTGTATATAAAAGTTCCTTAGAGGAGCTTAGAGAAAGAATAAAAATCCCTAGTTAGGTGAGTTTAGAAATGGCAAGTTGTCCTGTTGACGCTTTGTCATTAGATGAGGGTCACTGGATCCTCATCTTATTCATTGTTGAATGTGGCTTCACTTTTTCCCCAAATTTATTTTTTCTTCAATTTTGCTAATATTTTGATGCAGTCCCAGTAAAAGTAGCCCCCCAATACATGGAGAGTGGTGAATGGGGTAAATATATTGAATGAAATCCATGGGACTCGCGAACTTGTGTAGATGTTTTGTTACACATGGGGAACCACTGGCGACAATACCTATTACTTAAAAACTAGGAAAGCCAATAGGGTACTGGTGGTTAATTTCGCCAGATTCAAACAAGGATTGCTGGGACTATAGTGTAGTAGTAAACAACTGGCAATATTCCCCCCTTCCTGAGGGGGTAAGATATACTGGCCCCAGATTCCCCCAGGAAGGGCATGGCATAGGTCGTACAATATTTTAATTTTCAATTTCTTTCCATGTGTAATAATTGTTTGACGATATATCGACTAACTATTTTGCTTTGTTCTTGTGTAGATGAGATAAAAAAGAAGTGTCCAGAAGAAGGAGAAGTTAATATTGAAGATCTTAAATACTTGTGGGCTATCCACCAAAGGGAGAAGAACATCCCCGAGTAACCTCCATTTTGCTAGAATACAAGAGCTCCATAACTTGATTTGTTTCTCGACCAATAGTTATTATGCCTTAGTCCCCCATAAATTTAGATGAGGAACTAATTTCTACCTCCTCTACTAATGACTCAACTGTAGTAGAGGAAGGGTTTGCACTAAAAAGAACATCGTCTTCCTTCGAATTCTTGATATCACAGGCATCCTAACTTCACTTTATGTAGAAATGGTGAAGGGAAGAATCCCCGACCTATTGGTTAGTTCTCCCCATCCTGCCAAGAAGAGTACAAACACTAAAAAGAGGCCTCAGGTCCTAAATATAGATTAAACAAGGAATATTAAGCCTTAGTTCAAGAGGTTGAAGAGTGGTCCAACCAATCAACAGGAACTGGCCCCAAAAGTCTCTACCGACCGAGGTGGTGTTGAGTCTGCCTCTGTGGCAGTTTACCCTAGGTTATCTAGGGGTTGACTGGGGATGGAGTTTTTTCAGCAGATAAGTTGGCTAATAGCTCGATGTCCAAAGCCCGTTTAGTAGAAAGGGCTAACCATAATTTGGCACTTGTAAGTATTTTAGTTCTTTATTTTATTTCAATAGCTTACGTTGAATACTCCTTATAGGTATGCTGTCTCTCTTTCCTTTGGCAGTTCTTAATCGATTATGACCAAAATTTGATTAAGGATGACCAATTGAATTCATCATTGGCTGATGTAGGAGAAGCCTTTGAATGCTTGAAAAAATATTTGAAGGAGTGTGGAAAGGCCCTGGAGAGAGAGAGAGGAAGGTTGACAAGAAAAACTGAAGGTGGATGAAGATAGGGAAACTGCAGAAGAAAATAAAATAAAGGTTCCCAATGACAAAATAAAGGTTGCTGAGGAGAAACTGGAGGAAGCTGAGAGCAGAGCAAAATATGTTGAGGAGAAAGCCATAACCTAGGCTACTGAGTTAGTTGCCGATAGGAAGAAGTTCCTAGATTTGAAGGCCAAGAGCAAGAAATACAAGGAGGAGGCCTACAATAAAGTCTAGGACAAGAAGTTCATCGCTACCGCCATCCAGATTGAATATTCTAAGAAAAGTTCTCACAAGGATAGTGGATCGGACGCTTTGAAGGAGGTCAACACACGGGTAGACTCTAAACTATTTTGGAGGCACGATCTAGGAAATCATCCAAACTTTGTTGAGGAGATTGATAATGAGGAGGGTTTTAGGGAGTCCTCTATGGTCCTAACTATTGTAGCTGACCTACCTCCTTCTAAATCAACTTCTAAAGATAAGGAGAAGGTGTAACTCCTTTAGCTAGTTTTTATCTATTTTCTGTTTGAATGTTTATTTTTCCTTTCTTGTTCTCTTCATTTGTAATGGAAACACAATTGTAATCCTTGACTTGATAATGAAATGAAGAAGTTTTTAATCCCTCTGATATTCTTTGTTGTTTGATTGCATTGTTTATTTTCCTTGGTCAAACTTGTGTTCTTATGCTTGTGATTTGCAGTTTAATGCCAGGAAGACTATGATCATTTATATTGAATTCGACCTAATGAAATGTTACAACAGTTTGCTTAAAGCTGGTCACATCAGTTTGGCTAAGATAGAGTTGGAAGGATTACTCAATGTAAATGTCTCAGATCAAGTGAAGGATTCTTATGTACATTTTTATAGTCTTTTTGATATGGCAGTGGTGAACAACATTACATACTATGAGATGATCAAGCAGTTGCAAGAGGATCATAATCTTTCTTGGCTCTGCTCTATTCTGATTACGAAGCCAAATACTTGGCATTAAGTGTAGGTTGGGGTTTTGATAAGAATCTACAAGAGATCACATCTGCCTTAAGAAAGAAAGAATTCATGATAAATAAGGAAGTGGAAAGTGTTAGGGACATTGCCAATCTTCTTGAACAGGAGAATAAAAATTTAAGAAAAGAGTTGGAGAGCTTAAAAAGTCAACTATATTGCGCTGAACGAAGGTGACTCTTTCCTAGAGCTTGAGAATGCCAGACTATTGGAAGTGCTAGAAAACTTAAAGAAGAAGAAAACCAAATCAGGCCAACTCTTTAAATGAGTAGTTATTACTCGGCCAACTGAGGATGAAGAGAGAACTCAGAAGACCTTGTCCGACCAAGAAGCATTGATAAAACCATCAAGAAGCTCTAAGACAAAGTGGATCGACCAACTTTTCACTTCCATAAATAACCCAAAGTTGTATGGATGGATGGTTATGATAAGGCCTTAACTCACTCGGACGATCATCTAGAGCAATCTCATCGATAAGGATACAAATAGGGTTGGTTAAACATAATGGGGTTGCTGAAAATAAATGACAAGAGCGATTTGTTACATTGGCATGACCTAGGAATGTCAGATTATCCTTACCCTCCATTCAAGATTTATACCGAGTGGATTCTGACTAATGCCATTCCCAGAATCTTAGTGAGAAAATACTTAGGGGACTACGGTCTTTAGGATTAAGATGAGTACATTCACCCCCTCATCTGTTGCATCGGTTGAGCAACAACAAACGTAATATTGAGAGATTTTAGAACTATAAATTTACCCAACACTCTTGATGTTCCTCTTATTGGAAGGGATAAAGCTGATGGAAAATGCCTCGCATAATGACTTTGTTTCTTTTGCTTGTTTCTGATTGTATAAAAAATTAATGGAATAAAAAGACTATTTTTCGGCAAACATGTTTATCTATGTAGTTTAGTCTTTGATCCATAATTACGATTTTTTATTAGTGTATTGGCTATGCAACTAACTAACCTGCTTAGTTGATTTATGTCTGGTTAAGTTATGAACTTGAGTTGTAGGGCCTTAGGTTCTACTAATGCACTTAGATAAACATTTTTGACCTAATTATTTTTATTAGTTACCATTGTAAACCAAGTATTTTTGGAATGTAGTTTTTTTCTAAATTTAACCTGGTCGGGTGAAATTCCTTGTTCTTGACTTTAAGTTATGCATGACGTTTCAGGGACTTATTATTCGTGACTTGTTAAAGACGAAGTCATACATGAAGCCTAAAGAAATTTTATTTTTGAAGTTTAAAAAGTTTATTGGGTTTAATAGGACTTCTTGTTTGTGACCTGTCAAAGACGAAGTCATACATGAAGTCCAAAAAAATTTTAAATTTTTTTTACGTTGAAAAAGTTTGAATTTTGTAAAGTTTGTTAGTTTGTTGGGGGACGTATATCATCACTGTATCTCGAAATAGAAACATAAAAGGAAACCATAACTGGTAGTAAATCACAAATTTATTAAATTGAATAAAATAATTACATCAAATCGAAATTACTGATAATATTTTTTGAAGTGGTCCACGTTAAGTGAATCCAGGCGATAGGCTCCTAGTAGAGAAACTACCGAGATAAGATACAAACCACGCCAGTTTGTTTCCAACTTATATCCCTTATGGATGACCTTCTGAAGTACATAGTCTCCTTCTTTCAATTTGGTCGCCTTAATCCTCCTGTTGTAGAATCTCCCTGTCCTTTGTTGATAAGTGGCCCTCCGAACTATAGTGTCCTTCCTAACTTCTTAAATCATGTCTACATCCAGTCCCCCATGATATCATTTTTGAGGGAATCAAAATTTAACACCCCGTGAGTCGCCAGACCTACCTCGACTGGTACCATGGCTTCAGTTCCAAACCAAGCATGTAAGGAGTCTCACCGGTGGCTGTTGTAATACCTCGTACTTTTATGGATATTTAAATTACATAAGTTGGTGAAATTTGAAAATTGAGGAATTACTACGAATAATAATTTTTGGAGATTATAAGTGTTAGATGATTATTGACGCGTGTTACATTTACTTAAAGTACTGAGTAAATGAGTCATAATATTTTTATGTCATGCCATAGTTGGGTTAAGTGACGAGTGATAGTTTACGTTGTAGGAAACGTGTGTTGAGAAGTGTCAGGTACGACTAGTATATTTTAGTTAAGTAACTCGAATGGAGATTTCGAGTGAACGGTTGGTTTCAGAATGACCAAGATAGTCAGAGTAGAGTATCCGGGGGCAGTGTTTAGGTTCTGGGGACTTTTGGACTAGTAGGAACTCGCAATTGAGTAAACGAGTCATTTTTGGGTTTATAAGGGACGAACCCTTATTTCTATCTTATAAGTCACGAGAGAGAGGAAGAGAAGGAAAAAAAAAGAGAGAAAAGAAGAAGGAAAGAAAAAAAGGAAGAGGATAAAGGAAGAGAGAAAAAGGGGATTCCGGGCCAAACTCCGCGAGATTTGACTCGAGGTCGTCGGATTTTATCCACGAGGCAAGTGTTTACTTGCTTTATTCATTTGTGTGTGTATCTCATATTATAGTTGGTAGACTATATGATCTTTGGGTTAGAACCCTTAAAATAAATTTGGGAAAATTTAGTTTGAGTTTACAAATTGATGTATTGTTAACTCCCGATGACTTCTAGTGTTAAACCCATGTTAATGGTGTGTAGAAATGGTTAGAAATGGGAAGAAATGATAAACTAGGGTTTTAATGGTTTTAGGGTTTAAATCTAAGAGAAATGGTTTAATACCACAAATCAATTGATGAGTTAGTTATAAATCAGTGTTAGGATGATTAAAATGTTGTTGGTTGAGATTAGAAACCACAAAATGGAGAATGGGTTGATATTTGGGTATATTGGAGAAGATGAAATTGCCCAAACAGTGAGCTCCAAACAGGGCGAATCGATTCGGGTCTAGACCAAATCGACTCGCATAAGGGGACCTGTAAGGCCATCTCAGGCCGAATCGATTCAGATTGAGACCGAATCGATTCGCCTTTGAGGACCTGCTTACAGAACACTTTCCGAATAGATTCGGATTGAGACCGAATCGATTTGCTATCCTGAATCGATTCGCATTAGGGGCGAATCAATTCGCCTTTGCTGAATTTGTCAGTTCCCTCAAGTGTATGGGGAGTTAAATTATAACTTGGAGATTATGGTAGGGGATTCTAGATGTGATATTAGGACTCCTAGATGACGGAATTGAGGGTTAGTAAACCTTGGATTGAAAGAGAAAACCTTGGATTAGTTAAGGGTACAATTTGGGGTATGGACCTAATGAATGGTTAGGACGTGCAACATTCGAGAGAGGTCTTCGGCAAGTGTGTATAGAGATATTTATGCAGTTAGAATAAATATAGGCTGAATGCATTTGAGTAAATCCTAGGATGCGATTATGATGGAATTTAGGATATGGGCTAAAGGGGTTTGAGCGGCTATCCGGTATGTCTATTGACGACTATTATTATAGGTGATGCGACACCTATGGAACTAAAATAATTTGATACTATACTTATTTAATTATTACGAATTGGTATATTCAGGATTATATATGAATCCTTAGAAGTGACTAAGGGGTGAATTAATCTTAAGTAAGATAATACTTATAGGTTTAGTATTTTAAGTGTGTAAATACTTATATACTATTATGAATGGGAACATTCGAGGTTTTGGATACCGCTATAAGAGTTTGACAATTATAACCATAATATATTGAGAAGTGATATATATTATATATATAAGAGTTGTGATAATATATATATGATATGATACGAAAATAAATATATCTGTGTGTGGTTGTGTATCTTAGAGGCTGGTTCCACGGGCATAGGGATGGACAACCAAATTATATTTTTCTCTAGTTCTATCCAGGGAGGTTGCGCGATGTGGTTGAATCCCCTGGCTTGAGGAGCAAGGAGAGTATAGTCCCCAGGTCATATCTTCTATGAACGCCTCCACCATTTAGTTTTTTTACCATGACCATGAATGAGTTGCTTGGTACCATGGTCACGTGAGTAAACCCGAATGTGGACAGGCACTATGAGACTGCATCCTCGAGTTATAGCTCGGTGGGATGGTTATTATACTTATGATCGTAATAGGTATAATTATACTTGTTGCGTATAGTATATTGCTTGTATATGAAGCCGAGATATCATATAACTTTGACTTGTGTAAAGAGTAAAATGAATAATGTTTTATTCTCATTCCATGAGATTATTTTCGGATTTAAATTGTGATTTATATATTAAAGTGAGAACTATATATATATGGGATTTTACATAGTAAAGTGAAAATGGTTATTTAAACTAGTGAAAATTTTG
The DNA here is from genome assembly GCA_949130495.1 of Sambucus nigra. NCBI lineage: Eukaryota > Viridiplantae > Streptophyta > Magnoliopsida > Dipsacales > Adoxaceae > Sambucus > Sambucus nigra. The sequence continues at coordinate 406,581,122 of OX422224.1, forward strand.
AAATATGAACGGTATACTTATATATAGAAACGAGAACTATATATATGTCACATTGAGGATTATATCAATTAAAAGCTTATGTAATAGCTTACGGTATAACGTGCATGGTATCCCGCAAGGTAGGTGATAGTTATAAGGATTTAGAAGATGGGTGAAAGAGATCAGTTAGGCAGGGTAACTTCACTAGGTTGTTTAAAATGTCTGCGATAGGTGTGCACTATTAGAAGAGGGGCTAGGTGTATCTCATGAGAGTGCGATACCAGTTTAAATATGAGAAATTTCATAGTTTAAAATATGGCATTTATGCACTTGCTAAATATTTTCAAAAACCCGGGCTTTCACTCGTTTCTTTATTTTCCCTCTCTTGCTATATATGTATATATATTAGGTGTCCAGACACAGGGACGCCTGGATGATGATTCTTTCGAGTCAGATGTTGCTACAACAACTGTGGATGCAAGCAGGTTTTTTGTAGACACTTCTATCCTTGTGATCTAGATAGGAGGTACTATAGAATCACTCGGGCTGATAGCCCAACTGTATTAATTTATTCTGTTATCGCCTTTTTAGTGCGGCATTCAATTTGGTTGTATTATGTTACCGAGTGTTCGATTAATTTTTTTATTTCAGTTTCGTGTATATAAACTGTGTGAATGTTTTGTTTAGTTGGTTTGGTTAAAAAGATTAGTTAATATAAAATTTTGACGCCAGCCTAATAAGTTAGTAGTAATTAAATTTGTTTTCGACAGTAATGCTAAGAATGAACCATATGAGATTCTTGTTTTAATCTGGTTTAGGATTGATCACCCCGTATTTTATTAGGCAGGGTGTCACAGCTATCCTCGGTGTGGTCATATATGCCCAAAGAACATTATGCATCTCATTTTTCCAATTTCCCTTAGCATCATCCAGTCTCTTTTTCAACCTATCAAGTATGATTTTGTCGATAACCTCTATTTGTCCGTTACCACGTGGGTGTCCAGGTGCATAGTGAAGTTTTTAAATCTTAGACCGAATACAATAGTGTTCAAATTCCTCATTATCAAATTTAGTGCCATAATCAGTGATCAAGGCATAGGACATTCCATACATGCATATAATATGTTTCCATATGAACTAGAATACTCTTTCATAGGGCATTTCAGCCAATGATTGAGCCTCCACCCATTTGGTGAAGTAATCCATTACTACTACCAGGTATTTTGAACCTTTCTTTCGGTCCTCGGTAACAGACCAACCAAATCGATTCCCTAGATAGCAAAAATCCAAGGGGAAGTAATGAGAGTTAAGGCATCCCCCGGTCTTTTATGAATTGTGGCAAACTTCTGACATTTATCACACTTTTTTCCAAAGGAAATACAATCTACTCTCATAATTGGCCGATAGTATCCCTGCATAGCTATCCTGTGTATTAATTATCGGCCATCTGAATGAGCCCCACAAGAACTTTCATGTACTTCTATGATCAAGTCTAGTACTTAGGTTGGGTGAACACAACGAAGCAATGAAACAATATATCCTCTTTTGTATAGGTCCCCTCGCTCTAACATATAATTGCTTGCCTTGAACTTTAATTTCTGAACTTCTTTTGGATCGACAAGTAGTATACCTTTGTTAATGTAATTTTGGATAGGATCTATCTATCAACTTACTAAATCCATCACAATGAAATTGACCATAACCTCCACATTTACGCTTCTGTGTGTAAGAATTTCCACAGGGATGGCTCTCTTAAGTTTTGTCCTAGTATCTGAGCCCATCCGAGCAAGTGCATCTACTCGGGCATTTTCAATCCTTGGAATTCTCACCCATTTTACTGTAGCAAAATTAGAGATGACTTCCATGGTTTTGGATAAATACTTGATCATAAAATCCCCCTTAATTTTGTATATTTGAAGCACGTAGTTAATAATGAGTTGGGAGTCACTATGTGACATAACCTGATCGGCTCCCAATGATAAGGTTAACTCTAAACCTGTGATGTTTCGTACTTTGCTTCATTGTTGGAGGCTTGGAACTAAAAATGAAGTACATACTCCACATCAATTTCGTCCGGAGTGTTAATGATTAAACTCGCTCCACTTTCAGTAGCACGTGAGGATCCATCTACTTACAACTTTCAAACTAGAATGTTGTTATTGAAGCTGTCATCAGAGAGTATGCCTTAGTGGAATATTTTCTTACTCCGTTCATTATATCTTTGAGCCATCTCTTAGGCAGCTGACATTTCAGGTTGGTCGACGATGTTTTTGGAGCGAAGTTTTGTTCTAAAAAAGTGTGCTCGATAGAAAACTTAAAGTAATATCCGCCTTTGGATGTGTGAATTCTGTAATGAAGTCAACTACGGCTTGTCCTTAACTCATAAAGGATTTTGTATTCTCCCAGCTCAACTGACCTAGACATCAATCTCCCTGATTTCTCTAGCTTGTGAAGTGCCTGGCACAAGGGTAAATCTGTGTAAACTACAATGGTATGTGCTTGAAAGTAGGGTTTTATCCTCCTTTAAGATTTAATAAGAACACGGGTTAGCTTTTCCAGATAGGCATACATGACTTTGGCTCCTCTGAATTCTTGTGTAGTACACTGGCTTTTGAACTTTATCTTCCAACCTGACTAACACCGACCTAACAGCGGATTCTAAAATAGCCAAATATAGTTATAACTTTTCTTCCAGAACTGGTCGAGAGAGGAGTAGTGGAGACCCTAAGTACTTCTTCAATTCCTGAAAGGAATTTTTGCATTCTTCATTCCATTCGAAGTTTTTTCTGAGTACTTTGAAGAATGGTAGGCACTTATCAGTGGCTCTTGACATAAATCGATTGAGGGTGAACACTCTTTCAGTAAATTTTTGCACATCTTTCTTCCATGTTGGAGATTGCATCTCAATTAGTTCCTTTATTTTATCCGGGTTAACTTCGATACCCCTTTGATTTACAATAAAGCCAAAGAACATTGCTTCTTGTATGCCGAACAAGCACTTGATCGTGTTTAGCTTCGTTTGATATTTTTTTAGCTGATTGATGATGCTAGAAATAACACCACCAGTCAAGGTGTTTGTAAGCTCAAACTAGTGATAACAATGGCAGCACAAGAGTATAATAAATATAAGAGATTGAGGTGAGGAGAAGAGGATGAACATTTGAATGTAAGTGGTTCAGCCAATTAGGCCTACGTCCACTATGCAAGTGAAAGAGTAAGGTCATTAAAATATGGCACTAATGCCCATGGATACAATCTCTCAAGCTTTCTCTCTCTACTGTATAATTTGACAGAGTTTAGCTAGGGTTATAATTTTGGATCCCCTATCCAAGTAGGAGAAGGCAAGTATATATAATATGTGGAGGGTGTAATGCACCCCCTATGCATGCAATGAGCATGTGTGTGTGTTGATCCAGCCAGTGCAAGGGTGACACCTGGCTGATGTCAACTAAGTAATGATAACCTCAATATTCCCTCACGTGGAGGGAATGATTCAGTTATAACAGACTTATTCGCGTGTTACAGGATATCCATATATGTGTAAATGCTCGGCTGTCTTCAATTGGCACCAACCTCATCCTGGGTGAGTACGAGTCTATCGAGGTACGACCTTTGATTTGTCTTCGATCAATGTTCCATGAAGACCTCGGCCAGGAAGGTCGGTCAAGGTTGGACATGAGGTGCAATGTCGGACAGGGCCTATGATGACATGATGTATGTTGATTGAGCCTACGAGGCTTTCACTGACCTCGACTGATGAAGGGCCGAGGTAGATGTGCAAGGTATCGACAACATTGGCTATGGCTGACCCCGCGGATGCTGAGTTCTCAGCTTCAAGATGACCTCGGCTACTTCCAGGGCGAGACGATGTTAGGACGTCTGCTGTGGCCGACCCTTGTAGGAAGACGTTGCCGATAGGCATCCTTGGGCTTCTATTACCTCGGCTCTAATCCAGGCCGAGGTTGAGGTCTCTGGTCTCTCAGGTGTACTTTGGGCATATCAATCACCCCCTAGCCCTTATCTACCTATGTGATCAGGTGCTTAAGGGGTATGTTTGTCCGAGGTTAAATTTCTTTAGGTGTTAATACTTTCTTGACAAGTGTCATCTACCGAAGTAGATAGCGTGCCTGACAAGTGTGATGATGTTGGTTGTCTTTTGGCCTCCCAAGGCAATGTTGGGACTTGGGACGTGTGCTCTCACACTTAAGGGTTTAAACCCCATTTTTCTTCTCTTTCTTCCTCATTCCACTCTTTCTCCTGATTTGGTTATCTCTGCAACTCTCTCTCTCTATAAGAGCTTGGCTTCTTCATTGTTGGGATTTCTGTGTTTCTTCAAATCTCCTTTATTTCACAAGTCTTCAGGTATCGTCTCCACCTCACTCTTCCATTTTTATCCCCTTTTATTCTTGTCTCTTTAATTTTTAGCCAGAGTTTTGAGTTTTTCGGCGACTGCTTGTGTTTTTCGGTGGTGCTGATTCTTATTGTTCTGGGTTATTTCTGTTTAAGGTTAATAGTTTGATCCTTAGGCAAGTTGAGTCAAGTTATTTGTTCCTTGTTTAATTTCCCAAGTGTGAGGTCGTACTCCTATGCTCAGACCTCTTTATCAACTTTTAGAAGAATTCGCATCTCTTAGAGAGAGGACTTTAGAGAAGATTAAGCAAATAGAGCGAGCCCAAGAGGAAGCTCGTAGGGCTGAGGCCTTCCCCCTCAGACCTATCTTTCCACCCCCTCTCAAGGTCATATACCCTGAGCCCTCTATGCCTGCAGAGGTCCCAGTAGAACCCATCCCTATGTATGAGTCTGAGTCGTCAACCTCAGACCCTATGTCTGTGGATTCTTTTCAAAAAGCCATGGATTGTTCCATCAGGATGGATCATGCCCCTGATCAAGCCAAGGTTTCCAGTCGGGCCTCTTCTAATAAGAGTTCTAGCACATCGCATTATTCCTCTGATGTTGAAATTATAGGACCGAGTGTGGCTGTTCCACCAATCCTAGACGCTATTCCCTTATCAACCGCCACAGGGGCTGAGTTTGCTCAGAGGTTCCCTCATGGTAATCCCTCGTCCACTCCAGCCGACGTTGAAAAAGACAAGGATGATGATAGCGAGAGATATGTTGACACCTCGGAGGCAGCCGAGATAGAGAGCACTGTCAGCAAACTCGACCTCCTTGCTTTCAGACACCTGTATTCCATAGGTCCCTCCATAAAACTTAGGAGACCTCTGAGGGACGAGAAGGCTTTCAGCGGCTGAGATGGTGAGATCTGTTTGTATGAGCAGATGTTCAAGTTAGGATTTTGTCTTCCCATCAACCCAATTATTAGGGCCATATTGTCCTATATTAACTTAGCCCCTTCCCAGTTATCTCCCAACACCTGGAGGGTGATAATTGGAGCAATAGTTCTATGGAGGGAAGTCCACCATTCAGACCTTCCTGTCCAGGTCTTCACTGGGTGCTACATCCCTTCCTCTGTTAGGAATCATCCGAGCTATTACCACTTTTTAGCTCGGAAGTCAAATAAGAAGATGTTGTAGGTTACCCAAACTTCAAATCACAAATGGAAACCGCGATACTTCTTCACCTCATGGTCATGGGAATTTGGCCCCTGTGCCCCCTCTTCATCCTTAGAGCCGAGGATACCCCTGAGATGGGGAAAGGTGACAATGGATGCTAGGGACGACCCTGGGCTTAGCCAAAATAACCTTCAGAAGGTCAAAAACCTTCAGGATCAGGGGAATCATGGTCTGCTGGTCAAGTACGAGCATTTGATGACCCCATACTATCTCTCTGAGGCTGGCCTTGGGGGGAGTCCTCTGACTGAGCTCCGTAAGTGTTTATTTTTCCACAAGTTGTACCTCTGATTATGTCATGTCTTTGATTTTCTAACTCAGACCTTTCTGTTTGTAGAGCGCCCCAAAGGAATTTCTGACGACCTGTGGGAGATGGCAGCCCCCAGCCTTATCAAGATCGTGAAGAAAGCAGGTCTGAATGCACCTCCTCCTCCTCCTACAACTTTAAAGGTTAAGGCCTCCAAGAAGAGGAGATCTGCCGACCTTTCCCCTGAAGATCAGAGGCAGCAGAAGAAGACTTCAAAGGGGGACCGTGCCATCCCCATCTCCTCTGAGGATGTATTAGTTGCTCGTCTGGAGCAAGTGAAGATTGATGACAGCCTTATCGGCCAAAGTCTAAAGGCCCTGGACGCTATCAGCTTTGTCATAACCGACTCTGATAAATGATTCTGCCATTCAATGGACACCCCTATGCTGGCCGAGTTTGGTCTCCACCGATCCATCTAAGTAAGATTTTGCTTTTTCTTTTGCTTTTGCTTTTTCTGAGTAAGTGTAACCTCGTCTTTGACTTTTAAAGTCTTGAACTGACATCTCTGCATATGCTCTGCAGGGTCTCCTCACCTTGCACCACTTTGTGGACTGGACTCTGAGGAGACTTCATCTGAACGAGAAGGGCAAAGAGGCCCAAAAGACCGAGGTTGCCTTGGACGCTGAAGTGGAGCGTCTGAAGGCTTCATTAGAGAAGTCTGAAGCTAAGGTCAAGCAGCTGGAGAAGGATATGGGCAAGCTAAAAAAGGACCATACCTCTGCTCTGAAGACGCAGGCTGACTCTCTCCAACTCAAGGTTGACGTTGCTGTGAAGGCCTCCTTGGAGGATGCCTCAGAGAAGATCTTAGAGGGCTACAAGGTCTCTGATGAGTTCATCAGCTTCGGCTTCGAGTACCTTGAGAGAGGTGTTAAGGCCACTGGCAGATGGGCTGAGATAAAGGAAAAATAATCAGGGAGCCTGGCAGCGCCAATCCCCGGTTTGCTCATGCCTTGCAAGAGGTAGAGGAGGAGGGAGGTGCCACACCTACGGAGACTGCTCCCCAAGATGACACAAGGACTGAAGACGTTGGTCCTCAATATGATGGGGTAGAAGTGTCCAATCTCGTCCAGGGAGATGGGGGCGTGGCAACTAACCTTGAGGCTGCAGACAGTTGACCATTTTGTGAATCTTTTTGTAATTTTTAATTTTGATTTCGAACTGTTACCTCTGATTGCAAACTCTTTTTCCTTGTGGCTTGTAATTCTTAGCTTTAGTCTGTATCAACCTCTGAGGAGGGCTTTATTTCTTTAGTTAGTGAATGTTATTTGAATGATTTTCTATATCACAATGTGTGTTAAGGTCTGAAGTCTCGACATAATGGTGTCTTCATAAGCCTTATAATAATGTTTAAGGTCTGAGGTCATCAACTAAGATGTTACCCTCTTAAAATGTTCACCAAATTAATGATGTTAAGATCTTAGGTCATCCAATCATGATGTCTCACCTCAGACCTTGTCACCAAATTATGATGTTATAAGGTCTGAGGTCATCAACTAAGATGTCACCCTCATAAAATTTTCACCAAATTAATGATGTTAAGGTCTGAGGTCATCAATTAAGATGTTACCCTCATAAAATATTCACCAAATTAATAATGTTAAGGTCTGAGGTCATCCAATCATGACATCTCACCTCAGACCTTGTCAATAAATTATGATGGTATAAGGTCTGATGTCATCAACTAAGATGTTACCCTCATAAAATATTCACCAAATTAATGATGTTAAGGTCTGAGGTCATCCAATCATGATGTCTCACCTCAGATCTTGTCACCAAATTATGATGTTATAAGGTCTGAGGTCATTAACTAAGATGTCATTCTCATACAATTTTCACCAAATTAATGATGTTAAGGTTTGAGGTCATCAATTAAGATGTTACCCTCATAAAATATTCACCAAATTAATGATGTTAAGGTTTGAGGTCATCCAATCACGATGTCTCACCTCAGACCTTGTCACCAAATTATGATGTTATAAGGTCTGAGGTCATCAACTAAGATGTTACCCTCATAAAATATTCACCAATATTAATGATTTTAAGTTCTGAGGTCATCCAATCGTGATGTCTCACCTCAGACCTTGTCACCAAATTATGATGTTATAAGGTATGAGGTCATCAACTAAGATGTTACCCTCATAAAATATTCACCAAATTAATGATGTTAAGGTCTGAGGTCATCAACTAAAATGTTATCCTCATAAATAATTTTTCACCAAATTAATAATGTTTAAGGTCTGAGGTCACCCAATCATGATGTCTGACCTCAGACCTTGTCACCAAATTATGATGTTATAAGGTCTGAGGTCATCAACTAAGATGTTATCCTCATAAATAATTTTTCACCAAATTAATGATGTTAAGGTCTGAGGTCATCAATTAAGATGTTACCCTCATAAAATATACACCAAATTAATGATGTTAAGGTCTAAGGTCATCCAATCATGATGTCTCACCTCAGACCTTGTCACCAAATTATGATGTTATAAGGTCTGAGGTCATCAACTAAGATGTTACCCTCATAAAATATTCACCAAATTAATGATGTTAAGGTTTGAGGTGATCAACTAAGATGTTATCCTCATAAATAATTTTTTACCAAATTAATGATGTTTAAGGTCTGAGGTCATCCAATCATGATGTCTCACCTCAGACCTTGTCACCAAATTATGATGTTATAAGGTCTGAGGTCATAAACTAAGATGTTATCCTCATAAATAATTTATCACCAAATAAATGATGTTTAAGGTCTGAGGTCATCCAATCATGATGTCTCACCTCAGACCTTGTCACCAAATTATGATGTTATAAGATTTGAGGTCATCAACTAAGATGTTATCCCCATAAATTCTACCACTAGAGCATAATGAACCAAAAATTGACACGGGAACCGATCTTCTCATTAATAATCTCTTCATAAGATGATACATTTACATAGAAACTCTTGCAACATCATATGTACTACTTTTAAAAATGATCAGCATTCCAAGGATTGGAAAAAGGTTCCCCTCTAGCCTGTAGGTCCCGAGCACAACCTCCTCAACCACTTTGTAAGGACCATACCAATTCGGGTGAAGATTTTTTACCTTCTGTAACGTCTTCTTCAGTAATAGGTCTCCCACAGCTATGGGTCTTGATTTTTCCCTTTGATTGTAGAACTTTACTGTTCTCTGCTGGTAAGCTGCCTGCTTGATTTCTGCGTCTTCCCTTTTCTCTTTGATCAAATCGAGGTTAAGTCTCCTCTCCTCCCCATTCCTCTCAGGGTCATAGGTCTGAACCCTATGACTAGAAAGTCCTACTTCTATTGGTATGATGACCTCTGAGCCATGGGCTAACATAAATGGGGTTTCCCCTGTTGGTGTCCTAGCCGTTGTTCTGTAGGCCCACAACACAACATAAACCTCTTCAGTCCATCTTCCCTTAGATTCTTCTAACCTCTTCTTAATCCCGTTAAGGATCGTTCTGTTTGTGACTTCTGTTTGACCATTTGCCCGAGGTCGACCATGAGAAGAGAAAAATTGCTTTATCCCAAATCTTTCGCAATATTTTTCCAAGGAAGAATTCTTGAATTGGGTTCCGTTGTCCGAGATGAGGGTGTTTGGGAGGCCATGTCTTCATATGATGTTCTTTCAAATAAATTGGAAGGTCTTCTGCTCTATAATCGTGATCATCAGCTCGGCCTCTACCCATTTGGAGAAGTAATCAATGGCGACTATCAGAAATCGGTAGTTATTTGCAGCCCTTGGCAGGGGACCCACTAAGTCAATTCCCCATACTGCGAATGGCCAAGGGGAACTTATTAACGTCATAGGTTGATGAGGTTAATGGAGGATAGTGGATTATATCTGACATTTATTCCACCTTTTCACGTAGGCTACAACATCCTTGGCTAAGGTCGGCCACCAGTATCCTTGCGTAATAATCCTCTTAGCCAAAGGTCTTCCTCCTATATGACTGGAGCAAGAACCCTCGTGTACCTCCTGTAGGACGCGGGGAACTTCTGTGGGATGAACACATATGAGGAGAGGTAATAGGAATCCCTTCTTATATAGGACGTCTCCTACTATTGAGAACTTTGTAGCTCTGTACCTCAGTTTCCTTCTCTCTAGTTTTGATTCCAGCGGCTCTCCTTCTCTGATATATTTGATAAGGGGGTCCATCCATGAGTACCCTAGGTTCAAATTGAGGCAAGGGTTACTGACCTCTTCTTCCTCAATGGTTGCCTTGGGCAAGATCTCAACTGGGACTGTCCTTTTGATGTCTGTCCTTATTATCGAAGCTAACCTTGCTAATGCATCTGCGTGGCTATTATTTTGCCGAGGTATTCTCCTCATCTTTACCTCTTCGAAACCTTCGAGTATCGTTCTCACCCGCTTCAGGTATTTAGCCATCCTTTCATTCTTGGCCTCATAAACTCCCAACACTTGATTAACAACTAACCTTGAGTCACTATGAAGCAGGAGTCATTACCCTAAGGGTCTTTGCCAATGAGAGGCCTGCTATCATGGCCTCATATTCTGACTCGTTATTTGATGCCATGAAGTTAAACCTTAGGGCATAGTCAATATTAGTACCATCCGGAGCTGAAAGTATTAGTCCTGCACTGCTTCTGCTTTAGCAAGAAGACCCGTCAACAAAGAGGTTCCAAATGTCTTTATCTGATGTGAAGCTCCCTTCTGACACGACTCCATGCCTGAATAGGTATCGGTCTTCCTCATTCTTGGCTATTCCATTTCTGTTTCTCTTGGATACAACCTCTTCAGGATCTTGGAAGACGTTGTTGTTTGACCGCTCTGCAGTCTCTAGGTCATTCTCAACCTCGATCTCTTCCTATGTGAACTCAGCGACAAAATCTGCAAGTGCCTGCCCTTTGATGGCCACACCGGGCTGATAAGTAAGGTCATACTCTCCTAACTCAATGGCCCATGTTATTAATCTACCCGACTTCTCAGGTTTGTAAAGGACCTGTCTTAGTGGGGAGTCGATGAGGATGACCATAGAATGGGCCTGAAAGTAGGGCTTCATATTCCTAGAAGCATTTATCAAGGCGTAGGCTAACTTTTCCATCCGAGGATAATTGTGTTCAGACCCCTGAAGGGACTTACTGTTGAAGTATACAGACATTTGGACCCCAACGTCTTCCCGTACTATGGCTGCACTTATAGCTGATTCAGAGACTGCTAGATAAACATATAACTTCTCTCCTATTATGGGCCGAGATAAGAGTAAGGGAGATCCGAGGTAGGAATTGAGTTGGTTAAAAGCCTCATCACACTCTTTGTCCCATTTAAAGGCCTTTCTAAGCACCTTAAATAACTAAAGACACTTGTCCGTCGCTCTGGAAACAAATCTGTTGAGCGCAGCTACTCTTCCAGTGAGCCTCTGAACGTCCTTGATGCTTCTTGGTGTCTTCATGTCAAGCAAAGATTTAATTTTCTCAGGGTTCTCCTCTATTCCTCTCTGATTGACAATAAATCCAAGGAACTTCCCAGCACCTCCCCGAAGACACACTTCGCCGGGTTGAGTTTCATGATGTATAAGTCCATGGTATCGAAGGTCTTTTCTAGGCCTGCCACGTGAGTGCCGGCCTTTAAGCTCTTCGTCAACATATCGTCTACGTATACCTCCATAGTCTTGCCTATTTGAGCTTCAAACATCTTATTCACAAGACGTTGGTACGTTTCCCCCACATTTTTCAATCCAAAGGGCATAACCTTATAGCAATATATCCCTTTGTCCGTGATAAAGGCTGTCTTCTCTGAATCTTCGGCATCCATGAAGATCTGGTTATAGCCTGAATACGCGTCCATGAAGATCATGAGCTCATGCCATGCAGTGGCATCTACCATCTGGTTGATCCGAGGTAAGGGATAGCTTTCTTTTGGGCAAGACTTGTTCAGGTCAGTAAAGTCTACGCACATTCTCCATTTTCCATTAGCTTTGGGCACAATGACCACATTTGATAACCACTCTGGATATATGAATTCTGTTATAAACTCGGCCTCTTCTAACTTTCTTACTTTTTCCTGGATGACATCATATTTTTCCCTAGAGTAAACTCTTCGCCTTTGTTTGATTGGCTTAGCATCCTTAGTCGCGTTGAGTTTATGGCATATAACCTCAGGTTCGATGCCAGGCATGTCCGCGTGGCTCCAAGCGAAGACACTTTGACTCTTCTTCAAGAAACTTATCAGCTCTTATTTGATCTCCGCTTTTAAGGCTTTGCCGGCCTGGACGGTTTTTTTCGGTTCGTCCTCATTGAGGACGATGGATTTTACCTCTTCCGCGGCCTCTCCTTTCTTCAACTTCTTTTCATCTCTCGGATCAAGTGTGTTAATATTATATGTGGTAGTAGCTCTCTTATGGGCCTCTCTCTCTTTAACTGAGTTAAAGTAGCATTCCTGTGCAATGGTCTGGTCATCCTGCACTTCCCCTACCCCATAGGGGGTTGGGAATTTTAGCATCTGGTGGACCGTCGATGGCACAGCCTCAAACTCCTTAAGGGCCACTCTTCCTATGATGAGGTTGTAGGCCGAGAAGATGTTTTCGTCCATAACGAAAAAATTGATCTTCCGGGTCAACCTCTTAGGCCACTCATTGCCCATTCGCACGTCCATCTCATACATGCCTAACGGGTGGACCTTTTCACCGCTGAAGCCCATTAACGGATAATGATAAGGTACCAGCCTAGCTCTGCTAAGGCCAAGGCTTTTGAAGCAGGTCCAGAACATCACATCTGATGAACTTCCTCTATCTACAAGGATTCTCTGTACCTCGCACCCATGCACCCTTGTTGTGATTACTAAAGGGTTATCATGTGGAGCTAGGATGCCTTTGAAGTCGAGTCGGGTGAACCCAACTATAAGATTGTCCATATCCACCTTCTTTTTCTTCTGCTTAGTTTTGAAAGACGTCAGATTTACTACTTCTGTCTTGGCCTCCGCCACATGAGCTTTTTAGTTAGCCACTTCAGAACTACCCCCATGCGAGTCCTCCGCATATGGTGTTAACGCCAAAGGAGATCATATCGACCCTCTTTACCGAGGTATTGTCATCTTTTGGTGGGAGGTTCGGATCGTCCTCATCATCACCCTCCGAGTCATCGTCTCTTCTTGCTAGAGTATCATCACGAAATTTATCATTTCTCTTCTTTCTAGGGTCATCTCTTCCCCTTTTAGGAGCCTTGCCATCAACATACTTCCTCAACTTTCCTAATTTTAACATCTTCTCGATCTCATCTTTCAAGGCGAAGCACTTATCTGTAATATGGCCATGGTCTTGGTGGAACTCGCACCACAAGTTCTTATTCCTCTTATGTGGAGGAGCCTTTAGCTTCTCTGGCCATCTCAGCGACCGGTCATTCTTGATCTCATTGAGGATGTGTTCGCAGCTCACAGTTAGAGGGGTAGAGCGTGCGAACTTATCGTCGACTGATATCTTCTTTCCATCCTTCTTTCTTTGGAATTTCCCGCTGCTACCGCCATTATCATCCTCGTATTTTACAGCCATAGCCTCTTCAGCGTTCATGACCCTGCCCGCAGTTGCCAATAGTTTTGCCATGGACTTGGGAGGGTCTTCCGCAAGTTTCCACAATAACTTCCCTTTCTGTAGACCTCCTATGAGGGCAGTCATGGCTATATTCTCTTCGTAGTCTTCAACCTCGAGTTTTTCTTTGTTGAATCTAGCAATGTAGTCCCTTAGGTTCTCGCTCTTGCCTTGCTTGACATACAACAAATGGGTAGTCTTATTTTGAGGTCTTACCCCAAAATAGAAGTTGTGAATGAACCGTTCAGTCAAACCCTTAAAGTTCTCTATTAAGTTCTTCGGAAGAGAGGTAAACCAGATTTGTGCAGCTCCCGTCAAAGTCCCGAAGAAGGCTCGGCATTTTATCTTATCTGGTATTAAGTAAATGTCCACCACAGACTGGTACATCTCAATATGATGTACAGGGTTGGTGCTACCATCATACTTGGGAGACACCGTGGGTGGCTTGAACTTGGCTGGGGTAGGAAAGCTCATTATCTTAGCCACGAACGGAGAGCTTTCTGAGAAACCTCTTTGTAGTGGGTCTCGGCTTTTGATGAGGTCTCCTATCTTGTCCTCAAGACGTTGGATGGAATCATTCCATGGTCTTTCAACGTCGGCCTGGTCGATGTTATCCCCTGCCACCTCTAGGGGGTGGACCGAGGGTTCCCCAGCCGCAGTGCAACGTCGGCTGTTGACCTCTTCCTGATCCCTACCTCGTCCTGTGTTAGGTCGGCCTTGATGAGGCCGACGTTGCCCCTCTTTCCTTTGTTTATCGGTTACACTTCTCGACCTGGATAACTTCTGTCGTAGGTCATTTACTGGGCCGAGCCTTTCAAAGTCCGACCCTCTGCTCAATCGATCAAAAGCTCACCCTCTTTGTTGGGATTCTTCACCTCTCCTGACTCTACAACCCCGGCTCTGCTGGATAGGATGTACTGTGTTATTTAAAACCTCATACGGCTCCCAACAATCTTGTGGAGCATCTTCCGCCTCCAAATCATCATACCTATCCTCAGAGCAAGTGTGTCCTTGCCTCCCCAGACGCAAATGTCTAGGGTGAGCAACGTCCCTCCTCTGCTGAGGTGTAGGTTGGTCTTTCCTCGATGCCTGGGGTGGTCCCCTGGCATCAGGGTGAGGCTGAACAGCCACCGAAATAATCATCTTCGGTGAGACCTCAGGTGGTCTCATCATATTTTGACTGAGTTGTGCAAACTGCTCTTTCATCGCTTATTGCGTGGAAGCCAAAGACTTCAAGGCTGCTACCACTTCCGCCATTTCGGACTTTGGCGGTGCCTGGCTGGAACTAGGCCCTCCAACACCAGGCAGTGGAAGAGGTGGCGATAATTCCAGTGTCATGTGTTAACATAAAGGAGCTTATGGAGTAAATTAGCTTTGTACCTTAATGGACCTCTTTCAATGGTGAAGTAGCTCCACACAAGGGGTGGGGCTTGGTTCACCACCAGAGTCTCCAGTGAGGTTAAGCAAAAAATGAGGAGGAGATAGCTTCTCGTTCCCACAGACGGCGCCAAAATGATGATGCTGGAAATAACACCACCAGTTAAGGTGTTTGTAAGCTCAAACTAGTGATAGAAATGGCAGCACAAGAGTATAATAAATATAAGAGATTGAGGTGAGGAGAAGAGGATGAACATTTGAATGTAAGTGGTTCAGCTAATTAGGCCTACGTCCACTATGCAAGTGAGTGAGTAAGGTCACTAAAATAGGGCACTAATGGCCATGGATACAATCTCTCAAGCTTTCTCTCTCTACTGTATAATTTGACAGAGTTTAGCCAGGGTTATAATTTTGGATCCCCTATCCAAGTAGGAGAAGACAAGTATATATAGTATGTGGAGGGTGTAATGCACCCCCTATGCATGCAATGAGCATGTGTGTGTGTTGATCCAGCCAGTGCAAGGGTGGAACCTGGATGATCTCAACTAAGTAATGATGACCTAAATATTCCCTCACGTGGAGGGAATAATTTAGTTATAACAGACTTATTCACGTGTTACAGGATATCCATATATGTGTAAATGCTCGGCAGTCTTCAATTGGCACCAACCTCGGCCTGGATGAGTATGAGGCTGGCGAGGTACGACCCTTGCTTTGTCTTCGATCAATGTTCCATGAAGACCTCGGCTAGGAAGGTCGGCCGAGGTTGGACATGAGGTGTAATGTCCGCCAGAGTCGATGATGACATGATGTATGTTGATTGAGCCTGCGAGGCTTTCGTTGACCTTGGCTGATGAAGGGCCGAGGTAGATGTACAAGGTATCGGCAACATTGGCTATGGCTGACCCCAAGAATGCTGAGTTCTTAGCTTCAAGCTGACCTCGGCTACTTCCAGGTCGAGACGATGTTAGGACGTCGGATGTGGCCGACCTCTATAAGAAAACGCTGCTTATAGGCATCCTTGGGCTTCTATTACCTCGTCTCTAATCCAGGCCGAGGTTGAGGTCTTTGGTCTCTCAGGTGTACTTTGGGTAGGCATATCACTGATCAAAACTCAGACTCAAGTCTTTGATGTGGCCGGCAGGTACCTTGCTCTTGGTAAGCATGTCATCCACATATACTTCCATGTTTTGCCCATTTTATTCTTTTAAAAACTTATTCACTAACTTTTATTATGTTGCTCCAGTGTTTTTAATCCCAAAAGGAATAATGTTGTAGCAGTAGGTACCTCGATTGGTGATGAAAGATGTGCTTTCTTTATCCTCAAATTTCATTTTAATCTGGTTGTAATCATAGTAGACATCCATGAAGCTCAACATCTTATGACTTGTTATTGCATATACCAATTGATAAATCTTCGGTAAAGAAAAATGATCTTTTGGACATGCTTTATTGATGTCGATAAAATCCACACATATTCGCTATTTTTCATTCTTCTTTTTGAAAATTACTGCATTGACCAACCAACTGGGATATTTGACATCTTCAAAGAAATGGGCTTTTTGTAATTTGTCTACTTATTTTTGAATAGCCTTATTTTTCTCGGGACTGAATACCCTACATTTCTGCTTGATCGGATTAGCATCTTTATTGATGTTGAGCTCATGGCATTTGAAATTAGGGTTAATTCTTGGCATATCCTCATGGCTCCAAGAAAATATGTTCTTCTGCTCCCTAAGGAATGCAATTAATTATTGTTTGAGAAAAGGTGTTAGGTTTAATCCAATCTAGGTGGTTCTTTCTGTCTTTTCATCATCTAGTATAATGGTTTCTATAGCCTCCATAACTTACCCTTTGATTAAATTGGCTTCTTCATGGGGGTCCAAAGTGTCGATCTGCTAGGTGGTAGTGCTCTTCTAAACTTCTTGATAGTCGGCAGAAGTATAATATCACTCTTTAGCTTGATTTTGATTACCCTTTACCATGACAACCCTAAATGAGTGGGAAACTTCACACACTGATGAACTGTGGATGCCACTACTTCAAACTTCTTCAACCCAACTCTGCCGTGGATCATATTATAAGCCGATGGAACGTTCTTGTCTAGGCAGAAGAGGTGAATCTTCTCTATTCTTCTTGCTGGCCAAGTGTGGATAAAAAATTCTAGCTTGACAGTCCCTAAAGGATACACCTTTTCTCCAGAAAAGCCAATTAAAGGCCGATGGTAAGGTTCCGATTTGCTATCCCGCAGCCCAGGCTATGAAAGCAGCTATAGAACATGACATCAATTGAGCTACCATTATCCATGATAATTCTTTCTATCCTAGCATGATGTAATCGACAGGTGACGACTAGAGGGCCGTCATGAGGATACACAACTCCCATTAAGTCATTCTTAGAGAAGCCGATGACCAGCTTATCTTTGTTCACGTTTCTGAGATGACCATCTACGTCGTATGTTAAATTAATTTTCCTAATGTAAGATAAAGCTTTAGCCTCATTATATAATCCTTTCTTTTGGCTATCAACCAAAAGATATTATGTCAACCTCAAGTTCAGGCTCCCTGGGTTTCTTTGGCAGGTTGAGGTCATCTTCATACTCATCATCTCGACCTCTTTTCTTGTCGTCTTTTATTTTAACAAGGGCATTCTGGCCATCTTCTCGTGTCTCGACCTTCAGTCCGGTAAATAAACTTGGTCAATTTTCATTGACGGATAAGAGATTCAGTTTCATTCTTCATGGAAATGCAACTAGTATGTCCATGGTCTTTATGAAAGTCATATTACTCAGGCTTATCTCTTTTCTTGGGAGGCAGTTTCAGTTTCCCAAGACATTACAAGTCCTTACTGCCATAATTCCTCCAAAATGTGATGCACGCCTATAGTGAGATGGGTATATTCCTCATACTTTATAGGCTTCTCGGATTTCTTATCAATCTGCTGCTTCTTCTCAGAACTCTTTTGGCCCTTAAATTTTGTCCATGGTGAGTTCTTAGCATCCATAGCCTCTTTGGCATTCATGATCTTCCCAGCTTTTACCATAAACTCAGTCACGGTTTTAAGAGGTTCCTTTGCCAACATAAAATATAACTTTTCAGGAAGAAACCCGCTCATCAAAGCTGTAATGGCCATTTTCTAGTCATAATCAACTACCTCTAGCTTCTCATTATTAAAACGAGTGATATATTCTTGGGTAGTTTCGTCTGGTCATTGGCGAACACTAAGTAGATGGGCTACTCTTGTGATTGGTTTTGCTCCGAAGCAAAAATTTCTAATGAATAGCTCGACAAGCTGAGGAAAATTGGCAATCTATCCTCGAGGTAAAATTTTGTACCAGATTTGAGCTGGGCCAGTGATTATACTTAAAAAAGCTTTGCATCCCATCTCATCAGGAACATAATAGATATCAATAGTAGTTTGGTGTTGTTCAATATATAGGATGGAATCAGTTTTAGCGTGATAACAGGCAGTTTAAACTTAGAAGGTGTGGGGTAATCCACAATAGTCTGGATAAAAAAAAAGATCCTTTCACAAAACTCCTTTGTAAAGGGATTTGGTCCTAGCCATTTCTCCTAAATGATATTCCAATATTTATATGGACCCGTTCCAAGATTGCTCCTCCGGCTTGGATCTGATTGAGACGACTTTGGTGGATTTGCTGTGTATTTATACTGAACCCTCTTCTTGATAAGTCTGCTCAGCACGCATAAATACTATGATGCTAGCCCTGGACCTAACTGACCCTTCCCTATGCTCGCGGGATAGGACTGACTTTCTGTGATGACCTATGGTTGCTCGGGGGCCAAGACAATCAAAAACAAGTGCCTTGCATCAACATTCTAATACGATCGTCCATTCGTATGTTAAAGGCCGACCATTATAGTAGTCAGTATATCGGATTGAAGATGTTTCTACTAGGTGGTAAGACCTATCACGATATGACCTGGAATAGCTACTTCCCTCATTTATGGTTGGAGGAGGTTATATGTCCCTCCAGGATGGTGCGGTAGTGGACTTGTCTTGCAACTTGCGAGCCAATGCCTAACTAAATATTGCGTGGCTTCCTGTCCTTTGTCAAGGTTGAGTAGAGTTCCTTGAAGATCTATAACACTAGGAGGAGTAGATGGGTCTAAAGCATTGCCTGCGGTAGAGATCGATGACCAACAGTCATTCCCACAGACGACGTCAATTTGTTGATGTCCAAAATTGGTGGAGATTTTATATTAGCTAATAATCATCAATTTTCTAATCATAAATAATTAGTAAAATAATGCAAATGAAAATAATAATGAACAACAAAGATTTTTAAAGTGATTCAGTTTAGTGAAAGCCTACATCCACTGTTATGGTATTACGATGAGAGTTAGTTACATAAAATTCTAAGTAGTCTTGTGTGTATGTGCTAGACTTGTCCATTAAGCTAAGGGAAATAAGATATTTATAATGGTCCAGAAACCAAGGGGCGAAATGCCTTTATATATCCAGGCATTTGCACTCGTACATAATGAATGAGACTCTTGATCTTCTAAGGCACGTGTGGAATGTCTCTTGATAATTTCCATGTGATTAACTTTTCTTCTTCCTGATGGTTCATCTTTTTAAGCTGGCCGACTGGCACGCTGACCAAGTAGCTCTCAAGATGACCAAGTGTAAATAAAGTGCTGAAGGTATACTCATGAGGATAGGTTTCCCAACGTCATAGGTCCACATGGCATGAATAATTTGACCCACAACAACATCGTTACAATTTTGTTAAAAAAATCCTTATATCCTAATTATACTTATCCCCTAAATTAAATTTTTGACAAAAATACATATATATTTCACATCTAAAAATACCCATATATTTTTTTATTACATCCTTTTCACTATACCTAATGCACTTTTAATAACGGACTATTTTTTTTTACTAGAAAGTATCATTATTATACCAATACTATTTCTCAAAATAATATAATATAATTGTTATTAATATTAATTCAATATTTAAAAGTGAATTTAAAAGATACAGGTAAATTTTCCTCCAACTGATAAAAATGCGCAAGAATATCACACATCCAAACTATCTAAACCAAAAGAAATCACCTAGGGTTTTCACTCTCTTCGTTATGCTTATGTTTCTACTCATACTAGCCTTAAGTCATTTTTCCAGATTTTTATCTAAATATACGTATACATATTCTCTATTTATTTGTCTATTGTTTATTTGAGCACTTGTTAAAATCATCAGCCTAACAAAACTACGTCCTCTAACATATTATCTATTTGTATGTGATTTTTGCGGTATTCACTGTGCCCATTTTAGGTATTTTCCTATCTCTATACATATATAATGGATCTCGTCCATCCGCAATGTTGTTACTCAAAAGTTACTTCATCACGTGATTATGATTATGATTTGTCTTTTGTTTTTAATATTACCATTTGGGAACCATTCTATCAGATATGAGTTTCAGTCATATTTGTTCATTTTTACCTCGTGTTTCACCGATTCAACCAAATGGATGCTTAATCATCTTTTAGATTTTGATGTTAATGTCTTACTTATTTCAGTATGTATATGGATTTCACTATGTATTCTTCGTTTCTTATTCTTAATTGGGAACCATTTAATATTCTACCCCTATCTCTTTAAACAGTGTTGTCGATCAAATCCTCATTATCACTTTCCTTTTTAATTATCAATTTATTAATGGGCATATGCTTTTTGAATATGCGTTTAGTCCAAACCGTTTTATTTTAATGGGAAAGTACTCTTAGGTCCTCACAATAAATTTTAGACACTTAGGCCCACTAATTCTCTTCTTGTAGAAGTCCACGCTAGTGGCATAACAAGTGGACCTAATAGTAAATTGTCCTTAAATATTTAAAAATTATTATCAAGGGACCTAATCGTAAATTTCCCTTTATTTTATTCCAAAAAGTCACTCCACCTCCCTCCACCTCCACCCCCAAGTATCGGAGCTCCGTCAGTGGGGAGTTTGGTGGGTTGCCGCTAGGGTGGACCTTTAAAAATGACATAATATTGGGTAAATTGGTATTTGAAGGACTATATCGGTTAAACTAAAAATAGGTGTCTTTTTTGCAAAATATGTATGTATGTGAAAAAGCTGTTACTTAGGCCGTTTAATACAAGATTAAACTATTGAAGTAACTCCGAACTATTTGTTGAAGAAACTCTTTTCTTTAAATCAAAATAGATTAATCACAAGATGTGTTTAATAAAACATGCACGAGATTTGTTCAAGATTTTGTAACTAGTTTTGAAAAATAAAACTAAAAGGTTTAAATCAGCACACCAGCAAGAATGAGATGAGAAGATATAGAAAGATTAAGGACAAGGCGTTTCTAACGTGGTAAAACCTCACCCAACTGAGGAAACATCCACGGTGACTTCTAAGTCACAAACCAAAAATCCACTAAAACAAAATATACAAGTTACAAACTATTTAACACACACGCACACAAAACAGTCCTATACAAGTTTAGAATATGTACTCACTGGGATGATTCTAACTTCTCTGCAGATCTGATATTAATGTGGCTTTCCTAGTTTGCTAACTTCTCCACTTTGTTCCAGTCTTTATGTCGACTCTTGTAAATTCAAGAACTTATATCAACCACTTCTGTGTTATAGTGTGACAAGTGTTTGTGACAGTGTTCTAACACATGCATGCACACACTCACACTTATTTATATAAACAAGTCCTAGCAAATTACAGATCAGATCTAAATGATGTTGTTTTCAGTTTCTCTCTTCTTTAGAAAGAAAAAAAACTTTATTTGACCTTCCAAATAATCCCATAATCCAAGGTTACCTTGCTCGAAAGACTGCTAAGGTCATATCCAATTTCAGAGGGTTTTGAAAAATATTTTTGAAATTGAAAACCACCAATTGCGATTCCAACTAGGTCAAAAGTCTTGTTTCATAAGAACTAAAATAGAAAATATATTTGTTGATTCTAACGGTTTGAAAAACATTTACAGAACAATAATCAACAGATGTAATTTCTCAAGATGAGAAACTAAAATATGCAGAACTATGTGTAATATGACATGCAATAATCAGATCTACTATTTCTATGAAAGAGAAATAGAGATCTAATATGTAATGTCTAAGTTGGAAATAAGATCTCGAACTCATAGGATAAAACTCTTTAAACAACCTTCAAACCCTCACCAACAACACTCTCAAACACACAGGTATGGTGTTTGGTATAAACTGTTTAGGAGAAATGAGTTTAGGGTTTGAAACTGAAATAAGGTTTGGACGATTTAGGGTTTCTTTCTCTCTTTCTTTTCTCTCTCTCCCTCTCTCTCTCCCTCTCTCTCTTCTCTCATCTCCCTTCTCTCTCTATTTAGACGAACTGCCAAAAGTTACCAAATGCTGAGGGTAAGCCTCCTTATATAGTAGGCTAGGAAGGATCGAGAAGGTTGGTGCAAATCTAAAGGCTGAGATTTGGTCTTGGCCTTTTGACTTTGATCCAACGGTTTAACATTAGCGATGATTTAAACAAGTGATGATTGGTTTAGAGAGGTTCACATGGATTGAGTTAGGACGCACGCAGAACGTTGATAACAATGATCCAAAGGCTGAGATAACACACGAGTTTTGAATCTTGCAACAAACATAAATCTAGTCGATATAACATGGACAGGTGTAGGGCTGAGATGTGCTCTCACACGCATGTTTTAAAAATAATTACACATGCACCCTCAAGTCTCAAGCGAATTCGGATCCTACCCAACTCAACTTTCAGGTATGAAAACATAAAACCAGTAATTACAAAATGACCCCAAAAGATTTTTAAACCAAATTTTAATTTCCAAAAAATCATTTAAAAATTAGTGAAAATTCCCAAGAAATTATTAAAATAAATTTAAATGGGATTAAACACACACAACTCGTACACAATCAAATAATATAATATATGAACAATGTATGCAACCCTAGTGTGTGTTAATGTGATTTATACCTTTAATTGAATCAAATGTGGCATAAGAAGAAGATTCTGAGGATCTTTGGTATCTAGGGAATGGGACTACAATTTTGTCACAATTTCCAAATTAGATGAGCACTCATACAAAGTAGACTCAAGTGAGTCAAGAGTATAAGGTTCTTCAATCTCCCCCTTGGAAATATGATACAAAATCTCCTTTGAGTCATATAGGACTCCTAGGGCTATAAAGAAATAAGGAAAAACCTATTCCTATACAAAAATTCTATCTACCCATTTCCTACAAATAGAAAATGATATAAATTAACTAATTAAAAACCAATACCCTAATAAAATCTGCCGAATACAACTGTACAGATTCCTGTAAATAACGTTAAGATCAAGCTTATTAATCAAATGTACAAACAAAAATGAACTCATAGGACTCAAACTTCTCCCCCATTTTGTCTCAAATGGACAAAGGGAATAATACTTAAGTCATAGGAGTTTATTCAGCACACACCACCCCTATCGATTTTTGCAAAGTAAGAAATCTATTGTAATCCAAAGGTTTCGTAAACATATCTGCGAGTTGCAAATCAGTAGGAATATAATTGATTTATAATTTCTTAGTCTCAACTAATTCGCGTATAAAATGATGTCTAATTTTTATATGTTTAGTTCGCAAGTGTTGAACAGGACTTTTAGAGATTTTGATCGCGCTTTGATTATCACAATAGAGATGTAATTGGTCTTTGTGAATACCATAATCATTTAGCATTTGCTTAAGCCAAAATAATTGAGCACAGCAACTACCAGCAGCTATGTACTCAGATTCAGCTGTAGATAAAGAGGTGCAATTTTATTTCTTACTACTCCATCCTACCAAATTATTACCGATATAGTAACACGCCCCTCATGTGCTCTTACTATCATCAGTACACCCTGCCCAGTCGACATTAGTGTATCCTATTATAGTACTAGGAGTATCATTGGTGTACCAGAGTCCTAAATTTAGAGTTCCATTTATGTATTTAATGATTCTGTTTACACAAACTAAGTGGCTCTCTTTAGGATTGTTTTGATAACGGGCACACACGCAAACTGCGTACATAATATCAGGACGCGAGGCAGTAAGGTATAGTAAGGTTCCTATCATACTACGATACAGAGTGGGATCTATGGATTTTCCATTCTCATCCTTTGATAATTTGATCGTAGTACTCATGGGAGTTTTGGCTTCTCTGGCACTTTCAAGCCATAATTTTTTAACAATCTCTAAAGAATATTTCTATTGCGACACAAATAAATCATCTGAATTCTGTTTGACTTGAAGGCCGGAGAAATTTTTTAAATCCCCCATAAGAGACATTTGAAATTCTCTGTGCATAATTTCAGAAAAAGATTTAACTTCTGAAGAGGAAGTGGATCCAAAAATGATATCATCGATATAGACTTGAGCTATAATGATATCTTTGTCAAAATGTTTGACAAATAGGGTTTGATCATTTCCACCTCTCTTAAAACCTTTATCTAAGATAAAATTGGAAAGCCGCTCATACCAGGCTCTTGGCGCTTATTTCGGACCATACAACGCCTTTTTAAGACGATAAGCATGATTTGATTATTGAGGGTCAATGAACCCTTTGGGTTGTTCAGCATAGGTTTCTTCATTCAAGATTCCATTAAGAAAGGTAGATTTGACATCCATTTGATAAAGCGTAAAATGCAAGTAATAAGCTATTATAAAAAGAAGACGAACAAATTTTAAGCGAGTAACAGGTGCGAAAGCCTCGTTAAAGTCCATTCCTTCAATTCGAGAGTATCCCTGAGCAACTAATCTGGCTTTGTTTATAATGATTATCCCACTTGAATTAGATTTATTTTTAAATATCCAATGTGTGCCAATAACCTTTTTATGATCAGGCCTAGTTACAAGATACCAAACATCATGAATGACAAATTGAAGAAGTTCTTCCTGCATGGAAGAAATCCAATGAGGGTCATTCAATGCCTCATTAACATTCTTTGGTTCCACAAGGGAAACAAAACATGCATAATGAGCATAGTTTCTTAATTGAGATCTTGTACGTACAAGCTTACTAGGGTTACAAACAACGTTATTTATGGGATGATCTTTTGAAACTCAGTTAGGTACTTTAGGTGTCTCAATTGGTAAAGAATCATCTATTTCCGGAGAGTCATTTTCTAAAACATTTTCAAACTCTTTCACAATAGTTGGTTCTCCAGTCTTACTCTCAACAGTAGTGTCACTTACAATAACTTTTATGGATTCCATAAAGGTCTTTGTACGAATATTATAGACACGGTATGCTCTACTATCAGGAGAATATCCTAGGAAGATAGCTTTATCTCCACGAGTCTCAAATTTGGAAAAGTGTTCTATGTCTTTGCAGACATAACACGTACTACCAAAGGTTTTAAGGTATTTAAGATTGGGCTTTTTCCCATACCATAGTTCGTAAGGAGTTTGTTTAGAATTATTTCTAAGATAGACCATATTGATAATGTGATAAGCTGTACGAATAGATTCTACCCAAAAATATTTAGGTAAGCACTTGGCATGAATCATAAAACGTGCCATCTCTTGAAGGGTACGATTCTTTCTCTCAGCAATTCCATTTTGTTGAGGAGTCTTAGGAGCACTAAATTCATGTTTGTAACCATTATATACACAATACTCTATAATACCAGTATCTATGAATTCTCCACCTCGACCACTACGAATTCTATTTACTTGAATGTCCTTCTCATTTTCAATTCGAAGAAGAATTTTTAAAAAAGTTTGGAAAGTATCAGACTTTTGTTTTAAGAAGGCTACCCAAGTAAATCTGGTGAAGTCATCAACCATAACAAGAATATAACTGTGTCCACAGAGACTAACAGTTCTAGAGGGACCCATTATGTCCATATGGATGAGCTCCAAGGGTTTAGAGGTAAGGATATCTTTAACTTTCTTATGAGGTGCCTTAATAGTTTTTTCCTTCCTGACATGATCCACAGACAATATTAGAGATAGGTTTGATTTTTGGAATTCCTCTAACTATTTTTTGTGAAGACAATCTACTAAGGTTATCGTAATTTATGTGACCCATCCCATTATGCCATATTTCATTGTCATCCATTATGGCAATGTTACAGACCTCAGTATTAGTCTGGATAGTATAACAATTATCGGGAGTCCTGAGTCCTGTAAGAATGCACTCACCTTTTTCATTTAAAATTTTGCAATTATTCTTTGAAAAGGTGACAATATGATTTGAGTCACAAAATTGCAAGATACTAAGTAGATTAGCTTTAAGACCTTTTAATAGAAGAATATTTTCAAGAACAGACATTCCTTCTTCTTGGAGTGTTCCTTTACCAATGATTTGAGATAATACACCATCACCAAAAATGACTTTTCCCCCAGCAAAGCTGGTTTTGTTTAAAAGTTTTGTATCATCACCAGTCATGTGCTTTGACCAACCAGAGTCTAAATACCATCCAGAAGGAGTGTGTTTAGCTTTTAAAGCAGTAATCACAATGTTACACTTCATCTGCGGCAATAACTCATCTTTTCTAACCCAAATAACTCTTGTTTTTATTTTGCGCATATTTTCTCTCATTTGATAACATTTGTGAGCATTAGATTTTTGTTGAAAGATATTTTGCGCATGAGTTTGAATTTTATGAAGGATATGAGCATTTGGTTTAGGAAAGTGCCTTGTAATCCTTCTTGGAAATGATCTTTTAGGTTTGGTCTTTCTCTTTCTATAGTTAGAGTTTTTGGCTGGTTGTCTAGGCAGGACATAATTGTTACGGCTTCTCCTAGAGTAGTTAAAGTGTTGGTATACAGGAGTATTACATACAGGATTAGCTAAACGTCTAGAGTAGAAACCTTCGAAAGAATGACCGTATAGATCACAGTAAGAGCAATATAGATTGCTTGAAGAGGGTATCTCCTTAGGAAAGTCCCTAAACATAGCTTTCATGACATTTTGATGTTGAACCTTATTCCTAGGGAGTACAGTTTGGAACGAAGAAACACTCTTCCTAATTGGAGGGCAGATGTATTTAGCCTTAGGTTGACTATCACACTTAGAGTAACTTGATTCCCCAATATCAAACTTTTGTCATTTTTCATCAAACTCATTTTTTAGGGAATGAAAATCTGGGCAAGTTTCTATAGGTCTTTTGCCTCCTGACACAAACTTGATTGATTTAAAGATTTTAGTTTGTGTCTTTAAATTTGGGCAAAACCCTATTCCAGTTGGATCATCAGAATTGGTTTTTGAATCAGCAACAAAACCATCAAAAGAGTTAGAATTATTTTCAAATTTTGCAAATTTTTTGAAAACAGTTACTGTCTTTTCTTTAGCTTTTTCCAATTCTAATAATGTCCCTTTATATTTTTTCTCCAGACTTTCATTTGTTTCAATCAACACTTTCAATTTTTGATAAAAAATTTTGACTTTATTTTCATGAGTTAGACATTGGGTAGTATACTCTTCAGCGTTTAGTTTAACCATTAGACTTAGGTCTTCTAGTTTCTTAGTGAGATCTTTCACTGTCTTCTCTAGTCTAGTGATTTTCTTGAGAGTCTTGGCATAAAGCATGTGAATACCAGGGAGGTCTTCAGTGTCAGATTCACTAAGTGTAGTGTGTGAAGTGACCCCTAAGGATTCATTTCTTTAACTCACACACATATTAACATCGTCATTATCTTTTTCCCTTTGACTCACACACCCCATAGTAGAATTAGCATTGTTCTCAGAAATTAAAGCATCCAAACCAGTAGCAGCATGATTCATAACAACAGAAGTAGAGCTATTAACATTATTCTCATACATAGGCACACGCATATAATCATTATAGACTATCTTGGCAAAGAAAGACATGCAAGGATAAAAAGCATCAGATAACTCAGGTTCCTCATTATCAGAGTCACTTGAATCATCCCATGTCTTACAAATATTGGCCCTAGTATGTTTATTGGTCGTGTCCAGTTTAACTCTACAGTCTTGAGCTATATGACCCAATTTACCACATCTAAAACATTCAATGTTCTTGAAGTCTTTGTCAGGTCTCGTATGAATGTCCTTGTGATATTTGTCTTGACCTTTATCATGAGGTTTGTGGTTATACTGAGTTGGATAATTTGGCTTGCATTGTCTGTTTGCCATTTTATTTCTAAATTTGACGATTTTCTTAAACTGTTTTGACATCAAGGCAATTTGATTATCCAAAGTATCTATATCACATTCCTCATCAGAGTCATTATTGGGAATACTAAGCTCAAGTTTCACCAGCTTAGAGGAAAAACTCAAATTGGAACTAGTCTGTTTCCTATGGGACTGGATCAATGGTTTCTTAAATTCTAATTCCATTTCGACAGTTCTTAGTTTACTACTGAGTAATTCAGGAGTGAGATTTTGGTCACTCATTTCCTTAATAGCATATCTTTTGTTATCAAATCTCTATGGTAATGACCTTAGAATTTTCGAGACAATTTCGTGTATATCATAAGTTATCCCATTAGCATGCAGTTTGGTCACAATATCAGTCAAATTCATGTAAAAGTCATCAAATGACTCAGAGTCAGACATGATTAAAGATGTATACTGCTGGATAAGCATCTGTGTTTTAGTAGCCTTAACTCTAGTGTCACCTTCATGTGTAGTAACCAAAGTATCCCAAGCTTCCTTAGAAGTGGCACAAGATGAGATCCTTTTGAACTCATGGTCATTTATAGACATAAAAATGTCATTCTTGCCTTTGCTATTGTTTCGAGAAACTTCTTCTCTTCTTGAGTAAATTCAAATACTTTCTTAATCCTCTCATTGCTTCCTTCAGTGGCTGGTTTTGTAGGATAAGTATAACCATTTTTAACAATATCCCAAACATCATCTCCTAAGGTTCCTTGTATGAAAGCCACCATCCTTACTTTCCAGTAAGAAAAGTTGTTTCCATCAAAGAGAGGAGATCTGTCAAGTTAACAAATCTTTCATTTTTCTCGTCCATTGTTTGATTTTAAGAAAATAATTTCAGAAACACAAGATCTTTAAAGAAAATTTCCAAAGCTCTGATACCAATTGAAAAACTGTTATTTAGGCCGTTTAATACAAGATTAAACTATTGAAGTAACTCCGAACTATTTTTTGAAGAAACTCTTTTCTTTAAATCAAAATAGATTAATCAAAAGATGTGTTTAATAAAACATGCACGAGATTTGTTCAAGATTTTATAACTAGTTTTGAAAAACAAAACTAAAAGGTTTAAATCAGCACACCAACAATGAGATGAGGAGATGTAGAAAGATTAAGGACAAGGCATTTTTAACGTGGTAAAACCTCACCCAACTGAGGAAACATCCACGGTGACTTCTAATTCACAAACCAAAAGTTCACTAAAACAAAATATACAAGTTACAAACTATTTTACACACATGCACACAAAATAGTCCTATACAATTTTAGAATATGTACCCACTGGTTTGATTCTAACTTCTCTGCAGATCTGATGTTGATGTGGCTTTCCCAGTTTGCTAACTTCTCCACTTTGTTCCAGTCTTTACGTCGACTTTTGTAGATTCAAGATCTTATAGCCAACACTTATGTGTTGTAGTGTGATAAGTGTTTGCGACAGTGTTCTAACACATGCATGCACACACTCACACTTACTTATACAAACAAGTCCTAGCAAATTACAGATCATATCTAAATGATGCTATTTTCAGTTTCTCTCTTCTTTAGAAACAAAAAAAACTTTATTTGACCTTTCAAATAATCCCAAAATCTAAGGTTACCTTGCTCGAAAGACTACCAAGGTCATATCCAATTTCAGAGGGTTTTGAAAAATATTTTTGAAATTGAAAACCACCAATTCCGATTCCAACTAGGTCAAAAGTCTTGTTTCATAAGAACTGGAAACATAAAATATATTTGTTGATTCTAACATTTTGAAAAACATTTACAGAACAGTAATCAACAAATGTAAGTTCTCAAGATGAGAAACTAAAATATGCAGAACTATGTGTAATATGACATGCAATAATCAGATCTACTATTTCTATGAAAGAGAAATAGAGATCTAACATGTCATGTCTAAGTTGGAAATAAGATCTCGAACTCAGAGGATAAAACTCTTTAAATAACCTTCAAACCCTCACCAACAACACTCTCAAACACACAGGTATGGTGTTTGGTATAAACTGTTTAGGAGAAATAAGTTTTGGGTTTGAAAACGAAATAGGGTTTGGAAGATTTAGGGTTTCTTTCTCTCTCTTATTTCTCTCTTTCTTTTCTCTCTCTCTCTCTATCCTCTCTTCTCCCTTCTCTCTCTATTTAGACGAACTGCCAAAAGTTCCCAAATGCTGAGGGTAAGCCTCCTTATATAGTAGGCTAGGAAGGATCAAGAAGGTTGGTGCAAATCTAAAGGCTGAGATTTGGTCTTGGCCTTTTAACTTTGATCCAACGGTTTAACATCAGCGGTGGTTTAAACAAGTGATGATTGGTCTAGAGAGGTTCACAAGGATTGAGTTAGGACGCACGCAGAACATTGATAACAATGATACAAAGGCTGAGATAACACACGAGTTTTGAGTCTTGCAACAAACACAAATCTAGCCGATATAACATGGACAAGTGTAGGGCTGAGATATGCTCTTACACGTGTGTTTTAAAAATAATTACACACACCCTCAAGTCTGAAACGCATTCGGATCCTACCCAACTCAACTTTCAGGTATGAAAATATAAAACCGGTAATTACAAAATGACCCCAAAAGCTGTTTACACCAAATTTTAATTTTCAAAAAATCATTTAAAAATATTGAAAATTCCCAAAAAATTATTAAAATCAATTTAAATGGGATTAAACACACGCAACTCTCACACAATCAAATCATATAATATATGAACAATGTATGCAACCCTAGTGTGTGTGATTGTGATTTATACCTTCAATTGAATCAAGTGTGGCATAAGAAGAAGATTCTGAGGCTCTTTGGTATCTTGAGAATGGGACTACAATTTTGTCACAATTTCCAAACTAGATGAGAACTTATACAATGTAGACTCAAGTGAGTCAAGAGTATAAGGTGCTTCAGTATGTTGGGGACTATTCGGTAATTAACCCATTTATTAATGATTTTTGCTGCTTGGACTCTTTTGAAACAACTTTAACTTTTTGGGTTGTCCCCAATTCCTTATCCACTTAATCTTTATGTGTTTTGATACCATTATCTCATTTATTTGCTTTATATGAATGATCTCACATTTATTTGGTTTTATATTTCCTTACCTCTGTTTAATCTCTTAGACAACGTTCTTTTGCAAGAAACCTCATATTTAAGCTTCGACTCTCCAAAAACCTTTACTCCAAAAGTAATTTCGATTTCACTTTGTGTTTTACACTAACTCATTATTTGAACTTGTAGATTCCAAACCCTAAATCCAGGTAAGGGTTTGGGGTAAATACTTATTTTGAAAGGGGTTTTGAACGTAGCAGTACTAATTATATATTTTCATTACTGTTTAATTGTATGTTCTTGTGAGAGCCCATTTTTTATAAGTCCATGAGAGTGTCCAACCAAGTCCTGATTAATTAAACACTTGGCCCAACCCAAATCCTGACTCAATTTCCATATGATTATTTCAGTGGAATAATAACACTTACGGATATGGTCAAATCAGGTACCAAAAATATTAGATGAGATATTCAAGTACCTCAAGGAAAATTCGCACGCTACTTTGAGTTCTTTAAAGAACTCAAACTCTGTAACATATCTATAAATTGTACACCCTGACCCGGGGCAAAGGGATTGAAATTGGAGATTTTAAGAGACACTTAATAAGAACAAGTAACCTCTACGTGGACGTAGGCAAGTTGTCGAACCACGACATCATTGTTGTGTGTGTGATTCCATTTAGTTTCTGCCATTTGAGATTATTTTCGTATAATCTTTTATTATGATATTTTTAGCACTCACAGCTCTCTACAATTAAATTCGGGTGTATTTTTATTTTATTTTTTGTTTTCAATTGCAGTTACTAGATTACTAAACTCAACGCTTATTCTTCCAAAATTTTTGTACAATAGCATTTGGATATATATAAGGTGTTTGGAGAGATATAAGGTGATTTACTGCTTTCCTATTTTGGTTTTAGTTTTATTATATAATTCAAATACATTTTCTATTGTCGGGTGATGTATGTCGTTGTCTCCACCTAATGAAGATGACATGGTTTAAAGGAAAATTTCTAATCAAGTCAATTCATTTGTAATTGACTTAGTTCCGGACAAAAGTGTTTAAGTCTGGGCTAGTTATGGAGTTGTAATCCCACAAAGACTATGACGTTTATTGTTGAAGATTTTGTGGAAAAGTTTTGAAGATCACATTCGTGTCGTGTTTCGTGAGTTCATATTTCTTCACACTTGAATTATTCTAGATCACACGGGTATGAATGCTTGGTGATTTCTGAGATTTAGAATCTTGATTAATGATGGATTTTTTAAATGAAATTATGTTGGGAATTCGAAAAATATTTTTGGAAACGTACTTTAAATATTTTTTGAGTTAATTTTGTTTTAGAAAATTCGAGGATGATTTTAAAATAAAAATTATTTTTTTTCCTGTCGTTTAGAAGACATTAGGTTTCCTTTTAACGCGATCAATTTATTGTTCAAACGACATTCCACCTTGAAAACCCTATTTGTGTATTTAAGGACTTCTTTCACTCAGAAAATCTAAGAGAACATTTGCAAAAATGTTCACATCTGGTTTACAAAAGTTCCCAAGTGTTTTCCATCATCTGGATTTTTTAAGATTGAATCAAATATTTCCAAAATTTTGTGATCTTGAATTTGGCACCGAAAAATTGTTCTATCACTTTGAATAATATTTTCGTGCATGCTGATTACAAAAAAGAAGCGATGGATTCCATGTCCAAATTTGTAGACGTTGTTGAGGCTACGTTGGTGGATACTGAGGTGCACGTGGACTCACGTACTATGGACACTTGGGTGGGTGGACTCCTACGTGGCACTGTGGAGGAGTGGTAAAACATAAGAAGAGACATCAAGGCTTGTGGGTGATCGAGTCATTGAGTAAGACTGAATTGTCTCCTTGTGATTTTCCATATCATAGTGATTGTCTGGTCTGGTCGTTCGACGTTTTTTCCCTTAGTAGTTTCCTAGTACATCGGTGTACTTTGTTTTGGTTTATTTACTTTATCTTCTTAATCACTTAGATGCACGCTATATAGTTAATAGGATAAAATTGGTAAATAATATTGGTTTTCACAAAATAAGTTTACGGTTGCCAAGATAAAGTTTAAAAAATTCAAAAATATTGCATTTGACTAGAGATAACTGTTTAGGGGCCTTCTCAAATTGGTATTAGAGCTAGAACACTAATTCACTGTGCCTGTGATCCCTAATATTTAGTCATGAATTTAGTAGGGTTTGACGTTATTATAATTCCTATGTTTGATGGGACTAATTATGCTTACCTGGAAAATGCATATAAAGTCAGCCCTTAAGGATATAGATGAGCATGTGTGGTTAGCCGTAGTTAAGGGGTGGACACCAGAGTCACTATAGATGGAGAGGCTATTCAATAATTTTTTTTGAGTCGTGGAATGATGCTTAGTAAGAACTTTCACAATATAATTCTAAGGGATTAAATGCACTCTTTTGTTCTGTGTTCCCGAAGGAATTCCACCGTGTCATTATGTGTGAGACGTCTAAAGAGGTTTGGAATATACTCCAACTTACCCATGAAGGAACTAGCGATGTTGAGGCTTCCAAACTCGAAAACCTCACCACCCAGTTTGAGACAATTAAGATGTTAGAGAGAGAGAGAGAGACGTTTGATGAGTTCTACGCTAGATTATGAGATATAGTTAACTCGGTGTTTAACTTGGGAGAGATGATTCCCAATAACCGAGTCATAAAGAAAATGTTAAGGTAATTGACTGATAGATTTAACCGTAAGGTGACAATTTTAAACTCTTTGAGTATGCTTGACTCTACGAGACTAGAAGAGCTTGTAGGTGGCTTATAAACTAATGAGTTTAGGATGATCATGACCCACATCTTATGAGTTTAGAAAGAAAAGGCTATTGCTTTGAAAGCCCTAAAGGAGGAAACTAAAGTTTATGATGATGAGTTTGAGATTGAGTACGAAGATGTGGCCATGTTGGCAAAGAAGTTTTTTAAGTTTCGAAAGCAATCGAGAGATGCATAAAGACTTGAGAAATCAAAGAATGACAAGGCCCATCTCTTCCCTAAGAATCAGAGTGATAATTTTAAGAGGGATGTGTCGGCTAGGTATTATGGTCGTGAGGTTTATGGTCAGCGTAGCGGAGTGCCCCACTAGACTTAAGAAGGAAGGAAAGAATCTGATAGCATTTAATGCCACCCTTAGTGATAGTGATCCGGAAGAGGGAAAATATTCCCACAATGAGCGTAACTACATCATGATCATGGTTTGTCATGTCAGCGATGACAATAAATTTTCTCATAAAGATACTCATTTGAAGGACACTTCCGAGTTCATAGTGAGAGAACTCCAATTGAGTGAGGGTGAAGCGAGTGAGGATGAGGAGATAGAGGAGATTGAGTTGCAAGTTGCCTTCCATTAATTATATGCAAAAACATTGAAGGTGGAGAAGGAAAAGTTGAAATTAGAAGCTAAGTTGAAAGATCGTGCCATAGAAAATAATGATGCATTGATTGAGGATCTTAAGGAAAGGTTGAAGACTCTTTGAGAGTAACTACAATACATTGGGGGGGAGAGAGATAGTCTTCATGGATTAATGGAAGCCATGAAGAAGGATATTCTAGAGTTTGAGGAGTTTAAATGTCTACTTGAGTCTAGGATATGAGAGCTTAAGGAGAAGTTGAGAGATTCGAGTAGAGTTAAGTTTGATTTGGAGTCTAGGTCGAAATTTAGATAGGATGTTAAGCACCATCCAAATCAAAGATGATAGGTGTGGTATTGTCTTCGATGATCATGTAGCTCCCATTCCCAAAGATAAAACCATGCATATGAAAGAGATGACTAGGAACATTAGGAAAGGTCAACATTTAGTTAACACTCCCCATCGTATTTATATTTGCACTCATTGCGATAGGAAGGGTCATCTTTGACGTTATTTCTATTATCTTAAGAATGCTCTTAGAAAGTTTAAGAATAGAGTCATTTCGGTTCCCAAGACCCCTATGCATTATTACACACCTACTCGGGTCAGAAAATCGGATCTAGAGGCTTTGGGTATTAGACTTGGTGATTCTCATATCATTGTACGCCATTCTCCCCATGTTAGATCTTGTGGTTTAGCGCGTTCGTCGGTTTGTCATACTCAAGCTGTGTCATCAAGATATATCTTTTCTATGGTTGTGACATATATATTTTGTATTTTATCCTTTTCTTTTCTTAAGTCATTGTGAGAAAAATACAAAAGAAGTTTTGGTTTCTTATAATTTTTGAAAATATAAAAAGATTTTCGGTTGTGTGTTTTAAGTTTACAATTATGGTATGGCATATTAATGTGCTTGGACCCAACTTCACTTCACAATTTCCATGTAAATAGGATATTTAGTCACGACTTTAGTTGCTTAGATTGATCTTAAATATGTGTTTCATGGAGTTGTTTCGAACTTGAATTACATTTGGATTCAATTATATATATATGCCATTGCACACACATGCGCGAGCTTGTTTGAACGAAGATTTGGGGATACTGGTATGTAGGGAGATGGATCAACACCCAGCCCACTGAGGAGCAAGATCAAGAAGAGAGCTAGCCAGAAAATCTCTTAACACTCAGATAAATTCCCCCTTTTCAAGGGCTATGGAGCAGAAGGAGCCCCTGAAGAAATTTGTTGTCCCCAAGTTCAAGGTCTATGACGGGAAAACAGACCCTATAGACCATGTCATGCAATATCCGCAAGCAATGACCTTATGGAGCCACAATGACAGACTTATGTGAAAAATCTTCCCTTCTAGCCTACATGATGTAGCGTACAAATGGTTTGAGAGGCTTTCCCATAGGTCGATCAGGAATTTTACAGCACTGGCAGAGGCTTTCATGACGCGACTCATAAAGAGCAGTTCCTAGCCCAAGAGGATGGATGCACTGCTCATTATGAAGATGAATCCACAGGAAAACCTTCGAGACTATGCCAAAAGATATTGGGAAGTTTTTAATGAGATTGAGGATTGCTCGGAGAAGGTTGTTGTAGCGTCCTTTAAAATCGACTTGTCGACCACCTATTTAATACACAATTCCCTCACCAAGAAGGAAGCCATCGCCATCAATGATCTTATGGCTTGTATTGAGAGGTACACTAAGGTGAATGGCATGGTTCATCTTAGTGGGGGAGACAAGGGTCGAGCGAAGGCGAACAAGGGGACGGAGAATAATGATATCCAGAAGAAGGGAAGCAAGAATGATGGCAAAAATGTCTCTAATAATGGAAACAAGGTTGATCCCTCTAAAGCGTTCTAGACTGTTAACACAGTCTTTAAAGAACCTATTTACAAAATTCTCAGCAAGTTCAAGGATGAGCCTTTCATCAAATGGCCCAAGAAGATGGGCGGCGACCCATCCAAAATGAACAACGCATTGAGATGCGCGTTCTATAAGGAGGGCTGTCACTAAACCGAGAATTGCAAAGCTCTCAAGTCACACTTGGAAAATCTAGTTCAAACAGGTCACCTCAGTTAGTATGTTGAGAAGAAAGCGGATAAGTCCACAACCAAATTGCGACCAAAAGAAAGATAACGTCCTCGACGATGATATAGGACATGAGTTCCCAGTAATCCACGGGGCATCTGACCTCAAGTAGATCCAGGGTAACGATATTCGAACGGAACTCATGAAGGTGATTACCGTAATGAAAGCCTTTCAAATTGACCCTGCCAAAGCCCATACAGGAAAGCGACGACGAACAGAAGACGTTGATTGCACCAAGCACATTATATTCACCGAAGAAGACTTGGTTGGGGTAATAACCCCACATTATGACGCGTTGGTGATCACACTCAGAATTTCTAACTGGGATGTTGACAAACTACTTATGAACCAGGAAAGTTCATCCGAAGTGATGCACTTAGAACTATTCCATAAACTAAAGCTGAATGTCATCAACCTTAAAGAAGCCATCGTTCCACTGGTCGGCTTTGTAAGAAGGATCACGATGCCCTTAGGGAAAATAATCTCACCTATCAGGGTAGGAAACATCTCAAAACTAATTGAGTTTTTAGTGGTGGACATCGAGTCCCCATGCCATGCTATTTTGGTCATAGGATGGCTCCACGCTAGAAAAGCCATGCCATCCACCTATCATCAAAAACTGAAGTACATTACAGTTTGAGGAATGGTCGAGATCCGTGCGAGTAATCTATGGCTAGAAAGTGCTTTATTATAGCTATCATCCCAAAGAAAGAAAAGAAGAAGGCATCAAAGAATGCCGAGGAGAAATCTTAGGAGGGGGTTGTTCTCTCCAAATAGCAATTACTGTATGGTTGACCGGGGGTGGAAGATACCAGGTGATAACTTTGCTTTTGTGTATCGTCATTGTTGAAGTCAAGTCAATCAACACCTTCAAATACCTACAAAATATAACAAACTCAAGTTTAGAGGTAAGTAAGGGTATCAATCCACATCAAGGGGGTAAGCTAAAGACAAACTCAATTGTAATTAAATTTTCTTTTCTTTTTGGGCTTTTGCTTTTTCTATTTTTTTTAGCTTTTTCAAATATTAAAACAATTTGGGTGAGATGAGGATTTAAACTAAACTAAACTAAAGATCTAAACAACTAACTAAAAGGTGACTAAAAAAATGAACAAAGTCTAACACTAAAATAAGAGATAAAGTGAGGCAAATAAATGTGAGAACAATCAAGGAGTGGGACTACACCACAAATTTTAGCTATTCTAATTAATTAATATAATTATTTGAATTCTCCCAAATTAATACCAAGATTAAAAATCAACTCTCGTTGCAAGTGTAATTTTAATAGTAATCTTTTAGAAAATTAAGTTTAACCCCCCACAACTCTACAAAATAGATCTACACTCCTTTTAATTAATCACCCAAAGGATCGATCGAATAAAATTTATGTCAATCTAGAAAATGAATTTTGGAGTTGAAATTCAAGGAATAATACCACACTTAAGAAACCCCTATCTCTAGTTCGAATCTAAAATGGGTATTATAACTTATAATTTTGATTTTCTCTCGAAAATCGTTTACACTCTCTCGAGGCGTAAATTTAAGGGTGAGGGATCAAAATTAATATTCAAAGGGGATTTTCAAGTAATCAAACTAATTAAATTAAAATAACATCAAATAAGGGTAAACCCCACCCCTTGATATGGGATTTAGCCTAACATCATATTAAACATGATGAACAAATAATCAAAGGCATATATAATAAAAGAGTAGAGAAAGAGAACAAATCTTCAACAAGTCGCCTTGAAATTGGCAATTTGAACTCTATCTTCTTCCATACAATTCAATTACTCACAATTAAATCTCACCAAATCTCTAAAAAATAAAACCAAAAACTATTTACAAAATTTTCTACCTAATTTATTTTCTAATCTAACCTAACCTATCTCTCTCTAGAATTCTCTCTCTATTTCATGATAAGTCCTCAAATGGGGTCTTCCATCCTTTAAATAGTAGGCATGGAGCATGGGGGTAAAAATGGGAGGACAAGGGTGTATGGGATATGGAAGGTATTTGGGTGAGGGTATTTAGGAAATTATGCACACATGTGCATGGGTAAGAGGTGAGGTCATGTGGGAAGTGTGGTGGTG
This sequence comes from Sambucus nigra, assembly GCA_949130495.1. Classification (NCBI taxonomy): domain Eukaryota; kingdom Viridiplantae; phylum Streptophyta; class Magnoliopsida; order Dipsacales; family Adoxaceae; genus Sambucus; species Sambucus nigra. Next base: position 406,619,672 of record OX422224.1, read on the forward strand.
AGGATAAAATCATATTTGGTTTTAGGGGTATTTTTGGCATTGGGTAACAAAGAGTAGTTGGGTTTTTTTAAGGGTATATTGGGAAAAGGGGTTTAAATTGGTTTAGTTGGCATATGTGGGATTTGTTTCATGTTTTTTTGGTCTTTGGCGTTGGATTTTGGCAGGTGAATGAAATTCGTGTGTGGCTTAAGTTGAAATGGGTTGGAAGGTTTGAATGGATATGGTGTGGGTTTGTTCTTGACAAAGGGGTGGCTGGATCGGGTAGGGATTGGATGGGAAATGGGTCGGGTCAGGCCGGTTGCGGGTTCGAATGTGGCATGGGGAGTGAGTAGCCGTCGGGTTCGGATTTTTACTCGGTCGATATTGGTGAAATGGTTTCCGGGCATGGGCGCTGCCGGAGGTCGGGATTGCAGTGTTCGGAGCTTCGAAGTGTGGGCTTCCGTTTTAAGGCGAGTTTTGGATTTGTGGCGATGGGAAGGTCCGGCGACGGGGTGGATTGCAATTTGGGCAGCCCACAGGATGAGGTGCCTTCGGGTTTATGGGTTTGGGTGGCGGGTTTGTGGGTCTTGGGGATTTGATTTTGAGTGGTTTGGGGTCATAAGGTTGGTGGTGGTGTTTGGTTGTTAATGGTGGATGAAGAGATGAGAGAGAGTGGTGGGAGGTTGAAGATGGGTAGGAGGGATAAGGTGCGGTGGGGTGTATAGGACGTAGGATGAGGGTGTGGGTGAGATTGGGTGTATGTGTGTGTATAGGGTTCAAAGGTGTGAGGGGTTTGGTTGTAGTGTGTGTGTGTTTAATTTGTGACCCTTAAATAATAAAAAGTACACTAAAACTAATAAAACTAAAAATAAAAAAAAAAAAAAATCTAACTAAAAATAAAACAAACTAAAATCAATAAAAATAAAAATATTAAAACTAAAGAATAAAATCCTAGCTTATATAAAAAATAAAATAAAACAAAAGAAATAGAAACTTAAAAATCAAAATGAAAACTAAAGTCCTAAAAAAATATAAAATCTAATAAACTAAAAATAAACTCCTAAAACTAAAAACTAATAAAAACCAAAATCAAAATAAAATAAAATTATAAAAATTTAAAATAAACTGAAATAAATATAAAATAAAACCTAAAAATAAAACGACTCAACTAAAAATATGGAAAATATTAAAAAAAAGGGACAAACTAAACACACACAGGGTTGGGGGTCGGTTTAGACTAGGTTTAGGCTCGGGTAAGGTTACGGGGGAGGGAATTTAGCTCCATTCAACGCGCATTTGCCTTGACATATAGCTTTTGACGCCGCAAACGGACATTTGACCTACAAGATAAATATTTAAGCACATAAGACCCATATTGCCGAGAATTAGCAACTAAAGTACGTCTATTCGGGATATAAAATGTACAATTTTGGGTGCTTATCACACCACCCCCAAACAGAGCGTTGCTATTCCTCGAGCAATAAGATAGAGAGAAAGAGAAAGATAAGTAACCAAAAGTGTACCACTTTCGCGGGCACTTGCGATTGCACTTAACATGTGCAACAAGCCTTTAAACCTATACGTTGCCCTACAGGACGAGTTGTATCTCGTGAGGGTTTGCAGGGAATATACCCACAAAATTCTTTAATTGCAAAAAGGCAGTCAATCTCTTATTAGACTTAGAATAGTCGCACAATCCATCACATGTGAAATATTTTGAGAAATACAAGCTAGAAGCGTAAAAAGTTTAGCTAAGTGAATACATAAGGCATATCCTTCCTAGAACTCAACGTGTGTGGTATGAATCAGTCAAAACGGGTTGAGTATCACAAGAGTAATTCTTAGATTTCCTTTTCGAAACCAACGCTTCCACTTCAAAATCTCACTGGATATAACTCTCTCAATCGAACTCTCGAGATATGGGTTAGTGTATCGCTCTTGTGTGTGAGGAGGTGAGTAAATGTAACGAACATTTAGAAAGGAAAATGATCTCATGAAAGAATGTTAATCACTATAGTGAGAACGTCGAGTTATTCACCACGTTGACTTTCATTTTCCCGAACACCTATGGGAAAATGGATGGTAATGGGTGAGGGGAAAATGAGATGGGATGGTGATAGTGATATGAAGGATGATGGATGAATGTATGATGGATGTGTGAGAAGAGTGTATAGCACTTGAAGAACAAATGTCTTTATTACAAAAGAACTAACTACAAAACTCTCTATTTTTTTTCTTTTCTTTTCTCTCTATTTTTCTTTCTATATATTGTTTTCTTTTTCTTTTTTCTTTTTTTTCCTATTTTTTTTCTCTCTTTAACATTTTGAACAACACTTTTTTTTTCAAAATAATGGATGATATATGAGTGGAATGATAAATGGATGGTGTGGGGAATGTATATGAAATATGGGAAATTAATGGGTGAAATGAATGGGAATATGATATGGGGAAAATTCTGACTCTCGCTCACACTCAGTTTCATTAAAGCGTTGTTCAAGCCTTTTGAGGGCTTCATTTTGAAGTTCAGTGGCTTGCTCTTGCTCGAGTATGAACTTTCGCAAGAGGATTTCGAGAGCGGATGTGGATGGTGGTGGTGGAGGTGGTTGAGGTGGACACAACTCGCTATGATCATGACTATATGGAGAATATTCAAATGAAGTGGGTGGAGTGGGGACAAGTTCATCATACATAGAAGGATCGGTTTCGTGATGGACAAATGGTTGATATTCATGGGGTGCATAGTGAGGGAACTAATCGTGAATGGGTGCACAGTTGCCATGAAGATTGTTGGAATGTGTGAGGATCCGCAACATCGGGTTGGGATTCGTATTGCGTAGAAGGGTGATCAGGCCTCCACGAATAGCTCGGGTACTCACACCACTCGGGATTGGGTATATCGGGATAATAGGACGAGGTAGGTTCCGGAACAGTGTCATATGGATACACATGTTCCATGGTGGGTTCGGATGGATATGGAATGTAAGGGCACTCATGGAACATGTGATCGGCATAATAACAATGGGTTCACAACAAAGTATGAGACACGCTGACACTTGACACCGAGGGTGATGGAAAATGAGGTGCATGCATAGATGGGTCAAGAGTACCAACGGTACTCGTGAGAGAGGTGAAACCACTAAAATTATCATAAAGAGACAGTTCGGGATCACTCTCACACGTGTCGCGTGTCAATGGAAAATGACCAAAGTAGTCCCGTAAAGGACGTTCGTCGGCCATGTGGAGAGAAATATATTTTTTTGATTTTTTGGAATTTTTTCAAAAGGAAAGAAAATATTTTTGAATTTTTCTAAAATGAAAGAAAGAAAATATTTTTGGATTTTAAGAAAAAATTAAAGGAAGAAAATATATTTGGAAAAAAAATAAGGAAAAAAATGTTGTGGGATTTTTTTTTTTTTTTTGTAAAAATGAAAGAAAATATTTTTGGATTTTTTGGAACAAAAGGTGGGGAAAAATATGGACTCTTGATTTGGACGAACCAACTAAAACCAACTACCGAAAAATGAATTGGGCACACACACAAGTTAAGGAGAATTCCTAACTAGCACATAGCCAATTTTTATCTTTAAATTTAGTGAAAGGGATAGTCAAATTTTAATTAAGTCCGCGGGCGATAAAAAATCACGAAAATTATCTTAGTGATCGCCTTTGTAAAATTTTCTCCTAGCGGGCTACTTAGTTGATTGATTTTAAATTTAGTGATGGCTAGGGTAGCACACAATGGGTAAGCGAGTGAGTCGGGTGATGAAATCTCTTCTCGTGAGTGACCGGGTGTAGGTATTAGTCAATTAATTCATCACACCATTCGAAAATAAATGCGAGAATAAAATCACACAAGAGCACACAAGGCACACAAAAGAATTGACTCGCTAACAGGAAAGGCGCTAGGGTTTAGAAATGTACCTCCCACGGTTTTTAGACCGTGGAGTGCTGAAAAATTTGAGTCGACCGGGGGGAGTTTATGCCTATCTCAATCGGCCCTGGGAGTCCGACCGACCCAAGGTAGAGAGGCTTCTAAATCCTCACCTTTGGACGCCCTCTCCCTACCTTGTCCGGTTTCCCTATCACGCTTTCTTCGATTTATAATTTCTAAAATGAAAAATAAAATAAAGGTGTCTCTATGAACAGCAATACAAGCAATGATAAAAATCCTAATACAAGCCTTCTAAAAATATAAAAATGGTACTAAAATGCAACAAAAATGTAGGAAATAAATGAACTACAAAATTGAAGCCGCTCCAAGTGCTTCACGCTCCTAAGAATGGCAACGACGCCATTTGATAACTTTGCTTTTTGTGTATCGTCGTCGTTGAAGCCAAGTCAATCAAAACCTTAAAATACCTACAAAATATAACAAACTCAAGTTTAGAGGTACGTAAGGGTATCAATCCACATCAAGGGGGTAAGCTAGAGACAAATTCAACTGTAATTCAATTTTATTTTCTTTTTGGGATTTTGCTTTTTCTATTTTTTTTAGCCTTTTCAAATATTAAAACAATTTGGGTGAGATGAGGATTTAAACTAAACTAAACTAAAGATCTAAACAACTAAATAAAAAGTGACTAAAAAAAATGAACAAAGTCTAACACTAAAATAAGAGATCAAGTAAGGCAAAAAAATGTGAGAACAATCAAGGAGTGGGACTTTAACTATTTTAATTAATTAATTTAATTATTTGAATTCTCCCAAATTAATACCAAGATTAAAAATCAACTCTCGTTGCAAGTGTAATTTTAATAGTAATCTTTTAGAAAATTAAGTTTAACCCCCCACAACTCTACAAAATAGATCTACACTCCTTTTAATTAATCACCCGCTAGGATCGATCGATTAAAATTTATGTCAATCTAGAAAATGAATTTTAGAGTTAAAATTCAAGGAATAATACCACACTTAAGAAACCCCTATCTCTAGTTCGATTCTAAAATGGGTATTATAACTTAGAATTTTAATTTTCTCTCGAAAATCATTTACCCTCTCTCGAGGCGTAAATTTAAGGTTGAGAGATCAAAATTAATATTCAAAGGGGATTTTCAAGTAATCAAACTAATTAAATTAAAATAACATCAAATAAGGGTTAACCCCACCCCTTGAAAGGGTATTTAGCCTAACATGATATTAAACATGATGAACAAATAATCAAAGACATATATAATAAAAGAGTAGAGAAAGAGAACAAATCTTCAATAAGTCTCCTTAAAATTGGCAATTTGAACTCTATCTTCTTCCATACAATTAAATTACTCACAATTAAATCTCACCAAATCTCTACAAATAAAAAAAAAACTATTTACAAAATGTTCTACCTAATTTATTTTCTAATATAACCTATCTCTCTCTAAAATTCTCTCTTTATTTCATGATAAGTCCTCAAATGGGGTCTTCCGTCCTTTAAATAGTAGGCATGGAGCATGGGGGTGAAAATGGGAGGACAAGGGTGTATGGGATATGGAAGGTATTTGGGTGAGGGTATCTAGGGAATTATGCACATATGTTCATGGTAAGAGGTAAGGTCATGTGGGAAGTGTGACGGTGAGGATAAAATCAGATTTGGTTTGAGGGGTATTTTGGGCATTGGGTAAAAAAGAGTAGCTGGGGGTTTTTAAGGGTATATTGGGAAAAGGGGTTTAAATTGGTTTAGTTGGCACATATGGGATTTGTTTCATGTTTTTTTGGTCTTTGGCATTGGCTTTTAGCAGGTGAATGAAATTCGTGTGTGTCTTAAGTTGAAATGGGTTGGAAGGTTTGAATGAATATTGTGTGGGTTTGTTCTTGACAGAGGGGTGGCTGGATCGGGTAGGGATTGGATGGGAAATGGGCTGGGTCAGGCCGATTGTGAGTTCGGATGTGGCATGGGGAGTGAGTAACCGTTGGGTTTGGATTTTTACTGGGTCGAGATGGGTGAAATGGTTTCTGGGCATGGGAGCTGCCGGAGGTCGGGATTGCAATGGTCGGAGCTCCGAAGTGGGGGCTCTGGGTTTAAGGCGAGTTTTGGGTTTGTGGCGATGGGAAGGTCCGACGACGGGGTGGGTTGCGATTTGGGTAGCCCACAGGATTAGGTGACTTCGGGTTTATGGGTTTGGGTGGCAGGTTTGTGGGTTTTGGGGATTTGGTTTTGAGTGGTTTGGGGTCATAAGGTTGGTGGTGGTGTTTGGTTGTTAATGGTGGATGAAGAGATGAGAGAGAGTGGTGGGAGGTTGAAGATGGGTAGGAGGGATAAGGTGTGGTGGGGTGTATAGGAAGTAGGATGAGGGTGTGGGTGAGATTGGGTGTATGTGTGTGTATAGGGTTCAAAGGTGTGAGGGGTTTGGTTGTAGTGTGTGTGTGTTTAATTTGTGACCCTTAAATAATAAAGGCTCAACTAAAACCAATAAAACTAAAAATAAAAAAATAAAATCTAACTAAAAATAAAACAAACTAAAATCAATAAAAATAAAAATATTAAAACTAAAGAATAAAATCCTAGCTTATATAAAAACTAAAAAAAAACAAAAGAAATAGAAACTTAAAAATCAAAATGAAAACTAAAGTCCTAAAAAAATATAAAATCTAATAAACTAAAAATAAACTCCTAAAAACTAATCCTAATAAAACTAAAAACTAATAAAAATCAAAATCAAAATAAATTAAAATTATAAAAATTGAAAATAAAGATAAATAAATAAAAAATAAAACCTAAAAATAAAACGACTCAACTAAAAATCTGGAAAATATTAAAAAGGGACAAACTAAACACACACAGGGTTAGGGGTAGGTTTAGGCTCGAGTAAGGTTATGGGGGAGGGAATTTATCTCCATTCAACGCGCATTTGCCTTGATATATAGCTTTTGACACCGCAAACGGACATTTGACCTATAGGATAAACATTTAAGCACATAAGACCCATATTGCCAAGAATTAGCAACTAAAGTACGTCTATTCGGGGTATAAATGTACATTTTTGGGTGCTTATCACCAGGGTCCACGTGCCGATAGGGTCGTAGAAAGCTTGGAAGAAGTTATAGCCGATGACAACTTGACAGGGAGGAGATTCCTGATCGAAGCAGCTCTCACCGATTAAGAGAAAAGGGAGTTAGTTACACTTCTCAAAAGCAACATGGATGTTTTCGCTTGGGACCCTTACGAGTTACCAGGGGTTGACCCCAGTGTGTCCTGCCACCGCCTGCATGTCGATCCCTCCTTCAATCCTATCACTCGAAAGGCTCGCTGAACGTCCCCCGAGAAGGCTAAGGCAATGGAGAAGGAAATAGGGAAGCTACTGGATGCAGGATCCATAAGAGAAGTTTATTTCCCTGCAGGGTTATCCACCCCAGTGGTGGTACCTAAAAGTAACGACAGTCGGAGGGTTTGCATTAATTTCACCGACCTCAATCAGGCATGCCCCAATGATAGTTTCCCTCTCCCATAGATAGATCAGTTGGGTGACGCCACAGCTACACATAAAAGGATGAACTTCCTAGCGCCTACTCAGGCTATCCCCAGATCCCCCTATATGGACCCAACTAGGATAAGACCTCCTTTATAACCTCAATTGGGTTATACTACTACAAGGTCATACCGTATGGGCTTAAGAACATAAAGGAAACTCACAAAATATTGGTAACTAAAAGGGTTAGCAAGCAGATGGGAGGAATGATGGAAGTATACATCGACGATATACATGTTAAAAGCAAGGACAAGGACGATCACCTCTAAGATTTAGCAACAATATTTGAGATCCTCAGGAAGTATCAGATTAAGCTTAATGCAAGTAAGTGTTCATTCGACATCCAATCAGGAAAAATCTTTAGTTATCTAGTAAGTAAGAGGGGAATCGAGGCCAACCTAGACCAAATCGATGCTATCACTAGAGTCCAGCCTCCTCGGACGTTGAGAGATGTTCATAAGCTTACTAGGATGCTCGCACCGCTCAATCGCTTCATCTTCAAGTCTTTAGAACGCTGTCGACCATTCTTCCAGCTCTTAAAAAAGGGCAAAGGCCTCATATGGGATGATGATTATTGATGAGATTTGGAAGAAATCAAGTCCTACCTTATCAAGCCTCCATTACTTCTAATTCCAAATGATGGAGACCAACTATATCTTTATCTGGCTGTTGACGCCACTAAAATGGCAGTGGCTAAATAAGGATGAATCTAACAGTTATGATTTAAAAATCATGATATGCAACATTTTGCAGATAAAAATTGGACAATTAATTTATGTATATAAACATAAAAATCACGATTCAATCAAAAGATGTATGTATAATTGATTATACGTAGAGAAAATAAAAACTTAGCTTTTGGTGTAGAACAACGCTTGTAACACGTTCCCACAGTCGGCGCCAATCTGTTGAAGACAGAAAATGGCCACTGCCATTTTAGTGGCGTCAACAGCAGATAAATGATGAGGATGAGATTGAAGATTAAGATAAACATTCACATCAAACATATAAGAGACAAAGATTTTTAAAGTGGTTCGGCTAGGAATAAAGCCTACGTCCACTGTTATGTTATTGCTGAGTGTTTGTGGAATTCTTGATTACAAGTTCTCTCAAGAAATTCCGGTCCCCTTGAATGAGGATGATACAAGGTATTTATAGCCTTTAGGCTGTACATGAAAGGTCCAATACATTAAATGATATACATATGAAAGGGTAATACATTTAATGCAGCGTGTGCGTCAAGAATATAATGAATAGTTGAACAGTTATCCGTCTGGTAATTAATGATACGGCCGAGATGCAGTTCGGACCGCCTTAGTTGCTCGTTGATCAAGAGTTCCTCGGAGTGCTTAGAGTATCTTGGGATGATAGAGTTCCTCGGGGTGTCCTCCTCGTTGCTCGGAGAGAACATGAATTGGTCGGGGGAAATAAACTTCCTCGTTGTTATTGTGCCATGTAGATTGACACGTGTCTTCTTATTATTGGTCCACGTCAGTAGATTAAATTTGGTATCAACACTGGCTATAAGAGGTGGGTTCTTCAAATACAATTAGTATTAAGTGAGGCATAACCCCTTATCAAGATCGGGATTAACACCACTAGGTACGTAATATAGGCAGTAGCCACAGGTAAATCAGAGAGAAAGATATTCAGTATTCCGGCTTGCATTAAAGATAATATTAATACAAGAGACATATGGCAAGCACAATAAATGAATGGGACCAGTAGGTGGCGTGGTCGGAGAGAGAAAGAACAAGCACTCCTGGCACAATAAAGGCAAGTCAGGAACTTCAAGCTCAGTTAATGCCCAATGATGGTGTATAAATGTCTGTGGGAGTTAATGCTCTCGCAAGGGTTTTATGGTATAAGGAAATTTGGGCAGTGATTCTGGGCTCAGAATGCTCTCCCTTTTATTTGTTCATCTGGTCTATTTATATGAGGGTAAGGCTGCTCGAGTCAGCCTACCTTTGATCCATCTGAAAACGCAGTTGGATCCCCGGTGATTTAATAATTATCACAACTGAAATATAATTTCCTTTTTGAATTAAGATGCGGAAGCGTTGAGATGGTTTTAACAAAACAAATTAAAAATTCAAGTCCTAGAATTTGCCTAATTTATAATTAACAATTATTCAAAGTTAGGCGAAACCAATTTTAGCAAGTGACTTGAATAAACCAATTTTACCCAATATTTAATTTAAGTCCTAAATTAAATGAGTGTGAGAATTAAATCCAATTTTATCTTGAAATTATCCTAAGCATGGATTATAAATTATTGTGCAAGATAAAATAAACAAAGTCACACTACACCGCGATGTACGAGGAAAAACCCACTAACGGGAAAAAACCTCGGGACGGCCCTAGCCTCAAATCCACTAAAAACGGAATTACAAAATACAAGACAAAAGACTTACTTCCTAAACTCGAACCCTCTCAAGCCGTGATGCTTCTTCTTGTATCAACCTACAATTAGCGGATAACCAACGGAGCTCCACCGTGGTCTCGGAATACACCGATGGGACAATTAAACGGTCACCGTCACCCGAACATGGAGCCTTTCTCCAAACGGGTAGAATCTCTACAAAGGTCTTCTTTGTGATGGGGTGTAGAAGCAAACCCGAAACGTCTCTTGAATTCGGTAGAGAAAACCGGTGCCAAAAACTCCAAGTAAGGATATGTATATATAGAACTTGGATAAACAATTATTGGGTGTAAACTAGAGTGTGTATGAATTTTCCATTAAAAATTAACACTCAAAACAAGAACAATTTCCTAAAAATATTTTTGCTCTCAAACTCTCTCTAGGAGATAAACTAAGTTGGAAAAGTTAGAAGGAAAAATGTGTTTCCCGTCCCTCATAAGGCTAGAAAAAGTTGGTTAAAAAACAAGTGGGGATCATGGGAGAAAACTGCCAAAAAACTGCTCAAAACTGTTCCCGCCTGGCATTCTCGTTCGAACGACTTTGACTGTCGTTCGAACGACTTTGACTGTCGTTCGAACGAGGTTTCTAACGAGCGACCAGCCTGGGCTCGTTAGAACCTCGTTAGATACCTCGTTAGAACGAGAAAGTCGTTCGAACGACTTATCTAACGACTGACCAATTAGGTTAGAAAGCAGTCTCGTTCGAACGAAGTTTGGTTCGAACGAAAAATCTCGTTCGAACGAAATTTCGAACGAGTTTCAGAAATTTTTGTTAAATTCTATTTTGGCCCAGAAACATTTATATATATTAATATAAAGTTCTTTTTAAATTATTTCTGAAATAAAACAGGGTTTTATTAAACCTAACACCCAAATAAACATTGTTCCAAGTTCCTATATAAATATAAATACATTCATACCTTGGGAGCATGGAACCTAAGTTGATGACGTACAAACGAGGCACATAAACTACGGCATGTTGATGATGCTTTATACTTTTTGCCGCTACGTCTTCAACAAACACTTCATAGGTCTTGAATATTACAATAAAATAAAATCCTATGAATAAATGTTTTTGTCCGGAATTGAGCCAAAACTATATATGGACTCAATTGGAAATTTGTGTCCTTACAAATCTCCCCCTTTGGCTATTCCAGGACAAAAACCAAACAAAAATCCTAAAAGGGCCGTCAAGCTCTACTAGACTCAAAACATAACCCGCCCAATCTTGACTCAACCCAAGGATTAAACTCTTTGCCGTAGAAAGATGCCGCTTTAGAATAATTCCTGCACACTTAAGCAAACTCATCAAATGCATAGGAAATATCAAAATATTAAATGCAATTAATTAATTACTGCACACTTAAGCAAACTCATCAAATGCATAGGAAATATCAAAATATTAAATGCAATTAATTAATTACTCCCCCTAAATTAATTCTCCCTTTTAAACACATGACCTACTTAGAAAGACGTCTCCCCCTAAGATAAATCTCACCCAAATGAAGATATGATAATAATAGGATTAGATACCATTTCTCCCCCTATCATCATTCTCCCCCTTTTTGTTCGGGAATAGGCAAAGGATAAAGAACTAATAAACCGCATGTGAAAGCTTAAAGTGTTAAGACATGAAAGCATATGGGCAATTAAAAACAAGGCAAAGACAAACAAATATCATATATATATATATATACTAGAAATATATCAATGGACCACTTGCATATATATATAGATATAAACACACACATGACACAAAATACAAGAAGTTTGCACACTCGTATGGCAAAAATGTGTCATATGGAAACGGAAGTGTAGGGGTGTGAACTAGCAACAATTAAATTTAGACCCAAACACTTAAGAAACGTTCACGGAGTTCTCATTTGATTGCAAACTTCATCACAGTTAAATATAACCTCATGTGACGATATAAAGATTGAACTCAATGAACAAACATACACAATGCATACAAGCCTAGCATGATGATGATTCTACAAACCAAATAGAGTCATGACATTAAAGACAACTAGGATAAACGGACATTGTGCAAACCGTTGGTATACCATCCAATTCTCCCTCAATAAGCATATATAGTCTTTTGTTTTTGAATGAATATATCAAACAAACATAGGCCTTGGCAATTGCTTTTTGTTTAATGCCAAATATTCTGTTTTTAGGCCTTTGGATCACGTATTTCTTTTAGATCCAATCAACGGTGGCTTACTATCGCAAAGGACTTAATTCATCCTTTCGGAGCCCTTCCCCGTGCATATATTAATTTATCATGTTTTCATTTTTCGCACAAATCTCACATGCAACGGATTTTGACATGCACTAGTCCTCCTAGGTCATAGATATGTAGATGACTAGATTGATAGGAGAACACCTCAAAAAGCTCAAATATAACATGTGACATTAAGATTTCAAAAGAGCTCGTGCATGTGTGAATAGAGGCATATAGAAATAGAATCCATTTAAACAATACAAAATCCAACTACTCCATATAAAACATGGTAAAGAACATTTTAAGGATTGAAAATCTAAACCAAAAGTTCTAGCCACATGGAAACGTAAACGATAGGATTCAAACACAAATATATGCCACATAAAGTGTGTCAAACAAAAATACACACAAAAACAAAAATCTTTTTGAGTTTTTAACATTTTTAATCAAAAAAAAATATTTACTCAAAAGGACAAACAAAAATCATTTGTATTTTTCATTAAGCTTAAATGAAATAAATAAAACACAAATGATAAACAAAAATCTTTTTATATTATGCAGTCGATTCAAACACAAAATATAATACAAAAAGATAAACAAGTCATAATTTCTAGCATGTGATATGAAATAAGGCAATGACTAGAAAATGACTAAACAAGCATACATTTAGCATATGAATATAGCATGAAGTACAAACGCTAAAGTATGCAAACACTAACACATTCATCCATTATATTTAGCAAGGGAGGAAGCATGTGTAAGTAAATGAGAATCAAAATCCCTATTTTGTAAGGCAACCAAGTCGGATTTCCTAACCCAAATTAATGAAGAATTACTATCTTGGGGTGTAGGAACGTTAGCTATCGTGGTTACTTTACTATGGGATTTTCTAGGAATTCGTTTAAGATCTAAACAAAATTGCCTAAGATGACCTTTTCGACCACAATGTGTACAAGTAAGAACATGTCGAAAAGATTTATCTAAGGAGTGATCATTAAATGCATTCCTAGAAGATTCTCCTAAAACATTGGTTTTGACTTTAGGGTTAAAATCATTACAAGAATTGAAGCCTAAACCAAAAGTGTCATTTTTAATTTGGACCGTTCCTAACATTTTATCTAGTTTTTCCGAACGACACTCCAAATCAAATTTGACATTACTAGAATCTTTTAATTTATTTTCCAATTCTAAAATTTTAGATTCTAGTAAAACATTTCGCTCTTCAAAAGCAAGAAGCTCCTTTTTCAAGGATTCCATTAAACCCCTAAGGCTATCTCTCTCGCCTTCTACATAGTTAAGCTTCTCTTGAAGAGTCCTCTCATGTTTCCTAAGGTTATCTATTAAGGCACTTTCATCAATGACCTTGACACTCTCTCTTAAACTCGCTTCTAACTTCAAATTAGCTCTTTTCAATTTAATAGATTCTTTATATAATTCATGAAAAGCATTTTGAAGTTCACTCATATCAACCTCATCTTCATTTTCACTCTCTCTTTCTTCTTCACTCTCACTATCATCAAAAATAAGAGAATCATGTACAATGACCTTGGAAGTGGCATGTGCTATAATTTCATCATTCGATGAGTTCTCACTATCACTCACATGTCTAGCCATAAAAGCCACAAAATTTTTCTTAGTGGGGGATTCGGGCTTCTCTTCCTTATCACTATCACTAAGGGTCGTATTATATGAAATGGGTCGTTTACCCTCTTTCCTTAGTTTAGTGGGGCACTCAAAAGCCCTATGGCCATAACCTTCACAACCAAAACATTTATTAGACTCGTCCCTATCAACATTTTCATTACTAGGTTTAGGGATCTTCTCGGCTTTAGAAAACTTCTCGCTTTTATCATGTTTAGAAGATTCAAATTTCTTAAAATCATTTTTAACTTTATCTTTGTTAAATTTAAGAAATTTTCTAAATTTACGAGCAAACAAAGCCATATCTTCCGAGTCACTATCACTGTCGCTCTCTACTACTTGTTTAACCTGTTTGCGGGCTTTTAAAGCAACGCCCTTTTCAATTGTCTTTTCAGTTTTAGAGGGAAACATATCTAGTTCATAGGTTTGTAAATCACCTACAAGCTCTTCTAATTTCGTAGAGGCTAAAGTGGGTAAAGAATTTAAAACGGTCACCTTTGGAATAAATCTATCGGGTAGGGACCTTAAAATTTTCTTTACAACACGGTCGTCAGGTATTTTCTCTCCCAAGTTAAAGGATGAATTGACAATATCAGAAAGTCTAGCATAAAATTTATCAAAAGTTTCTTTTTCATCCATTTTGATAGTTTCAAATTGAGTGGTGAGGTTTTGGAGTTTTGAAGCTTTAACGACACTCGTTCCTTCATGAGTTAATTGTAAAATATCCCAAGCTTCTTTAGCGGTTTCACACGTCATAATACGTCGGAATTCATCCGGTGCGACAGCGCTAAATAAGGCGTTTAAACCACGGGAATTAAAGTTTGCTAGCTTAAACTCATTTTCAGTCCATCTATCAACGGGTTTGGGGACATGTACATTTTCAATTAAATGTGTTGGTGGGGTCCAACCGTTAACAACAGACATCCAAACACGTTCGTTGATAGATTTAAGTGCCAATTTCATTCGCGCTTTCCAATACGCGTAGTTTGAACCATCAAAAATAGGGAATTTTGAAAATGGGGAAAAATCCATATTTAGGCAAAAATTAAAAAGATCTTAACGAAATAATTTATCGTTTTTGGCTCTGATACCAATTTGAAAACGCAGTTGGATCCCCGGTGATTTAATAATTATCACAACTGAAATATAATTTCCTTTTTGAATTAAGATGCGGAAGTGTTGAGATGGTTTTAACAAAACAAATTAAAACAAAATTCAAGTCCTAGAATTTGCCTAATTTATAATTAACAATTATTCAAAGTTAGGCGAAACCAATTTTAGCAAGTGACTTGAATAAACCAATTTTACCCAATATTTAATTTAAGTCCTAAATTAAATGAGTGTGAGAATTAAATCCAATTTTATCTTGAAATTATCCTAAGCATGGATTATAAATTATAGTGCAAGATAAAATAAACAAAGTCACACTACACCGCGATGTACGAGGAAAAACCCACTAACGGGAAAAAACCTCGGGACGGCCCTAGCCTCAAATCCACTAAAAACGGAATTACAAAATACAAGACAAAAGACTTACTTCCTAAACTCGAACCCTCTCAAGACGTGATGCTTCTTCTTGTATCAACCTCCAATTAGCGGATAACCAACGGAGCTCCACCGTGGTCTCGGAATACACCGATGGGACAATTAAACGGTCACCGTCACCCGAACATGGAGCCTTTCTCCAAACGGGTAGAATCTCTACAAAGGTCTGCTTTGTGATGGGGTGTAGAAGCAAACCCGAAACGTCTCTTGAATTCGGTAGAGAAAACCGGTGCCAAAAACTCCAAGTAAGGATATGTATATATAGAACTTGGATAAACAATTATTGGGTGTAAACTAGAGTGTGTATGAATTTTCCATTAAAAATTAACACTCAAAACAAGAACATTTTCCTAAAAATATTTCTGCTCTCAAACTCTCTCTAGGAGATAAACTAAGTTGGAAAAGTTAGAAGGAAAAATGTGTTTCCCGTCCCTCATAAGGCTGGAAAAAGTTGGTTAAAAAACAAGTGGGGATCATGGGAGAAAACTGCCAAAAAACTGTTCCCGCCTGGCATTCTCGTTCGAACGACTTTGACTGTCGTTCGAACGAGGTTTCTAACGAGCGACCAGCCTGGGCTCGTTAGAACCTCGTTAGATACCTCGTTAGAACGAGAAAGTCGTTCGAACGACTTATCTAACGACTGACCAGTTAGGTTAGAAAGCAGTCTCGTTCGAACGAAGTTTGGTTCGAACGAAAAATCTCGTTCGAACGAAATTTCGAACGAGTTTCAAAATTTTTTGTTAAATTCTATTTTGGCCCAGAAACATTTATATATATTAATATAAAGTTCTTTTTAAATTATTTCTGAAATAAAACAGGGTTTTATTAAACCTAACACCCAAATAAACATTGTTCCAAGTTCCTATATAAATATAAATACATTCATACCTTGGGAGCATGGAACCTAAGTTGATGACGTACAAACGAGGCACATAAACTACGGCATGTTGATGATGCTTTATACTTTTTGCCGCTACGTCTTCAACAAACACTTCATAGGTCTTGAATATTACAATAAAATAAAATCCTATGAATAAATGTTTTTGTCCGGAATTGAGCCAAAACTATATATGGACTCAATTGGAAATTTGTGCCCTTACACCATCCGATAGGGTGCATTAAATGCATAAGATATTGTATTCAATGCATGGGATCCCATAGTTTTGTCAGGAAACCATTCTATTGGGTGGAAGTATTGTGGGTATTTAATGGGGAATATGACCCGTCAGCTTGAGGCTTAATTTAGGATGGCTAGATGGTCAGGTTTGGTGAACTAGACCTGCCATCCTAAGGATAAAGCCACTTGAGTGCTATATTCTTGAGTCCCTAAATGTCAGACATTATGATGTCAGAAAGTGTTTCAAACAGTGACTATTGTTAGGTATCTGGTCACATCAGTCAGGTGGGCTAGCACCCAAGGTACCTCGAGGGGAAAGTATTACGGGATATTGGGTACCTTAAAGAGGTTCACTCAAATAGGCAAGGAATGAGTAGGCTCCAGTGACATTTGTCCTGGATGAAGTTTTGTCCAAGTGTTCCAAGAGGGTTGGTAATAATTCCAAATGTTTCCTTATTCTCAATCCTCCAAATGATGTCCCTGCAAAGTTACCAAGATAAGGTTGCTTGATAGAGCACGAAAGCTCTCCCATGCCCTGCCAACCATGGTCTCTCGTGGGTACCAAACAGCCTCACTCGACATGTATATTCATAAGATAAAATACATAATACAACATTTTATTTCTTGTTACAAACTATTGCCATGCAGGTGACTTTGTTCTACGAAATGGGTTCTCCGAGCCGCTTATTATGAAGAATCTTTGAAGTGGGTACTTCGAGCCACTTATTGTGAAGAATCTTTGAAGTGGGTGCTTCGAGCCACTTACCGTAAAGAATCTTCGAGGTGAGTTTTTGGAATATCTTTCCTTCTCCTTCTTTGTGAACAACCTGTCTTCTTAACCAAGTTAACCTCTCATTTGGGGGGACCCCCCCAACATTTTTCCCATTCGTAGAGATATTTGTTTATTGCATGAAGAAATATCTGTACGAAACCTCTTTGTACATCTTCGATCTTATCTCTTGGGGAAAATGAATAGATTTATTCAAATTTCCCTCAAAGATCTTCAATTCCCAAGGCAGACAAGACTCCAATCTTGTCGCAATAAATGTAACTTTCGTTTGCAATTCTTCACATCACATGTGGCAGCGCCAGGGCGCGCGTGTGTAAATGACACGGCTAATCATCGCGTCATCCCCCGAAGCATCATCATTACAACCCTTAGTTTTCAATGGCCACGCGCGCTTGACAGCCACGCCAGCCAAACTATTCCAGCGACTCATTATTATGCTTTTCCAAAGCGTCACTTTTTACCGCCTTTTGGGGTTCATATTTCCCCTATAAAAGGGGGTGTACCTTCAATTCAAAATTCACCTTTGGGTTTTCATTTTCTGAGTTTGAGATTTTTTGAGAGTGAGAGAAATAAACCCTTTACTTCTTTAACCCTTCTACTATTTTCCTGTTACCCTTAGTTCTTCTTTCTTTAAGCTTCCATGGCACCTGTGAAAAGAACTCTCTCTGTTAGGGGTGCTTCCCCTGCGACTCAGGCCCACCAAGCTCAATGGGCATGTTATCGTCGTGCACCTTACTTTAGTGATAACGACCACTTCCGGGCAACGGCAGAGCGATTCCTCGATGCTTTAGTACCAACTAAAAACCCTAACCTATTAATGGAGGAAGGTGAGGATGCTGAAGACTTTTCTTATATCCCCACTGCCACTGTTACCCGTTTTCGGATTGAGCGTGGTGATTTCCCTTACTCAAAGGTAGAGTTTGAAGCTTCTTCTGGTGCCAAAGAGGGATTGGGCCCTTAGACTGAGTGCATCCATTTAAAGTATTTTGTTCAGTTAGCCCTTGTAGGCCTATCCTACTCCCTTACTCTCGCCAAGAACAATACTGCTCTGCAATTGTGCCATAGGTCACATACCTTTGTGGCCGCTTGGGGTGAGTTCACCGTTACCTTGGAGGATGTGTGTGAGCTTTTGGTATTGGAGGCAACCGAGTTTGATACCTTTTTTGAGGAATCTGTCTCTAGTGAAGAAAACGCCTTGAGAGAGGAACTGGAGGCGGTGGTGAAGGACTGTATGGTCACTTACAACAAGTGCACCTTTTCTGAAGTAATTCGTTACTTTTATTTCATTGAGGAGAAGGACGTTATTAGGGTCCGTGAGTCAGCTAGGGAGAACCCCCCAGGGGAAAGAGGTATTTAAATAACCCCCAGTGGGGAAAGACTATGAATCCAAAATCGAGCTGGCGGGTTACATTTGGGTGATACTATCGACTGTCTATCTTCCGGGCAAGCCTCATGACTGCCCTCGAAATGACCTGATCAATATGACCATTCGAATGGCCAATGGTATGAAAATCCCTCTTGCTGCCATTATCCTCGGATCCTTATATAGCTGGCTTAACCATGTATCGGCGGACTCTTCTCGATGCATCGACAGGTTTGATGTTTCTAATTACGCCAATAATGATCTTTTGATAGATTTTCTCTATGCCCACTTTCTTGATTACGCCCTCGCCGATAATTACCCTGGTTCACAGCTCGTAAAGATCCCTCGAATTTGCTATTGGAAAAATAAGAGTGTCAAGAAGCCTTTGATTGACCTAATTGATCGATCCGAAAGGTTCATACCTCGCCCCTATGTTGGGGTGAGTTAGTTTTATATCAATGATTTCTTTGCTGAGGAGGAGCGTCCCATTGTTCCAACTGATGAAGCCCTTGCCATGAATTTTCCTGAGAACAGTGCCCCCTTTTGTTAATCCCCTTATATTTTCCCTCTTATACCGAGTGGTCATCTTTTTATTCTGTGTATAACCCACACCGTGTAGCCCCGTAGTTTGGATACTACCAAGGATCCCCTCTGTTAAGTCATTTCACTCGAGAAAAGCCCACTAATTTTTCTTTTGCCTGTGCAAATTATCTAACTTCCACTGTTATTAGTCTATATGCCAATTATCGAGCCAATCTCGTGATCCAAAGCAAAGGGGATCGAGGGGGAGGTCAGCTACATACATGAACGTATTCTGGAAGAATCAGTTAGTACGTTTTCAAACCAACCTCTTGAAGGAACCCCGATACCCTGAAGTTGAGAGATTCCCACCCACAGAGTTGGGTTTAAGAAATTGCACCACCTCATCATCTATTTTTTCTCTTAGTACTACTAAAACCAGTGTTCCCTCCAAACTACTCCCATTAGCGCTTGTTGACCAGACAATTGTGAAAAAAAAAGAGTCTCCCTCCCAGTTGAGGTTACCGCCATTGCCCCTGGTCCATCAAGGCTAGATGAAAAAACTGAATCCCCACACAGTGCCTCATTCGGGGCAGCAGTTAGGGCCACTCAAAAGGTTCCTATGAAGAAACTCCACCATCCCCCAGCCTCCGACTGAGCATACCCCCAATCCCAAAGTCGCCCAATAGGTGAGCTCAATGTTTGACCAGCTTCTCCAAACCTGGGAGAATTTTAGTGAGGAAGACAGGGAATTTATGTCGACCCAGATGGCTTCTTGAGGTTTCTCGTATGCTCCTCGTACTGCCGATAGTGTCAAGAAAAGAAAGGCAATTAGTCCTCTTAAGCTCGTGATGGAGGAGTCGTCTGATTTCGATGAGGAGGAACTGCCTGAGGAAAATGCTGCTATAGGTGCTGGTGGTGATGATGATGAAGATGAGGTGGTTGAGGAGAGAGAGAAGGTAGTGGAAGAGGAAGAAGAAGAAGAAGAAGAAGAAGAAGAAGAAAAATAAGAAGATAAAGAGGAAGATGAATCTGCATTGGTTCGGAGGCATCGGTTAAGGAGGATGACTTCTCCTTCAAAACCTACCTTGCCTCCCCCAGATTATGAGGTCCTGGAAGAAGTGTTTGAGGAATAAGTAAGCCCCCCAATCCCTCTTGGTCAGAATGTCTTCCTTTTTATTTTATTTTTGTGTTGATAATCCCATGCTACCCTAACTTGCCTTGTCTCTTTTTCAGGTTGCTACGTGAGGTGATGCGCACGATGGTGTCAGAGAGGATCGTCCCTTCGAGAGAGCTGCCCCTACTACTTTGCAGGTAATCTCCCATATCCCCCTAGGGGAAGTTATATCTGATTCTTCATCTAAGTCTAGTAGTGATTATTCCCATGATCCCTCTTTTTTACGCGAACAAGCTGGCCTTGAGAGGGATGTCCCTGATGTGAGAGCTACTAAGGATATACCCAAGTCCCCTGTACCGGTTTCTTCGTTGCCTGTGGTAAGTTTAGTTTCCTTATTTGTTTGAGTTGTCCTTATTTTTTCAACTTGTTACTCTAACTTATAACTTCTATGTTGTAGGCTCCCATACTTGTTTAAACTACTCCTTCAACCCACTCTCCTTCGAATGACCAAATGCTTGAATCTGTGTTCGGGCCTTCCATCCTGAACAAGGAATTTGTTGAACTTGCTACAGCTACCCAAGTGGAGGGTGGACAAGAACCTATTGCTGAGGTAGGGGATAGCAGAAAAGAAAAAATGCTAAAGTCCGGGGGGGGGGGGGGGGAGGGGGATGTGATTGCCCCCCCAAAGTCAACACCCTTTGGTAGCTCTGGGTCCTATTGAGTAGGAGTATATGGTACAAATGGCCACTCGTGAATTCACCAACGAGAATCTTCCTGAGGTACCTTTATTCTTTCATCTATCTCCTGTATATAAGCTTGTTAATTTTTCCAAGTAATGTTGGGTTTTAAGATTCAAAATCTCCCATAACCGAGGGTCAGGCGGGCCTAGTAATGTAGGACTTTAAAATCAAAATCTCCCATAATCGAGGGTCAGGCGGGCCTAGTAATTTAGGACTTTAAATCAAAAGCTCCCATAATCGAGGGTCAGGCGGGCCTAGTAATATAGGAATTTAAAATTAAAATCTCCCATAATCGAGGGTCAGGTGGGCCTAGTCTTACAGGCATAATCTCTCATAACTAAGGGTCAGGAGGGCATAGTCATATAGGCATAATCTCCCATAATTGAGGGTCAGGCGGGCCTAGTCTTATAGGCATTATCTCCATGTTAGCAAGATATTTTGTACGTGCTTTCCTCATGTTTATTTCTTACTTAAGCTATTTGTTGTATTTCAGTTGGAGGTCAATCAACTTGTAGTTCGTAGGCCTGAAGCTGAACCAATTGCTCAGGAATTGATTCAAACGTGGATCTTAGCTGGAGTTGCTTCTTTGGGCGAGGCCCCTAGGATTGGTGGTGCCCCTCTATTGATTTCTCCTCAGATTCAAGCAAGTGATAGCACCTCGCATACCCAGTGTCCCTCTACCAGTGATAATATTTTTAGCATGCATTCCCTGAGGCAGCCCCCGAAGTGGTTGTAAGGCAGATATTGGCCAATTTCCCTTCTATTTTAACTCAGGGTCCTCACCTATTAATCGAACAGTTGCTGGTTTATTTTCTTTCGACCTTTACTTCCCGCTGCTTTCAAACGATTCCTGGAATGATGGCGTGTCATTTGCTTGGGCTCACGATGGTGTTAGAGGAAATCCTCAGCACTCCTCTTTTTTTCCTTGGCCCTGATACGATCAAGACCTTACTGGGAAGGGTTAATGTGCTCACTAATGATGGATTTTCTATGACCTGGTTGGTAGAGTTACTGCGTAATTTTAAGAAGAACGATCTTCTTGCTCTCCATCATCACCTCTAAAGTTCACATCGTTCGCAAGTGAAAATATCAGAAGAGCTTGCAAGTTTGGAGTCCAAATTGGTGGTATCTGAGCAAGGAGTACAGGAGGACCGTGAGGCGATCGCTCGTGAGGAGGCCGAGCTGTTTAAGAGGAAGCGAGAGGCGGAGTCCATCCAGCAGGCCTTGGAGCTTCATTAAAAGGATTTTTCTGACCTTATTTCAGACCAAATCAACCTTGAACAGGTTCTTCCCCAATATCATCACAGGCTTGTTGGATCGACAGACCTTCGTTTTATTATGGACGACCCGTAGCTCCTTCATTCGATGTTGCTATCATTTTTTGTTTTCACTTTTTAGATATTGGATTTTGCTTGCTTGTAACCATAACTATTTCTTTTTTATGAAATAAATTAACATTGGTGACTTTTGGTGTCTTCTTTCCTTTCTGTTATTTCGATTGAATATTGAATAAACTTACTACGTCAATGCTAATTACGTCGTGCATGATGACAGAACAAAAATTGTCAACATGTAAAAGTAAAGTATTGATCTAGCATATGCCACATGAACATTGCTTCCAACTATATTAAACAGGCGAGCCCAATTGCTTTAAAACATATATCCACCTTTTCTAGAAAACAAAAATATAATGTCATGAACAAGAGTATTGGCAGAACATACATTCAAACTTAGTAAATCTTCAGCCACTTGTTGTTCAATTTGAAAGTCACATTATCTTCTAGCTTAGATATCTCACGGTAACCCGAATCGAGAGCTACTCGAACAATGTAGGGGCCTTCCCAGTTTGCTTTGAACTTAGGTAATAACAAACCTCTAACGTGCCTCATACATGATTTTAGAACCAAGTCTTCTATTTAAACTTCCTTGGCCTCACCAACTGGTCGTAAGATCTGGACAACTGCTTCTTGTATATCTTGAAGTGCCTTGCAGCATTATCCCTGTGCTCTTCTAAGTCTTCGAGTTGTACATGGAGGTTGTGGGGGAGCATATCACTTCGTAGGTTGTAGTGAGCAAAAGGTACCTCGAGTTCGAATGGTAACATATCTTCTGCCCCAAATACTAAGGAGAATGGTGTGTACCCTGTTGGTTTTCTTTTCATCGTTCGATATGCCTATAGAACCTCGGGGATCTTATCATCCCCTGTGCCTGGAAAATCTTCTAACATTTTTGCCAAAATGTTCACTAAAGTTTTGTTGGTGGCATCTGCTTGTCCATTGCACTTCGAGTATGCTACTATTGATTTGTGATGGATGATAGAGTACTTTTTTATGAGAAGGTGAACTTCACCATTTACAAAGGGGGTACCATTATTCGATAGAAACACCTTTGGGATGCCAAAGCGGTAGATAATGTATTCCTTCATAAATTGAGCTACTACTCCTGTAGTGGCTTTCTTGAGTGGTATGGCCTCTGCCCACTTCGTGAAATATTACGTGGCTACTAAGATCCATATCTTTCCTCACGACGAAGGGTTAATGGCTCCTACTTGGTCAAAGGCTCAAGTATGGAATGGAAATGGTGTACATAAAGAGTGCAGATTCACTGAAGGAGCGTGAATCATATTCCCTTATAGTTGACAAGCTTTGCACATTCAAACAAAATCAACTGAGTCTTTCTCCATCCAAGGCCAATAATAACCCAAAGTCATTAGTTGATCATAAATCTTGTCTCCTCCGATGTTCCCTAGTTCATGGACTCTCTTTAACACCTTTTCAACCTCTTCTCTTCTTATACACCTTAGAGGTCTGTCGTGATGGTATAACTGCCCATCTTGTATAAATTACCTCGGTGCTCACCTTTTTATTTTCGTAGCGTCCTCTTTATCTATTGGCATCACTCCATCTATCAAGAAATCCATGTAGGGTTGTCTCTAGTCTTGCGACTGGTCAATGACGTTGCATTCTGCTGCCTGGCAAAAAAGACAGTACTTCGAACACTCTCTCTGCACTGCAGCGGCTTCCTATCTCATCAAAGGCCAATAGTACCTTGCCCGTTGTATCCTTCTGTATAAAGGGATCTCGGTGTCTTGAAACTATCTTCGTGCACTTCAATAGACCTTCTTTTATCTTCTTCGGCGTCCACACACCTGGACATCCAACCTCCTTTATTCTTGCAGTATAAGTTACCCCTGGAATTAAAGTACTACGCTAAATCGTCCAGGTTATGTGTCCCTTCCCATCTCTCCAATTTCTTTCTTATTTCACCCCTCCAATCATCTTTGTCCTCTGAGGGCAGCATCTCAGACATTATCAAGGGGGACGTTCTCTTTGTGATTCGGACCATAGTTGACTCTCCATCAAAGGCAATCTTTTGCGCGATGGTGGCATAGGCATCCGCATATCTATTCATCGTTTGAGGGTGCCTATTTATCTTTACCACCTTGAACTGTCCAAGAAGTCGCTGGATGATCGTGCGGTAAGGCGCCAGACTCACGTGCTTCAGAGAAAATTCCCCTGTCACCTGTTTCACCACAAAGTTAGAATCCCCTTTAACTGTCAGGACTTGGACGCCCCTTCTCAGTGCTTCAAGTAACCCTAGGACCAGTGCCTCGTATTTAACGTTATTATTTGAGCATTCGAACTCCAATTTGAAAGATATGCGAATTTTTTCATTTCCTCTTCACAGAAGGACTCCCGTTTATCCTTTTTTCTCGGCTGAAGATCTGTCGAACTCCATACTCCATTCATCTAGGCTGGATGCTACAAAATTGGCCTGGAGGTCATCACTCGAGAGCTATTCAATAGGTGGCTCGAATGTCCCTGACGGGAAGATGGCCAATAAATCTGCGTATGCCTGACTTTGATGGCTCAAGGGACCACGAACTTGAGACCATGCTCCGAAAGGATTATTGACCATTTAGATGCCCTGCCTATCAATACAGTTCTATCAAGAATTTTTTTATGGGATCTCACCTATTTATAATATGACAATAAGTAATGCTTAAGTTTTTGTGCTACAAATACAAGGGCCAAACAGTGCCTCTCAATGCTAGTATATCTGGCCTCAGGCCCGTGTATAATCCTGCTTAGGTAATAAACAGGTTTTTTTAATGTCTTCTCTCTCTTGGGCCAGCAAAGTCCCAATAGATCGTTTTGTTAACGTAAGATATAAGCATAAAGGGGTACCTGCCTTTGGGAGAATCATTGTCCGAGGAGAGGTAAGGAGTGCCTTCATCTTGTCTATGGCTTCTTGGTGCATCGCTTCCCACGCAAACTTCACACCCTTCCTCAGCAGTTCCATCAAGGGGTGTGTTACCTCAGCTAGCCCAGGGATAAACCTCCTCAGGTAAGAGACTTTGCCAAGAAAACTTTTTAACTCCTTCGCAGATTTTGGTCTCAGCATATCGAAGATAGCTCATCGTTTGTCTAAGTCCATTTATACCCCCTGGCTATTTACTACCCAGGAATTTCCCACTCGTTACCCCGAAGGCACATTTGAGAGGGTCATCTTTAGCTTATACTTCCTGCAGTGAGTGAACACCCTCCTCAAATCGTCTAGGTGGGAGCCCTCTTTCTTGGATTTAATCACCAAATCATCGACATAAAACTCCACGGTCTTGTAAAAAAGGTCATGGAAGATGTCCATCATCGTCCTCTGGTAGGTGGCCCCTACGTTCTTAAATTTGAAAGGCATGACTGTGTACATAAAATTTCCCAAAGGCATTCGAAAAGCAGTCTTCTCTGCGTCGACCTGATCCATTTTTATCTAATTATATCCCACGTAGCCATCCATGAAGCTTTACCTCTCATGGCCTGTTGTTGCATCGATCAGGCTATCAATTGAAGGCAACGGGAATTCATCCTTCAGGCACGCCTGATTTAGGTCTCTAAAGTCTACGCATGTTCTGATTTGGCTCTTGTCCATCTTTCCCATAGGCACAATGCTAGAGAGCTAAATCGAATGTTGGATTGGGACTATAAAACCAGCTGTGAGCAATGACTAAGCATAAATTCTTATAAATTTATCCTCCTAATCATAAATTCTTCTGATTTGTATTTATCCTATATCATTGCTAATGATTTCTTCTAACAAGTACCCCGAGTTTCCTTTGTTTCTTACTATTTTACAGATATTTAGTGCAAAGAAAAGAGAGAAAGAAACCGAAAGAAAGGAAGAGAACAAAGGAAGACAAATCAAAGGGAAAAAGCGTAACTCTTCACCCGGAGTTCGGATTTGAAGCCTGAATGAAAGTTGAATTTAATCAAATCACAAGAGTGTAGGAAGAAACGACTGTCAAATCGGAGCTCTGGATGAAAAAGTATGGTAATTCAAAGTTGGAGAAAGAAATTCAAAGTTGAAATTAATTCTGGAAGCTAAAGAGTTTCAACTCTTGAAATTTCTTGTATAATTACTTTTTGTAAAACGTGGAGAGGCATTGGAAAAGTCATATTTGGGTATTATAAAAATCCAAGCCCTAGAGTAATGAAGAGAGGAAGAGGAAAGATTTCATTTTGGCATATAATTTCATATTTTCTTAGGATTTAGAATCCCTAGTTTGTAAGTTGAATAAGATCTATTCAAGATTCAAGTTTCAAGTTCAGATTTCTTTCTTCTATTCAAGTATTGTTAATTTATACTTTCTATTTCTTCCATATTGTAAGTTTAAATTGCTCTTGTAGTTTAATTTTGTTTCTCAATTCAAGTTTCTTTTCAATGCATAATAGACTTATGATTTCTTGCACATTTAGAATTTTATTTTCATATAATAAAATCATGTCTAGCTAAGATTTTTAGGGTTTGGTTGCATGAACCCATCCAAATGTAAATTACATATGTAGAAAATAGAATTTAAATTAAAATTTTGAAAGAGTTGTGCAAGATAATTCTACAATCATTATAGGTCTTTTAATCTCTCTTGCCCTAGGTACTTGGGATGTTTAAGAATATAATGTGCGTAAAATTGTGTAGCACCGCTTTATATTTCCCTTTGATTTCATATGATGCGGGATTGAACCTCATATATGTAATGCTTAGGATCTATAAAGACTGGATTCATTCAAACTTCTAATTTATAATTTTAGTATTCTTCTAAGTAATTACTAAGGATTGGGGGATTGTATTCCAACCTTATTTATCTTATATTCATAACAAGCATCTTTCCATTTGTGTAACTATTCCAGTAAGCATAGTTAATTTAGAATTTAATTTCATTTCAATTTAGTCATAAAAGAGTTTCAAAAATCACAAATATTCATCTTTTCTTTTCTTTTTAAGAATCAGGTTAATGTTAAAATTCATTAATCCTTCATCATTAAGATTTGTAAGTCCTACTCTATGTGGATACGATCCTGACTTATCGGATTATTACTAACGCGACATGCTTGCACTTGAGCCTATAAAGCATGCACTTTAGACACATTTGTGGTCGCGTCAAGTAACCTCTGCACCTCTTCCTTAATCTTTAGGTCCAACTATGTCTTGTACGCTCGAGTGGCCTGTTTTACCAGAATGGCTGAGGGAAAAACATTCAACCTATGGTAACTCACCTCCTGGTCTACTCCAGGCATCTCGGTGTACTTCCATGTGAAGACGTCTTTGAACTCTAATAGCAGCTTGATCAATTCCCCTCGAGGAGTTCCCTCCAAGTACTTCGAGATAAAAATAGGGTTTGGCTCCTCGCCCCTGGTTATCCACTAGGAATCATTCATAGATCGGGTCAGCTTCATCGTCTAGACTCTCGGCTTCCCTCTCACACCTTCATAACTTGTAGATAATTCTATCACTAGACAAAACCACTCACTTGCATTGCCGGTCCACTTGCTTCTGAAAAGGACTCTTCCTATGATTCTCATCCACCTCTCTCACTTTTCATTGCTAAGAACACACTGTGTTTGGACTTGGTGCTCTATAGGGTCAATGCGCGGGGTCATTCGATCATGGAGCTGTCTTGATAGACTAGGGGCCTCATTGCTCCCAGATCACACTCTTCTCCATAAGTTACAATCGTTCGAGTAGGTTCCCATACCCTCTCTCGAGTTGTTGGGATCCTTATCCCCCCAGTTATCTTGTTACCATGGTAGCTTCTTCCGCTAAATCAGTATAAAAAGCTGCGTCCACCATGTGGGTCTTCTCCTTTTCAAAAGGTTTCTTGGTAGCTCGAATCACCACCTCCTTACCCTTTATGTTTTCTTTCGCACATTGATGATAAGTGGAGGGCACTAACCCGTGGTTGTGCATCCCTACCCTACCTACCAACATCTGGTATGATGACTCGTAATTCATGATGTGGAATTTAATATGGGAAATGATGTTCCCCATTGTGATGCCCACGTTAACATAACCCACTGACGTGGAGGATTGATTATCATAACCGGATATTGCTAACGAATGGGGCACTATCATTATCTCCGATAACCCGGTGGCATAAAATCATCCAACATGCATTATATTAATGGATGCCCCTCCATACAATAAGACTCGTGAGAAAACACAATCATTCACTGATGCAATAACATACAAGGGTCTGTTGTACGGATACCTGATTAGCCTATCAGCCTCTGAGAATGTGACTTCTGAGAGATATCTACTCACTAGTTTAGCCATAGATCCCTTCCATTTTAAATGTGGCGCTATGTTTTTCTTCGCGGTCTCCAAAATGGCTCGTGTGACTTTCAGCCGAGAATCTTCAGGAAGACCAACCTGATCAAAGAACCAGCTAAACTTTGGCGAGTGAGCTACATCGGCACACTCGATCCATATATCTACCAGGTCATCTTCTAGCACGTAAAATTTTTCCATGTCTCTATATACAACCTCATCGTATGCTATCACCGCATTAACTTTTTTCAGAGAACAGGCTCCCAACTGCCTGCTGAGTCCCTCATGGGATCGTATACTTCTTCCTCTTAGTCTTCTGCCCCTTCAATTCTGTCATCCAAATGGAGTTGATCCAATTCGAAGATTCACTCTTCTAAAGACCCTTCAAAGCCATAATCAGAAGATCCTTCGATGTTACTTCCTTTGAGACACTGTCCCATCGTAAATTGCTCAGCCTCCTCATCAAAAGTGCTAGCCATAGGGGCACCATGAGATGGTAGAGGGTTATTATTTACATTAGTTTATGGCAATACGATGTCCCCATTCTTTACATGACGGTCAATCAACCTCCCGAGTGAGAAGCACACTTTGGTAGGATGATTTACCCTATTATATAGTGCGCAATAATGAGGCTTTTCTCTGTCTTCTCACGTGAGTGGCGCAGTATGGACATTACCCGTCCTGCATACTTTATCACGGACCATGAGATCATAAATATTCAAGGCATGTTCCACCTTGCAAGGTAGCTCGGGGGGTCCTCTTCATCTTCAAACTTTATCTTGTTATCCCTACTTCTTCTACCTCCTCGACTGCTGTTATTTCCTTCTTTACTCCCCCCGTCAGCGTAGTTAATCCTCGAGGGCATTCCCTTCCCCGAGGTGACTGTTGGCCTCATCAGCAAGATTGACAAAGCAGGCGGGGGTACTATAGGTTTTGCCACTAAGGCAATATTCCTTACCACTTTTAAAAACGCTGCGAACGTACCTTCTCTTGTTTCGTTAATCAGGTGACATATATACTCGGGCATCAATCCCTCTGTACACACTTGTAACAGTTTGTCTTCTCGCGTCTCCTCTCTCACATCGAGGGAGCATTCACGAAACCTCCTAATATAAGCCACAACATACTCTCCTGGATTTTGTTTCTCACGCGCGAGCTAGGTGAGTGTGAACTTATCCTCGGCCAAAAAGAACTTTTGCACGAACAAAACATGCAACTCTTCCCAAGATCTTACACTACCTGGGGCTAGGTGGGAATACCACGTGTAGGCTTTCTCCGTCAGGGATTTTGAAAACCCCCATGTCCTTAACTTCTTATCATTGCAGTGGGCCCCCAGACTCGTAATGAACCTCTTCACGTGCTCCTTGGGGTTAGCGATTTTTTCTGTGTACTTTTCAAAAATTAGAGGAATATAACCCACTGGGTATGGTACATTGTTATATGCCAGAGTACGAAAGTCATCGTACACCGAGGAATTGTCTCCTTTAGACACAACTATATACTTTAGCAACTCTTTCTTCATATCCTCTAAGCTGGTTGGTGAGGGGCTAGCTAACTGCGGCATTAATACCACCGGGGTCGTTAAGGCTGGTATACTTGCTCCTTGGCCTACTGTTATGGCTAGAGCCTCTGAATTTGCTCCCCCACTCTATAACTCCGGCCCCATTGTCACGGGTGGGGCCGTGGTAGGACACACACCGCCTGAGGGTGGTGAAATAGTGGGTAAGGCGTTATTAGAAGCAGGCATTACCACCCCTCTTGTAACAGTGGGAATCAGTATGGTTGCTGGTGGTGTAGTAAAGGAATTCTCTCCCATGGGAGCCCCTAACATTTCTTGGGCTGCCAAAATTTTAATGAACTCTATGAATTCTTCCTTGCATTGCCATTGCCTCCGTCATACCAACACCAGGCGCGCTAGGCTCTGCCCTTTCCATTATCGCCCACTCAGGCAGCGCAGCGTTGTTTGCCTCTTCTTCACGTTGTATGGCGTCGAAGTCAATGACTTTAATGGTGTTATCCTCTGGCATATTTTCAAAAGAGAATACCTCCCCAGCAGAGTCGCCAAATGTAAGATGTGGGTTCTTCAAATACAGTTACTATTAAGTGAGGCGTAACCCCTTATCAAGATTGTGATTAACACTAGGTACGCAATATAGACTGTAGCCACAGGTAAATCAGAGACAAATATATTAAATATTCAGGCTTGCATTAAAGAGCATATTAACACAGGAGACATATGGCAAGAACAATAAATGAATGGGACCAACAAGTGCGTGGCCGTAGGGAGAAAGAACAAGCACTCCTGGCACAATAAAGGCAAGGCAGTAACTTCAAGCTCAGTTAATGCCCAATGATGGGTATATTAAATGTGTGTGGGAGTTAATGCTCTAGCAAGGGTTCTACGGTATAAGGAAATTTGGGTAGCAATTCTGGGCTCAGAATGATCTCCCTCTGATTTGTTCATTTTGTCTCTTTATATGAGGGTGAGGCTACTCGAGTCAGCCTTCCTTCGATTCGTCTAATAGGGTGCATTAAATGCACAAGATATTGCATTCAATGCATGGGATCCCATAGTTTTGGTGGAAAATCATTCTATTCGCTGGAAGTATTGTGGGTATTTAATGCGGAATATGACCCGTCAGCTTGAGTCTTACTCTAGGAAGGCTAGATGGTCTAGTTTGGTGAACTAGACCTGCCATCCTAAGGATAAAGCCACTTGAGTGCTATATTCTTGAGTCCATAAGTGTTAGAAGTTATGATGTCAAAAAGTGGTTCTAACAGTGACTATTGTTAGGTATCTGGTCACATCAGTCAGGCGGGATAGCACCCAAGGTACCTTGAGGGGGCAAGTATTGAGGGAGATCGGGTACCTCGAGGAGGTTCACTCGAATAGGTAAGTAATGAGTAGGCTCGAGTGACATTTGTCCTGGATGAAGTTTTGCCCAAGTGTGCCAAGAGGGTTGATAATGATTCCCAACGTTGCCTTATTCTCAATCCTCCAAACCATATCCCTGCAAAGTTACCAAGATAAGGTTGCTTCATAGAGCATGGAAGCTCTCCCATGCCCTGCCAACCATGGTCTCTTGTGGGTACCAAACAACCTCACTCGACATGTATATTCATAAGATAAAATACATAATACAACATTATATTTCTTGTTACAAACTATTGTCATCCAGGTGACTTTGTTCTACGAAATGGGTTCTTCGAGCTGCTTGTTGTGAAGAATCTTCGAAGTGGGTACTTCGAGCCACTTACTGTGAAGAATCTTTGAAGTGGGTGCTTCGAGTCATTTACCGTGAAGAATCTTCAAGATGAGTTTGTGGAATATCTTTCCTTCTCCTTATTTATGAATAACTAATCTGCTTAACAAGGTTAACCACTCATTTGGGGGGACACCCCCCTACACTGGCAGTATCAGACCATGCTGTGAGATCTACCTTAGTATGTGAAAAGGAATGGGGACAACACCCAATTTACTATGCAAGTAAGTCACTCCTGGACCCAGAACAATGATCTTGCCTCTAGAAAATCTCATCTATGAACTAATGGTTGCTTCAAGGAAATTGAAGCATTATTTCAAAGCCCAGTCTATAATCATAATCATTTCTTACTCACTGAAAGCCATTCTACGAAAGGTCGACCTCTCTGGACGACTTTCAAAGTGGTCTATTGAACTCTGTAGATTTGATATCCACTACCAGCCTAGAACGACAATTAAGGGACAAATCCTAGCAAATTTCAATGCTGAGTTCACAGTACATCAGCCAGTTTACCAATTGAATAGTGAGCATTCGATGGAACAAGAAGCATAGTCCAAAGGTTGGACCTTGTATGTTGATGGAGCCTCAAATTCTAAGGGGTAAGGAGTATAGATTGTTTACCCTCAAAGATACTGTAATTGAGCAAGGAATTAGATTGGGATTTTAGGCCTCCAACAATAAAGCTGAGTATAAAGCACTGATCATCGATTTGCGAAAAGCCAAGTTACTGGGGGAAAAATGCCTCCACGTATTCGATGATTCCAAATTGGTCTCCAAGAAGGTAAATGGAGAATTCAACACCAAAGACGATCGAATGGCAGTGCACCTCAACGTAGTAAGAGGACTTATGGAAGACTTTGAAGAGGTCAAAATTAAATAGTTCCCTCGAGGACAGAACAACCATGCTAACGCTTTAGCAGCACTGAGCCCGACTATTGACTCTGACCTAAGGAGAATAATTCAGATAGAGTTGTTCGCTTAGCCCAGTATCGACTGGGCAGCCATAGTCGAGTATGTCGTCCTCATAGATAAAGCCCTAAATTGGATGGATCCCATCATCAATTATCTACGGAGTGACATACTTCCAGACAATAGGAGGTTGACCCATAAAATTAGGGTCAAGGTTGCTCGGTTCTACCTCAATCCCGAAGGGATGCTTTATAAGAAATCATTAACATGCCCTTTCCTCTAGGGCGTTCACCCACAAGATACTGAGAAAGCACTTGGTGAACTCCATGAGGTTATCTATGGGAGTCACGCAGGTGGAAGATCATTAGCCTTTCGTACAATCAATAAAGGATATTGGCGGCCTCACATGCAAAAAGATGCTAGTACCTGGGACCACTACCTACTGCACTTAAAAATTGCAAGTATTTTCTGGTCGCCACAGATTACTTCACTAAATGGGTGGAGGCAGAACCATTGGCAAACATTCGAGATTCTGACATGATAAGGTTCATATGAAGGAACATTATAAATCGCTTTGGGATACCAAGGGATATTATCATCGATAACGGTACACAATTTAAAAGTGGTTTCTTTCAGGCTTTTTATGATGAGCACAACATCAAGCATCATTTCAACTCTATGGCGTATGCCCAAAGTAATGGGCAAGCAGAGGCTTCCAATAAATACATGATATATGGACTGAAAAAGAGATTGAAAAGAGCCAAAGATGAACTCCCTCATGTTCTATGGGCTTCTAATACCACACCCAAAAAACCAACTGGGGAAACACACTTCGCACTCAACTATGAAATGAAGGCTGTCATCCCTTTGGAAGCGGGTCTCCCTACTATAAGAACCACTCTGGTCGATTAAGGCCTCAATAATAAACACTACATATTGAGCTTCACCTATCAGATGAGCGATGAGAGCTGGCTTTAATAAAGATGGTCTTCTACCAGCAGCAACTGGCTAAGTAGTACAACAAGAGGGTCAATTCGAGGAAGTTTTTAACAGGGGACTATGTCCCGAGAAAAGTCCTCGGCAGTGATGTAAAACCGTCAAATGAAAAATTGGGACCAAACTGGGAAGGATCCTTCAGAATAATCAGGGATGATCTTCAAGGAGCATATCACTTGGAAATGCTGGAGCGCAGGGAGATACCAAGAGCGTGGACCGCAGCTAATCTTAAGAAGTTTTACTTTTAGATCTTCTTCTATATAGGTTATGAATTTTTTTTATTTTTCAAACAGTATGCTACTTAGATAGTATTCAATGAATAAAAGCCGAATTAGCCCCTTTGCTTTTATATCTTTACATTGGTTGTTAAACTCTTATCGGCAACATCCCATTAATCCGTACTCTTTCCAAGCGATGTCTCCATCATGCATGACAAAACTCCCAAGATTACTGCAAGTTGTTCAACTTATTTGTAAAACTAGGAAACTTAAACAGGTCTATTAGGGTTCGTAGCAATTGCAGCGAGATAGTAGATTCGTTTCAATTATTACATCCTCGGGTTATTATTACGAACACAAGCAACCTCATGGGTTGCCCCGACAACCATAAAAATCCCTATAGGGTATCCTTAGTCAATAAAAGCCAACTTATATTGGTCAACAATATTACTGGTCGCAAAAGCCTGCTCGGGCGGATGGCCCATTGACCAGGTGTATTCTCGTAATCATCTTACTTAAGCCTAAAAAAGTGTGATGACACGACTAAAAGGTAAAGTGGATGGAATGACATAACTAATGTTTGTTGGACTGGGGGAGTGGAAAAACATAAACAACATGTAACCATCAATATCTCTTAATATCATTTTGTCAGATGTGAAGCTCAAAATGATGAAGTTAGAGTCAAAAGATGCTTGGTTGGGTAATTATGTAGTAAACCAAATGTTTAGTCCACACGAGCTCAAAACATAAACAGTAAGCAATAATTTTTCATTAAAATGACAAGTTACATTTACAATAAAAAATTAAATATGCAAGGAAGTTATAATGACCCAGGATGGGGAGCAAGGTAATCTGCTACACGTGCTCATCGACCATCATCTGGGTGAGGCACAAGCTCTTCTCCCACATCTTCTAAGTAATGTTACAGAAGTTGAGCAGGAATAACATCAATTGGGATCCACCGATCATCCCTGAAAAAAGGGATTATGGCAATAGGCCGGGCAATCAATCTGATATTTATACCATAAGGGAGAGTCCTTAGGCATTTTTAGATCTCTAAGGGAACTGAGCCACACTCAGGTAAAGGCAAGGTATTCTCCCTCCTTCAGCTTCGTTGGGGGCATCAGTCCATCCTTGGTCATAACCATCTTCTTAGACCTATCTAGGGACCCTTATAAACAAATGCCTCAACCTCATCATATCCCTCTGAAGCCTGACATCAATTACAGAAACCTCCCTTTGCAGAGCTTGGGTCTCAGCTCGAGCGACCCCTCTAAACTATAATGAAGATCCTGGCAGGACTAAGGAGGACCCCAATGGGGTGTTCTCCTTCAAACGAGCAATGTCCCTCTTTAAATTATTATTCTCCTTCTAGATCAGCTCACTCACTTGGTTTACTTCACTGGAATCCAAGAGTTTGGCCTTCAGATCATTTACCTCCTCTTGGACTGAAGCCCCAACTTCTTCCATCTCTTTGAGGTTATATTTCAACTTCGTGACCAACTCGGATTGGTCCTTATTCTGTTGGTTTCTCACTCTCAGAGATTTCTAAATCTTTACAAAGGCGTTGCGAACCTTTGGATCGATATTTGGCCCAAGAATTTGTTCCAATGGAGAGTTTACATGTATATATTCATCTATATTAATGCGCTACAAATAATAAAAATAAGCAATATAGTGAATGAACATCAGTGCCAATACAAGATCAACAACGAGAAGTCTTTTGTCATTCAAATATTAGTGGGGGCAAACGTCAAGTACAAAGTTTGAAAACTATAAAAAATAACAAACAAAGAACAAAGAAACAGAAACCCTAGACCAGCGACAAAGGTCTACACTTGCTCAGAAGATGCTGGCCCCTTCCCCTTGTCATTAGTTAAGGAAGTTTGATCGCCAATAACCATGATTGCACCAGGACCGCCTGTAACTTGGTCAGTAGATATGTTTTACACAGCAAGACTAACTGGTTATATCTTAGCTTGAATCAGAGGCTGGTTGGTCAATTGGGTTTGGACCTAACTTATGTTGAGAAAATAAAGGGGGGTTCGCTGAAACTTCATCTACGATCAAAGCTTGGTCCCAGCCCTTTTTGAAACCCAAGCACCGAACGTAAGCAATTTTATGCTCAACATCATGGTACGCTGCCTCCAAACCTTCATTATATGCGCTATCCCGAGTAGCAGTAGCCTCTCCCTCTACCTTATCCACCTTAGCAGAAAATGTTTTATTGGCCTCTGCCACCTTCAACTTGTTAATGACCACTTGGGCATAAGCCTCCCAGAGGTCGACTAGATCTTTTGCCAACTTCTCTTTTAAGGGTGTCCAAAGCCCTCTACTTCTCTTAATTAAAAGTGCCCTTAGTATTAGCCAGGGCTTCTTGGGATCTCCTCAGGGATTCCTCCAGATCGACATTCTTCTTGGACTGATCAACCCGACCACGGAGCAATGTGGTAAAATAAAAAATAAACTGCAAAATAAAAGGAAGCACAAATCAAATTGCTGAAAAAGAAAGAATCAGGAAATCTTAGAGAAATGTGACGTACCAAAGCAAGCCCTTGGGCTAATTTTAGGGCTAATTGGTCGCCATTCATCTTCATCGACCGCTTATGATTGATAATAAGTTAAACCCCTAATAGAAGTGCAGGGGCAAGATGGGGGGATTTAGCCACACTCTTCCCCAGTGAAAGGCACAATAAAGGCCTTTAGGGACTATGTCCTATTCTTTTCTTCTTCTTTCTTTCTTTCCTCTTCTCTTTTATTCTTTATCTCTTTTTTCCTTTCTTCTCATTCTCTCTTCTTTTAATCCACCTCGCTCTCCCTAGTTCTTGAAATGGAGCTACCAGTCCTGGGACTCCCTATTTTTTCTTTTCATAGACTTTATCTGATCAAATAACAGTTCATTGTCATCATCCAGAAGAATCAAACACCTTCTCATTGGTGGCGTCATTCTCTCATCTTCTCCTCCTCCTTCTTCACTGGTTCCCTCTTCACTGTCTTCTTCCTCCTCTTCGCTGTCTTCTTCCTTTTCTTCTTCTTCTTCTAACAGAATGGGTTCAAAAGGTCCACTAACCTCCTCCACTAGAACCTCCAAATCAGGGATGGATTCTATTGGCCAGGTAGTGAAACTGGAGGTAGTATTCTTGTACTCGAGCAGATAAGTGACTGATCTGGGATGCTCGCCATTAGCAAGAGTATCCCTAATCCTCCAAGCTTTCAGAAGTTCAGTGGCACTTAACTCACTGGGACCAGGTTCTTGGTTCTTTGTAATAGCTGCAAAAATAACCAAAGTAGAAAAATAAAACACAACAGAAAAAACACGAAGAGGAAACATCGAGGAATAAACAAAAAAGAGAGACAGTGCTAGCAACCTATATACTCCTCCCCAAAGGTAGGGATCTGAAATCCCTAGTACCTTATGCCCTCTGATTGGGGGGGATATTTCCAATTCCTAGCAATAAAGCCTTTATTCTAATAATCTTTATGAGAATCAGGCAAGTTTACAAATAGAACTCGGTTATCACTCCTAGCCTTTAAGTACAGGAGTCCACCTTTGGTACGAGAAAAGACATAGCAAATTTTTTTTATACAAGCCATACGTTGTTCCCATACAACTCATTTATCCTATGTACTCCATTCATAATTTTCCAAACGTTTGGAGTACATTGAGCAGGAACAATGTCGAAATATTTGAAGAAATGCAAAAAAAAAGGGATTTGGGGGAAA
Source organism: Sambucus nigra (assembly GCA_949130495.1). NCBI lineage: Eukaryota > Viridiplantae > Streptophyta > Magnoliopsida > Dipsacales > Adoxaceae > Sambucus > Sambucus nigra. The sequence continues at coordinate 406,657,281 of OX422224.1, forward strand.
TGCCAAACTCCCTTGAGAGACAAACAAAGTATGGATCCAATGACCATCGTCTATGGTACGGACGTTCTTAGGAATATGCACACATTCAATATCCACCCAATCAGAGATATTGTAGCACTTTCTAAAGTCAAAAAGAGATTTATTATCAAGCATCGCCATTTTCAAATAAAACCCTAGCTACATCTATAGAAACTTTATAGAAGAGAAGAACTAGAAAACAGTTAGAGCTAAAACTTACTAGTGTTGAGGCCTTGAGAAATCATTGAAGAAATGAAGCTCTAATTTTGAAGTAGAAGACGAAGAGAGGGAGCTTAGAGACGAAGTATAAGCGAAAAATGAATTAAGACACTGAACTAAAGGTTGAGTTACACATGAACGGTTGTCAAAGTATCTAAAATCATGAGTTGCGCTTCCCTAAGAAGATTCTAACTCTTCAAAATTCTCCTCAAAGACAAGCGCGTCCTCACCAGCTCTCACAAATAACAAAGATGCCATTTTGCTGTTTCAGGCCTTGGGCCTATTAATTCAATTAAAATCTATTGGACCAAAACTGTTGGACCAAATATTTTAGGGACAATTGTGGGAGCCCCTTTTTTTATAAGTCTATGAGAGTAGCCGACCAATTCCTGATTAATTAAACACTTGGCCCCGCTCAAATCCTGACTTAATTTCCATACCAGTATTTCAGTGGAATAATAACACTTACGGATATGGTCAAATCAGGTACCAAAAATCTCGGATGAGATATTCAAGTACCCCATGGAAAATTCGCACGCTACTTTGAGTTCCATAAAGAACTCAAACTCTATAATAACATATCAATAAATTGTACACCCTGACCAGGGGCAAAGGGATTGAAAAATGGATATTTTGAGAGACACTTAATAAGAACAAGTAACATCTCCGTGGACGTAGGTAAGTTGCCGAACCAAGTACATCGTTGTTGTGTGTGTGATTCCATTCACATTCTGTCATTTGCGATTGTTTTCGTAGAATCTTTTATTGTGATATTTTCTGCACTCATAGTTCTCTACTAATTAAATTTTGGGGTATTTTTTTATCTTATTTTTTGTTTTCAACAGGTCTATAATGTTGTTTTAGTTGCTAGATTACTAAACTCAACTCTTATTCTTCTAAAATTTTTGTGCAGTAGCGTTTGGAGAGATATAAGGTGATATACTGCTTTCCTATTTTGGTTTTAATTTTATTATATTCTCCTATAATTCATTTTCTATTGTTGGGTGATGCATGTCGTTGTCCTGCACCTAATGAAGATGGCATGATTTAAGGGAAAATTTACAATCGAGTCAATTTATTTGTACTTCGCTTAGTTCTGGACAAAAGTGTTTGAGTCTAGGCTAGTTATGGAGTTGTAATCCCACAAAGCCTATAACGTTTAGTGTTGAAGATTTTGTGGAAAATCTTTGAAGATCACATTCGTGTCGTGTTTCGTGTGTTCATATTATTTCACACTTGGATTATTCTAGATCACACATGTATGAATGCTTAGTGATTTTTGAGATTTAGAATCTTGATTAAGGATGTATTTCTTAAATGAAATTATGTTAGGAATTTGAAAAATATTTTTGGAAATGTATTTTAAATATCTTCTGAGTTAATTTTGTTTTAGAAAATTTGAGGATGCTTTTAAAATAAAAATCATTTGTTTCCTGTCGTTCAAACAACATTGGGTTTCGTTCAAACGCGATCAATTTCTCGCTCGAACGACATGCCACCTTGAAAATATTGTTTGTGTATTTAAGGACTTCTTTTACTCAGAAAATCCAAGAGAATATTTGCAAAAATGTTTTTGCATTTGGTTTACAAAAGTTCCCAAGTGTTTTCCATCATCCAGAGTTTTTAAGATCGAATTTGATATTTCCAAAGTTTTGTGATTTTGAGCTTGGCACCGGAAAATTGTTCTATCACTTTGAATAATCTTTTCGTGTAGTGGATTCCGTGCGTGTTGATTACGAAGAAGCGATGAATTGCATGTCCAAATTTATAGACCTTGTTGAGACTACATCTGTGGATACCGAGGTGCACATGGACTCATGTACTATGGACACTTGTGTGGGTGGACTCCTACGTGGCACTATTGGGGAGTGGTAGAAGAGAAGAAGAGGCCTTAAGGCTTGTGGGTGATCGAGTCATTGAGTAAGACTGAATTCTCTCTTTGTGATTTTTCATATCATAGTGATTGTCTGGCCTGGTCGTCCAAGGTTTTTTCCCTTAGTAGTTTCCTCACACATCGGCGTGTCTGGTGTTGATTTATTTACTTTATCTTCTTAATCACTTAGATGCATGCTATATATTTAACAAGATAAAATTGGTAAATGAAATTAGTTTACAAAATAATTTTACATTTGCTAAAGATAAAATTTGAAAAATTCAAAAATATTGCATTTGCACAAAGATAACTATTTAGGGGCCTTATCAAATTGGTATCATAGCTAGAACACTAATTTACTGTGCCTGTGGTCCCTAATATTTAGTCATGAACCCATTAGGGTTTGAGGTTATTATAATTCCTACGTTTGATTTGACTAATTATGCTTATAGGAAACCGCTTACAAATTCAGCTCTTAAGGCTATAGATGAGCATGTGTGGTTAGCCGTAGTTAAGAGGTGGACACCACCAGTCACTATAGATGGAGAGGCTATTCATATAAAATTGTTGAGTAGTGGACTGATGCTGAGCAAAAACTTGCACTTTATAATTCTAAGGGATTGAATGCACTCTTTTGTTCTGTGTCCCCGAAGGAATTCCATCGTATCATGACGTGTGAGACATCTAAAGAGGCTTGGAATACACTCCAACTTACCCATGAAGGAACTAGTGATGTTAAGGCTTCCAAACTCTAAAACCTCACCACCCAGTTTGAGACAATTAAGATGTTAGAGATTGAGACGTTTGATGAGTTTTACACTAGATTGTGAGATATAGTTAACTCGTCGTTTAACATGGGAGAGAAGATACCCGAAAACCGAGTCATAAAGAAAATCTTAAGGTCATTGCCCGATAGATTTAACCCTAAGGTGATCGTTTTAAGCTCTTTGAGTATACTGGACTCTATGAGACTAGAAGAGATTACAGGCGACCTACAAAGTTATGAACTTGACATGTTTTCCTCCAAGAAAGTGCTAAAGAAAGAAAAGGGTATTACTTTGAAATCCCTTAAGGAGGAAACTAAAGTTTCGGATGATGAGTCCGAGATCGAGTCCGAAGATGTGGCCATGTTGGGAAAGAAGTTTCTTAAATTCTTAAAGCAATCGACAGATGTATAAAGACTTGAGAAATCCAAGAATAACATGGTCGATCGCTTCCCTAAGAATTGGAGTGATAATATTTAGAGGGATGAGTCGGATAGGTGTTATGGTCGTTAGGTTTATGGACTTCGTAGCGGAGTGCCCCACTAGAATTAAGAAGGAGGGCAAGAAACTGATAACATTTAATGCCACCCTTAGTGATAGTGATCCGAAAGAGGGAGAAGATTGACACAATGAGCATAATTACATCGTGTTCATAGTTTGTAATGTCAGCGATGATGATCAATATTCTCATGAAGATACTCATTTGAATGACACTTTCGAGGTCATAGTGAGAAAACCCCAATTGAGTGATGGTGAAGTAAGTGAGGATGAGGATATAGAGGGGAGTGAGTTACAATTTTCCTTCCATTAATTATATACGAAAACATTGAAGGTGAGGTGAATAAGGAAAATTCTAAATTAGAATCTAAGTTGAAAGATTGTGCCATAGTAATGATGCATTGATTGAGGATCTTAGGGCAAGGTAGAAGACTCCTTGAGAGAAACTACAATACATTTGGGGAGAGAGAGATAGTCTTGGTGGATTGATGGAGGCCATAAAGAAGGATATTCTAGAGTTTGAGGAGTTTAGATGTCTACTTGAGTCTAGGATATGAGAGCTTAAGGAGAAGTTAAGAGATTCGAGTAGAGTTAAGTTTGATTTGGAGTCTAGCTCGAAAAAGTTAGATAGGATATTAGGCACCGTCCAAAGCAAAGATGATAGGTGTGGTATTGGCTTCGATGATCATGTAGATCCCATTCCCAAAGATAAAACCATGCATATGAGAGAGATGCCTAGGAATGTTAGGAAAGGTCAACATTTAGGCAACAATCCCCATCGTATTTATAGTTGCACTCATTGCGATGGGAAGGGTCATCTTCGACGTTATTGCTATTATCTTAAGAACGCTCCTAGAAAGTTTAAGAATAGAGTCGTTTCGGTTCCCACGACCCCTATGCGTTGTTACACACCTACTTGGGGTAAAAAATCAGATCTAGAGGCTTTGGGTATTAGACTTAGTGATTCTCATATCATTGCACGCCATTACACTACACCAAAATGCCAATTTTGTGACTGCCTTTTTGTGACTGCTAATGGGGGTGACAAACTTATCACTCCCGGGAGCACTCACAAAATTATTTATAACTGCCATTAGGAGTGATAAAATCATTGGTTAATGAAAAATTTGAGTCAATTGTTTTGTCACTGCTAATGTCAGTCACAAATCTTTCCATATGATTAATTTGTGACTGCTATAAGCAGTCAAAAATTTGTAAGTGCCACAAGGAGTCATAAATTAATTAGTAGGCTTAAATTATGACTCTTATGAGCGGTCACAAAATTATAACTACTATGAGCAGTTACAAATTTTGACCTAAGGCTTAATGTATAACCGCCATTAGCAGTCACGAATTTGTAACCGCCCATAGAAGTCACAAATTTTAGAGTAAGACTTAATTTGAAACTGCTAAGAGGGGTCACAAATTCGTAACTGCTCGTAGCAGTCATAAATTTTGGCCAAACACTTAAGTTATGACTCCTACGAGGGGTCACAAATTTATTTTGAGCTATGTTTATTTCCCTCATCTCTCTCCTCTCTCCTCTAGAAGATCCCGCCCCTAACCCTCTCTCTCTCTCTTCGACTTTGCTGTTAATCTCTCTCTTTGTTGTGTTTTCAAGGTACGTTCTTTAGAGATTTGCTAATTTGTAGTATACTTCGCTGTTAATTTGTAGTATACTTCGATATTAATCTCTCTCTCAAATTAGAGACACAATGTTAAATTTGTAGTATACTTCCTTTTCGAGGGTTGCTTAATTTAGTATACTTCCTTTTTTGTCTATGTAGTATACGTTGTTAATGGTCTATTTGTTCCTTTTCGAGGGTTGATTAATTTATAGTATACGTTGTTGATTTCTTTGGTAAACAGCTTATAGGTTCTATTAATTCTTGATTGCTTAGGTAAAAGCTTAAAGGCAAATCACGGTTATATATATATATATATATATATATATATATATATATATATATATATATATATATAAGCTATAAATATATATAAGTTGTTCTATTGATTCTTGATTTCTTAGGTAAACAACTTATGGGTTTTATATAAGCTATAAAACCTATAAACCGTGGTACGTTTGGATTTCTTGATTTCTTAGGTAAATTTATCCTTAGGTACATGACCTAATTATTTGTTAAACAAAAAATTTATACTTTTTGTATACGCTGTTTAAAAAAAAGCCCTAATTATTTCTTATATGTTGTTAACGAAAAAAAGCCGTAATTATATCTTATACGTTGTTCTCCATTTGGATGTGTTGCTAACATGTGGTACGTTTGGATTCAAATGGCTTGAACCATTGCTAACATGGGCACGTTTTGATACTTTTTTTATATCCTTTATGGATTTTTGCAAAATGATATATCCTTTATACTTTGCCTTACAGTGTTGCCACCATATTAAAATAGAGTTGCCTTATAGTGTAAATTTCACGTGCTCGCCACGTCATCGAATGCACCAGTCTGGAAGAATCATTGGCCCTCTCATTTGCAATCATGTATGAGAAGATCTTGGGCCCACACTCTCCTTGGTTTTGTCATCTTCAGTTAATTCTCGATAGAGAGTGCATACCTTTCCTCTAATATTTGGATTAAATTGACCGTCTCTTTTCTGGGACTGAGCTTCACAAGGTTGTGTCTTTACTCCCAATTTCACTTTCTTTAGGATATAGTGGCATTGGTAAAATTTTGATGATATTTAGATTTGGTGGTGGTGTATATTTGACACATACAACTTTATTTAATTAGTGATGACTAGTTGGTTGTCTGCAACTTACTAAAGTGTGGGAAATATTATCATTTTATACTATTACGTAACAATATATGTACTCTATAACCAAGAATAGATTTGAGTATATGTATTACGTTTTGATATCACTATTAGTTTTTTACAGCTTAAACCAACAGTTTCATCGAGTGTTGTGCTTTCAAAATTCGTCCATGGTTGTTGATATTTTGGGTTTGAAGGCTTCTAAGTCCGTGATACGATAGTCTTGGACTCGATTGGTGTCTAGTACATCATTCAATCCTTATAAACTTTTCATCGTTTCACCATAGTGAAAAGCCAGATTAAATAGCAATAGTGAGATGATCAAATCTCGTGCTATTGGTGGGACCGGATTAAGAGAGTCGTGGGTCTATGATTAGCCTTGAATTGTACATATCAGTAGTTTGGTTAATGAAAGTTTATGGAATCCTAATACAATGGAAAGTTTAAGTCAACTTTCCCTTTAGACATTTCTTTTTCTTCAACCACCACTATAAAATAAAACAAATGAATCAAATAGTTTATGGAATTCTAATACAATGGAAAGTTTTTTATGGCCGAAACGCTTGCTTTCGTTGTGTTGCCCCCTATCATGGTGTTTCGTTTACATGTTAGCTGTTTTGAATAATGTCTCTCTCACTAATCTTTATACTACTATAAAATGCTATACAAGCATTTAAAACTACTCACTAATGAGCCTATCCACGTATGTAAGATATGAAAGTTATTATCTCCTATTGCACATCAACTGACAGCTAGCATAAGAGAGAAATAAGAAGGTCTGACCATTCATATTCATATTCATATTCCAATAGTTATGTTGTACATTCATCAACATTTACTCCAACCCATTTTCATCTCCAATAGTCGATTAAGGTCCTAAAATAATTTATACAATTAATCGACAACTTTGTGTATCCTCCTCCATTTAGATGACACATTGGGTGCCCCTCATCTAATTTCATTAATCATCCATATGAGAACTCTAGATAAAAATTTCACCTCCCTCTTTGTAACACCTCCATTTAAGTCTTTACCCTTTTGTATTTATTTTTGTATCACTCCCACTTTTGTTGTTCGATTTTTTTCTCCATAGATCTAAATCTTCTCAAATCACTTATGGTTTGCTTGATCTCCCTAATGTACCAGGATGGATCGGGAAGTCCTCATGGTTTGCTTGATCTCCCGAGTAGGGAACTTATTCATGGCTACATAGTCAATATTTCATGAGGTCAAAGCCCATGTAGTTCTTGGCGGTGGCAGGGACTAGCTGAGGAAAATTATCATTCTTATCCCAGGAAAGACACTACACATGTTGATTTGTAACTCTATGATTGAGTGTTTAGGGAACAAGGGTGTGATACTCGGGGTATTTTGTGTAGAGAAAATTTATTTCATTTTAAAGGTTATAGAAGAGATTCACATACCATAGTCTATGTATTACGTTAGGGATAACTTGATTGTACGTATACCTCTGGCGTAGTTTAGAAGAACTAAAAACATGGTTATTCTTTTTTGAATAATAGTATAAAATAGAACTGAGAATAAGCATAAATTTGAGTTGAGAAGAGGGACATGTATATCAGTTGCCCGTCGATGAACATAAATCATAGTTTTTAGCATTTGAGTGATGTTTGTTTTGAAAATTATTGGAGTAAGGAGATTTTAGCTAAAACAGTTAGCTCACTGGTTTTGGAGTGAAAATGGGGCAAATGTTTGTATAAAAATGCGTAGCTCTAAGAGACTTCAAGAAGTCTCTCAAATTAAAGTCGTGATGGATGGGAATAGTTTAACGTCATATCGAACGTGGGTCAGTTTAGCATCATTGCGGAAGTGGGTTAGTTTTGTGTCATTACGAACGAGGATGGTTTAACTTCATTGCGGATGAGGATAGTTTAACATCTTCATGGAAGAGGATAGTTTAATTTCTGGAAAATAGGGTTATGATCGTTTACTAAACGTTTGCATGGATAAACATCTTTTTTGTTGGGCGTTTAAAGTGTATACATGATCTTTTTGTATAGAAAGGCACGTAATCCCTTTTCATTGTGATTTACAGTTATCTTATTTTACTCTTTTATTGATCGATGCATTCTTCCCGATCAATTAACATCCACATCCTAAGTCTTGAACCCAACTTCAAACACGGATACGTGTGCCTATTAGATCTTATTCCCTTCCTTGATTACCCCTTCTCTAGGAGCATCGCATTCAATTCCGTTACAAGGGAGATCATAATGGGATGTCTTCGTATTCCACGTATTGTTCATTTATGTCATATTGCATACTTCACACCATGTTGCAGACTTTACACCTTGACACAAATTCACAGACTTTGATTCACAGACTTGATTCACAGACTTCACAAATGTTTTATAAATGATATGATATGGTTTGGTATTCTTCACATATGTTTTATGGTATGCTTCACAGATGTATGCTTTACAGATGTTGTATAACTTCAAAGACTTGATTCACAGACTTCAATTTTCATGTTATGCTTGGATTCATTGATTCACATACTTGGATAACTGATATGATAACTAGACAGTATCATATATGATAATTGATTCACATACTTGAATCATTGATTTATTGATTCACAGATATGATAATTGATTCATTGATTCATTGATTCACATACTTGGATAACTGATATGATAACTAGACAGTATCAGATATGATAATCGATTCACATACTTGATTCATTGATTCACGGATATGATAATTGATTCATTGATTCACATACTTGGATAACTGATATGATAATTCACATGGAAATAATTCAAATTTTGGACAGTATCAGTATCAGATATTAGATTGATTCACATGCTTCACAGATGTTGGACAGTATCAGATATCTTGTATTTAATTGGCAGATGTTGGAAAGTATCAGATTGATTCACATGCTTCACATGCTTGATAACTGATTTCTAAATGATAACTGATTGTATTTATACTTGTATCACATGCTTCACATGCTTGATAACTGATTGATTGATAACTGATAACTGTTTGATAACTAATTCATAAGTAAATTGTATTTATATCACAGTTATGAATTTGATTCACAAATGAATTCACATATTGTCTTTTTATCAGATATCAATTTTGGACAGTATCAGATAACTGATTGACAACTGATTGTATTTGATAACTGATTGTTGTATTCACAGATGTTGAATAAAATATTGATTCACAGATGTTTCATATCAATTTACTTGAATAATTCACTTGATTGTGTCATATCAATATTGTATTCACAGATGTTGTATTTAGTTGAACAATTCACTTGATTCACTTATGATTCCCTTATTTATTGATTCACTTGTATTCAGATATTAGAGTTGTATAACAGATTTATTGATTCAATTGATTCACTTGGTTCAATCTTGATTTATTGATTCATTTGATTCACAAAACGGAGTTGAATAACTGATCAATTTTGATGTTTCTTAGGGATGGCCCAAAATAGAGTTAACATTCCATTTCGTACTCCAAAACATACTGCTGCGATCAATATCGGGACACCTGCTGCTCACGTTGTCCATAATCATCATCTTTTTCATCCAAACCACTGTCCTCGTTCTCTAATTCTGAAACTTAACTGTCTTCGCAGTTTTGGTACGTATGATTAGGAGGGTAATAACCAACACTTGAGGTGATTGAATCACCATGATAATTAGATTGATTTAATTTATGATATTTTTTTTTCTTTCTCACTGACTTTGTTATTTTTCAGTAATGAATCAATACTTTCATCCACTGGAACATACCCATAGGTTTGGACATTTGAATCAAAGGTAACTTTATTTCTCTTGCTCAAGATCAATCGCTCATCACTTTTATCTCAACTCTGACCCTGAATTTATGGTCTTCTCTACTTTGTCTTGTTCTGAAGACTCAATAGTTTGCAGGGGTTTTGGACTCATCTCTGGCACTGAACTAAATGGAGATATTCAATTAGTATCAATAATGTTTGGTTGTGTTTATGGAGAGGAATATAGACAAGTAGTTGAAAATTTGATCATTTTATTAGATTCTTAGTATGTTATGAATCTTGTACATTCTAAAGTATATGCTTATGCTGGTTCATGTGCTTGATTCCCAATCTTTAAATCACATGTAAGTTTTATTTCCCATGTCAGAGATGAAGCTCAAAATGTAGCCTGCAAGAATTTGTTTCAAGCTTTGAAAATTAAAGATGAGAGATTTAAATGGATCGTTGGTGGTGATATGTGTACTGTCTCTTTCCATATATTTGTTAAACAAAGAAGGCTGGGGTATAGTAACTGGTAATTTTCATTTTTTTATGTTTCCTTTTCAAATCACTGTAAATAAACCTTATGGAAGTAATACTCGGTAACATCAATTTGCTTCCTGTCAAGTTTGATCTTCCTGTCATTTTCTAACTCTGAGGAAGTTAGAAACTTAATTCTCAATCTCAATTGATTAGTTTCAAGGCATGTATCTTCAACAATTAGCATAGCCAACAAAAAAAAGCAAGTATAATATGCAATATCGCATAATTTTGTCATGTATTATTATGCTATTATTGGAGTTGGCATAAATTAGGCAGTTGATTTCTTTATTTGTGTTGGGGATGATACAAAGCAGTGGTTATATATCGGTTGTATTTTCCTTTCCTTCTGCTTCTTTTTCGGTACTTCTTTCATGATAGATGAGGAAAATTCACAGTAAAATCGTCTATTTCTATATTCTATTCCGATTCATGTGGTTGTAACATGGTAAATGGTTAGGTTTGATAGTTAAACCTATTCTATTTTTTTTGGTGACGTATTAATGATGCCATGTTTAATTTCCATCCAGATCTATTAATTGACTGAAAATGAAATTCGATTTTCTAATGTTATAATGTCGTCATCGTTAAATCTTTATTGTAATTTTATCGTCTTTAAAGTGCCTATCAAGGAGAGCAATTTCTGATAAAATAATACTGACTTGTGCAAATTAATATCACTGTTTTTAAGTTTTCCCATTTCCAGTTGACAGTGAGCATTTTTTTTACTAGAAAATATGAATTCTGGATATGATTTTTCTCCAAGGTTTAGGTTAAATTTGTAGATTTTGTATTATGCACCACTGCCAGCTACGGTAGTTCACTTGGTACCAGAATTCAATACACTTTGTATATATTGTGGTTATTCTTTTCATATTTTTTTCTAACTTACTTCACTTGGTGCCTACTTATTTATATTGTGTGGAAAGGATATTGATAATCATTTTTGTTCCTCAAACTCAAAGATGGATGCAACATGTGCACCTACCTTTTCCACCGGATCAACAGTGTCGTGTGGCTCCAAAGCGAATTCGCTTTCACAATCAAGGGCCATTGGTGTGAGATTGAACTCCAATAACTATTTGAAGAGATTTAGTGGCCTTAAGGTAGCAACATCTGTAAGCTGTGAAGCAGAGTCGTCCTTCTTAGGCAAGCAAAGCAGTGTGTTTGAAGTTTGTTGATACTTAATTTTTTTATTTTTCCTTTTCAATTCAATGTTTTCAAACATCTTAATGGTCCTATTTGTCTTTCACATATGGTTGTTATATTGTTTCTTCCCCCTCCCCCGTTATCTTATGTCTTATTAACATGCGTTACTCGTGTCTTATTAACATGCATTGCAAGCTATATAGGCTCTCCTGCTGCGCTGTGTCTTTTGAAGGATTCATCCCGTGTGACCATTATGGTATTTATCATTCAGAATATGTGCTAATACATTTATCTAATCATTTCCATCCAATAGTCATAACTTTATACGATTCATCATTGAAAATGGATTTCTTCTTATTACAGGACAATATCTCTCAAGGAAACATAGGTGCCATGATTTTACTAGAATTATTTCCAGAACCTGGGAGACTTGGTAATAGGCTGACCATATGTCTCTAGTTGGTTTTTTCTTGGGCTTGGTAATAGGCTGACCATGAAAGCTTCTTTGTTACGCTTGAAAGCTTCTCATCCCTAACTGTTCCTCAACCCCTGCTGTAAAAAGCAATCTCTACAACAAATAGGACACTGCCGAAGACTGCAAATTTATCGACAAATGCAATTTTGCTCATGTCGAGTGGTAAATTGGGAAACATATTGCTCCTTCCCATGAGGTCCCACGTGTTGTGGGACTCATGCCAAACTGTTTTGGTGCCCCAATGCATCTACCTGCTCCAGGACCAGCCACCTCCACTTTACAAAGGGGTCCTGGTACTTTGGGGATATGTGCCACTAGTATATGTTGTTTATGTAGTCTCATGGAATACAAGAGATATTATATTGCTTTGGTTTTGTAAACTATAAGGATATTCAATTTTGATGTTATATTTGCAGGTGAAGTTGGTATGTGAGTATAAAGGTGTTCTACCCAAAATACTACTTCAAGTGAGACAGGTGTGTATGTTCCCATACTTGTGATTTACCTTATTAGCTTAGTATTGACCTAGTTGATATACAATGTATTGTGAGAAACTAAAATCTGGTTATGTCCCTTTCATTTTTTATATTTTAATTAGATTTTGTCATTGTCAAATTCTTGGGCAACTTTCTTGAGAAGTAAGATAGATTTCCCTTCGGCAAACTTAATTAGCTTTTATATTTCCATCAACTCCTATCCAATAAACTTTCTCATCAAAAAAAAAAATCTATCCAACAAACTTGTGATTTGCACATCTCTTTTGTATGTGTTTTTCTCATTGATAACAAATAGGTGGTCATCTATCCAACAAACTTGTGTTTACTTTGGTGAGTATAAAAATTGTCCTAGGATTTTTAATTAAATAAAAAACACATGTAAACTTTAATTGGTTTTATTTATTCTAAATGGAGTTGCTTTAAGTGTATCCTAAGATGAGTCAAAATATACGACACCCTGTCACGTAGCCCTTAAGAATGATTTAAGTTGTCAACCTGTATGGATGACAAGTTAAACAATGCTTAAACTCTCAAACAATGTTATTATTTGAGAATTACAACTTAAACAATGCTCCCATTTCCTTATGTTGCCCCCATTATCGTTTATGCACTTATGAATTACAACTGTTCAAACATTTCCTTATGTTGCCCCCATTATCATTTATTCACTTATGAATGTATTTTATTTAATATACTTTATATGTGATCCCATCTCCTATTTGTTCTAAATATTTCTTGAGGAAACTAGGCTAGTTCATGAAACCGTGTTTATTTTTAATTACACCTTTGTCTTAAAAGATGTTGATGGCAACAATTCTGAATCCAATTATATTTTATTATTTGCAGGTATACACATGGCATACTCGACATACGTAGTATTCAAAGGCCTAAATCTAGGTGTTTATATTTTGTGGCAAGCAGCACAAGCACAAGTTAATGGATACCGGGACACCGCATATAAAAAAAATTGAGTCCATTGAACTTGATCAGCAGGCGTACGTACTCTGAGTACACTAGGGAGGATGTTACTGCATCAATACCCCCCACATTTGATATCATCGAAGTGTTGTCATTTTTTAAGTTTTTTTTATTCTATGTTCATTTTGTACTTAGCGCCCAACAAGGGTTTGTTTGATGTTAAATTAAGTCTGAACAAGTTTTATGTGTGTTGATACCAAAATTAATATGCTGATGTGGACGAGTCACAAGAAGACACGTGTCAGTCTGCGAGGCACATACAAACATTTCTACAAGTCAATTTAGCAACGAGGAACTTTGCTTCCCCAACCAAGTCAGACACTCCGAGTAACAGGTGTACACTGAGGAGCTTCTTAACTCCGAGGAACTTCATTGCTCCGAGGAACTACTGAACATCGGTCAACTAAGGCGGTCCGAGCTGCATCTCGACCAGAGCATTAATTGCCAGATAATCAACAGTTCGACTATTCATTGAATGCTTATCATACAGACGTATACACTTAAAGGGCATTAATTGTTTACTCTTTCACATGTATAGCCTAAGGGCTATAAATACATTGTATCATCCTCATTCAAGGGGATCGGAATTTCTTGATAGATCCACATATCGAGAGTTCCAAAACATTTGGCAATAACAGAAATAGTGGACGTAGGCCATTCTTATAAGGCTGAACCACTTTAAAAATTCTTTGTCTCATTTAAATTTATCTGTGATTAAATAATTAGAAGAAATCTAATTTTTTACATCAACAGATTGGCGCCGTCTGTGGGAAACGACTGTTGTTATCGTTTTTCATCAAAAACAAGTCATCATCAATGGCTGATAATCCTGAATCCGGCAATCGAAACGCTGGAAACCCTCTAAATCCCTCTGCACCATCCACTGTTCCAGATCTGGCTGGAATAATGACAAATCTAGCCCAAGGCCAGACCGCCATGCAAGAAACAATGCGGCAACTCATACAAACCCTTCATGGAGGTGCACCTGCTCATTCAGGACAGAGAAGAGGTCAGAGGCAAACTCATTTACGTTCTTCACGATCCAGGCGTACTGATTCATATTATAATGAGGAATCTGATGATTTCTCATACCAACCTGGGCGAACTTCGTCAATACGAGCCACAGATACTGAACAACGTATCACTCTCTCTCCAGAGAGGACCAATGCCTTGGAAAGATTGAGCAGGGTGTCTCCTTTCAGTCGATTAGGTCCCAGGAAGAATAGGAGTCCACCTAAGGCCATGTCGAGGAGTTTTCGACAACCATCAGATCTAAGAGAAGGATCAGCCCAATCACAACCAGCTGCTCGTCAAGATAAATCTCAGGAACCCACATCAGCTCGATCAATTGCTCGAACCAATAGGCACAAGGAAGGAAATGACGCATGGAAAGGTTCTATTCAGAGATTAGAGGATAGATTGGGAGAAATGGCTAAGGCAAGGAACCCATTGCAATGAACTTTTGTTCAAGGGACACCTTTTGTCCAGGCTATTGTGGATTTTCCTACACCGTCAAAGTTTAAATCACCTGTGGTGACCCCCAAATATGATGGAAAGACAGGTCCTATTCTTCACATAGAACAATATCAAGCTGCCGTCGACATCTATGCTGTCCCCGACGAGATGAGATGCAGAGCATTCTCGGGAACTCTTACTGGATCTGCCCAGATATGGTACAACAACCTTCCTCGGGGTAAGATTTCAACTTTCTTTCAACTGGCCGAGCTGTTCATTGGGAATTTCTTTTTTGGGGCAAAGCCGGTAAAACGAGTAGCGCATTTGTTAAGCGTTAGACAAAAATCTGGTGAGAGTACTAGAGACTACATAACTCGTTTCAATAACGAGAAGCTAGAAGTCATATATTATGAAGAGAAGACAACAATCACCGCCTTGATGAGTGGGTTGTTTACTAACAACTTGTATTACACTTTGGCTAAAGATCCACCTACAACTATGTCAGGGTTGATGGCAAAAGCGGCCAAAATCATGAATGCCGAGGAGGCTATGGCTGCAAAGAAGAATATGGATAAAGAAACCAAGGTGGAAGTCGACAAAGACAAGAAGAAAGAGCATAAGGGCAATGGTGGTGACAAACAATCCAAAAATAAGTCGTCATGGGAAGTCTTGAAGAAGTTTGATGACTATACTCCCTTGAAGATGGGTATCAACCACGTTTTGGAAGAAATCAAGAATAACGAGGAGTTAAAATGGCCAAAGAGAATGAAGGCAGACCCTGACAAAAGGAATAGGGAAAAATATTATGAGTTTCACAAAGATCATGGCCATATGACTAAAAATTGCATAGCCCTCCAGAATGAGATCGAAACACTCATTAGACGAGGAAAATTGTCAAAGTATGTTAATCGTAGAAATGAAAGAGGAAATGAAGATCGAGCAAGAGAGAGGTCTAGATCTCCTCGTCGGGCAGAAGAGAACAGGAAAAGAGATCATGAAGATAATACTGAAGATGACCCCGATCTCCCCAAAAGGCCAAGACAACCGGAACGTGAGGTATTTTTAATACGTTTTGGTTCATTTGATTGTAATGTTATTACAGGTGGAGATGCAGGTGGAGGAGACCTTACTGCAGAAAGAAAAGCCTACCTCTGTGAGGCACAAGCTTGTTCATATATTCAACGGATAAATTTGGCTGAAGAGGATCGCCCGAGAAAGGTAAACAAAGAGAAACTAGTCATTGGTTTTTCAAAAAACGACCTCGCAGGTGTCCTATATCCTCACGATGACCCTTTGGTGATCAAAATGAGGATGAAAGAAGTGATGATTTCAAGAGTTCTGGTAGATAATAGTAGCTCGGCAGACATCATGTTCTACTCATGTTTTGACAGTTTAAATTTAAAGTTATCTCAATTGGAACCCTATCACAGACCTCTCCTTGGTTTTGCTGGGGAGAAATTTTTTCCACTTGGGACGATCAAGTTGGATATATTCATTGGTACATGGCCCGCATGTCGAACAGAAAGAATACGTTTCTTTGTGATGGACAAGAATGTTCAATCAGCTTACAATATCATCATGGGAAGGGTAGGTTTGAAGAAGTTCGAAGCAGTCCCATCTACAGTGCATCAGTGCTTAAAATTCCCAACAAACTTTGGAGCAGGAGTTGTGAAAGGTGATCAAAAAGTAGCTCGGGAATGTTATTATTCATCTGCAGAATAAGAAGAATTGGAGGAGTCGAGGAAAAAGACTGTTACCTATCAAGTGGATGAAAGTACATAAATTGAAACGTTGGACCCTAGAGATGAATCTCAACTTGTAAAAGGTCAGGTGGTGGAAGCTACAGAAAATGTCATTCTGGACGATGAGCACCCTAAACGAACAACTCAAATAGGTTCGTCGTTGGATACCTCAATAAAATAGGAGTTGATAACTTTCTTGAGAAATAGAAAGAAAACCTTTGCATGGAGTCATGAAGACATGCCAGGGATAGATCCAAACTTCTTATGTCATGAGCTCAATGTAAATAGAGAGATCAAGCCTGTAAAGCAGAGAAGAAGAGTATTTAGTCCCGAGAAGAATCAAGCTATACAAGAGGAGGTCGAGAAGCTCCAGAAAGCTCGATTCATTGAAGATGTTAAATACCCAGATTGGTTAGCAAATGTGGTGATGGTAAAGAAGAAGAACAACAAATGGAGGATGTGTATTGATTTCACCGACCTCAACAAGGCATGCCCAAAGGATCACTTTCCATTGCCCCGAATTGACCAACTGGTGGATGCTACCTCGGGACACGAGCTACTCAGCTTCATGGATGCTTACTCTGGTTACAACCAGATCATGATAAAACTTGAAGACAGGGAAATTACTTCTTTTATTACCCCTAGGGGAACTTATTGTTATAATGTTATGACTTTTGGTTTGAAAAATGCAGGTGCGACATACCAGCGAATGATGAACAAGGTCTTTGCCGAAAAAATCAGTTGCAACATGGAAGTCTATGTCGATGACATGCTGACAAAAAGTAAGAAAGCTACCGATCATCTAGTTGACTTAGGTCAGACCTTTGATCAACTGGATAAATATCAAATAAAGCTGAACCCGACGAAGTGCATATTTGGAGTACGAGAAGGAATGTTTCTTGGGTACATCGTCAACTAGCGAGGCATTGAAGCAAATCCAGAAAAGATTAAAGCTCTTTTAGGGCTGCGATCTCCAACGACGAAGAAAGAAGTGCAAAGCCTTATAGGACGAGTTGCAGTGCTCAACAGATTTGTATCCCGAGCAACTGATAGATGCCTCCCATTCTTCAAAACACTACGAAAAACTTTCGAGTGGAATGATGAATGTGAGAAGGCCTTTCAAGAATTGAAGAAATATTTGGGAGCACCTCCTTTGTTGTCCAGGTCAGTAATGGGAGAAAAATTGTACTTGTATCTAGCGGTATCAGAGAATGCAGTTAGCTCGGCATTTGTCAGAATGGAGAATGGAGTGAAAAAGCCAATTTATTACACAAGTAAGGCCTTCCGAGGTGCAGAGATCAGGTATCCAAAGCTGGAAAAATTGGCACTGGCACTAATTAAAGCAAGCAGGAGAATGAGGCCATATTTCCAGGCCCATACCATAGTCGTATATACCGACATGCCATTGAGACAAGCCCTTCATAAGCCAGGAAAATCAGGGAGATTGATGTACTGGGCAATAGAGCTCGGTGAATATGATATAATTTATAAACCCAGGTCATCGCTTAAAGGGCAAGCAATAGCAGATTTCATAGCAGAATTAACCTATCCTGATACCCCCGAGGAGCAAAAGCAGCTCGTCGATCAACCTGTGGATGTTTCAGGATCAAAAAACACTAGCTCAGACCAACTTAGTTTGGTAAAAGGGCAAGTGGATGTTACAGGATCAACAGTCACTGGCTCAGACCAACTTAGTTTGGTAAAAGGGCAAGTAGATGTGACAGGATCATCAAATTCGAGCTCAGACCAACTTAGGTTGGTAAAAGGGTAAGAAGAGATAGTCGACGAAGAACAAGAAAAATCAGGGGATGGTGAAAAGAAGCAGCAAATATTTTACCGAGGAACTCTGTCAGATCAGAAATTAGATGACGAGTTGCCTATATGGAAGTTGTATGTAGATGGCTCATCTTGTACTACAGGCCGTGGAGCAGGGATTGTTTTGAACAGCCCAGATGAAGTCGATATGGAATATGCACTGCGATTTCAATTCAAAGCCTCCAATAATGAGGCTGAGTATGAGGCCATGATAGCGGGACTTAATTTGGCGAAAACTATGGAGGCGAAACAGGTGATGGTCTTCAGTGATTCTCAATTAATTGTGAATCAGATGTTGGGAACATATGCAGCTAAAGGAGAATTAATGGTCAAGTATCATGCGAAGGTGATGGAGTTGGTAGCAGAATTTGTTACCATTCAGTTGATCAGAATACCGAGAATGGAGAATGCAAGAGCAGACGCTTTGGCCCGACTAGCATCAGCTACTCGTACCGAGCTACGAAGAACGATACCAATTGAAGTATTAGAAAGTCGGAGCATAGATGAAGACCTGACAATGAATTTTATTACCCTTGACTTAGGACCAGCTTGGATGGATCCCATCAGGGCATATATTGAGGATGGAGAATTACCGAAGGATAAGCTCGCTGCCAAGAAATTGAAGTTTAAAGCTGCTCGGTATGTACTAACTAATGATGTTTTGTACAGACGAGGAATCATGACAGGATTGCAAAGATGTGTACATCCCTCCGAGGTGAGAGAATTGATTGAAGAGATCCATGAAGGGTCCTATGGAGCTCATGTGGCAGGTCGTACTCTTTTACAAAGGGTAATGACACAGGGATATTAATGGCCAATGATGAGGGCTGATTGTATAGCCTATGCCAAGAAATGTGACAAGTGCCAGCGTTTTTCTTCCATCGGACGAACTCCACAAGCATTGTTGACACCTATTACTTCCCCCTGGCCATTTGCTATGTGGGGGATAGTTTTGGTAGGACCATTGCCAACGACCAAGGGAAGGTTCAAGTACCTCGTCGTCGCAGTGGATTATTTTACTAAGTGGGTAGAAGCTGAGCCTCCGGTCGACATGACTTACGAGAAGGTATATCAATTTGTCTGGAAAAACATCATTTGCAGGTATGGTCTTCCTCATGCATTCATCACCGACCATGGAACGCAATTTGATAACGAGGAATTCGCTGCCTACTGCCATCAGTCCAACATTTTGAAGCTCCATTCAGCACCAGGTCATCCCCAAAGTAATGGACAAACCAAAGTAACGAACAGGACATTGCTAAATGGTTTGAAGAAAAGGCTAAGTGAGGCTAAAGCAAATTGGATTAACGAGCTACAATCAGTACTGTGGGCTTATCGTACTACTCCCCGATAAGCAACTGGAGAATCACCATATATGCTGGCGTTTGGAAGTGAGGCTGTAATACCTGCCGAGTTGGGTCTCCCAACACACAGAGTGCTGAATTTCAATTCCCCAGTCAGCGACTTAATGAGAAGATTGGATTTGGACATGCTCGAGGAGGCTAGAGAAGAGGCAGCCATTAGGAATGCTGCTTACCAACAACGAACAACTCTGTTCTACAATAAGAGGGGAAGGAAATGCGATCTAAAAGAAGGAGATTACGTGCTAAAGAAGGTTATTCAGAAGCACAATAAGTTGGAGGCAAACTGGCATGGATCATACCGAGTTACAAAAGTTGTTCGACCAGGAACTTACCGAATAGCAACTTTAGAAGGAGAAGAGTTTAAGAATGCATGGAATGCTGAACACTTGCGCAAATACTATCAATGATGTAAAATGTAAAGCAGTCCCATCAGTATGAATAAAAATGATGATATTTTGCCAGCCTCTCTCCTTTTATTGAAAGTTTTTCGGGGAGTACTAGTGCTACACACTATACTGCTCAGCAGTAAACGACCGACATTCCTAAAAATGCCAACCTCGGTTGGTTAGGAAACCATACTCCTAAAAATGCCAGCTCGTTTTGGTTAGGAGGCAAAAATATCCCTAAAAATGCCAACTTGTTTTGGTTAGGCAAAGACATTCCTAAAAATGCCAGCTCCGGTTGGTTAGGAAACCATACTCCTTTGGTTAGGAGGCAAAAATATCCCTAAAAATGCCAACTCGTTTTGGTTAGGGAACGATATTCCTAAAAATGCTAGCTCCGGTTGGTTAGGAAACCATACTCCTTTGGTTAGGAGACAAAAATATTCCTAAAAATGCCAACTCCGGTTGATTAGGAAATCATACTCCTAAAAATGCCAACTTGGTTTGGTTTGGAGGCAACGACATCGATATTCCTAAAAATGCTAACTCCGGTTGGTTAGGAAGAAAAATATATTTTCGAATAAATTCCAAAGTTGGTCGGGAAGGAAAATTCACCAAGTTATATTGGTAGAGAAGCAAAAGATGCCAACCCTTGTTGGTCGGAAACATTTTACAAATATTACGAAGTTAAAAATTTTGTTACTTGTGACTTTTAATTAGTCGAGAAGCAAAATACCATTATTTTTGGGTCAGCCAGATGATTATTACAAATTTAAGCTAGTCGACAACAAGTTTGAATCAACTACAGTTGGTCGACAAATTACATAATGTTGTTATCTTTTTAACAGATATACAGTCAAGCTAGTCGACAATCAGTTGGTCGATAAAATACAAAATGTGATTATCTTTTTAACAGATATGTATATATATATATATATAAAGTATTTTACAACTGCAAGACAATGGCAATCAACATTTGCAAACAAAATTATATGTATTTCATTAAATCCAAAAATGAAGTACAAAAATGAATACATTGATTATGAAATGTATAAACAACTATTACATTAAGAACCCTATTCTATTGGTCTCTTTCCTTGTGCTTTTGAAACAGGCTCCTCGCCAGCAAGAGGATCTTCCAAGCAAAGGGGAGAATTAATGAAGTTAGGGTCTTGGAGCATTCTGGTGTTCATTACAGATGGCATGTCTAGTAGATGCTCGGGATGAGATAACTCAGCATTTGAATGGAGGTTATAATCATCGAGATACTTTGAAATAAGGCACCGAGGAATGGCCCTAGCAGGGATCCAGCTCATGTCAAGCTTGAAAGGCGGAACTGGTAGATCGAGCAGCCCTAGGTCATGGCAATTCCACAAATAATGGCCTTGCTCTAATTGCAGTACACCCAGAGCATTCAACCATCCCTGTTTGTAGCCTTCATTGTTAGCATTCTCAATACGAGCATCCAAGTGACAGAGAGCTTCGTTGTAGCCTTCCATCCAGAATTCACGAGGTTGTTTATGGAATTGGAAAGTTAGTCTCTCTAATTGCTCGTGAAGGCTTCTAGCAAAAATATCTTTATTTTCCAAAGCAGACTTCTGCGTAGCAAGTTGCTCCTCCAGGCTCTGGACTTTCTTGGACATTTCAGATAAGGCTTGATTTTTTGCCATTAATTGGAATGCTTGGTTTTCCAACGCTGCTTGAGTACGAGCTTCTTCAATAGTAGGATGAAGAACTCTTGGTCGTCCCCGAGAAGGTTGAGTACTTTGTTCCTCGACAACACTCTGAGCAACTCTTCCTCGTCCACGAGAACCTCTTCCTCGTCCTCGAACAGCAGTAGCGGGGCCAGCTCTTCTCAAAGCCTCTAATTCTTCTCGCAACCTGGCGTTCTCAACTTCTAAAAAGGAGAATCCTTCGTCGGTCACAGGTACTAAAGCATTTGAAGAGGAAGCAACATACCTCAGTTGAGCTAGTTCTTTTTGCAGATTATTATTCTCTTGCTCCAGCAGCTCAGCGATTTGCCTGTGCTCTTCAACCTCTGTCTTCAACGTCCTCTCTCTCACTTCATAACCAGAAAATACCTTGTCATAGCCTTTCTCAACACTGAGTTGTTGGTATTTCTTTTCATACCCTTCGTGCAAAAGAGCTGAGGATTCTTTGTACTGCTGCTGAAGTTCATCAAGAGTACCTTGTAAGTCTTCAATCATTTCATAATAAGCCACATTATTGGCTACAACACGATTAAGAAGACATTTCAAGTATTGATAGGCCTCAACTGCTTGTTCTGAAACATCTCGGCCAAGGATGTCTACAATTTGGGATTTATCCAAGTCAGTATGACCAGCTTTAAAATATTCATTGCACTGTCTCAGCAGATTTGTGTCATGAACAGACATCAATTTCATTCTGGCTATAAACTAATAAAGAGGAGAGGGCGAGAGTTAATAAGAGTGCAGACAAAGTGTCAATAACATAGATGAACAAAAAAGGCAAATTTTATTACATCATAAGAAGAAGATTACAAAGTTCAGAGTAGAATATGATAAAAGAAAATAAAATAAATACCGAACAACTTCACACCTTTTCCTTGTCTCCCAAGACTTTCTCGGGAGGCTGGGACGAGGAGCTCGGTTGCTCGGCGGGAATAAAAAGATGGTCGGCAGGAGCTGGAATTTGTTCAGATGGAACAGGCAGAGATGAAAGCTCCTCGTTGGCTGACTGGATAGGTTGTGGGGCAAGGATTTGATCACCCACAACCATAGAGGACTCCTCGGAGGCAGCTTCGTCCTCTTCTTCATCTTCAATATTTGGAGGGGGACCAGGAAGATGCTGTTGAAACAGTTCAGAGCCCTCATCAACCTTCAACTCCTGCAAGGCAGCGACCCAACCATCTCGGAAGTACTTGAGACTCCCATAATCCACCTGGGACATCATTGCTGCTACCCCCTTGTTCCATCCTTTGTCCCAGCCAGTGCTGAAGGACTTCTTCACTGCCATTTTTCTTTTCATTTTCTCCGAGGAGAGCTTCTCGGATAGAAGATCTTCGGTGGCATTCAACTTAACTTCCACCTCCTCCTTCTAGCGATTTACCTCTCGCAGAAGGGTTAATTCTTCCTCAGCCGTTTTAAGCTTGTTCTCAAGCTCACCAAGGTTCTTGAGCTTCTCGTCAAGCTTTTTGTTCTCTCCCTCTAAATCCTTCACTTTACTCTCCAACCCCTTGGAGACCTCAGCAAGCTGCACCTTCTCTGCCTCAACCAAAGACAATTTTTTCTCCCAATCAGCCTTGTCCTCGTCATACTTTTGACGGGAATCCTTCAAAGACTGGGTCAAACCCATTAAAGCATCCTCTACACCGGATGAGGAGCTGGAAGCCTTGATTGCTTCATCTTTCTTTACAATTGAATTAAAGCAACTCACCAACTGGAAAAAGGAAATAACGACAAGTCAGTACAGAGATATATGTAATAATGGAAAGAAGGAAAGTTCAGAACAAGAGAAACTTACTAAAGCAATGTGGTGAGTAGCCAGAGATGTAAGCATATCCCGAGGAAGATTATCTTCAATTCCTTAGACCTCGGGAATGATCCAAGTCTTCACCGAGCTCATAGCAGAGCTCGGGGGAATAATAGTAGGGACACCATCACCACTGGCTGGGAGTTGGGGGATGGTTTCAACCAAATTGTCTGAGGAGCTTTTCTTCAGCCTCCTCGGTGGCACTGCAACAGCTTCAACCAAGGAAGAACTCTTGGTCGGGGATATGGTGATTACTTCCTTAGGAGCATCACTCTTGCTTGAAGCCACTGGGGGCTTCTCGACAACCTTCTTGGATGCAATAAAAGGAGCAACATCTATTTTCTTTGTCCCCTTTGGGACATTAGATTTATTTTTCTTTGCCTCTCCAACAGGGGCAGCTTCCTCAAAGATAGCAGGAACTCTTCTTTTACCCATTTTCTTACTCAGAGGAATATGAGATTCTGGAGAAGAGTCTTCAAGAACTGGAGCTGGTTCAGTAGTGTTGATCACAGGGCGTGCAGTAAAAAAGGATGTATAACTCTTATATTGCAATAAATATGAAGCAGACCTAATGTGCTCGTCTGCAATTTTCTGATGCAAGCCCCAGATAAGTTTCAAATGCTTGATATTAACCTTTGCTTCTTTTGGAGTCTTTCTCTTGCTATCAACTGCAAATAAATACATATTGTAATATCAGTCACACATTTTATCAAACATAATGAAAGCGCAATTTCAGATATAAAATAAAATAAAAATAACCTATCCCATTGCCATAAGGAGGGCATCTGGGACCCTGGTATACTTCATCTCCAACTAAAGGGGCATGTTGCCAGTTTTTAATAACTACCCCATGTTCAAAATAATCCCTATTGGCATCAGGGAGGTTGACTACTAAAGCCCTATTCAAAAATCTGGTTTTTAAATAAAAAATATTATCCAGAACAGCCCATCTATAACAAAACATAATCTCAGGAATTCCTATGCGAGTTCTATGAGTTTGATTTAACCTATACACCCCATTAACTATTCTCCATGTGTTGGGGGCTACTTTTGCAGGAACTATATCAAAATATTGACAGAATTCTAAGCACAAAGGGTTTGGCGGAAAAGAAAATCCACACTCAGCAATAAAGAGGTCGGGGAACCAATGTCCCTCAGCCAAACGAAAATAACCTGAAGGCTCAGAAAGCTCCTCCAGAGTTACCGATGAAGGGATAGAAAAATCAGAACGGAATTTCTCAAGAGATTCAATAAGATAAACCATGGTGAATAAAAGAAATGAAGAAGAAGGAAGAAGATCTTACAGAAAAAAGGGAGATCTGTTGACAACGAACGGAGGAAAAGATGAACGCACAAGAGAGAAAGAGACAATGGAAAACTCGAAAATAGAAATTGGAAAAGGTAGAAGACGATGGGATTGTCTATGACGCTTAAATACTTTGCCTCGGGAAACGGTGAAGGAAATGATTACAAAAAGAAAGTATTACGCTACCGGCGGCTAAAAGGACAAAAAATGCGCGAAGTTCGAAGCGTTTATAAAAATTCAAAAAGGCGGATTCTGCGAATTTGGAAAGAAAAATAAATACGGAGGAAATGATCCAAAAAATCAGGAGGATCATTTAAAATTGCCATATTCCGAGAAAGAATGTTCCATACTCCTCAAATTTCGAACTATGAAACATTAGGGGCTTCTGTTGATACCAAAATTAATATGCTGATGTGGACGAGTCACAAGAAGACACGTGTCAGTCTGCGAGGCACATACACACATTTCTACAAGTCAATTTAGCAACGAGGAACTTTGCTTCCCCGACCAAGTCAGACACTCCGAGTAACAGGTGTACACCAAGGAGCTTCTTAACTCCGAGGAACTTCATTGCTCCGAGGAACTACTGAACATCGATCAACTAAGGCGGTCCGAGCTGCATCTTGACCAGAGCATTAATTGCCAGATAATCAACAGTTCGACTATTCATTGAATGCTTATCATACAGACATATACACTTAAAGGGCATTAATTGTTTACCCTTTCACATGTACAGCCTAAGGGCTATAAATACATTGTATCATCCTCATTCAAGGGGATCAGAATTTCTTGATAGATCCACATATCGAGAGTTCCAAAACATTTGGAAATAACAGAGACAGTGGACGTAGGCCATTCTTATAAGGCTGAACCACTTTAAAAATTCTTTGTCTTATTTAAATTTATTTGTGATTAAATAATTAGAAGCAATCCAATTTTTTACATCAACAATGTGTACCAGATATTTGGAATGTCGAAAATATAAAGGAAATGTTGTCGAATGTTTTTAGACTTGTTGCATGTTCATGATATTTCATCTACTTGATTTCAGTTTATTTTTTTTATTCTACTCTCATCATTTTGTGAAAATATAAATATATTTGTAACAATTCTTATTACATTTAACAAATTCAACCTTCGTAACTGCTGATAGTAGTCACAAATTCGTAACTACTGACAACAGTTATAAGTATTAGATTTGTAACTGCTGACAGCAGTTATAAGTGTTAGATTTGTAACTGCTGTTAGGAGTTATAAATATTCTTTTGTCACCCCCTAAATTATGACGATAAATAGCAGTTATAAAGGTCATTTGTGAGTGCTAACAGCACTCACAAATCTCCCATTTTGGTGTAGTGTTCTCCCCACGTTAGATCTTGTGGTTTAGCGCGTTCGCCGGTTTGTCATACTCAAGCTGTGTCATCAAGATATTTTTTTCTAGGGTTGTGACGTATATATTTTGTATTTTATCCTTTTCTTTTCATAAGTCATTGTGAGAAAAATACAAAAAAGGTTTTGGTTTCATATAATTTTTGAAAATATAAAAAGATTTTCGGTTGTGTGTTTTGAGTTTACAATTATGGTATGGCATATTAACGTGCTTGGACCGCATTTCACTTCGCAATTTCCATGTAGATAGGAGATTTAGTCACGACTTTAGATGATTAGATTGATCTTAAACATGTGTTTCATGGAGTTCTTTTGAACTTGAATTACATTTGGATTCGATTATATATATGCCATTGCACACACATGCACGAGCTTGTTTGAACGCTTGATTTCTCATGTAAATTTGAGTTTGGTGAGATGTTATCCTATTAATCTTTTTATGATCCACCTAGGTCTATTAGGATATCTAGGTTGGCCGATGCTTATGAAGTCAGGTTCACGAAACAAGAGGAGGCTACACACCTCCAAGTGGAAGAAAATGCTCACCTGCAGAGGCGACTCGAAAGAATGGAGAGAGAACTCTAAAGGGCCACTGGGAAATGTCGTGCGAGGACTCCTAGCACTCAAGCGAGCAACACTCATAGCAGAGTAAGGAGCTCCAGGCGTGACCAGGAAAGGACTGAACGTGACCGGTCAGAGTAAGCGCGATCAGAGCATGGCCAGCAGGAGAAGCGCCACAGAAGCAATGATCGACAGAACGAAGATTTGAGGATACTGGTATGTAGGGAGATGGATCAACACCCATCCCACTGATGAGCAAGATCATGAAGAGAGCTAGGAAGAAAATATCTTAACACTCAGATGAACTCCCCCTTTTCAAGGGCTATGGAGCAGGAGGAGCCCCTGAAGAAATTCGTTGTCCCCAGGTTCAAGGTCTATGACGGGAAAACAGACCCTATAGACCATACCAAGCAATATCCGCAAGCAATGACCTTATGGAGCCACAATGACGGCCTTATGTGCAAAATCTTCCCTTCTAGCATACATGATGTAGCGTACAAATGGTTTGAGAGGCTTCCCCACAGGTCGATCAGGAATTTTGCAGCAGTGGCAGAGGCTTTCATGATGCGACTCATAAAGAGCAGCTCCCCTCCCAAGAGGATGGATGCACTGCTCATTATGAAGATGAATCCACGGGAGAACCTTCGAGACTACGCCAAAAGATATTGAAAGAAACTGCAGTACCGTGTGTGGAGTCACAAGTTTATATTAGACAAGGCCATTTTTAATTATAGTTTTTGAGAAACAAGTGCAGTTCTAAAACAATTTACCCAACCATGTCATTAACTCCTAAAAATATCATAAAATTGTGTATCCACTCCCAAGATATAAATTTATTATTTATCTTTGTGAGATTTACACTTTTAATATTAAAACGCCATCAGATAAAGTGTTTATTGAAGCTTTCACAAAACTCTTAAATCCCTGATGTTCCAAGCTTAGGTGAAGAAGCCGAGTCCTATTTGAAAGGGTTGATAGATGGATTTAGCTTATATGATGCTTTGGAAGTTAAAATTTGAGAAAGTTATTAACCACAGTGTGAAAGCAGTGAAGTGTTTTTTGAAACAACAGTGTGAATCACATCGAGTTAGGCCCGTCAATGGATCGAATTTTATCCGAATCCAATCTATTTAAGTGGATATGGATCATGCCTAAAATCTGATTACCCGATTATCAGATTACTCATTTATTAAATGAAGCGAATTTGGATTTATATACTCCGATCCGTTAATAATTTGATCCGATTAATATTTTTAATATGTATAAATTATATATAATATATGTTTAATCAATATATGTATTTAATAATATTTTAAATATATATTATAAGAGTTATAATATTATATGAAAAAATCTATGTCATATAAAAGGAAAAAGACACACACATGACTCCTAAGAGTTGAAAATTAAAATGTTGCAAATCAAATGGTCAAAAGTATATGTTTTGATATATCATTATTTATTTTTTTAATGAAAATTATTATAAAAAAATAAAAATAAACTGTCGGATAATCGGATCAGATTTGAATCCGTTTAACATAAACGAATATGGATTTGGAACCGTAACAGATAATTCAACAAATAATCGGATCGGATCCGAATCCGTTTAACATAAACGGATATGGATTTGAATTTTTCTGATCCGGTCCAAATTCCATTTGTTTATACGCCTACATCCTGAGCAAGGGAGGATCCAAGGGTGGGCTGACCAGGGCTGTAGCCCACCCCTCCAAAAGTGAGAATTTTTTTACTAAGCAGATCATCTTTTCAGAAATTGTTTTGAGTTTGAACTAGATTGGTTGAGACTTTTATAAAAGCTTCATCGTAGACCTATTACCCCAGTGAGTTTACTTCCACCCTATGTGCAAAGTAATAATAATGATGAGACATGGGACACTATACAAAACTGTCTAGATGGTAAAAAGAAAATGTTCAGTGTGATAATAGTTTATAGAACTGGGTAGTGAGGTGACGCTGAGTGAAAAAGAAGTTATGGAATTAGCCTTTGGTTTAGAATTATCTAAGGTACCCTTTTTTTAGAACTAAAGGTTTGGAATTAGACTTTGGTTTATAGTGAAGAAAGTCAGTCGAGTTGCCAAATGGGTTTGTGGAGAGAACTAAAGGTAGGGGGATTGTATGGAGTAGTTGGGTTCCTCAATTGAAAATTGTCACATGAATGTGTGGCTGGGTTTTTGAGTTGAGAATTCCTTATTGGGTTTTGATTGATTTTTTTAGAATGATTGTTACCAATTATTCTTGTAAGGGTTAAAACGGTGCTGAAAATAACACGAAAATTCACCAGGGTTAAAAAATTCGAAAAAAGAAATTAAAAAAAAACACATTGGGTGATTCCGCCCTCGAACCCCTAATATTAGTTTGAATTTCATCCGTCTGAATAAAAAACATACATATGTCGTTGACATTATACCACCCCTATGAGGACTCATGGCTCCGCCCTTGATCCCGAGATAGCTAAGTTGTGCTTTAGTCCTTTAATTTCTTAGAACGTTGATGTAATCTTTTCTAATTCAACATCATTGCTATGGATACAATTGGGCTTAATTTGCATTGTCTTTTTGGTGAAAATTTCATTATCTGAACTTTTTTGGAACACCTAACACCCCCTTCTCTCTGTAACAGATTCACTATTTTTCACAGTTGTCCTAGCTGTTAGAGTTCAAGTGTGTAAAGTTTGAAAGCTCCTTGTCCACATCAGTGGGATGGTGTTTTTGGGTAGAGTTAATATACACCTTTTATGAGTCTAAAGGGTAAGCCCTATGGGCATTCAATATTTTGTGTGCATGGGTGGGAGACATATTGTGCCAAGTTACAAATGCGCGCGCACCGTCTCCGTCGTCCGTTTACCCTGGTCCGGGTCTTGGGCTCATTAAGAAATGATTTTTTGGACAAATAAATTGACGATTTTTTGGGCTTTAAAAATTATTTTCTTTAACGGTAATTTTAATTAATTAAAAATGTGGGTTGATAAAGTCTTTCAACAACCCAGTCTTC
Source organism: Sambucus nigra (assembly GCA_949130495.1). NCBI lineage: Eukaryota > Viridiplantae > Streptophyta > Magnoliopsida > Dipsacales > Adoxaceae > Sambucus > Sambucus nigra. The sequence goes on from OX422224.1 coordinate 406,687,364, forward strand.
CAGTTTTTTCTCCCACGTTTTTTTCCCACTAACGTTAATTTCTTTTCTGTATAAAAGGAGAGTCAGGCCTGCATTTTTAACACAGTTTTTTCTCCAAGTTCTCTACACAGATATAAAATTCCTTCACTCAAAACTTCTACTATCCCCACCAGAATAATATTCATTCATCACGAATAATTATTATACGAAATGATTAATCTCCTTCCAAATTAATACTACTACTCTAAGAATCGAGCAATATATATTTCAGAATGGGTGTTAGTTGAATGAATCAGACTCGTGCTGCTGGTTCGTATTGGGTTTTTCCGAGGCTGTTTTATCCTGGGGTGGGAGAGTTTGTTATCTGTCATCACTAATTGAAGTAGCAGAGTCGCGTAACACGTTAAAGAGAGCGACATTGTCCGCGACTCAGCCATCATTCTAGTCTTTCTAGTTTCGAATTTCTTACATTTTTCTGTCTCGGTTTATCAGCTCCTAATTGGGTAATTTGTTTCCTTATTTAATTATGTATTTAAATTGCTGCTACAACAATTTTAAGGTGGACTGAATCTTCCATGGCCGAAATTAACTCAAGCAACCTAAACAAGCCTTTGAAATATGAAGGCCAACATTTTAAACGTTGGAGTAAAAAATTACTATTTTATTTAACTTCGAAAAAAGTCGCATCGTCTCTTCAATTTGACAAACCCGTCATAAATAGTCCACCTGCTTTTGAGGAGAGAAAAATTATTAGGAATTGGGAGGAAAATGATTTCCTATGAAAGAACTATATTTTGAATTTCTCTAAGTGATGAACTTTATGACTATTATGCCAATTATAAAACTGCAAAAGATGTTTGGGATGCGCTTTTTATAAAATATGACACAGAGGAGGTAGGTGCTAAAAAATATGTCGTCAACCGTTATTTGAAATTTCAAATGACGGATGACAAATTCGTAAACCCATGATTTGCAAATGATTCCCATGAAATTATTTCCGAGGGCATGGCTTTAGATGAATAATTTCAGGTAGCGGTAATTATTGATAAATTGCCTCCACGTTCAAAGAGTTCAAAAATATTTTGAGGCATAAGTCTAAAGAATTTTCAATGGAGTCACTCATTACTAAATTGAGAATTGAGGAGGAATCCCGAAAATGGGACTACAAAGATGAAATTCTTGTTGTGTCTAACAACAAAAATTAGAAAAAGAACCACACTCGAGTTGTTTTAAAGGAAAACGGGAAAAATATGAAATTTCAGAAAAAGTGCCACAACCAGAATTTTAAAAATCAGACTCTGACTCGGAATAAGAATAAGAACCTTGGAAATGGACAGTCTAGCAGCTTGGGACAGTTTCTCTATTTCAAGTGTGGCAAGCTTGACCATATGGCTCGTAAATGTCACAATGTGCCACACGCACAAGCAAATTTGACCGAAGAGGACCTATGTGCTATGATTTCTGAAATCAACATGGTTAGTGGTGCCGAAGGGTGGTGGATGGATACTGGTGCTTATCGACATATCTGTTATGACCATGCTCTTTTTAAGACTTATTATGAGACTGCAGATAAGAAGGTGTTGTTGGGTGATTCTCACTCCGCCGAGGTTGCTGGTACTGAAAATGTGGAATTAAAGTTCACTTTGGGAAAACTGTTATCCTCAAAGATGTTCTTCACACTCCTGAGATAAGGAAAAACTTGGTTTCGGGTTATCTTCTCAACAAAGCTAGCTTTACTCAAACTATTGGTGCTTATTTATTTACTTTGACCAAAAATGGAATTTTTCTAGGCAAGGGTTATGCCACTGATGGGATGTTTAAATTGAATGTTGGTGCAATGAATAAAATTTCTCCTTCAGCTTATATTGCTTGTTCATTTTATAGTTGGCATGCTAGACTTTGTCATATTAATAAACGACTTGTTAAAAATATGAGCACTTTAGGATTAATTCCATAATGATCATTAAATAATTTTGAAAAATGTGAATGGTGTAGTCAAGCAAAAATAACTAAGACACCACATAAATCGTTTTTTAGAGAATCTGAACCACTTGATTTAATTCATTCGGATATATGTGAATTGGATGGTGTCACCACTAGAAATGGCAAACATTATATTATAACTTTTATTGATCATTGTTCTGATTATTCATTTGTATATTTAACGAAAAATAAAAGCGAAGCGTTTGACATGTTTAAAATTTTCTTAAATGAAATTGAAAATCAATTTAATCGGAAAATTAAAAGGTTACATAGCGATAGAGGCACCGGATATGATTATGCATTATTTATTGAATTTATAAAACCCACAGTATTATTCACGAAAAAACTTCCTCTTATTCGCCCAAAATGAACAGTAAAGCCGAAAGAAAAAATAGGACATTAATTGAATTAGTTGTTGCAATTTTATTAAATTCGGGGGTTGCCTCACATTGGTGGCGGAAAATTATTTTGACTGTGTGTCACGTACTTAATAGAATTCCTAAGAATAAAACAAAAATATCTCCTTATGAAATTTGGAAAGATATTAAGCCTAACTTCTCATACTTTAGAACGTGGGGGTGCTTAGTCTATGTACGTATACCCGACCCTAAAAGGTCTAAATTAGAAAGTAGAACTTATAAGTGCGTTTTTATAGGCTATGCGATTAATAGCAAAACATACCGATTTTATGACTTGAAAAATCAGTAATTATTGAATCAAATGATGCCGATTTTTATGAAGATAATTTTCCTTTTAAATTGAGAAATAATGGGGGCGAGTCATCCACTAATATTTCTTTAAATAAAAATAAAGAAAATAATGAATCCATTTTAGAACTTCGAAAAAGTAAAAGGGCTCGTGTGGAAAAAGATTTTGGTCCCGACTTTTATGCTTACACTTTAGAGGAGGATCCTAACACTATACAAGAAGCTTGTTCGTCTTTAGATGTCGATTTATGGCAAGAGGTTATTAATAATGAAATGGATTCTTTGGAAAAAAATAAAACTTAGCATTTAGTGGACCTTCCTCCTGGGTGTAAAACAATTGGGTGTAAATGAATTCTTAAAAAGAAATTAAAACCTGATGGCACTGTTGAAAAATATAAGGCATGTCATGTTGCCAAAGGTTTTAGACAACGAGAAAATGTAGATTTCTTTGATACCTTTTCACCAGTAACTAGAATAACGTCTATACGTGTACTATTTGCTATAGTTTCCTTAAACGATTTAATTGTACACCAAATGGATGTTAAAACTGCATTTTTTAATGGAGAATTAGAATAAGAGATTTATATGGATCAACTGAAGGTTTTATAGTACAGGTCAAGAAAATAAAGTTTGTAAATTAGATAAATCTCTCTATGGATTCAAACAGGCACCTAAACAATGGCATGATAAATTTGATAGCCTAGTCATCTCCAATGGGTTTAAAATAAGTGAAGGTGACAAATGCATTTATTATAAATATGTAGAGAACATTTGCACTATTATATGTCTTTATGTTGATGACTTTCTTATATTTGGTTGTAATACTCATGCCGTAGAAAATGTTAAATCATTATTGTGTGCTAATTTTGATATGGAGGATTTGGGTGAAGCTAGTGTAATATTGGGAATTAATATTACTAGGTCAGAAAAGGGACTTTCTTTGGATCAATCTCATTACATTGAGAAAGTTCTAAAGAAATACAATTACTTTGACTATAAATCTGCTAGTACTCCATTTGATCCTAGTTCTGGCGGCGGTGTAAACCAAAATGCTTATGCAAGCATCATTGGTAGCTTACGTTATGCTACTGATTGCACTAGACCTGACATAGCTTATGCTGTGGGAGTACTATGTAGATTTACCAGTAGACCTAGTATGGAGCATTGGCATGCTATTAAGAGGAGCATGCAGTACCTTAAAAGGATGATAAACCTCGGATTACACTATAATAAGTATCCCGCTATCCTTGAAGGATTTAGTGATGCTGATTGGAACACCCTATCTGATGATTCTAAGGCTACTAATGGATATATATTTAGCATCGCTAGTGGTGCAATTTCTTAGAAATTTAAGAAATAAACTATTTTAGCTCAATCTACTATGGAGTCTGAGATGATAGAACTAGCTACTGCTAGTGAAGAGGCAGAGTGGTTAAGAAACCTCCTGTCAGATATTCCGTTATGGGAAAGACCGATACCAGCCGTTTTGATTCATTGCGATAGTACCACGGCTATTGCAAAAGTAGAGAACCATTACTATAATGGTAAGAGACGATAAATTCGTCGTAAACATAGTACTGTTAGAGAATTTATCTCGATGGGTGTTGTGAGAGTGGATCATATATGGTCTGAACAAAACTTAACTGATCCTTTAACGAAAGGACTAGCTAGGGAGAAGGTGCGGAACACCTCGAAAGGGATGGGACTAAAGCCCTTGGATACATGAGTTATTTGTGATGGTAACCCAATATATAGACTGGAGATTCCAAGAAATATGGTCAAAGGGTAATAAAAAGTCACAAATGATATGGGTTGAATCATGCTATTATTAATTAATATTGAATGGGGTTTTATTTCGAGTCCATCCCTATGGATCATGATATCCTGAAGCGAGTAAAGGATGAGTTATTATGACTCTTAATAAGATTTATAACTCTATTTTGAGTGGGGTACCTAGCTACAGGAGTATTCTTGATAGACTCACCTATGTGAATGTGGAAGTGTGGCCGCTTCCTATGGATATTCTGGGCAAATTTCTAGAGCGTTCACTATACTGGGATAGAAGCATATGGCTGTAACGTGTTGGCTATTAGAACTACACCCAAGTAGGGTCATGTGTGGGATGTTGTCAGAGATAGAGTTCAAAACTACAGTTACTCTAGTATATTCTGAATCATCTTTACTACGTGAAGGTTCAAGTCGAAAGACACCTTTGCTTATGTACAATTCTATAGATTATTGCTCGATAAAAATATTTTCAAATTTTACAAGTGGCGGATTGTTGGAACATAGCTCTCATAGCTGTCAGAGTTCAAGTGTGCAAAGTTTGAAAGATCATTGTCCCATATCGGTGGGATGGTATTTTTGTGTAGAGTTAATATACACCTTTTGTGAGTCTAAAGGGTAAACCCTTTGGACATTCAATGTTTTGTGTGTATGGGTGGGAGAATTATTGGGCCAAGTCACACACGCGGGAGCGCCGAAGCCGCTGTCCGTCCGGCCCGGCCCGTGCTCGGGTCCGGGTCTTGGGCTCATTAAGAAATAATTTTTTGGATAAATAAATTGACGATTTGTTGGGCTTTAAAATTTATTTTCTTTAGCGGTAATTTTAATTAATTAAAAACGTGGGTTGATAAAGTCTTTCAACAACTGAGTCTTCCAGTTTTTTCTCCCACGTTTTTTGCCCACTAACGTTAATTTCTTTTCTGCATATAAGGAGAGTCAGACCTCCGTTTTTAACACAGTTTTTCCTGCAAGTTCTCTACACAGAAATAAAATTCCTTCTCTCAAAACCGCTACTGTCCCCACCAGAATAATATTTATTCATCATGAATAATTATTATATGAAATGATTAATCTCCTTCCAGATTAATAGTACCACTCTAAGAATCGAGCAATATATATTTCAGAATGGGTGTTAGTTGAACGAATCAGACTCGTGTTGCTGGTTCGAATTGAGTTTTTTGTGGATGTTTTATCCTGGGGGTGGCCAGACTGTTATCTGTCAGCACTAATTGAAGAGGCAGAGCCGCGAAACACCTTAAAGAGAGCGACATTATCTGCAACTCAGCCATCATTCTAGTCTGTCCAGTTCCGGATTTCTTACATTTTTCTGTCTCGGTTTATCAGATCCTAATTGCGTAATTTTGTTCCTTATTTAATTCTTCATTTAAATTGCTGCTACGACAGGTTATAGTTAACCCCCCATGTATTACATATATGTTTACTGATGAGACCGGAGGAGTACGAGCAAAATTATAATATTGTCAAAATGTAATTTTTAATTTTATTTAATGTTTACCGTATTTCTTTATTTAGGCTAGTATTTTAGGCAGTGGTAACATGACTTAGACAATTGTATTAACTTGATTAAGACTCATTTATCTATTTCTAATCTATTATTCTTGTTTATCAGTGAGCCTTTTTTTTCCAAGCAAGTGCATCACCGGTGACCAATTTTAGGAAGCTTACGCATGCTCACATGCTTGGTTCTTTTTTCAAAGTTACCTATGCACTTTTTGATTACGAGTTCTATGCTCCTTTTAGCAGTCAAGGGCCTAACACCTCTGAGTTTTATGCTCATCTCAGCATTCAAGAACCTAACGTATGGTCATGGTGGATTTGTCAACCTTCCATTCCTACCACCACTTATCACAGCAGATTTTTTATTATCACCACTGATCATAAAAAGTTTCATAATTTACTTTTGATTGTTTCAATACATCACCACTGATCATAAAAAATGTGAAATGCATCCATTTCAAATAGGAGACACATAAAGTGCATGATCCTCTCTCTTTCCCTCCCATCCCCCTCTCCCTCTTCCTCTCTCTTTTAATTTATTTTTATTGTTTTTCCTGATAAAACCTTAACATCAATTTCAGATTACCAAACATTACGTAAAATTAGATTTAAACTCATTTCAAATCTACTCATTATAGTTCATTAATTTATAGTGAACCAATTTACATAATCAAACAATTTGCACAACCAAACAGAGCCTTAATCTATTACGCAATATAAGTTACTTCCTAAACTTTATTACTTGCATTGTCAATATGGATTTTATACCTGTCGTGCTTACCATATATGAAATCGTTCAATGGATTATACTCTTTCTATGCCTACCACCGGTCCACCTCTGATCAAAATGGGATCAATGAATTCTATCTTGCCATTCTTTACATAACCTTGTTATTTCCATGAATATAGTGAAGCATTCTTAGTAATGTCAACAAAAAATTTATGCTTGTGTTTAAACTTTTAATATGCAATCATCATGACTATCATATCTAAATCAATTCACAATGCCACTACATCCTTATTCATCATCTCTTCACGTGTATTTGCAAATTTTGAATTTTGCATTTGAGTGCATATAGGAAGAATAATTTTAATTTTCATAACTTCAACCTCGCTCTCATTTTGTTATCTTTCTTTATTTCCTTTAATGTAGGATTTGCTTGTCTACTTTGAGGATGAGCCTAATGCTGAAGATGTTGGAAATTAATATTTTAAAGTTGAAAATTAAAATTTTGATTTTAAGTATATTAAAATCTGAAATTATGTATTTTCCATTTATGTGGTCTTGATATGTATCAATATTTAATTAGGCATGTGATAAATGCAAGATAAATGCAAAAATTAAGAGATTGAGTTGGTTCCTATCTTTAAGCCACTTGATGGACGATGGAGCCTTGAAAAGAGGACTACTTGGATTATATATAGAATAACCTTGCACTATCTAGGGTCATCCCATAACACACAAATATTTAAGGTGAAAGAGAAAATTCGAAATTCATATTTTCTCAAAATTCTGGGCTCATACCACTGAATTTCTGAGATGTTTTTTAAGAGGTTTCAAGGAGCAATATATATGAGCATTCAATTCACCTTATTAACCCTAGCAGTGGACAAAGGCTGGTATTCAAATCATAGTTATACAACATATTAAATATGTGATTGCATGCAGAATAAACATCCTGAAATTAATGTTAAAACTGTTTTAAACTTTGATATAACATGCTGATTTATGTCATAATTGTGATTACAAAACATTATCGGTATTGACAACAAATCATTTGGCTATAATAGGTGTAGGTAGTCAGTGGAATGGGATGAGTTAAGTTTGTTTTCTTCTTATTTTTTCTTCCTCAATGCTGCAAGTTGGCTATGAGCTGGAACCTTTATTAATCAATTTTGAAAACATTCAAATTCCATTCATTCAACAATTCATGGAGCTATTTTCGTATTTATAGGGTGAATGTGAGTGTTATGGATCTAATTCGATGGGAAAGTTAAACCTGAGTTAAAATAAAACCAATGGCACCAAGATCTCACAAAAGCTTTGGAGTATTACCACATGAGTTTACTAACATTTTTATCTAATATTCTCTACTTGTTACAATATTGATCATATGATGTAATTCTCTTGATGTATGACCTAATAAATTATGTGCTCTCCAATTTAACAACAATATATTGGACATGGTGGTGTGTCGAGTATGCTTATAGGGGTGTTGAATATATTGGGGCCATCTGTGTATATTTATTCCATCAAATGCATAATCTTAAATGATTCTAAAATATGAATTTTAGGTTGCTATGTTCTCACACCTGCTTCTCAAGGTGAATCTTTATACGTTTCTCTGCACAGGCTACAATTATGTTTCTAATAGATGCAACTTTGTCAAACTTATCATTCAATCCACATTATTATCTTTTGTAGTTCCAGAAACTCTGTTGTGTTTAACAAAATATATTTTCCTATAATCCAATTAAAGAGTGGTTTGCAAACAAAAAAAATATACACATGCACCTATTGTATATATATATATAGAAGACAAAAGTAATAATATCGAATCTTATAACCCCTCATAACTTGCAAAATGTCCCATTGGTTTTTGGACTCCACATTTTGAACTTTCTCTTTACGAAATGGTAATTTGAACATCTCAAAAATATTTATATGCAATTATAATCATTTGATAAGGTTCTTTTTTTACTCAGTTATGATTTTAGGATTATCCATATAATTTTGAAAATTAAAATATGGCAATTTATTACTTTTGTTATGCTTTCTGTGTGCACGTGTTTTAAGAAATAAGTTTTGGACTTTTTTCCTACATCTCATATCTGATAGATTGTTAGTTCTTCATGTTTTATAGTTAGCTCCTAATTTGAAGCAACATGCTTTTGAGCTCCTTGAACTACTGCTTGTAGGAGTTAGATTACGTTTTCAGGCAATTGTATGAAGAAAACGAAAAATTTGGAGAATTTGTGCACAAGTAAATGGGATTTTTCATCAAAAACTTGAAAAGAGGTTCAAAATGATTGTTCTTCATTGGGATATTTTTTTGTCCTCTCATTTTCAGGTGAAACTTGAAAATCATTATTCTCAATTTGTTTGAGTGTTACTATGTGTATCACTCTCAGTATTTAAGTTTCTTTTGTAAATAAAGATTAGACGTTTGTGTAAAATATAAATGTTGAATATAGTATCACTGTTTATGTGGACTATTTTTGTATATGTTCTTAAGATTTAAAAAGTGTGATGATTATAATTGAACTTGTCTAAATTCACAACATCTTAAAAAAGGATATCGGATCTTGAAAAACAAATGTTTTTTAAAAATATAAATTAATATTACTAACGGACCTTACCGTTACAAAATCAGACAAAAGCGTTACAAAACTTATGTGATAGTAGAACAATTATCTGTTAACAAATATCTAGTAACAGTAAAATTCTCCTAGTAGGGTAGAAATAGTAACAGAAAAATCCGTTAGTAAATTAGAATTAGTAATGATAAAATACCATTATGAGTAATGGTAAATATCTGTTACTAATTTTTCCCCATGTCTTTTCTAACGAAAAATTACCATTACTATTTATTTTTGCAATGGTAAAATGACCTTACTAAAAGTGCATTTTAGTGTAGAGTCTCTCTCTCGCTCTCTCCCAAACCTCTAACCGACTGACGTAACCAAACCCACTATCAATCAGATCGTTGTCATTTTTCTTAAATTGGTAAAATTGAGCACATTTGTTTCTTTAAATTCATATCTGTTTTTATTTTTTGGTTTTTACTTTGGTCCAACATAGTTTGTTACCTTATTCAGATCTATTTTTTGATTTGTAAAACTAAGTTTTTCCCTATTCAAACCAAATTTTACCAAAAAAAAAACTTAGCGTGTTTGTTTATTAAAAATCAATTATTATTTTTATATTTTGGGTTTATTTTGGCAAAACATAGTTTTCCCCCTTAAATTTGGATCTATTTTTATTTTATTTTTGTAAAACTGAGTTCCCCCCAACAATATAAATCTAAGTGTTGCCCAAGTCCAAAAAACAAAACGATCCATTTTTTTAATCTAAAAAAATGGTAGGTACAAATGACGAAGATGTGAAATGGGAAGAAAATTTGTCTTATGTTCTAAGAAATATTGTGTTAACGTGTCCGTTTTAGGAAATATTTCATTAGCATGTCCAATTTAACGATATATATTGGAAACTTCCATTTTACAGTTGACGGATAGAAGAATGTAAGACCATTTTTTACGAACTATATTGAGGAGCAAAATGGTCACTAAATTCAGAAAAATAACTCATTCCCATTTTTGGGGTATCATGTTTGCTATCATTAAGTTGAGATTTATAATGCTATAAATTGCTTTCCTAATGATTTTAATGATTTTGGGGTATCATGGCTGTTATCATCAAGTTGAGATTCATTAAATAACCATCTTAATCAGGGGTGGACCCACCCCATCCCGAAGGGGTTCGACCGCACCCACAATGTTTTCAAAAAAAATCGGTAAGTATAATGTAAAAAAAATTATGGACCTATGTGTAAGTTTGGAAAATATAGGGCCGCCAGGTAAAGGTTTTCAAACTATGAGGGCTCATTTTGTAAATAGACTTAAACATAAATAAAACCGAATTTCTTCACTCCCATCTCTTTTTATTCAACTGTTTTCTCTCTCCCTAATTTCCCTCCCTCTCCCTCCCTCTCCCGTACACTATCTCTCTCACATCTCCCTCCCCTGCTCTGGCTGTTGTCGCCTCCCCCCGCCTCCGGACAGGACAACCCTGCTGTGGCCTCCTCCCCTGAGTTTCCCAAGACAGGACAACTCCTACGTCAACCTCCCCCTCCTGCTATCATCTTCATTCATTAGTAAATTTTTTTAGTTTATTTTCTTATTTTATGCATCTTGCTGAATGTTTTTATTTGCTGAACTAATATAGCCTAATATTAGCCATATGCTAATGTGTGTGAGGGATCCTTGAGCATTTTAGTTTTATTAGTTGCTGAAATTTGATTATTTTTTAACTCTAAGAAATATTCCTTTTCCTTTTTTTTATTGTTTTATTGTTTAATTATTTACTATTAACTGTGATATTTATTTAATAAATTTTATCGGTTGGAACATTTGTGAATTTTTGCCAATTGTAATTGCTGATTATAATTAGTCATTTAATTCCTGAAATTATATGGGCTAAAAAATTTGCTAAAAAAAACTTAATATAAGCCTAAAAATTCACCTCCGGGGCTCCCGCCCCCGAACCCCCAACCATGGTTTGAATTTTTTTGCACCTAATGAACAAAAATCCTGAGTCCGCCACTGATCTTAATACTTTTTCATATTATTAAATTGCCTTCTTCATGGAAATGGTTAGATAAATGTGAATGTTGAAACAATGTTGGTTATCGTAGTATACAATAGTTATAACAAATTTGTATTTTTAATTTATAATGTTGTCGTCACAGGTAGCTTATGAGGGGATTTGCGGTGCACCTTTCTCTCTTGATCTTTGATTATATTTATATATACAAGATATTTCATTGAACCCTCATTCATAGTGTACGAATAAGTTAAGATAATTTGGAAAGCTTGTTGTATTCATTCATATTCTTAGATCTATTCATTTAGGCAAGTGGTTTTGTTTTCTAGTTTTTATTCAGCAGGTAACATAAGAGCATCTATGACCTCTCAAATAATGTATGTTTTAACTTATTTTCTAAATCCGAACCTAATATGTTTGAAAAATGCTTCAATATTGTGTTCCATTTGATGGAATTTATTTGAATGTCAAAATTGCATAAGAGTTATAACGGATTTATTGGTTATTCTTCTTAATATTTGAAATTTTTGATTAATTAAATCGTTATTGACATCTTAAATGTATCTCGCTTTGTGCAAATTGTTTATTAGAATGGAACCTAACCATAATGTCGTCATATGGGATTAAAATATTTCTTTAAATTCCAATTACAAATAAATTTGTTTGCTAATCTTAATTTTTTCTTTTCCCACCCATTTACTTTCTTAACTAATTTAAGCTTGTCATTTTTAACTTTTGCACGAAAGGTGTGCTTCAAATATCATAGGCCCGTTTGTTTATATTGAAAATCAATTTTGTTATTGAAAATCTATTTTTTACAGAAAAATTTCAAACCTTTTAAAATATTTATTCAGTTTTTGTTGCAGATTTTTTAAAAATATTTTCCAGATTTTAAGTATATTTTTTAGTATTTTTCTAATTTTATTGGAAATTTATTTTTTAAATGATTGACTAGAGCCTATCCCATGGTGACTCATAGAGAAGAAACCAGATAATCATTTATCTGGGATAAGTCTGTAAACACAAGCCATAAACAAGATTTTTCCCTTAGTCATTCTGAAACTCAATGCGGGAGTTGATACCAAATTTAGTCTGCTGACGTGGATCAATTATTTGGAGACACGTGTCAACCTACATGGCACTTACAAACACTTTTAATGAACAACACACTGCCTCCGAGCAACTTAAGCTCCCCGACCAACTTAGGCGTCCCGAGCAACCAATGTTCCTCGAGGAACTTCAGCGTACCGAGCAACTCAAGCGGTCCGAGCAACTCAGGCGGCCTGAGCAACTTAGCATGCAGAACAAGGAAATCAAAGAGATGATTGCGCATTAAATGCTCATTATTATCATACAGATGTATATGTCTACTAGATAACAGCGCATTGTCCTTTCATTTATGCAGCCTCAAGGCTATAAATACATTGTAACCTCCTAATTAGAGGGGGACCCTGGATCTCTTGATAAACAAATAATCGAGAATTCCAGGCAAACAGTCAGCAATACAAAAATAGTGGATGTAGGCCATTCTCATAAGGCTGAACCACTTTAAAAACCTATTGTTTCATATTTCTTTATTTATTTTTATCTGTGATTAAAAAAATTAGATCAAATCTAGTTTTTTACATCAACAGATTGGCGTCGTCTGTGGGAAATGACTGTACTTAGCGTTTTTCATCAAAATAATTCATCATCAATGGTTGATAATTCGGAATCCAGTAATCGGAACGCTGGGAACCCTCCAAATCCTGCACTTCCCCCAAATGTTCAAGATCTGGCTGGCATAATGGCCAATTTAGCCCAAGGGCAAACGACAATGCAAGAAACCATGCGTCAACTCATACAAACTGTTCAAGGCGGAGTGCCAGCCCAATCAGGACAACGGAGTTTTCAGAGAAATACCTGTTTACCCTCTTCAAGAACTAGGTGAAGGCTATTCCCAGAGGAATCTCAATCTAGACGCACCGAATCATATCGTACTAATAGATCTAATGATCCTTCTTATCAACCTGGTCGGACTTCATCAGTACGGGCCACAAATTCTCAACGAAACGTCACTCTATCTCCAGAAAGGACTAGTGCCCTGGAAAGGTTGAGTAGAGTCTCTCCTTTTGATCATTTGGGCCCCAGGAGGAATATAAGTCCTCCTACGATCGCGTCGTGGAACTCCCCACGATCAACCAATCTAATGGAAGGATCTGCCCAATCATGACCAACTGCTCGTAATGAGAGATCCCAAGAGGCTAATTCAACACGATCAGTTGCTCGAACTAATAGGCCCAAGGAGGGAAATGATACATGGAAGGGATCTATTCAAAGGCTGGAGGACAGATTAGGGGAAATGGCTAAGGCTAAGAATCCTTTACAAAGAAATTTTATCCAAGGAACACCATTTGTACGAGCATTTATAGATTTTTCCACACCATCAAAGTTCAAAGCTCCTGTAGTGACACCTAAATATGATGAAAAAACTGACCCTATCCTTCATATAGAACAATACCAAGCAGTTGCTGATATCTATGCAGTGCCGGACGAGATGAGATGTAGAGCATTCTCAGGAACTCTTACCGGATCAGCTCAGATATGGTACAACAACCTTCCTCGGGGGAAGATTGAGACTTTCTTTCAATTGGCAGAGCTCTTTATCGAAAACTTCTGTTTTGGATCAAAACCAGTCAAAAGAGTAGCACATTTGCTAAGCGTTAGACAAAAGGCAGGTGAAAGCACCAGGGACTATATTCCTCGTTTCAATAACGAGAAACTTGAAGTAATTGATTACGAGGAGAAAACAACAATTACTGCTCTGATGAGTGGACTGTTACCCAATAAATTGTACTACACTTTAGCCAAAGATCCGCCCAGGACTATGGCAAAACTGATGGCAAAAGCAGCCAAAATCATGAATGCCGAGAAAGCCATGGCTGCAAAGAAGAACGCAGACAATAAGGAGACCAAGGTGGAAGATGGTAAAACCAAAAATAAGGATCAGAAGAACAATGGTGGTAACAGGCAATCAAAAGCAAAGCAAACACTGGAATAGATGAAGAAATTTGGAAATTATACTCCATTAAAAGTAGATATAAATCACATTCTGGAGGAGATCAAGAATAGCGAGGAGGTAGCCTGGCCAGCAAAAATGAAGGCAGATCCTGACATAAGAGACAAGTCCAAATATTACGAATTCCATAAAGACCATGGTCATACGACCAAACAGTGCATAGCTCTTCAGAATGAAATTGAAGCACTCACCAGACGAGGAAAATTGGCTAAGTATGTTGATCACCAAAATGGTGGAAAGACCAACGACCGAGGAAGAAGAAGATCTAAATCTCCTCGTCAAGTAAAAGATGACAAGAAAAGAAATCATGAAGAAGACCCAGAAGATGATGAAGATGATCCCGATCTCCCCAAAAGACCAAGACAACCAGAACGTGAGGTATTTTCAATTCATTTTGGATAATTTAATTGTAATGTTATTACAGGTGGAGATGCAGGAGGTGGAGACCTTACTGCGGAGAGGAAAGCTTACCTCAATGAGGCTCAAGCTTGCTCATACATTCAACGAATAAATCTAGCTGAAGATGATCGCCCGAGGAAGGTGAATAAAGACAAGTTGGTCATTGATTTCTCTAAGAACGACCTGACAGGTGTACTGTATCCTCATGATGACTCATTCGTGATCAAGATGAGAATGAAGGAAGTAGTGATTTCGCGAGTACTGGTGGATAATGGTAGCTCGGCAGACATCATGTTTTATTCATGATTTGACAGGTTGAATCTGAAGCTAGCCCAGTTGGAGCCATATCATAGGCCTCTCCTTGGTTTCACTAGCAAGAAAGTTTTTTCACTTGGGACGATCAAGCTGGATATGCTAATCGGGACATGGCCTGCTTGTCAAACAGAAAGAGTACATTTTTTGTAATGGATAAAAATATTCAATCAGCTTACAATATCATCATGGGAAGGGTAGGTCTGAAAAAGTTCGAGGCAGTACCATCTACTGTACATCAATGTTTAAAATTCCCAACCAATTTTGGAGTGGGAATTGTGAAAGGCAACCAGAAAGTAGCTCGGGAATGCTACTATTCATCTACCGAGCAGGAGGAGCGTGAAGAATTCAGAAAGAATACTATTACTTATCAGGTAGATGAAATAGAAGATGCGGAGATTGAAACTTTAGACCCTAGAGATGAGTCTCATCTCGTTAAAGGACAAGTCGTGGAGGCTACTAAAAATATCATTCTGGACGACAAGCATCCAGAACGAACAACTCAAATTGGTGCATTACTGGATGTATCAATAAAACAGGAATTGATAGCATTTCTAAGGCACAGATAGCAGACTTTTGCATGGAGTCATGAAGATATGCCAGGGATAAACCCGAATTTCCTGTGTCACGAACTCAACGTGAATAAGGAAATCAAGCCAGTAAAGTAACGGAGAAGGGTATTCAGTCCTGAAAAGAACCAAGCCATACAGGAAGAAGTAGAGAAACTACAAAAAGCCTCTTTTATTGAGGATGTCAAGTATCCTGATTGGCTAGCAAATGTGGTAATGGTGAAGAAGAAAAACAATAAGTGGAGGATGTGTGTGGACTTCACTGATCTTAATAAAGCCTGCCCAAAGGATCATTTTCCTTTGCCCCGAATCGATCAGCTGGTGGATGCTACCTCAGGACATGAATTGTTGAGTTTCATGGATGCTTATTCTGGGTACAACCAGATTAAAATGAAGCCTAAGGATAGGGAGAGTACCTCTTTTATCATCCCAAAGGGAACTTATTGCTATAATGTTATGCCTTTTGGATTGAAAAATGCAGGTGCAACATATCAACAACTAATGAATAAGGTGTTTGCAGAGCAGATCAGTCATAACATAGAGGTTTACGTTGATGATATGCTGATGAAGAGAAAGAAAGCTGTTGATCATCTAGTTGATCTAAGTCAGACCTTTGATCAACTAGAGAAATATCAAATGAAGTTGAATTCCACTAAATGCATATTCGGAGTACGAGAAGGCATGTTCCTCGGATACGTTGTTAATCAACGAGGGATCGAGGCAAACCCTGAAAAGATCAAGGCTCTATTAGAGCTACGATCTCCAACCAAGAAGAAGGAAGTACAAAGCCTCACAGAGTGAGTAGCAACACTTAATAGATTTATGTCACGAGCAACTGATAGATTCCTCCCATTCTTCAAAACACTCAAAAAACCTTTTGAGTGGAATGATGATTGCGAGGAAGCTTTTCAAGAGTTGAAAAAATATCTAGGGACACCTCCATTGTTGTCAAGGCCAGTGATGGGAGAAAGACTATACTTGTATCTAGTAGTCTTAGATAATGCTGTTAGCTCGGCATGGATAAGATTGGAGGATAGAGTCCAAAAACCAGTCTACTACACCAGCTAGGCTTTTCGAGGAGCAAAAATCAGATATCTAAGGTTGGAGAAGTTGGCACTAGCGCTGATTGAAACAAGCAGAAGAATGAGACCATACTTCCAAGCCCATATTATAGTTGTGTACACTGATATGCCATTAAGGCAAGCTCTGTATAAACCGGAGAAATCGGGAAGATTAATGTACTGGGCAGTAGAACTTGGTGAGTATGATATAGTTTATGAGCCTAGATCGTCGCTCAAAGGGCAGGTAATAGCGGATTTTATCGCAGAGTTTACTCAGGAAGATGCTTCCGACCAACCTGTGGATGTTATAGGATCATCAAAATTGAACCCGACCAACTTATGTCGATAGACGAACAAGAAAAGATGACCAGCGAGCAGCGAGAAATGCCATTGGAGGACCAAAGGAAGCACCAAATATTCCACCGAGGAACTCTGTCTGATCAAAAGTTTGATGATAAGGTACCCGTGTGGAATTTGTATGTGGATGGCTCTTCATGCACTACAGGCAGTGGAGAAGGAATTGTTTTAAACAGTCTGGAGGAGATTGATATGCAGTATGCCCTGCACTTTCAATTCAAGGCTTCTAACAATGAGGCCGAATATGAAGCAATGATTATGGGTCTAAGCCTAGCCAAAAATATGAAAGCAGAGCAAGTCGTTGTGTTCAGTGACTCCTAGCTAATCGTAAATCAAATTCTGGGGGTGTATTCAGCAAAAGGAGAATTAATGGTTAAGTATCATGCCAAAGCAATGGAGGTTGTATCAAGTTTTACTACAGTATAGTTAATCAGAATACCAAGATTAGAGAATGCAAGAGCAGACGCTCTAGCTCATTTAGCATCAGCCACACGCACTGAGCTACGAAGAATAATCCCAATAGAAATCCTAGCTGGTCGGAGCATAGATGAAGATCTGATGATAAACTTCATTACCCCCGATTTGTGACCATCTTGGATGGACCTCATCAGGGCTTATATTGAAGAGGGGGCTTTGTCAACTGATAAACTCGTAGCTAAAAAACTGAAGTTTAAAGGTGCTCGTTATGTACTGACCAATGGCATCTTGTATAGACGAGGAGTTATAGCAGGGCTACAAAGATGTGTCCATCCCTCCGAAGTGAAATATTTAATCGAAGAGGTTCACGAAGGGTCTTATAGAGCCCATGTAGCAGGTCAGACACTCTTGCAAAGAATAACAACGCAGGGGTATTATTGGCCAACAATGAGAGCTGATTGAATAGCATATGCTAAAAAGTGAGATAAATGCCAACGTTTTTCCTCCATCCTAAGAACTCCCCAAGCATTATTAACACCCATCACATCCCCTTGGCCATTCACTATGTGGGGGATAGACTTGGTCGGGCCACTTCCAACGACTAAGGGAAGATTCAAGTAACTCGTGGTCGTTGTGGATTACTTTACCAAATGGGTGGAAGCTGAACCTCTCATTGATATGACATATGATAAAGTCTATCAGTTTATTTGGAAGCATATAATTTGTAGATATGGTCTTCCTCATGCATTCATTCCAGACCATGGAACATAATTTGATAACGAGGAGTTTGCTGCCTATTGTCTTCAGTCCAATATATTGAAGATCCACTCTACACCAGATCATCCTCAAAGCAATGGGCAAACTGAAGTGACAAACAGAACGCTATTGAATGGGATGAAAAAACGACTGGATGATGTCAATGGAAATTGGATTAACGAGCCGCATTCTGTGTTATGGGCTTATTGTACCACACCACGAACAGCAACTGGGGAGTCTCCATACATGCTGGCATTCGGGAGTGAGGCTGTGATACCTGCTGAATTGGGTCTACCCATGCATAGGGTACTTAATTTCAATTCTCCTATTAGTGATTTGATGAGAAGATTTGACCTGGATATGCTCGAGGAAGTCAGGGAAGAAGCAGCAATTAGGAATGCAGCCTATCAACAACGAACAACTTTGTTTTATAACAAAAGAGTGAAGAAGTGTGATCTGAAGGAAGGGGATTATATGCTGAAGAAAGTGATCTAAAAGACTAATAAATTGGAAGCCAACTGGCATGGACCTTACAGAATAACAGAAGTTGTTCGTCCAGGAACATACAGGATTGAAACCTTGGAAGGAGAAGAATTCAAGAATGCATGGAATGCAGAGCATCTACGCAAGTATTACCAATAGTTGGAGTCTCTATGTAATGCAGTTTTCTTCAACATGAATAAAGTGATGTTTTCGCCCAGTTTCTTTATTTGTTGAAATTTTTTTCGGAGTATTAGTGCTACACACTACACACCAAATTCAGACTATTTACCACCAACTCCGGTTGGTCGAAAACTTATTACCACCAACTCCGGTTGGTCGAAAACTCATTTACCACCAAATCCGATTGGTCGAAAACTCATTTACCACCAACTCCGATTGGTCAGAAACTTATTACCACCAACTCCAGTTGGCCAGAAACTCATTTACCACCAACTCCGGTTGGTTGGAAACTCATTTACCACCAACTCCGGTTGGTCGAAAAACATTTACCACCAACTCCGGTTGGTCGAAAACTCATTTACCACCAACTTCGGTTGGTCGGAAACTCATTTACCACCAACTCCGATTGGTCAGAAACTTACTACCACCAACTCCGGTTGGTCGGAAACTCATTTACCACCAACTCCGGTTGGTTGGAAACTCATTTACCACCAACTCCGGTTGGTCGAAAAACATTTACCACCAACTTCGGTTGGTCGAAAACTCATTTACCACCAACTTCGGTTGGTCAGAAACTCGTTTACCACAAACTCCGGTTGGTCAGAAACTTATTACCACCAACTCCGGTTGGTCAGAAACGCATTTACCACCAACTCCGATTGGTCAAAAACTCATTTACCACCAACTCCGGTTGGTCGAAAACTTATTGCCACTAACTCCGGTTGGTCAGAAACTCATTTACCACCAACTCCGGTTGGTCGGAAAGCATTTACCACCAACTCCAATTGGTCGAAAACTCATTTACCACCAACCTCAAAAACTCGTTTACCACCAACTCCGGTTGGTCGGAAAGCAATTAACTCAGATTAAACAATAAATGGGATAAGTATTACATCAATGTGTTGAGCAGCCAGGGTATTAATTCTCTCACAAGAAAGTGTATCCTCAATGCCTTGGACTTCCGGGATAGTCCAGGATTTTACTAAGCCCATAACGGAGCTCGGGGGAACAAAGGTTGAAAGACCATCTTCAACAGTTGATGGTTGAGAGACTATTTCAGCAAGTCTCTCTGAAGAACTTTTCTTTAACCTCCTCGGAGGAAGAGGAATATTCTCAACTAAAGACGTTGTCTTAGTTGGTGATATGACAATAACCTCACCCGTAGGAGAGATGGAAACAGTCCTGCTCAGAGACACAGGGGGCTTCTCTCCAGTCTTCTTGGCAGCAGCATGAGGAAGTGTATCAATGGTTCTAGTCCCTTCTTCTCCGACATCTTTTTTACTTTTCTTTACTTCCACATTAGTAGAAGCAGATTTATCAAAGAAGGCAGGAGCTCTTCTTTTCTTCATTAGATCACTGATGGTAATATTCGACTCAGAGGAAGAACCCTTTACGCTAGTCTCAGAGGCTGGTACTTGGTCAAGATTAACCACCACTGGACGAGGACTAGCAGTGAAAGATGAAGTATAACTCTTATATTTCAATAAATAAGAGGTAGATCTAATATGTTCCTCGGTAACAGATTGGTGCAAATCCCAAATAAGTTTCAAATGCTTCAAATTAACGTCAGCTTCTTTTGGAGGTTTTCTTTTACTGTCAACTGTAACAAACAAAAACAAATGTCAGTGATACTTTTTATCAAACATAAAGAAAACAAGATTTCACAATATAAAAACAACCTATTTCGTTGCCATAAGGGGGACACCTCGGACCCTGATATACACCATCTCCAATTAATAGAGCGTGTTGCCAATTTTTCATAACAACCCCATGCTCAAAATAATCCCTATTGGCATCTGAAATATTAACAAGTAAAACCCTATTCAAAAACCTAGTTTTTAAATAGAATGTAGAGTCACTGACAACCCATCTATAACAGTACATAATCTCTAGAATCCCTAAACGAGTTTCGTGGAGTTGATTCAATCTATGTACACCATTAACTATCCTCTAGGTATTTGGAGCTATTTTTGCAGGTACAACGTTAAAATATTGATAGAACTCCAAACATAGGGGATTTGGAGAAAAAGAAAAGCCACATTCGGCCACAAAGAGACTTGGGAATCAATGTCCCTCAGCCAAAGAAAGATAATCAGAGGGTTCAGAAAGTTCTTACAAAATAACCCACGAAGGGATTGAAAATTCAGACCAAAATTTGTCCAAAGACTCAACAAGATAAACCATGATGAACAAAATAAATAGAAGAAAGGGAAGAAAATCTTACAGAGAAAAGAGATCAAGTGACAACGAATGACGGAAAGAACGAAGGCACAAGATAGAGAGAAAATGAAGAGCTCAAAGATACAGATTTGAAAAGTGAAAGATGATAGGATTTCTGTCGCGCTTAAATACTTTACCTCGGGAATAGAGAAAAGTAATGATTACAAGGGAGGACGTTTGCCTATCCGGCGGCTAAAAGAAGAAAAGGGGCACAAATATCGAAACGATCATCAAAATTCAAAATATTTATGAAGCCTGATACTGTGCATTCAAAAAGGAGTTATGTATAACGAATGTTTTTCTAAAAACCATACAAACCAATAATCTATGCAGCTTTCAAGCAGAATGTTCCATACTTTTCTTCAACATCAAACTGTGAAATATTGGGGGCTTCTGTTGATACCAAATTCAGTCTGCTGACGTGGATCAATTATTTGGAGACACGTGTCAACCTACATGGCACCTACAAACACTTTTAATGAATAACACACTACCTCTGAGCAACTTAAGCTCCCCGACCAACTTAGGCGTCCCAAGCAACCCATGTTCCCCGAGGAACTTCAGCGTATCGAGAAACTTAGCGTGCAGAACAAGGAAATCAAATAGACGACTGCGCATTAAATGCTCATTATTATCATACAGATGTACATGTCTACTAGATAACAGCGCATTGTCCTTTCATTTATGCAGCCCCCTCAAGGCTATAAATACATTGTAACCTCCGCATTAGAGGGGGACCCTGGGTCTCTTGATAAACCAATAATCGAGAATTCCAGGCAAACAGTCAGCAATACAAAAATAGTGGATGTAGGCCATTCTCATAAGGCTTAACCACTTTAAAAACCTATTGTTTCATATTTCTTTAGTTATTTTTATCTGTGATTAAAATAATTAGATCAAATCTAGTTTTTTACATCAACAGCGGGCATGAAATTTCGCGGATCTTGGATTGGATTAAAGTGGGCTTCTTGGAAATATTGGTGGGTAGAAGAATGGGTATGCAATGGAGAGAATGGGAGGTAGGTATAAAGTGAGTGTTGAGAAGATGAGATATTTTTGAAATATTGAGTTTTGTTTGTGGGAAATAATGGGAATGAAATGTGAGATTTATCTATTCGTGATGTTATTGGTGGTAGGTTGTTGTTCTCTCGAATGTATTGAACACAAGCAGAGGTTTTAATTCAACCAACTTATTTGGTGAATGCTTATGAAATGTTTTTTTTTCAATTTTCCTTTGTTCCTTTATTTATTTTTAGTCATTTGGATTTTGACACCGCTCTAATTATGGTCATTGAGTATTAAAATTAAAGAAAAAAATTATTATCAAATTGAAATTTTGTATGCTTATATAAATTTTATATCGTATGCCTGGTCATTTAGTAATGTATTAAAATTTATGTGCATCGGCAAGATCAGGCCCCTGATCAAGCGGAGGTTTCAAGTCGAGCCTCGTCCCATAAAAGTTCAAGTACATCAACCTCTTCCTCTGAGGTTAAAATTATTGGGCCGAGTGTGGCAGTTCCTCCAATCCTTGAAGCCATACCCTTGTCGGCTGTCTCAGGGGATGATTTTTCTCAGAGGTTTCCAAGTGGTCCCCCATCGTCTGCTCAGGCCGACGTTGAGCTAGACGATAATGATGTTGAGAGTGATGTTGACATCTCTGAGGTGGTCGAGATTGAGAGTTCAGTCAGCGAGATCGACCTCTTATCCTTCAGATACCTATATTCCATAAGCTCCTCTATAAAAATCAGGAGACCTCTGAGGGAAGAGAGGGCTTATCACGATCGAGATGGTGAGATCTGCCTATACGAGCAGATGTTCAAGTTGGGATTTCGTCTGCCCATCCATCCCATCATCAGGTCTATATTGACTTATATCAACTTGGCCCCTTCCCAGTTATCACCCAATGCTTGGAGGGTGATAATTGGAGCCATTGTCTTATGGAGGGTTGTTCATCACTCAGACCTTCCTGTCCAAGTCTTTACAGGATGCTATGTCCCTTCATCGGCCAGAAATCATCCTAGCTATTATCTTTTTTTAGCTCGAAAGCCAGAGAAGAAGATGCTTCAAATTACCCAAACCTCGAACCATAATTGGAAGCCACGTTATTTCTTCGCCTCAGGGCCATGGGAATTTGGTCTATGCACCCCCTCTTCCTCATTGGAGCCGAGAATGCCCCTAAGATGGGGAAAAGTTACAATGGCTGCTAAGGCCGACCCCGGGCTAAGCCAACAAAATCTTCAGAAGGTTAAAGACCTTCAAGATCAGGGGGAACATGGTCTGCTTGTCAAATTCGAGCACCTGATGACCCCCTACTACCTCTCTGAGACTGGTTTAGGGATAAGTCCTCTTACAGAGCTTGGTAAGTTTCTTATTTTAACAAGTTATACCTATGAATATATGTATATCTGATTCTCTAACTCAGACCTTTCTATTTTGCAGAGCGTCCAAAAGGAATATCTGACGAGTTGTGGGAAATGGCAGCACCAAGTTTAACGAGGCTCGTCAAAAAGGCAGATCTGAATGCTCCTCCTCCCCCTCCCTCAACTTCGAGGGCTGAGGCCACCAAGAAGAGAAACATTACCGATCCAACCCCTGAGGATTAGAGGCAAAAGAAGAAATGGGGGGATCGTGCCATCCCCATTCCTTCTGAGGATGCATTGGATGCTCGTATAGAGCAACTAAAAATTAATGATAGCATTATAGGCCACAGTTTGCAGGCGTTGGATGCCATCGGCTCTCTAATGACCGATGCTGATAAATGCTTTTATCGATCTATGGACACTCCTTTGCTGGTTGAGTTTGGCCTTCACAGGTCTATTCAGGTATGACTTCGAATTTCAGTTTAGCTTAAGTGTCACCTCTATTTTGAATTTCAACTTATATATACGATCACATGATTTACAGGGCCTCGCTGCTATGCATCATCTTGCCAACTGGACTTTGAAGAAGTTGCCCCTCATCCAGAAAGGCCAAGAGGTCGAGAAGGTGCAAAGCTCTCTGAATGCAGAGGTAGACCGTCTGAAGTCTGCCTTTGAGGAGTCTGATAAGAAGGTTAAGGAGTTGGAGAAAAATATCTACAAGCTTAAAAAGGACCACACCATTGCCTTGAAGGCCAATGATGGCGTTCTCAAGCAGAAGGTTGACGCTACAGTAAAGGCAGCCCTTGAGGATGCCTCTGAGGGGATTCTGGCTGAATACAAAGTCTCCGATGAATTCATCAGCTTCGGCTTTGAGTACATCGAGAGAGGTATTAAGGCTATTGGAAAATGGGCGACTACTAAGGATAAGGAGTCAGGGGGCTTGAAAGCCTCTGACTTCATAGGTCTGGGTTTTGCTAACCCCCAATTTGCTCAAGCCCTTCAGGAGGTTGAAGAGGAAGATACTACCCCTGCAGAGACTGCGCCACAGGATGTTACAGATACTGAAGGAGCCAACCCCAGAGATGATGGGGCTGAGGTGACCAACGTCGGCCAAGGGAATCAGGCCGAGGATGCCAGCACTCTCCCTGCAAATCCTTAGGCTATTTTTGTAAAGATTTTGTACTTTTTACTATGTATTTGAACTGTAACCTCTTATGAACTATGTTACTTTATATTTTTTTTGCCATTTGTCACTTAACATGTCGACCTCTGAGGAGGGATTTTGTTTCTTCTCTTGTTGGATTGTTTGTTGGATGATTTTCTCTGCCATGCAATAAGGTCTCACCAAATTAATGATGTTAAGTGTCTGAGGTCATCCAAGTATGATGTCCGACCTCAGACCTTGTCACCAAATCATGATGTTAAGGCCTAAGGTCATCACTAAGATGTTATCCCCATAAGTAATTTCACCAAATTAATGATGTTATGGGTCTGAGGTCATCCAAATATGATGTCTGACCTCATACCTTGTCACCAAATCATGATGTTATAAGGTCTGAGGTTATCACTAAGATATTATCCCCATAAATAATTTCACCAAATTAATGATGTTAAGTGTCTGAGGTCATCTAAGTATGATATTCGACCTCAGACCTTGTCACCAAATCATGATGTTATAAGGTTTGAGGTCATCAACTAAGACGTTAACCTCATAAAATATTCTCACCAAATTAATGATGTTAAGAGTCTAAGGTCATCCAAGAATGATGTCTGACCTCAGACCTTATCACAAAATCATGATGTTATAAGGTGTGAGGTGATCACTAAGATGTTATCCCCATAAATAATTTCACCAAATTAATGATGTTAAGTGTCTGAGGTCATCCAAGTATGATATCCGACCTCAGACCTTGTCAGCAAATCATGATGTTATAAGGTCTGAGGTCATCAACTAAGACGTTATCCTCATAAAATATTCTCACCAAATTAATGATGTTAAGGGTCTCAGGTCATCCAAGCATGATGTCTGACCTCAGACCTTGTCACAAAATCATGATGTTATAAGGTCTGAGGTGATCACTAAGATGTTATCCCCATAAATAATTTCACCAAATTAATGATGTTAAGTGTCCGAGGTCATCCAAGTATGATATCTGACCTCATACCTTGTCACCAAATCATGATGTTATAAGGTCTGAGGTCATCAACTAAGACGTTATCCTCATAAAATACTCTCACCAAATTAATGATGTTAAGAGTCTGAGGTCATCCAAGCCTGATGTCTGACCTCAGACCTTGTCACCAAATCATGATGTTATAAGGTCTGAGGTGATCACTAAGATGTTATCCCCATAAATAATTTCTCCAAATTAACGATGTTAAGTGTCTGAGGTCATCTAAGTATGATATCCGACCTCAGACCTTGTCACCAAATCATGATGTTATAAGGTCTGAGGTCATCAACTAAGACGTTATCCTCATAAAATATTATCACCAAATTAATGATGTTAAGGGTCTGAGGTCACCCAAGCATGATGTCTGACCTCAGACCTTGTCACCAAATCGTGATGTTATAAGGTCTGAGGTGATCACTAAGATGTTATCCTCATACATTCTACTACTAGAGCTCGATGAACCAAGAACTGACATGGAAACTGATCTCTCATTAATAATCTCTTCATAAGATGATATATTTACATAAATTTCTTGCAACATCATATGTATTACTTCTTCAGATGATCAGCATTCCAGGGATTGGTAAAAGGTTCCCCCTCTAGGTTTTCTAGCCTGTAGGTCTCGGGTACAACCTCTTCGATCACTTTATAGGGATCATGCCAGTTTGGGTGGAGTTTATTTACCTTTTGTAGTGTCTTTTTTAGTACTAAGTCTCCCACGGTAATGGGTCTTAATTTTACTCTTTGATTGTAGAATTTTGCTGATCTCTGCTGGTACGCTTCTTATCTGATTTCTGCGTCTTCTATTCTCTCTTCTATCAGATCTAGGTCTAGCCTTCTCTCTTCCCCATTCTTATCAGGGTCATAGGTCTGACCCCTATGAGTAGGGAGTCCCACTTCTATTGATATGACGGCCTCTGAGCCATGTGCTAGCATGAACGGGGTTTCTCCTGTCTGTGTTTTTGTTATTGTTCTGTAGGCCCATAACACAATATAAACCTCTTCAGTCCATCTCCCCTTAGATTCTTTCAACCTCTTCTTTATTCGATCAAGGATTGTTCGGTTTGTGACTTTGGTCTGGCCATTTGCCTGAGGCCATCCAGGAGAGGAGAAGAACTATTTTATCCCAACTCTTTCGCAATACTTCTCTAAGGAAGAGTTCTTGAACTGGGTTCCATTATCTGAGATGAGAGTGTTTGGGAGGCTGTGTCTGCATATGATGTTCCTCCAAATAAATTGGAAGGTCTTCTGTTCTGTAATCGTTATCATCGGCTCCACCTCCACCCACTTTGAGAAGTAATCAATGGTAATTATCAAAAATCGATAATTATTGGCGGCCCTTGGCAGGGGTCCTACTAAGTCAATTCCCCATATCACAAATGACTAAGGGGAACTGATTGACGTCATAGGCTGATGAGGTTGGTGAGGAATAGCGAAGAATCTCTGACATTTATCGCACCTCTTCACGTAAGCTGCAACATCTTTGGCCAAGGTTGGCCACCAGTACCCCTATGTAACAATTCTCTTTGCCAATGATCTTCCTCCTATGTGGCTGGAGCAAGAACCCTCATGTACCTCCTGTAAGACGCGGGGAACTTCTGTGGGATGAACACACCTGAGGAGAGGTAATAGGAATCCCTTCTGATATAGGACGTCTCCTACTATGGAGAATTTCGCTCCCTTGTATCTTAATTTCGTCCTCTCTATCTTGGATTCGGGTAGCTCTCCCTCTTTGATATATCTGACGAGGGGGTCCATCCATGAGTCCCCCAGGTTCAAATTGAGGCAAGGGTTACTAACCTCTTCTTCTTCGATGGTCGCCCTCGGCAAGACCTCGACCGGAACTATTCTTATGATATTTATCTTCGTTATCGAGGCTAACTTTGCTAGTGCATCAGCGTGGCTGTTGTTTTGTCGGGGTATCCTCTTCATCTTTACCTCTTCAAAACCTTCCAGCATTGTTCGAACCCTCTTCAGGTATTTGGCCATCCTTTCATCCTTGGCCTCATAAACCCCCAACACTTGATTAATAACTAACCTAGAGTCATGATGAAGTAGAAGTCATCCCACTCCCAGAGTTTTTACCAATGAGAGTCCTGCTATCATGGCCTCATATTCTGACTCGTTGTTAGATGCCTTGAAGTTGAACCTTAAAGCATACTCAATGTAGGTACCATCTGGAGCTGAAAGTATTAGTCCTGCACCGCTTCCACTATCGCAAGAAGACTCGTCAACACAGAGGTTCCAGACGTCTTCATCCGATGAGAAGCCCCCTCCTGTCATGATCCCAAGCTTGAAGAGGTACCGATCCTCCTCATTTTTCGCTATTCCATTTCTAACTTCTTTGGGCACAACCTCTTCCCGGTCTTGGAAGACATTGTTGTTCGACCCTTCTGCAGTCTCTAGGTCCTCTACCTTAGTCTCTTCCCATGTGAACTCAATAACGAAGTCTACAAGCGCCAGCCCTTTGATGGCCACCGTCGGCTGATAGGTAAGGTCATACTCCCCTAACTCAATAGCCCAGGTCATCAATCTTCCCGACTTTTCAGGTTTATGGAGGACCTGTCTTAGTGGGAAATCGGTAAGGACGACCATAGAATAGGCTTGAAAGTAGGGCTTCATCTTCCTTGAAGCATGTATCAAGACGTAGGCTAACTTTTCCATCCGAGGATAATTTTGCTCAGACCCTTGAAGGGCTTTACTGTTGAAGTATATAGGCCTTTGGATCCCAATGTATTCCCGTACTATGGCAGCACTTATAGCTGATTCAGAGACTGCTAAATAAACATATAATTTCTTTTCTACTATGGGCCGAGACAAGAGCAAGGGAGACCCAAGGTAGGACTTAAGTTGGTTAAAAGCCTCTTCACACTCTTCGTCCCATTCAAAGGTCTTTCTGAGCACCCTAAAGAACGGAAGGCACTTGTCCGTCGCTCTGGAAACAAATATGTTGAGTGCAGCCACTCTTCCCGTGAGCCTTTGGACGTCCTTAATACTCTTTGGTGTCTTCATGTCGAGCAAAACCCTGATTTTCTCAGGGTTCGCTTCTATTCCTCCTTGATTGACGATGAATCCGAGAAACTTCCCAGCTCCTACCCCGAAGACACACTTCGTCGGGTTGAGCTTCATCCCGTGCAGGTCCATAGTATTGAAGATTTGTTCAAGGTCTGCCATATGAGTGCAAGCCTTTAAGCTCTTCGTCAGCATATCATCTATATATACCTCCATAGTCTTGCCTATTTGGTCTTCGAACATCTTATTCACAAGACGTTGGTATGTTGCCCCCGTATTTTTCAGATCGAAGGGCATAACCTTGTAGCAGTATGTCCCTTTGTCGGTGATGAAAGTTGTCTTCTCTGAGTCTTCTGCATCCATGAAGATCTGGTTATAGCCTGAATACGCGTCCATGAAGCTCATAAGCTCATGCCCTGCAGTAGCATCTACCATCTGATCTATCCGAGGTAAGGGAAAGCTGTCTTTTGGGCAAGTCTTGTTCAGGTCAGTAAAATCAACGCACATTCTCCATTTTCCATTGTCTTTGGGCACAATAACTGCATTTGATAACCACTCCGGATATATGACTTCTCTAATAAACTCAGCCTCTTCCAATTTTTTAACCTCTTCCCGAATGACATCGTACTTCTCCCTGGAGTAAACTCTTCATCTTTGTTTGATAGGCCTAACATCTTTAGTCACGTTGAGCTTGTGAGACATAACCTCAGGGTTGATGACGAGCATGTCTGCGTGACTCCAAGCGAAGACACTCTGCCTCTTCCTCAGGAAGTTTATCAGCTCTTCCTTGATCTCTGCTTTTAGGGCTTTGCTGACCTGGACGGTTTTTTCCGGTTCATCCTCATTGAGGACGATGGATTCTACCTCTTCCGTGGCCTCACCCTTCTTCAATTTTGTTTCATCTCTAGGGTCAAGTATGTCAATATTATAAGTAGTAGTTGCTTTCCTATAGGCCTCTATCTCTTCAGCCGAGTTGAAGTAGCATTCTCGTGCTATAGTCTGTTCACCTTGCACTTCCCCTACCCCATAAGGGGTCGGGAATTTTAACATTTGGTGGACTGTCGACGGCACACCTTAAACTCCTTGAGGGCTACTCTTCCTATGATGAGGTAATAGGCCGAGAAGACGTTTTCGACTATTATGAAAAAATTAATCTTCCGGGTTAACGTCTTAGGCCATTCATCACCCATCCGTACATCCATCTCATACATGCCCAATGGGTTGAACTTTTCACCGCTGAAGCCCATTAAAGGGTGATGATAGGGTACCAGCATAGCTCTGCTAAGACCTAGGCTCTTGAAGCAGGGCCAAAACATCACATCTATGGAACTTCCCCATCCACGAGAATTCTCTGCACCTCGCATCCATGCACCCTTACGGTAATTACCAAAGGGTCATCACGTGGGGCTAAGATGCCCTTGAAGTCGAGTTGGGAGAACCCAACTATAAGGGTGTCCACGTCCACCTTCTTTCTCTTCTGCGCTATATCAGAAGATGTTAGATTTACAACTTTAAGCTTTGCCACTGACTTGGCCTCTGCCACATGAGCTTTCCTATCAGCAACCTCAGAACCACCCCCCTTAAGTCCTCCGCATGTGGTGCTAATGCCAAAGGAGATCATACCAACCCTCTTCACTGGGGTGTTATCGTCTTTTGGAGGGAGGTTTGGGTTGTCTTCGTCATCTCCGTCTGATCCATTATCTCTTCTTGCTGGGGAATCGTCGCGACATCTGTCGTTCCTCTTATTTTTGGGGTCATCTCTTCCCTTTTTGGGAGCTTTGCCATCCACATATTTCCTCAACTTCCCTGACTTCAACATCTTCTCGATCTCATCCCTCAAGGCGAAGCACTTGTCTGTTATATGGCCATGGTCTTGGTGGAATTCACACCATAAGTTCTGGTTCCTCTTATGTGGAGGAGCCTTCAGCTTTTCTGGCCATCTCAGGGATCGGTCATTCTTGATCTCATTGAGGATGTGTTCGCAGCTTACTGTAAGAGGGGTATAATGCGCAAACTTGTCATCAGCTGACCTCTTCTTTCCATCCTTCTTCCTTTGGAACTTTTCTCTACTACCGCCGTTCTCATCCTCATACTTAGCGGCCATGGCCTCTTCAACGTTTATGACCTTCCCCGTAGTTGCTAATAGCTCCGCCATGGATTTTAGAGGGTCTTCCGCGAGTTTCCACAATAACTTCCCCTTCTGAATACCTCCTATGAGGGCGGTCATGGCAATATTCTCTTCATAATCTTCCACCTCAAGTTTTTCTTTATTGAACCTGGCGATGTAGTCTCTTAGGCTTTCGTGCCTGCCCTGCTTGACATACAAAAGGTGGGTGGTCTTCTTTTGAGGTATCACCCCAAAGCAGAAGTTGTGAGTGAACCGTTCATCCAAGCCCTTAAAGTTCTCAATTGAATTCTTCGGAAGAGAAGTGAACCATATGTGCGCAGCTCCCGTCAAGGTCCTAGAGAAGGCCCGACACTTTATCTCATCTGGTATTGAGTAAATGTCCGCCGCTGACTGGTACATCTCAATATGATGTACAGGATTGGTGCTACCGTCATACTTGAGAGTCACTGTGGGTGGCTTGAATTTGGCTGGGGTAGGGAAGCTTACTATCTTAGCCACGAATGGAGATCCCTCTGAGAAACCTCTTTGCAGTGGGTCTCGACTTTTGATGAGGTCTCCTATCTTGTTTTCAAAACGTTGACTAGAGTCGTTCCATGGTCTTGCAACGTCGTCCCGGTCGAGGTTATCCCCAGCCACCTCCAAGGGGTGGACTGAGGGTTCCCCAGCCACGGCACAACGTCGGCTGTTGACCTCTTCTTGGTCTCTTCCTCGTCCCTGATGAGGCTGGCATTGTCTCTCTTCCCTCTGTGAGCCAGCTGCACTTCTCGACCTTTACAACCTTTGTCTTAGGTCATTTACAGGACCAAGCCTTTCAAAGGCTGACCCTCTGCTCAGTCGATCGAAAGCTGATCCACGTTGCTGGGCTTCTCCACCTCTTCTGCCCCCACAACCCTGGCTCCGTTGGATAGGATGAACTATATTGTTCGAAACCTCATACGGTTCCCAATAATCTTCTGGGACATCTTCCACCTCTAGATAATCATACCTGTCCTCAGGGAAAGGGTTTCCTTTCCTCCCCAGGCGCAAACGCCTACGGTCAGCAACGTCCCTCCTCCGCTGGGCCGTAGGTTGGTCTTTTCGCGGTGCCTGGGGCGATCCCCTAGCGTCAGGATGAGGCTGAGCCGCCGCCGGAGTGATCATTTTCGGTGAGACTCCAGGTGGCCTCATCATATTTTGGCTGAGCTGTGCAAATTGCTCCTGCATTACTTGTTGCGTTGCAGTCGAAGACCTCAAGGCTGCGGCCACCTCCGCCATTTCGAATTGGGGTGGTGCCTGGCTGGAGCTAGGTCCCCCCGCTACAGGTGGCAGAAGAGGTGGTGGTAATTCCGGTGCCATGTGTTAGCACAAAAGAGATAGTGTAGTAAATGAGCTTGATACCTTACAGGACATCTTTCAATGGTGAAACAGCTCCACGCAAGGGGTGAGGACTGGTTCACCACCAGAGTCTCCGGTGAGGCCAAGCAACAGATGAGGAAGAGATAGCTTCTCAACGACTTCCCACAGACGGCGCCAAAATGATGATGCTAGGAATAACACCACCCTTCAAGGTGTTTGTGAGCTCAATTCCATGTTAACAATGGCAGCATAGGAGTATATACACGTATAGTAGAAGGAGGTGAGGAGAAGAGGTTTCACACCGGAATACAAGTGGTTCAGCCAATCAGGCCTACGTCCATTCTGCAAGTGTATGATGTATATCACTGTATGAGGGATCTAATGGCCATAGATACAATCTCTCAAGCTTTCTCTCTCTATTGTGTATTTGAACAGAGTTTCAGCTAGGGTTGGTCATTTTGGGGTCCCTTTCTAAGAAGGAGAAGACAAGTATTTATAGTGCCTGGGGGGTGTAGTGTACCCCCCATGCATGCAATGAGCATGTGTTTATTGATCTAGCCAATATGATGAAGACATCTGTCCCTCTCACATGTAGAGAATGATGATGAAATATTCCCCCCATGTAAGGGGAATGATTTGTTATAATTGATTTGTGTCCACGTATCCTTATCCACACATATGCCAATAAGACCTCGGCCATCCGTACTTGATCACAACCTCGGCCTGGAAGAGTCCGAGTTTGGTAAGGTCTAGATGTTTATCTAATCCGAGATGAGCCATAATGGTCTCGGCTTATGTGAAGCCGAGGTAAGGTAAGTGAAGGCATAAGGTCGGCCTGGGATAAGGTTAAGCTGGAACATGCTAAGGACATCCGTTGATTCCTTGCTGAAGTTGGCCTTACTTCTGTAACCTCGGCCTCCTAGCCGAGGTTGTCAGCCCCTGAATGACCTGATGAATAACTATTCCCATGTGTCATGAAGACCTCTCTTGATGAGGTTGGTAGTAACCTCGGCCATGGCCGACCTTGCTTTGGTCGAGGTCGCTGGTCATTGATCCAAGGCCCTTCCAACGTCGGCCATGTCCTTGACCGAGGTTGATGTCTCTGGGCCGAGGTGGTACATTTGGGGCATATCATATTGTAAATTACAAATTGGAATCCTCATAATATTTTATAACTTAAACAACTCTACTTATGTAAAGTATCTAGAAATTGATGCAAGTCGGGTTAACATCAACGGATTGATATTCTCTAGGGGCTGCCAGGTCATCTACGCTACTGGGGAGACATTTTTGCACGTGTAAGACGACTGAATGTTGTTCATTATTGATATACTCTGAGTAAAAGTCTTACTTGATCTTTTCAAATGTACAAACAAATGGCTCAATATTCATATGCTCCATGCTTTACATCTTGGACAAGTATACCATTATTAAATTAGTACCCGAATCAAATTTATAATATTTTTTTTCTCAACTCTCATCCAATCACAGTAAAGCACAACCTCTTTGAAATATATATATTTTAATTCAAAAATCTTTTGAATTACACCATAGTATGTCATTTCTGCCTTAACAAGGTTTTGTCTTTGCACTCACCCTAAAAAAGGTAAGATCCTTATATGAAATGTCGTTGCTTTGTAACGAAGTATATTTCTCGTATAACCTCGATGAGAATACATACCCATTTAGTTGATACTTATTAAACTCGTGTGCCATGAAATTGGATGCATTGGCGACATGAGCAAGCCTTGACATGGCATCACCCATCTTGAACAATTGAAATTATGAATTACCTAAGTTAGTTAGATAAGTTTTAAAGATTGTAGTTATATATCATTTAATAAAGGATGTTTTAAGTAATTACCTCATGTGAAACCCAAAGTCTAAAGTCACTTTTACCATTCAAACCCCGCTCTTGAACATATCTAGGTTCCCCGCATACCAGACATTGGTCAAGATTTTTGTATTGCTTCTGGTATAATATGCAATTATATTTACAAGAATTAATTGACTTGTACTTCATTCCCAAACCTTTAAAATTTCTCTTCATACTCGGATAGTTATTTAGAAGCATATTATGTTTTGGGATCAAACCCTTTACTCAATTCAGAATTACAAACACGTAATTTCCAGACAATTCAAAATGACTCTTCAAACTATGTAAACTAACCATGGCATGAAAAATTGTGTGATCTTTGTTGCAATTAGTGTACAACGGTTAAGTGGATTTGACTTTCAAACTTTGTTAGTCATCGTCAAAGTTTATCCCAACACCATCATGAGCACTAGAACATCCACCACAAGATTCATTATCTTTCATATCAAAATTCTCGTTGTCTTCCACCACATGAACTCCGTAATCATAATCTATTAGATCTAATATATTAGGTTCTACGATATCCTCATGTCCTTCCACCAATATCCTAATTCACGGTTGTACGAGGGGTGTTTGGTGATAAAGGGATAATGTATTTCCCATTGAAAAATCCACACCTAGTAATCGTCTTGATTGCCCCATTTAAGAAGATGTAATTCAATAACTTTTCACTCAAAATGTGCACAAGGATAGGATAACTCTTCATCATTTAAACACATCTTTGCGAATTTTATAAACTCGTTAGCACCTCTACGGTATCCATTCCCAAGTGTGTTTGTCTTACCCATCCACTCTTTGTATTAAGGATAACCCATAACAGCTTGTAGGAATCTTCACCTACCATGTGTGAACAAATGAGGTAATAATAGTTATATACCCCATGAGACTAAACAAACTTCTATACCATGCGCATACATACCAAATTGATTTGAATTATACTTTATAACCTAATCGAATCCAATTTTTAAAATATATTTACATTTGAAGAACATTAGAAATTATCGGAGATTGTTCATTATGTTCTTTGCCATTTTCACCCAAAATCTCAAAATCCTTCAGATTTTACAAAAAACAAACAAACGCATAAATTTAAACCCAAAAAAATATCAA
The DNA here is from genome assembly GCA_949130495.1 of Sambucus nigra. NCBI lineage: Eukaryota > Viridiplantae > Streptophyta > Magnoliopsida > Dipsacales > Adoxaceae > Sambucus > Sambucus nigra. Next base: position 406,722,469 of record OX422224.1, read on the forward strand.
AGTCAAATATTCACATTGTAATAAAGAATATTTTGAATGTTCAAACCTAGATTTTGCATAAATGATTTCTATCAATATCAAAGTCATACATGTAAATACAACTACTTTAAAACAAAACAAATATCACAGTAAAATATTCAGATTATAATAAAGAATGGTTTGAATTTTCAAACCGAGGTTTTGCACAAATTGTTTCTAACAATATCAAAGTTATATATGTAAATACAACTATTTTATAACAAGCAAACACATATATTCAAGCCCAAACAATTATCAAAGTCAAATATTCAAATTGTAATAAGGAATGGTTTGAATGTTCAAACCTAGTCATACATGTAAATTGTAAATTGTAAATTGTAAATTGTAACATCCCGTATTTTTGAGCATTTATTATTTAATTAATTCGGGTAATTTTAAATTACAAATGTGTCGTAATTTAACTGAATTAATTATTCTGTGTTAATTAAAATATTAATTAGGAGAGATAATGGTTAATATTTGTATAATACAATTACTAAGTGAATAGTAAGTTATTAATTTTACATCCTAGCAAAATGATAGTAACGTGGAGGTATTTTATCTCAACCGGGAGTCGGTATAAACTATAGAGGGTCGAGATAGAAAATTATTGTAGAGTGACTCAGATGGCAATTTTGAGGTTACGAGTGATTCTAAATGGGTCAAAATAGTCGAAATAGTGTACCTGGAGGTAGTAATTGGGTTCTGGGACCTTTTTAGATATAATCAAGCCCACACAGTAGTGTTCGGGTCATTTGGTCTTGGCCCACAAGTCTAATTTCGGCATTAGATGCTTTTAACCTTAAGTCTAATCAATTGGGGTAGCAGCTAATTATATTCTAAACCCTAGAACTTGAGATAAGGCAAGAGGAAGAAAGCGAGAAGCTTTTGGGAGCCAAATCAAAGAGGAATTATGTGTGTTCTTTATCAATTCATCTACTACAAAACGTAATCAGCCCCCATGAATCTAATCAGGCAAGTAGTTAACTTGCTTTCAATCTAAATTGTAGAAATTTTGTGTTCATATCATAGTGGGTGTGATCAAAATCCATCTTTGGGGTGGGTTGTCACATAAAAATGAGTTTTGGATAATTGGAGTATTATGTGTGGATTTAGTACTCAATTATTGATGGAATAATATCAATCTTTGTTGGAATCATGTTATATTCTAAATCCAGATGCTAGGTTCAATTAATTGATGATTATGAAATAGAATCTAGGTTGAGAATTGGATGAGCCGTAATAAACCCAAATTGAGAAATATCGGGGAAGGTTAGAATTTGATGATGTTTAGAGATCATGATGATGATGATTAAAACTAGTTTATGGATGAAATAAACATGGAAAATGAATTGGTTGAAGTCTGGGTTGGAATCAAAGCTTGAAGGTTTAATAATGGTAGAAAATAGCTTCGAAGAAGATGACTTGGATCTGATCGATCGATGGGATTCATCGATCGATCGATGATCCCTATATTTTGATAATTTTTCCTATATAATTATATAGCTTAATTTCCTTTAAAAATTGTTTGAGTCTTATTCATTTAGTGAAAAATTAATATAGGGCCTCTTTCCTAGCAATTATAGATGGATGTAATTGGGATTAGGAAGGTGAGAAAAAGGTGTGTCGCATAATTAATGAATTGAAATAAATAAATTTATAAAGGTTTAATTACGGGCCGATAGGTGGAGTTCGGGTATATTAGCGGATGAAGCTATGTTAAATTATTTAATGAGCTTGAAGTAAAATAAAATAAGAGTCGGGATAAGGATTCGGATATTTTAGGCTAGTGCTACAGGTGTTAGGCACGGATTAGCCGAACTTTTATTTTATATATATATATATATCATTTACACCGATATCTATCTATCTATCTATCTATATAGCTATCTATCTATCTATCTATATATATATATATATAGATAGATAGATAGATAGATATATAGATAGATAGATAGATAGATAGATAGATAGATAGATAGATAGATAGATAGATAGATAGATAGATAGATAGATAGATAGATATCGGTGTAAATGATATTTTTAAGAATATATACCCCACTAGTGCTATCATAGGAGGTTGTGCGATGTGGGTGAATCTCCTGGCTAGTGAATGCAGGGAGAGTATAGTTTACACATCATATCACCTAATATTTTATTGTGTGATTTATTTTTCGAGGTGAGACACTTTAGGTATGTTTCGGTCTCACTCTCGGGGGAGGGGGGGGGGGGATATGACCACCTCCACTATGTTTGCGATGTTATTACCCAAGTTCGTATGAGTGAATCCGACTTGAGGTAACCGGGTTAGAGTGAACATACTTGGGATATGATCTCATTTTAGAGAAAGCATCCGTTGAGTTATTACACGGGAAGGATGGATATTATACACAACATGTGCGTAAATGTTGTAGTATACTAGTACATATATAAAATGAATAAATAATTATATACGGGATTTATACATAAGTTTGATTGTTTTTTTATATAACTAGTGTGAAAGTTATATGATTGAAAAGGGGTTTCCTATATAACTAGTGTGAGCGTTATATTATTTAATATAGTCGAATCGATTAATAAGTTAATGAGTAGATAACTTAATAATCAAAGTAAGAATACTCGGGTTAGAGTAGTGCGATAGAAAGAAGTGAAACAAGCCTAGTTAAGTGGGGTAACGTAACAAGTGTGGTTAGAAGGCAAGCGTTGAGTGTGCACATCAGATGAGGGGTGAGTTATATCTCAAGAGAGTGCGACTCCATCTTAAATATGAAAATTGTTCATGCATATTTAATTAATTTCAATTTAACTACTTACTAAATATTTTCAAAATGTTTTACTTGGGATCTGACCTGTGTCAAAAATATTTTCGAAAATATTTTAGGTGTCCAGCCACTGAGATGTCCAGCTTGAGGATTCTAGCCTGGGATGTATAGCTGCAGCTCGTGTGGAAGTTGCAGGACATTACTTTAGACTCCTCATTTATTCATTCCTCGTGTAGGAACTCCATTTAGTATCCATTTTGGCATGCCGCCCTTCAGATTATTTCAGCATTTCGGATTGGTTATTAGACTTTGTGGACTTTGTTTTTATTTCAGATTTATTGTTGGATTTTATTGTTGAACCGATGGATTATTCAGGCTTTTTTATTTATATATCTGTCGTGTGTTGATTTCAGATTTTGTTTGTGTGGTTGGTTTAATTATTATTTATTTTCGCAAGTTGTTAATTAATGAAAGATAAAATTTGGCACCAGCTTATTATTTAATTACTAGGTGGTTAGTAAATTTAAAATGCTTTCAACAATGATGCTAATAATGATCCATACGAGACCAACATTTTATTTTAGTAGAGGGTTGGATACCCGGTACTTTAATAGGCGGGGTATCACGAATGGTATCAAAGCATCAGTTTTTAGCCTCTATAAGATCTGTGCGACTTACTACGATTTCGGCATAGCGTTATTTGATATAGAGCCTTATTATAGGACTGTTGTATTCCTTTACGTATGCGACTTACGTTCTCCAGCAATTAAGTATAGTTGACCAGATTCATATACGAGTTCTATTGGTCTTTATACACCGAACAAATTTTGGATGACCAACGAGGGTCATTAAAAGGACTGCAGTGGTGGTGAAAATTTAGACTCACCCAGTGCAGTCGATAAAGGTGAGAGTCGAAGAGTTTTTTTAGAAGAGACATCCGCTAGAGTTCGGGGAAAGTGCGAAAGGGTGATTTACCAATGGAAAGAGAACATCCAATTACGATCACATGTGGGGGAGTGTAGTGAAACTCAAGACTAAATTCGAGCAAAATTTTTAGCTCATAAGAGCAGCGAAGGGTGATGGGAGTGAATCACCACATCTATGGGAGATACCATGAATAACGAGGAATTTGGGGTGTGGTTTACTTGTTTAAACAGAGAGTAGGGGTGGTAAACGGACGGATACGGATCGGATACCATGTTTTCCATATCCGTATCCGCTATCTGAATGTATTATCCATATCCGTATCCGTATTCGCCGGATAGTTAAAACAACTATCCATATCCGTATCCGCTCGGATACCTCGGATTCGGATAATATCCGTATCCGTTTACATTATTTAGCCATCGCAAAAAATAACAATTATAATATCCAATCCAATGAAGTCCAATCCAATCCAAATAAATATGTAACAAAATTACTGCCTCCTAACATCAACAATTATGGATTCCATAATGATAATATGGCTTAAAGTCATCCATACTTTACAACCATATAAGCTTAAAGCCATCAGAAAAACAAATAACAGTCGCATTCCATAAGAGTAGAAATAAATATGCACCTTTTAGATTAATTAAATTTATTGAGAATGATAACCTCATGGACCTTTTGTCTTCAAAACATACTGATATTTTAAATTTAATAAGTATACATTTTTATTTTGTATATAATATATATATTGTTTGCTTTAGTTCTCATTACAATCAAAACCATCTCTTTACTTTTATGTTTCTCTCTTACATTCTATTATGTTTCTCTCTTACATTCTTTTTTGTTTCTCTCTTACATTTATTTATAATTAAGGAAACTAATGAACAACCACATGAGAGTTTCTTTTCTCTTGTTTTGTACAAAGGGAAAATGAAACGAAGTTAGTTTTTTAGTGGAGTATATGTTCTTTAGTCGGTGTATGTTGTGTATGATAAGGTGTATTGTAACTTTAGTGTAACTCCATGATAATATATCCAATAAAATAATAATACATGACATTTTATAATATACCCAATAAAACATTAACTTTAGGGTGTTTTTGTTTTGAGTGGAGTATGTGTTTATTTTATTTTGAGAATAAACAATTAAGATTTTTTTTAATATTATTTTATTAGTAATACTAATACTAATATTATTAGTAATATTTTAAACATATGTTTCACGGATACGGATATCCGGTAAAACGGATATTCGATAAAATGGATACCCCGCATCGGATACGGATTATCCGTGTCGGATACTAGTACTATCCGCATTCGTATCCGTTTTCTCGGATATTTTTAAAGAGTATAAATATTCGTATCCGTTTTCATATTTTTGGATAAATATCCGCAAATTTGGATTCGAATATTGGACGGATGCGGATTTTCGAATATCCGTTTACAGCCCTAATAGAGAGGCAAAGGAGATTTTAGTAATTACTTTAGAAGGGTCGGGCAGTGTCCGAACATGAAGAAGAGTTGACTTTTTTAGTGAACTACGTACCCGACGAGGTGGATACGGTGATAAAAAGGGGTTCATAAGTTGATAATGGACTCGTGGGTAGAATACACAGGCATGGATGGTAAATTCGACTAGGAAGACTAGTGTTATTGTCGTCAAGGTCGTACGTTTACAAGTTTATAACAACGCTTCCATGAGAAGAGAGCCAAGAGAGTCGAATGATCTAGTCGAAGGAGAAAACTGAATTTAATGGTGCTAGTGAGGGACCATAAAGGGATACCTAGTAGGGGACCCATTTAAATAATTCATATTAATGGAAATTCTTACCAAGTGACGGTGGATTCAACCGAAACCGTTAGAGACAACAATATGTTCCACAGGGTCGACAAGGCCGAGGGAATAATGGGGGTAGCAATCGGAGCCAAGAGTACTAGGTCCGAGAGAAGGAAAATCCCGACATGGTCAGTGGGGACATAAAAAGGGGAATGACACAAAGAGGTGTCTTATATGTGAAGAGTAGGACCATATATGTTGATATTGTTCGCAGCAAGTTCGGGGACAGGAACAGAATGACAGTAGGGGCAAAAGTTATAAGAAGTTTTTAGTTCGTTTGGGATGAAAGTGTTATGTCCAGGAATCATTTGAACCACCAGTTCTATTGCCAATTGAAAGTATGAATTTTATCCCAGGGTGAATGAGGTTTGTTTCATGTGACACGAGCGAGTCACAGTAGTTCGTTAGCACTAGATTCTCACTTGAAATGAGTTTAGTAGAAGTATTATTAATAGTACTATTATTTGTATGTAATTACCGTTGAGTAGCGGGGCTCTCTGTAAATCCACCTGTAGGGGAGAGGGTGTGGACACTGAGCGGGTAAATTTTACGAGTTTAGCTCATTTTAAGAGGTGTTATGTGAGAATGAGTTTATCCTAGGGACGAACTGGTTAGCGATGGTTGGAGGTTACAGTAAGACTATCGTGTTCGCTGTTCCAGGGCAGGATGTATATTCTTTTTGCAATGTCTCACCTGAAAAAGAGTCGAGCTCGCATCAATATTAAATTATGAAGTAGACTTTAGATATTGGATCCCGATGCGTAGGTACTTTGCTTATGTGATTCAGAGTATATCGAGTTTACCATCGAGAAAGGAGATGGATCTCGTCATTAATTTAGTGCTGAGGACTTAGTGATAGTGTAAGCGCAGTATTATATGACCCATTTAGAGATGAGGGAGTCGGTGATTAGACTTATGAGTATAGGGATAGGGCCTTGGGTGTCCCAATTATACGCGTTAGGCTTACGAAAATCAATGACCGACAATTCTAAGGGATAGTGTATTGGGGGAAGTTCTTTTGAGCTTTATTGTGAGATGTTACACGCATAAACCTTAATAAACATCGGGAGTGGAGAGACGTTGGATACTAAGGCATCAATTTAAGTGTTAATTATTGAACGTGTAAAGAAAAAACTTTCAGATGAGAGCTATTACGATATAGGGTCGAGGAGCCGGGTAGTGCTGTGAAGAAAGCATTGAGAAAACTTTTGCACCACAAGTTGATGAGTGGGGCAATTTTGAGAAGAATTAAATTGCTATTTATGGGGTAATTGATAATACCAGTATGATATATCCAGGCCGAGAATGTGGGGGCCGATCTTGAGATAAATATGTTACGTATGTGACATTTGTGATGTTTGTGCAAATATGCACGAGTTATAGGGTGTATGGGCGCCCTAGTTAGTTTGATTTTCATAATCGTCCAGGATAAAGGAATGTGGAAATAAACATGCTGAATGTATGCCTGTGAGGCAGTTAGAAACATAAGTGGAAAGGTATGATGGACTGAAATCCGTTTGAGAAAAGAGACAGTCCGACTATGTGTATATCAAGGAGAACTATCACAACCGTGATGAGTTAAAAGATGGTGGAGGCACATGTAGAAAGATATCCCCAGATAAGGGAGAACCCAACAATTTTGGGAAATTAGAGCGGAGACTCACTTAGCCAAATGCTTAGAGTAGTTTACGCATAGATAAGATGTTTATTACAACCAATCAAAAAAGTGCCCAAGGAATGCACAGTTTTGGAACAAACAGAAGGACAATAATTTTTGGTATATTCCAGAAAAGGGGAGTAAGATGTTCCACGCGATGTGAAACCTTGAGCATGGGTATGGATGTTGAATGAGGCATAGTGAAGTTGTCTCTAGGTACACCATTTAGGGATGGAAAAGGTTGATCCAAGGTTATCAACCATTATTTTTGTAATTTTGATGGTTTAAGTGATGGGATAAATGCGCAGATTGGTAAAATGCATAATTGGGTTATCCAAAATCGTGGAGAGGTCAGGATTTTCCTTCGGGTTCGTAGAATGAAATGACCATAACGGAATAATTTTTATTTTTAGAGTGGGTTATACTATTGGGAAATATGTCCAACATTTCATTTGAAGAGGAGAAGTACAACAGAACAAGGTGCCATCCAATATTGTTGTGAATTAGGATGAGACTTTGCAGTCCCACCTCTGATAGTAAATGTCAGGAGGTGATGTGGACGGAGTTGCACTTTGTGCTAAACGTATCACCCATAAGTCGATGGGTAGACGGGAGGTGACTAAGATGTAGGAGAAATTGAGAAATGCGTATTATAGATTTTTGGGTACTTGGAAGTATTAATTACCACATTCAGAGTTGCATGTGATACTTTGTAGAGGTTTGTTATCTGCGTGATGCCTTCTAAGATTTTATACATATATTTTGTCATCCACCCTTTAGGTTGGTAAGAGGTGGGGAATCATAAGCTTTTTGGACCCGGAGTGATTTATGGTCCATCGGTAAGGATTGAGTTAATCCATGATTTTTTTTGTATAGTTCAGAAACGTAATGAAAGTTACGTCACCGTGAGAAAAATGTTTGAAGTTTAACATGAGTAGTTAGGAATTATTGCAGGTATCTACCCTGAAGGGAGCCATGTGTTTGACAATAAGGTAATAAGAACCCATAAAGGTGGGGCCTTTTCTAACATAGATATATTAGATCCGATGGAGTATAGGTTCGTATTTTGAGGCACTCTATGGATGGAGACCATCGAGTTGGAGATTGATAACCAGGTCCTGGTACATGTGTCTCCTATGAAGGACGTCGTGATGTTCGGCAAGATAGATGAGCTAGGGAAGAGGTATGTGGGACCCTTTTTGATCATTGAGAGGGTAGGACCAATTGCGTACAGGCTGGGGTTACCGGAGCACTTACAGTGGATTCGCGATGTGTTTCACGTGTCATCGCTGAAGAAGTAGCGGAGTAGCAAGAGAGACTTTTGGCATGTTTTGTTAGAGGAGATTGACTTGCAACCAAATATCTCATATGAGGAGAGACGAGTGGCTATACTTAATCATAGTGAGCGTAAACTGCAGTCTAAGGTGGTACCCTTGGTTCGAGTCTAGTGGGGGCACCACAATATTGACGAGTCAACGTGGGAGCGGGAGGACGATATGTGAGAGAAGTATCCAAAGTTATTCACCGCAGGTACATCCTAATTTTGGGGACGGAATTCCTTTGTAAGGGAGAAAGTATGTAACACCCCGTATTTTTTAGTATTTATTATTTAATAATTCAGGTAATTTTAAATTACAAGTGTGTCGTAATTTAATTAAATTAATTATCATGTGTTAATTAAAATATTAACCGTGAGAGATAATAGTTAATATTTTTAGAATACAGTTACTAAATGAATAGTAAGTTATTAATTTTAGGTCTTAGCAAGTGATAGTGACGTGGCGGTATTTTTGCTCCATCGGTAGTCGGTATTGACTATAAAGGGTAGAGATATAAAGTTATTGTAGAGTAATTCAAATGGCGATTTTGAGGTCCAGATTGATTCTGAACAGGTCTAGATAGACGGAATAGTGTGTCTGGGGGTAGTAATTGGGTCCCGAGACCTTTTAAGACATAATCGGGCCCACAAGGGGGTGTTCGGATCATTTGGGCTTGAAACATTGCCTAATTTCGGGATTGGAAGCTTTTAACTTAAGTCTAATCAATTGGGGCAACAGTTAATTATATTCTAAAACCTAGAACTCGAGAGAAGGGAAGAGGAAGAAAGTGAGGAGCATTTGGGAGCCAAATTAAAAAGGAATTGTGTGTGTTCTTCATCAATTCATCTACTACAAAATGTAATCAGACCCTACGAATCTAATCAGGCAAGTAGTTAACTTGCTTTCAATCTAAATTGCAGAAATTTTGTATTCATATCATAGTGAGTGTGATAAAAATCCATTTTGGGGGTGGGTTGTCACATAAAAATGGGTTTTGGATAATTGGAGCATTGTGTGTGGATTTAATACTCAATTAGTGATGGAATAATATCAATCTTTGTTGGGGTCATGTTATATTCGAAATCCAGATGTTAGGTACAATTAATTAATGATTATGAAATCGAATCTAGGTTGAGAATTGGATGAACCGTAATAAACACAAATCGAGAAATATCGGGGAAGGTTAGAATTTTATGATGTTTAGAGATCATGATGATGATTAAAACTTGTTTATGGATGAAATAAACATGGAATATTAACTGGTTGAAGTTTGGGTTGGAATCGAAGTTCGGAGGTTTAACAATAGTAGAAAACAACTTTGGAGAAGATGACTTGGATCTGATCAATCAATCGATCGGTGGGATTCATCGAACGATCGATGATCCCTGCATTTTGACAATTTTTCCTATTTAATTATATAGGTTAATTTTCTTTAAAAATTATTTGAGGATTATTTATTTAGTGAAAAATGAATATGGGGCCTATCTCCTAGCAATTGTAGATGGACGTAATTGGGCTTAGGAAGGTGAGAAAAAGGCGTGTCGCATAATTAATGAATTAAGCGAAATAAATTCATAAAGGTTTAATTACAGGATGGTTGGGGGAGTCCGGGTATATTAGCGAGTGAAGCTACGTTAAATTATTTAATCAGTGTGAAATTAAATCAAATAAGAGTCGGGATATATATATATATATATATATATATATATATATATATATATGATTTATAGATATTGGTGTGAATGATATTTATAGGAATACGTGCCCCTCTAGTGCTATCATAGAAGGTTGCGCGATGTGAGTGAATCCCCTGGTTAGTGAATGCAAGAAGAGTATAGTCCCAGGTCATATCGCCTAATATTTTATTGTGTGATTTATGTTCTGAGGTGAAACTCTTTAGATATGATTCGGTCACACTCTCGGGGGGGGGGGGGGGGGGGATATTACCAACTCCACTATGTTTGCGATGTTATTACTCAAGTTCGTATGAGTGAGTCCGACTTGAGGTAACCAGGTTAGAGTGAGCATACTTGGGATATGATAGCATTTTAGAGAAAACATTCATTGAGTTATTACTCGGGAAGGATGAATATTATACGCGACATGTGTGTGAATGTTGTAGTATACTAGTACGTATATAATATGAATAGATAATTATATACGGGATTTATACATAAGTGTGATTGTATTTATTATATAACTAGTGTGAAAGTTATATGATTGAAAAGGGGATTCATATATAACTAGTGTGAATGTGATATGATTTAATATGGTTGAACTGATTAATAAGTTAATGAGTAGATAACTTAATAATTAAAATAATAATACTCGGGTTAGAGTAGTGCGATAGAAAGAGGTATAACAAGGCTAGTTAGGTGGGGCGGAGTAACTAGTGAGGTTAGAAGACAAGCGTTAGGTGTGCACATTAGATGAGCGGTGAGTTATATCTCAAGAGAGCGCGACACCAGCTTAAATATGAAAAGTGTTCATGCATATTTAATTAATTACAATTTAACTGTTTGCTAAATATTTTCAAAATGTTTTACTTGGGCTCTGCCTGTGTCAAAAACGTTTTTCAAAACATTTTAGGTGTCCAGCCACAGGGACGCCCAACTTGAGGATTCTATCCAGGGATGCGTACCTGCAGCTCGTGTGGAAGTTGCAGGACATTGCTATAGATGCCTCATTTATTTATTCTTAGTGTAGGAACTCTATTCAATATTCATTTGGGCATATCTCCCTTCAGATTATTTCATCATTTCAAATTGGTTATTAGACTTTTTGGAGTCTATTTTTATATCAGATTTATTGTTTGATTTTATTGTTGAGTCGATGGTTTATTCAGTTTATTTATTTATATATCTGTCATGTGTTGATTTTAGATTTTATTTGTATGGTTGGTTTAATTATTATTTATTTTCTCAAGTTGTTAATTAATGAAAGATAAAATTTGGCACTAATCTATTTAATTACTAGGTGGTTAGTAACTTTAAAATGATTTCGACAGTGATGTTAAGAATGAGCCATATGAGATCAATGTTTTATTTTAGTAGAAGGTTGGCTAACTGGTATTTTAATAGGCAAGGTGTCACATAAATACAAGTACTTTATAATAAACAAAAACATATATTCAAGCCTAAATAAATATCAAAGAAAAATACTCACATTGTAATAAAGTATGGCTTGAATGTTCAAACTTAGGTTTTGCACAAATTGTTTCTAATAATATCAAAGTCATACGTATAAATACAACAATTTTACAAAAAGCACACACGTAAATTCAAGTACTACACACACAAACACACACACACACACACACACACACACACACACACACATATATATATATATATATAATCATACATTTCGAGTGAATGAAAATGGGGAATTTTGACCCAGGAGAACGAGAGAGAGCCGGGTTGATTCAGAAAGGGAAGGGTAAATGAAAAGGTGGGGGAGGGTTTTAAGTGGATTGTCCCCCGATAGAAATGTCACGGGCCTTAACCGTGGCAAGACCATGATAAAAAAATCGCAGCCTTGTCACGGTCCTTGACTAGACCCGCGTGTTTTTTTGTCACATTTTTTTACCGCGGCAACACATAGGTGGAAAAGTGACACAAAAATGCACTAATGGTATAGTGTTGTGCACTTTTTAATTATGTTTCCTTTTTTGTTTTTAAAATTTTTCAATGTTGAAAAGGTGTTAATTAAGTTTAAAAGGGTGCAATGTGTCAAACTCTTATTTGACAAAATAGCATTTTTTGCCACATAATATATCTAGATGTCAATTACATTTGGTAAACATAGATGTAATGGCATGTCTAATTGAAGAGAAAGTTTAGGGTCAACAATACAACTTTTAAATCATTGGATCAAAAATTGAAAATCATCCCAAACTTCAGGGTTAATATTATTTTTCCCACTAATTTATCTTTCCTTCTTTTGTATCTTAATTTTAGAGTATATATATATATATATATATATATATATATATATATATATATATATATATATATATATATATATATATATATATATATATATATATATATATACCTATATAATAAAGGAGGAGGGTGTATACAAAACCTATATAAACAGGTTTTGTATCTAACTATTTGGTCTTTATCAAGTGATGGTTCAGATTAAATTGGAGGGGTTTGAATCCAATGACCTACAATCTACCAACGATTGATCCTTGTAAACTTTGGGACTCACAACTACTTTCTTCACCCACTCCCCTCACCACTCCTCAAACCCAACGCCCCTCTCTCTCGGCAATAACTCCCCAAGCACAGAGCCCCCCCCCCCCCCTCTCTCTCTCTCTCTCACTGTAAAGACTCCAATCTTTTGGTTCCGATGGCTTTTTTTACGGTTCTCTACTTCAATCACTGTAAAGTGTGATATGCGTGCATTTCTCTCTCTATCTCAGATCTATTGACTGAAGGTTGGCGTAATTTACTATTTTACTGTTAGCTTAATTTATTATTTTATTGAATATAGTTTCCATGTAAGGAGAAGATCTTATTTCGGTGTGTTCAAGAAATAAATGTGGTCTTTCTCTCTCTCACCATATCGTGCAAAGGGCAGAGATTTGCTCTCAAGCACTCAAGACAACGGCTTTACCAGAAATTGAAAGTACTCCTCAAACCCTCAAGATAGCGGCTTCATCAGGTTTAATTAAATAGTGGGTGGGTGGGATTGAACATGTGCCTTGGATTGAACGGGGTTGTGGATTCAACATGATCCTTCCACCATCCATCTTGAAATTGGGTATTCAACCGGATGGTACAATCACAGACAAAACCCAGCGCCTCTCTCTCTCCTGATGAAGCCGCCACTATCACAGACAAAACATATCTTTACTAAGGTGTTTTTGCACACTCTAATAATATACTCTAATAATATATTTCAGTTCTTCATGTTTTCATAGTTGCAGTAGAGAGAGACATGATTTTGGGACAACCTTAGAAATCTTTGCTGCCCATGTCCTCTCCTTTTGGGCTTTGCCTTTTGATTAAGTTCTTTTTGAATTTAGTCTATATTTAGGAATCATGCAGATCTGATTTTTTTTAGGGAAAGTTTTTTCAGATCCATTTTTGTTTTTTGATTGATTGATTCATTTTTTATTTTTACCTCTGTGTACATAGCGTTCATTGATGGCCGGGTCCTCACGGTCAAGTTTTACGGTTGTTGCAGTGACTGAGATCGTAAACGGAGGAGTGACGGGATGGGAGGGCAGGAATGGGAAAGCAGAGGTGGACGAGAGCGGTGAGGAGAGGAGTTTGAAATCATTTTAGCAAGGGAGTGGCGTCACCCATATGTTTTGTCTGTGATAACGGTGAGGAGAGGAGATTGAAACATAGCATATGTTTTGTATGTGATAGTGGCGTCAGTACCCAGAAAGCAAACGACATGGATTCTTACGAAACATGTATGACGCACAAATTTGGAGAGAGATGGTTTTTGATTGTTTCTTTTATCTCTAATTTTTTACGCTACTTTTTCAAATGGGTTTTGATTTTTGGAGAGCGACGTGTTTCTTTTATCTCCCAGTTTATCTCTAATTTTTTACTCTACTTTTTCAAGGAAGAGTAAATGTTCACTGTGGACCAAGCACCAAGTTGCAGTTACATATTCTTCATCAAACAATCTTGGCTTACAAACTGACCAACTCACCCACACCAGTTATTTGGTAACGTACCCTTTCGATTTTGAATTTTTGTTGGAGCTGACTTGCCGCTTCCGATTAGTTCTGATAAGGATTTTTATTTTTTATTTTTGATTTTTTACTTCATCTTCAAAACATTATGATATGTTCTTATTCACCAAGTCAAACTCTACCCATAATCCTAATTTTTTTTGGTTGATTTTGTGCATTTTTATGTCAATGCTCCAGGATTTTTGTTTTTGGCTAATTGTCCTGCATAAAGATTTCTTAAGAAGTCATGTTCTTGGATTTTTTATTTTCATACATGTATTTATGGGTTCAAGTATATCTAACATTTGTCTTTTTTTCTTCTTTGTTGCAAAAGTACTTTATTAAGAAACTAATTTGTAATTATTTAACATTGTTTTCTCACCCACAATTTAAATATAGTTGAGTTAATTATTTTTTTTGTATCGGCGGTCCTTATTTATTTAGGGGTATTTTACTTCAAGGAAAAAGAAAAAAAAAAGAAGAATAAAAAGAATAAATAATATGGAAATAGGTGGAAATAAATTAGTATGAAGATTTTTTATGCATTTTTCATGTGATTTGCCCTAAGATCAAATATAAACTCAACTTAAAATTAAAAAGTGATTGTTAACATAAAATTAAAAATAATGTTCCCTATCAAATATTCAGCATGTACACATTTTATTTGATTTTGTAGATCACACAAAATTATGTTCACGTCCTTAAAAGGTTTTATACACATGTTGTTCAAGTTTGTACACTAATGTTTTAGTTGGTTTACATCCTCAATTTTTGTTGATATAACTATTCTTATTTGTTTTATGTTAAATTTAGTTTTTTTGGGTACTTTGTTGGATCCTTTCAATTTTTTATTAACTTTATTTTTTCTTTATTTATTTATAGATAATACTTACCACAAAAACTGAATATATTCACTTATCTGTGTCTCTTAGTTCCAAAACAGGTGTAAGACTCGTGTTCTCTATACAAGTGCAAGGATGGACAAGCTAACGACTGTTGGGTCATTTTTTATTTCTTTTTTTTATCTCTTCATTTCATTGAGTATTTGTATTTATTTCTTGGTTCCAAAACAGATGCAAGACTCATGTTTGAGAGATATGTCATGAATTTTTGTGTGGGGTCTCTACCGTATCAGCTTTTGAGTTTTATCCATGAAAATATGAAAACTATTCATCCTATTTTCCAATACTAGATATTTTGAACATCCTCGGTTTAATTTACGAAATACTTAAAACATAGAAATAGTTTACTTTAAGAAGAGAATGGCCTCACAACAAAATCATGTCCTTTTGTTTTCTTGATCTTCGTTTTTTATCTTTATCTTTTGTAAATTATAGCATATACAACAAGAACTATATAGCTGTAAAAAAATCATCTACACAAACAAGTGATAGAACTTTATCTTTAATCTTTACCTAACCTAAATATACAGTAGCATCTTTCCTTAAAAATAGAAAGGTTTAGATATAGTTTCTTTTTAATTTTAATTATTTTTTTTTATAGGTGACCAAGTGATTGAAAACCAAATGTCTTCACAATTTTGTAAAATATATCTAATAGTCTTTTCCAGTACAGTACCTCTGGTAACTTGGTGCAGTACGTTGTACACTTCACAGGGCATAGACATGCTACAACAGGTAGCTTGGTAGAGTATGTAGGTTTGGTAGAGTAGCTTGGTACAGTACATTTCCAGTACCTCTGGTATCATGGTAGAGTACGTAGGTCTCCTACCTGTTAGTTTGCTACCTGCTACAACAGGTAGCTTGGTACAGTATAGGCTAGGGGTAGCTATCATAGCTTGGTGCAGTTGGCTAGAGTGGCTAGCGTAGACAACGTATATGGGTCTCACACGCAACATCAGGCAGCAGAGAAATATAAAAAAAGAGTAGTTCTACAGTGATCGAATTTTTGACAGAATTTTAATGGACAAACTGACATGGCGGGGTTTTATTGGTTGGTTTCTAGGTTCCACTGGCGTGGACCCCAAAAACCAACCAATAAAATCCCGTCACATCATGTCCATCAAAATTCGGGCACAATAGCATTTTTGATAAAAAAAAAAAGTCGAGTTTCACATCAACTTTAATGAATGCTTTGGAGCTTCACGCAAACTATTCCAAATATTCTCCATGTTTCTTCTACATTATTTTATTTTATATTTTTTCATTTTGTCAATATTTCAGTTTGTGTCATGTGACTATCTCAATTTGTAGCTCAGTTATGTTGTTGTATATATCCACAATTTGTGGCTCAATGATCCTAACTTTTTTGAGTTCTTCATGTATGTCGTTATGTGTGGTGGTAGGAAGAAAATAGAGACACAAATAATGAGTAAATTTCAATTTGTGTATAACTGTCTTAACATTCTTGAGCCAAACCGTAGCCAATTTGTGGTATTTGGTTGGTGCGGATGATACTTTTTGACCTCATATTGGTTTAATATTTGCTACCTCAACTGTTATGCAACTGTTAACTCACTTAATTAACGGGAAGATAAAAAAATTTCAATTAGTGTTTATTTTCCTTTAAATTGGAACTGAAATTCTTTTAAAGTCGATTCATGTGTAAAACTGGACCAATTGCATTGTTTACTTCTCTTTTATTTTAGAATTTTTATTGTTTAATCATGTATTCATTTGTTATTTATGTAAATTTAATAATTCAGGATACTTGAGCTAGATACTCGATCAAATCATATCTAAGATTATACTATGCGTAAAAACTAAATAATTAAGCATGTTAATTGAAATGGCCTATTGCTAAATTTTATTTATGATAGCTTGGTAATTGAAATTAAGACATATTTTTAGTTATAGATAATTTATTAAATATTTTGAAAATACCCATTTTAATATTTTTCTCCTTATTTTAAATTATTATTAAACTAAAATGTCTTTTTACATTGGCACCTTTTGGCACAACTATTTTATATGGCTTGGGTCGCTTTGACAACTTCAGTTACTCTTCCTTTATGTTGTCGTCAATGACTCAGGGGCAACCTTTATGTTTTACTGTACTAGATCATTACGGGGTTCGAAGGAAAATTAATTTACGAAAGTAAGTTCATGTATTTATGTCATTGCCACAAATTGGGTTAAATTGATGATAATTGTTTAAATTCTTTACAATTATGTGTTAAAAATAAATTTTCCCCTAAATTATACACGTTTGAGTTGTGGCGCTAAGTAATTGAGTCACTGTACCATGATTATGACATAGGTTATTTATCAGAACCATTGGATTATTTTAGCGTCTTTCCTATTGTGTCATCGTGTTTTGTCTAAATTTATAAGTATTTATTTAATCGTTAAAATAAATAAGTTTGAGAAATATCGGCTCAATGATAAAAAAATTAATTAGAATTTTTTACTATGTCTCAGAGATACCGGATCAAATACTCGGAAACAAATTTATCACCATGCCATCGGCACGGGTACACCCTAGTATATATATATATACAGTCTTGCTCTTGTGCTAGCTAGTCCTCATTTTAAGATTGCAAACCGGACACGTGTCACCTAACGGTGTGCCTAGAAATTATCGCCTAAATTATAGGCACTCTCTCTCTCTTTTCTGCGCTCACCGCCAGGTGATATATGTCTGGTACGCACTCCTAAAATGCAGATTGATCCGCAAAAGAGCAGGAATATATATATATAATATAAATTAGGAAACTTATGTATGTCATAAGATGAAAAGATGATGTCATCTAGATAAGTTTTTCTTGCACTACCAATTTTATCCTTCAAATATTTAGTTTCCCCCTCTTTTGACACACTCTAATATATTTTTCCCTTCTCTTCAAAATTCAAAAATGGGGGTACAATAGTATTTGCACCATTCTCATACTTTACTCCCCATTTTCCCTCCTCGTCTTCTCATTTTTGTCCCTCACTTTACTCTCTCCCTCCCTCTTTCCCGTTGTCTTGTACGATGAAATCTCACAACACAAAATGTCCCCTCCCTCATTCTCTCCATTTCTCATTTTTGTTCCTCTTTCTCTTCTTCTCTCTAACGCATACTCGAACATGTAATCTCCCTCCATCACACACCCACGCCCACTTTTTTTGGTCATTTATTTTGTTGGTCTAAAAACATGAGGCAATTTCGATTAAGATCTACTGATAAATTTAGGGCTTTTTTTAATTTATTTTTCTTAAGATCTACATGTATTTTTTTGTCTGAAAACATGAGGCGATTTTTGTTGGTCTGAAAATATGGGGCGATTTACATGTATGTTAATCTTTATGTTTATGTTTTGGGATCTACGTATTCTTTGTGTTTTGTTATTTCGGATTGCAGGGGAGCTGATTATACTTGAACACCCTAAACAGGTATGCTCCTTTTCTTTCTTAGTTTGTGTCTATAATTATAGATTGTAGGTTTTTTTTGTACTTTTATATTTTGGTTAAGATCGATTTCGAGATTATTTACATGTATGTTTATGTTTATTATTTGAAAACAGATCGGAAACCATGTTAAGCATCTATGTCTATTTTATATAACAGATCTGAAACCATGTTAAGCATCTATGTCTATTTTATATACCTGTAAATATGTGTAAACCATGTTAAGCATCTATGTCTATTTTATATAACAGATCTGAAACCATGTTAAGCATCTATGTCTATTTTATATAACAGATCTGAAACCATGTTAAGCATCTATGTCTATTTTATATACATGTAAATATGTGTAATCTATTTCATAAACATTAACATACATGTAAATATGTGTAATGTCTATCTCTTAACAATAAACAAACAAGTAAATCGATATTAGTCGTGTTCTGCAACGCTTTTAGTATAGTACTATTGAAATTACATCCATGCCATCGACACGGGTTTGATACATATTGCATTTGGTATATGTTTTTATAAATGTCCGAATGAATTTTGCATGGTATATGTTTGGATAAATGTCCGAATTTTGCGTGGTAAAAGTTTGAATTTTGTAACGGTTTGTTGAATTTGTTGGGTTGGAGGTTATAGCAACTTAGTACTCTAATATTTTTTTCTATTTTCGTGTCGTAAATCTGCAATTAATATTAGAAAATGCCCAAATGTACTCAAAGGGAATATGCATCCATGATGTTTTGCTGTATATTTGTTCCGTCAACTATTTCATCTGCACATAATGTGTGTTAATTGATATGTAGGGGGAGATTGAGAATATGGGAGGTGATTTGAATGCCTACACCTCCATAGAACAGACTACCTATTATGTCATTCTTAGGGAAATGGAGGAGGAACTCATTTTTTTTTTAAATCAACTTCGCTAATTTTTGGTCAATTCTTCACATATATTCATAGTTGTTTATCAGTATCATTTTTCTTTTTGGATGACCAAATTACAAAATCATGGTGTATCCTTAAAAAAATGATGTTTTCAAATAGGACCGAATAACGAGACGTGCCATTACTGATCTAGTTGGTTTGGCAGCAAAACACATGGAACACCTGCCATAGAGCTCGCTGTAATGGTTCGGTTGGTTTTTCTTCCGGTAAGACAGACCCGGACTGATCAGTAAATGCCTCTTGTATTGGGTAAACATTCCAAGCCTCTTGCAGTGTATATATTTTGTTGTTCCGTGTGTTTGGATCTTCTTAGTTCCTTTCCATGGTTAGAACCTTTTTTTCGGAGTTTGATTTATGTTGTATATATATATATATAATAAAGTAGGAAACTTATGTATGTCATAAGATTTAAAGATGATGTTATCTAGATAAGTTTTTCTTGCACTACCAATTTTATCCTTCAAATATTTAGTTTCCCCCTATTTTGACACACTCTAATTTATGTCCCCCTTCTCTTTAAAATTCAAAAATGGGGGTACAATAGTATTTGCACCATTCTCATACTTTACTTACCATTTCCCCTCCCCATCTTCTCATTTTTATCCCTCACTTTACTCTCTCCCTCCCTCTTTCCCTTTGTGTCGTACGATGAAATCTGGCAACACAAAATGTCCCCTCCCTCATTCTCCCCTTTTCTCATTTTTGTTCCTCTTGCTCCTCCTCTCTCTAACACATACTCGAACATGTAATCTCCCTCCCTCCCTCCCTCCCTCCCTCCCTCACACACACACACACACACACACTTTTTTTGGTCATTTATTTTGTGGGTCTGAAAACATGAGGCGATTTCGATTAAGATCTACTGATAAATTTAGGGCTTTTTATTTTTATTTTGCTTAAGATATACATGTATTTTTTTGTCTGAAAACATGAGGCGATTTTTGTTGGTCAGAAAATATGGGGAGATTTACATGTATGTTAATCTTTATGTTTATGTTTTGGGATTTACTTATTCTTTGCGTTTTGTTATTTTGGTTTGCAGGGGAGCTGATTATACTTGAACACCCTAAATAGGTATGCTCCTTTTCTTTCTTAATTTGTGTCTATATTTATAGATTGTAGTTTTTTTTTGTACATTTATATTTTGGTTAAGATCTATTTCGAGATTATTTACATGTATGTTTATGTTTATTATTTGAAAACAGGTCTGAAACCATGTTAAGCCTCTATGTCTATTTTATATAACATATCTGAAACCATATTAAGCATCTACGTCTATTTTATATACATGTAAATATGTGTAATCTATTTCATAAACATTAACATACATGTAAATATGTGTAATGTCTATCTCTTAAACGTAAACAAACAAGTAAATCGAGATTAATCGTGTTTTGCAACACTTTTAGTATAGTACTATTGAAATTACATCCATGTCGTTGACACGGGTGTGATACATATTGCATTTGATATATGTTTTTATAGATGTCCGAATGAATTTTGCATGGTATATGTTTGGATAAATGTCCGAATTTTGCATGGTATATGTTTGAATTTTGTAACGGTTTGTTGAATTTGTTGGGTTGGAGGTTATAGCAACTTAGTACTCTAATATTTTTTTCTATTTTCGTGTCGTAAATCTGCAATTAATATTATAAAATGCCCAAATGTACTCAAAGGGAATATGCATCCATGATGTTTTACTGTATATTTGTTCCGTCAACTATTTCATCCGCACATAATGTGTGTTAATTGATATGTAGGGGGGGATTGAGAATATGGGAGGTCATTTGAATGCCTACACCTCCATAGAACAGACTACCTATTATGTCATTCTTAGGGAAATGGAGGAGGAACTCATTTTTTTTTTAAATCAACTTCGCTAATTTTTGGTCAATTCTTCACATATATTCATAGTTGTTTATCAGTATCATTTTTCTTTTTGGAAGACCAAATTACAAAATCATGGTGTATCCTTAAAAAATGATGTTTTCAAATAGGACCGAATAACGAGACGTGCCATTACTGATCCAGTTGGTTTGGTAGAAAAACACATGGAACACCTGCCATGGAGCTCGCTGTAATGGTTCGGTTGGTTTGTCTGCCGGTAAGACAGACCCGGACTGATCAGTAAAAGCCTCTCGCATTGGGTAGACATTCCAAGCCTCTTGCAATATATATATTTTGGTGTTCCATGTGTTTGTATCTTCTTAGTTCCTTTCCATGGTTTGAAACTTTTTTCGGAGTTTGATTTATGTGGTTTGTATATATATATATATATATATATATATATATATATATATATATATATATATATATATATATATATATATATATATATATAAAATAAAGTAGGAAACTTATGCATGTCATAAGATGAAAAAATGATCTTATCTAGATAAGTTTTTCTTGCACTACCAATTTTACCCTTCAAATATTTAGTTTCCCCCTCTTTTGACACACTCTAATTTATGTCCCCCTTCTCTTTAAAATTCAAAAATGGGGGTACAATAGTATTTTCACCATTCTCATACTTTACTCCCCATTTCCCCTCCCCGTCTTCTCATTTTTGTCCCTCACTTTACTTTCTCCCTCCCTCTTTCCCTTTGTGTTGTACAATGAAATCTCGCAACACAAAATGTACCCTCCCTCATTCTCTCATTTTCTCATTTTTGTTCCTCTTGCTCTTCCTCTCTCTAACACATACTCGAACATGTAATCTCCCTCCTTCACACACGCACACACAAACACACTTTTTTTTGTCATTTATTTTGTTGGTCTTAAAACATGAGGTGATTTCGATTAAGATCTATTGATAAATTTAGGGCTTTTTTATTTTTATTTTGCTTTAAGATCTACATGTATTTTTTTGTCTAAAAACATGAGGCGATTTTTGTTGGTCTGAAAATATGGGGTGATTTACACGTATGATAATCTTTATGTTTATGTTTTCGGATCTACTTATTCTTTGTGTTTTGTTATTTTGGTTTGCAGGAGATATGATTATAATTGAACAACCAAAATAGGTATGATCCTTTTCTTTCTAAGTTTGTGTCTATATCTATAGATTGTAGGTTTGTTTTGTACATTTATATTTTGGTTAAGATCTATTTCGAGATTATTTACATGTATGTTTATGTTTATTATTTGAAAACAGATCTGAAACCATGTTAAGCATCTATGTCTATTTTATATAACAGACCTGAAACCAAGTTAAGCATTTATGTCTATTTTATATACATGTAAATATGTGTAATCTATTTCATAAACATTAACATACATGTAAATATGTGTAATGTCTATCTCTTAAACATAAACAAACAAGTCAATCGAGATTAGTCGTGTTTTGCAAAGCTTTTAGTACAGTACTATTGAAATTACATCCATTTCGTCGACACGGGTTTGATACATGTTGCATTTGGTATATGTTTTTATAATTGTCCGAATGAATTTTGCATGGTATATGTTTGGATAAATGTCCGAATTTTGCATGGTATATGTTTGAATTTTGTAACGATTTTTGAATTTGTTGGGTTGGAGATTATAGCAACTTAGTACTCTCATATTTTTTTCAATTTTCGTGTCGTAAATTTGCAATTAATATTAGAAAGTGCCCAAATGTACTCAATAGGAATATGCATCCATGATGTTTTACTGTATATTTGTTCCCTCAACTATTTCATCCTCACATAATGTGTGTTTATTGATATGTAGGGGGAGATTGAGAATATGGGAGGTCATTTGAATGCCTACACCTCCATAGAAAAGACTACCTATTATGTCATTCTCAGGGAAACGGAGGACGTACACATTTTTTTTTAAATCAACTTCGTTAATTTTTGGTCAATTCTTCTCATATATTCACAGTTGTTTATCAGTATCATTTTTCTTTTTGGATGACCAAATTACAAAATCATGGTGTATCCTTAAAAAATGATGTTTTCAAATAGGATCGAATTACGAGACGTGCCACTACTGATCCAGTTGGTTTGGCTATAAAACTCATGGAACACCTGCCATGGAGCTCGTTGTAATGGTCCGGTTGGTTTGTCTGTGGGTAAGACAGACCCGGACTGATCAGTAAAGGCCTCTCGCATTGGGTAGACATTCCAAGCCTCTTGCAATGTATATATTTTGTTGTTCCATGGGTTTGGATCTTCTTAGTTCCTTTCCATGGTTTGAACCTTTTTTTCGGAGTTTGATTTATGTAGTTTGTATATATATATATATATATATATAATAAATTAGGAAACTTATGTATGTCATAAGATGAAAAGATGATGTCATCTAGATAATTTTTTCTTGCACTACCAATTTTACCCTTCAAATATTTTTTTCTCCCTCTTTTGACACACTCTAATTTATTTTCCCATTCTCTTCAAAATTCAAAAATGGGGGTATAATAGTATTTGCACCATTCTCATACTTTACTCCCCATTTCCCCTCCCCATCTTCTCATTTTTGTCCCTCACTTTACTCTCTCCCTCCCTCTTTCCTGTTGTGTTGTACGATGAAATCTCGCAAACCAAAATGTCCCCTCCCTCATTCTCTCCTTTTCTCATTTTTGTTCCTCTTTCTCTTCCTCTCTCTAATGCATACTCGAACATGTAATCTCCCTCCCTCACACACACACACACACATTTTTTGGTCATTCATTTTGTTGGTCTGAAAACATGAGGCGATTTCGATTAAGATCTACTGATAAATTTAGGGCTTTTTTATTTTTATTTTGCTTAAGATCTACATGTATTTTTTTGTCTGAAAACATGAGGCGATTTTTGCTGGTCTGAAAATGTGGGGGGATTTACATGTATGTTAATCTTTATGTTCATGTTTTGGGATCTACTTATTATTTGTGTTTTGTTATTTTGGATTGCAGGGGAGCTGATTATACTTGAACACCCTAAATAGGTAGTCTCCTTTTCTTTCTTAGTTTGTGTCTATAATTATAGATTGTAGGTTTTTTTTGTACATTTATATTTTGGTTAAGATCTATTTCGAGATTATTTACATGTATGTTTATGTTTATTATTTGAAAACAGATCTGAAATCATGTTAAGCATCTATGTCTATTTTATATAACAGAACTAAAACCATGTTAAGCATCTATGTCTATTCTATATACATGTGAATATGTGTAATCTATTTCATAAACATTAACATACATGTAAATATGTGTAATGTCTATCTCTTAAACATAAACAAACAAGTAAATCGATATTAGTCGTTTTTTGCAACGCTTTTCATATAGTACTATTGAAATTACATCCATGCCGTCGACACGGGTTTGATACATATTGCATTTGGTATATGTTTTTATAAATGTACGAATGAATTTTGCATGGTATATGTTTGGATAAATGTCCGAATTTTGCATGGTATATGTTTGAATTTTGTAACGGTTTGTTGAATTTGTTGGGTTGGAGGTTATAGCAACTTAGTACTCTCATATTTTTTTCTATTTCCGTGTCGTAAATCTGCAATTAATATTAGAAAATGCCCAAATGTACTCAATGGGAATATGCATCCATGATGCTTTTCTGTATATTTGTTCCCTCAACTATTTCATCCGCACATAATGTGTGTTGATTGATATGTAGGGGGAGATTGAGAATATGGGAGGTCATTTGAATGCCTACACCTCCATAGAACAGACTACCTATTATGTCATTCTCAGGGAAATGGAGGAGGAACTTGTTTTTTTTAAATCAACTTCGCTAATTTTTGGTCAATTCTTCACATATATTCATAGTTGTTTATCAGTATCATTTTTCTTTTTGGATGACCAAATTAAAAAATCATGGTGTATCCTTAAAAAATGATGTTTTCAAATAGGACCGAATAACGAGACGTTCCACTACCGATCCAGTTGGTTTGGCTGCAAAACACATGGAACACCTGCCTTGGAGCTCGCTGTACTGATCTGGTTGGTTTGGCTGTCGGTAAGACAGACCCGGACTGATCAGTAAATGCCTCTTGTATTGGGTAAACATTCCAAGCCTCTTGTAGTGTATATATTTTGTTGTTCCATGTGTTTGATCTTCTTAGTTCCTTTCCATGGTTTGAACCTTTTTTCGAAGTTTGATATATGTTGTTTGTACATTGTTTGTTTTTGTAGATCTGAATGTTTGTATGGAATTTAGGGCATTAAATTAATTGGCAATGATGTTTGGTGACCATCCTGATGATTTTGTTTTACAGTGTTTTAAAGTGGTATGAGGTTTAAAGCTGTTAAATATAGTTTTGAACGCGTGGTGTATGTTCATCCTTAAGTCCCTTTTATTTATAGCTATTTTTAAACATCTTTTTAAATATATTGTTAGAATTTACACGGATATGTTACTTTCTTGAAATCTTGAAGCCCTTTTATGTGAGTTTTTTGTAGGAGGAATGGTACTTATCTACCACACATTCTTCACAAAATTCACTTTAATTCAAATATTAGGTTTCTCTAAGTGATTCTTGCAAATCTTTATCCCTGTTACCTTTGACAGATAAGGGCTTTGATTCCCTTTTATAAAGTTATTTTCAAGGTTTGATTCTCTAAATGTTATTATTTTCAAGGTATGATTCTCTGCTGGTTCTTTTTTGGTGCTACAGTTCTCTAAATTCCAGTCGAG
Source organism: Sambucus nigra (assembly GCA_949130495.1). Taxonomy (NCBI): domain Eukaryota; kingdom Viridiplantae; phylum Streptophyta; class Magnoliopsida; order Dipsacales; family Adoxaceae; genus Sambucus; species Sambucus nigra. The sequence continues at coordinate 406,748,609 of OX422224.1, forward strand.
GCAACAGTTCTTGATGTGCGGTTACATTTCAGTCAATTTGGCCATGTACAACGACATATGTAAGTCGCTGAACAAATGTATCATTTGTAATTGTTTACCGTAATCTTTAAGTAGCCGTTGAACGCAATTCATGTACAATGATATCTATCAGCTGAACAAATGTATGATGCCGAGTTGACACATTTCCACGACGCCTCTGTAAGTCGGCTTATAAGACCTACATTGAGATACAAGCCATATTAGAACCCGTAACGCGCAATTTCTTACCAAGTTTACATTTGTATTTGTTGGTTTTTTTTTTTTTCATTTACTACTATTGACTGAATTTGTTGGAATGATTCCTAACGAGTGTTTGTAAAAATTCCTAACGAGTGTTTGTAAAAATTCCCCAATTGCAAATTACACTCTGAACACTGAGAATCATATGATTTTCTTCTCAACGAGTGTTATTTTCGTACACTGTATATTGTTGCAATTTAATCAGAGTATATTGTTGCAATTTAATCAGAGTATACTGTATGTTAGTACTCTGTATATTGTCAATTATTTACACAACTATTTTTCTATTTGGCTATTAATTTTGGTTATATGCAATTGATTTGGTACATGAAATTGTATATGCTACCAATTCGAGATGTGGTGTTTGGTGTTTCATTGTAGATGGTTGACTGAAAAAGAGAATAGCTAAAAAAGGAAAGGGAATAACAGTTTGTATTCCTTCAGCAATCTCATGTTAGTTGGCAACACGGGAGCCTAATATTGGTGGTGTTACTGAGAATCTTCTTTATATAAATGTTGTAGTCCTATAACACATTTCCTTAAAATCTTAAAGCTTATCAGGTATATGATAATGTTGGTCTCTTTTGTCCTACAACAACATTAAAATATTAAACAGGTGAATGGAATACAAACATGAAATTTATTTACTTCTTAAGTTGAGCTTAAATTATTCGTAGTTAACTTTAAGCTCCATTAGACACAAATGATGACTTGGGGTCACTTAAGCTTATTCCAAAATGCTGTTATTATTTGATGTTGTATTTATTTATTTGTAGCAATTTCATTTTATAATAGTATTTGGTACAATTTAAGTAGCAGTGCATTTGTTTTACTCTGTTGACTTGGCCTTATTCTCTAAATAACTTAGCATTATTGTCAATTTTAGTTGCACTTATATATCATGGTTCTTCTGTTGTTTCCGGATATGCATATGAATTTTCTTATGACCTACTTTATGAATCTTATATGTAATTGTAATCGTAAGTCATAAGTTCAATTCTTTTCTTAGTATTTAATCTGTCCAATTCTGTTTCAAGTTATTAGTATGTTAAATCACAATCAATATTACAGAAATTCTTTGTTCGTGGTATCATTTGTAAACTGATTGTGTATATATTGAATCCATGGGAGATGTTTTGATAGATCTGGCTAACAGTTAATTCTTCTATCATCTTATAGGTTGTAAAAAATAAATGGATAATTAAAAGAGGTACAGGAGAAACCCGTGTCGAAATGAAAGAGGTAGCGAAGAAACCAAGGAGTGGAAACATGGACAGGGTCTTGGGAATTAAGGGCAGGGGATTACGACGCCATTGATGGACAAAAAGATGGATAGGAGATCTGAGGTGATTATCAATGTCAACGAGGCTAAGCAGTTCCAGAAGCATTCAGAGAAGAAGGTCAAGAGTGTTAGCCTCAATGGTCCGCCCACGCGCATTATACAGTGACTCGGGTCCTTATATTTGAGTAGCAGAACTAAACTTCCCAGCGTATAAAGCAGTTCTAATTTTAGTGCAGTTTGAGAGAGGAGCAGAAGCAACAAAAGCTCTTATATAGACATTTATGGTCGTTTCTTTGGGGGTCGGGTGGTTCATGCCTCTTTATACAAGGAGAGGTTCAATATGAATGAGTTGTCTCCAATGTCAGGTGAAATCCGTGGCTTCTTGATAGTGTTTGCTAAAAGTTTTATTTTCTTTTGAAATACTAGGCAATGATGGGAAACTTCTCTTTAGAACGTGAGAGTTTTTAATGGCAGTGTTGAAACATTTAAGCTTCAATATAAGCTTTGCTTTAATATGTTGAACCTGGGTTGTTGCTTTAAATTATGGTTGTGACTTTAAAATGGATAGCTTTGTCCGCCCTTCAAAGAAACAAAGAGAAGATACCACTAGGAAACACTTCCCAAAATCACCAAATGGCCTACTTTGCAAGACGGTGGTCATGTAAGCGATAATTATGGCAGGTTTTCGAGCAGGGCAGAGGTTCTAGTTTCTCCCGTGGTTGGGGTAGTGGTCATTTCTCCGAAGATGATGATATGGGAGGTGACTTTAGGCAGGTTAGGTGTGGTGGTAGCAGCAGAGGTGTTGGGGTAGTTGGTAACGGGGATCGAGAAGCAGTGGTGACAGTTGCATGCCAAATTTATATAGAATGTTATATAAAATGTGAATTTTTTATGTTTTAATTTTTAGTAGATCTATAATGCACCTATTGTTCTCTTTATATTATTTTAAATGTCTTTGAGATATTAAGACGCCATTCTTATTTAATTATTTATAACAACTTGATGTCATGGAAGTATGGTCCATGTATTCACAGTTGGTTTCTTTATGCAGCTAATGTAAAATGGTAAATTGCTTCTAATGTTAAAATGTATATGGGTGATTTAATGTCATGAACTATATTTACCCATCATATTTTTTTTATTTATGATTTCCCCTGGGACTTTACATTTGATTGAATGTTCTGTTTTTCCCAATCCATTCTCTATGCGATTGCTTCTACATTACCTTGGATAATTTCATGTTCTGAATGTTCTTACTTATTTCAAGGTGAAAATGTTAATGTTGAAGATTAAATGAGACGATCCATTACCCACATTAGCGATTATATTTCTACTTAGAGGGTATTTCAATCTGATGACATACTTATTATGGCATTCCTATTAGTTTTATATTAGTGGTGGGAGGGGGCCTACCAAATGAAGATTGATGATCATCACTTTTCCATCTATCAGTGGTGGGAGGGGGCAGGCAATCGTCCTTCTTGCCACTTCCCCAATGGTCAGGTTTAGCAGCAGTAGTCTACCTAGTGGAGGGTGGTTCAGACTCTTGAACCTTTGCACCTATTTTCCTGGTGATGGCGTTGCGGCAACGGTGGTGGCTGGTGCTGCAGGTGCAGCCTCAGAGGGACAAATTGAATGTGTGTGCGTATGTAAGAAACTTGGTATGTTTGGTACACCTACAATTGAATTTTTATAGTACACAAAAATTATGGATTGCGAAGATGATTTTGTAATTAACTGATCACTTGGTGTTGATGTAAAAAATTAGATTATATCTAATTATTTAATCACAGATAAAATTAAATGAGACAAAGAAATTTTAAAGTGGTTCAGCCTTATAAGAATGGACTACATCCACTATTTCTGTTATTGCTGACTTGTTTGGGAATTCTCGATTACAGGTTTAGTCAAGAAATTTCGGTCCCCCTCCAATGAGGATGATACAATGTATTTATAGCCCTCAGGCTGTACATGTGAAAGGGTAATACATTAATGACCCTTAAGCGTATACATCTGTATGATAATAATAAGAATTTAATGAGCAGTCGATTCGTTGGTTATCCAGCAATTAATGCTCTGTTCGAGGTGCAGCTCGGACCGCCTAAGCTGCTCGGTACTCATAAGTTGCTCGGTATACTGAAATTCCTAGGAGAACTCTTGTAGGTCGGAGCGTCTGAGTTGGTCGTGGAAGTAGAGCTCCTCGAATTCAAAGTGTTGTTCGGAAGTGCTTGTTATTGCCACGCAGATTGCCACTTGTCTCCACCTAATTGTTCCATGTCAGCAGACTAAATTTGGTATCAACAGAAGCCCCCAATGTTTCACAGTTCGAGATTTGAGGAGTGTGGAACATTCTTTCTCGAAATATTGCAGTTTTAAATGGTCTTCCTGATTTTTAGGAGTGTTTCCTTTGTATTTATTTTTTCCTCCAAATTCATAGAATCAGACTTTTTGAATTTTTATAACCGCCTCGATCTCCGCGCCCTTTTTGTCCCTTTAACCGCCGGTAGCGTAATCGTTTCTTTTTGTAATCATTAACTTTACCATTTCCCAAGGCAAGGTATTTAAGTGTTGCCAACAATCCCATCGTCTTCTACTTTTTAAAATTTGTATCTTTGAGTTTTCCATTATCTTTTTCTCTTGTGCGTTCATCCTTTTCATCGTTCGTTATCAACAGATCCACTCTTTTTCTGTAAGATCTTCTTCCTTCTTCTTCATTTCCTTTATTCATCATGGTTTACCTTGTTGAATCTCTTGATAAATTTCGCTCTGATTTTTCTATACCTTCGTGGGTTTTTCTGGAGGAACTTTCTGAACCTTCAGATTATTTCCGTTTGGCTGAGGGACATTGGTTCCCCAGTCTCTTTGTTGCTGAATGTGGATTTTCCTTTTCGCCAAATCCTTTATGTCTGGAATTCTGTCAATATTTTGACGTTGTTCCTACAAGAATAGCCCCCAATACATGAAGAATAGTTAATGGGGTTCATAGACTAAATCAAATTCATGGAACTCGCATAGGAATTCCAGAAATCATGTTTTTTTATAGATGGACAGTTGGTGATAATACTTTTTATTTAAAAACTAGATTTTTAAATAGGGCTTTAGTGGTCAATCTCCCGGATGCCAATAGGGACTACTTTGAGCACGGGGTTGTTATAAAAAATTGGCAACATGCTCCTTTAACTGGAGATGAAGTGTATCAGGGTCCCAGATGCCCTCCCTATGGCAATGGGATAAGTTATTTTAATTTCATTTTATTTTTGAAACTATACTTTCTTTGTGTTTGATAAAAGGTGTCACTGATATTTTCATGTTCATTTATTTGCAGTTGACAGCAAAAAAAAGTCTCCAAAAGAGACAGAAGTTAACATAAAGCATTTGAAACATATCTGGAGTCTGCATCAGACTGTTGCCGACGAGCATATTAGGTCAGCTTCATATTTACTGTAGTATAAGAGTTATACCTCTTCTTTTACTACTCGTCCGGTGATAAGTGAAGTAGAACCAGTACCAGCTTCTACAAGTTCTTCGCCTGAGTCACACATCCCTTTAAGTGAAAGGATGAAGAAAAGAAGACCTCCTACTCTCTTCGAGAAACCTACCTCTGTTGCTGGAGAGGCAAAGAGAAGTAAACATGATGTCCCAGAAGGGACAAAGAAAATTGATGCTCCTGTAAAGGTTGCCGAGAAGCCCCCAGTGGCTTCGAGCAAGGCTATTGCTCCAAGTGAGGTGATTGTCATATCACCGACCAAGAGTTCCTCCTTGGTTGAAACTATTCCTGTTCCCCCGAGGAAGCTGAAGGAGAGCTCCTCGGTCAATTTGGCTGAAACTCTCTCTCAGCCCCCAACTACTGGAACTGGGGTTCCTACTTTTGTTGCCCTGAGCTCTGCCCTGAGCTCGGTGAAGACTTGGATCATTCTCGAGATCCAAGGTATTGAAGAAAACCTTTCTCGGGACATGGTCACCACATTGGCTGCTCGCCATATTGCTTCTGTAAGTCTTATTGTCTTGAACTTTTCATTTCTCCCTTGTTATATCTGTCTCTGCACTGACTTGTAATTATTTTCTTTTTCCAGTTGGTGACCTATTTTAATACCATTTTGAAGAAAGATGAAGCTATTAAAGCTTTAAACTCCTCGTCTGGTGTAGAGGAAGCTCTGGTGGGCCTGACGCAGTCTCCGAAAGATTCTCGTCAGAAATATGATGATGATAAGGCTTCCTGGGAGAAGAAACTTGATTCCACCGAGCAGGATAGGAACCAAGCTGTTGAAGCCTCTAAAGGATTGGAGAAGAAAATAAAGTATTTAGAAGAGAAAAATAAATAGCTTGACAAGAAGCTCAGAAATGCTGGAGAGCTTGAGAATAAGCTCAAGGTTGCTAAGAAAGAATTGGGCCGACTTCGTGAAGTAGGTCGTCAAAAGGAAGAAGTGGAGAATAAGTTGAAGGCTGCCGAGGATCTTCTTTCCGAGAAGCTTTCCTCGGAGAAGGCAAAAAGGAAATTGGCTATAAAGAAGTCTTTCAGCGAGGGATGGGATAAGGGGTGGAACAAAAGTTTGGCTGCCATGATGTCACAGGTGGAATATGGCAGCCTTAAATACTTTAGAGATGGCTGGGTCGCTGCTCTGCAGGAGATAAAGGTAGATGATAATTCTGACCTATTTCAGCGACACATCCCTGGCCCCCCTCCAACTCCTAAAGAAGAAGAAGAGGACGAAGCTGCCTCTGAGGAGTCTTCCATGGTGGTGGGGGATCAAGCTCCTACTCCCCCAGTAATCCAGTCTACCAACGAGCAACTTCAACTTCTCCCATCACCATCCGAGCAACTTCCTGCACTTCCCGAGAAACTCTCTTCCCTCCGAGCAACTCACCTCCTCGTCTCAACCTCCCGAGAAAGTTTTGGGAGACAAGGAAAAGGTGTATAGTTGTTCGGATCTTTCTCCATGTTTTCTTTTTTTCTTTATCAAATGTAACTATGAACTTTGTAATTCTTCTCTATGATGTAATAAAACTTGAACTTTTGATTATGCACACTGTTGATTCTTCTTTTCATGCTCTGTTTATACTCTTATTGATTCTTGCTTTCTCTTCCTCTATTAGTTTATGGACAGAATGGAGTTATTGTCTGCTCATGATACAAAGCTGTTGAGGCAATGTAATGAGTACTTCACAGCTGGTCACACAGATCTGAGTGCAGCACAAATCGTCGACATCCTCGGCCAAGATGCTTCAGAGCAAGCAATTGAAGCATACCAATATTTGAAGTGCCTACTCAACCGTGCAGTAGCTAACAACATATCATATTATGATATGATTGAAGATCTCTAGGGTACTCTTGAAGAGCTTCAACAACAATATAAGGAATCTACTGCACTTTTGCATGGGGGTACGAGAAGAAATACCAGCAACTGAATGCTGATAAAGGATATGATAAAATGTTTGCTGCTCATGAAGTGAGAGAGAGAACTTTGAAAATTGAAGTTGAGGAGCATAGGCAAATAGCTGAGTTGTTGGAGCAAGAAAACAATAACCTGCAAAGGGAAGTCTCCCAGTTGAAATCTGCTGCTTCTATCTCAAATGCTTTAGTCCCTGTGAATGATGAGGGATTTTCTTTCTTGAAGGTCAAAAACGCCAATCTTCGAGATGAATTGAAGACCTTAAAGAAAACTGGTCCGTCTACCTCTGCTCGGGGACGAGCAAGAGCTTCTTGGGGATGAGCAAGAGCTTCTCGGGGACAAGCAAGAGCTGCTTGGATTACTATCGAGGAATAGAGAACCCAATCAGCTCTGGAGAATCAGGCCTTCCAATTGATGGCAAAGAACCAGGCATTGGATGAAATGTCTAAGAAGATCATGAATCTCGAGGAGCAACTTTCTTCCCAGAAGTCTGCCTTGGAGAATAAGGAACTCTTTGCAAAGAATCTTCATGAGCAACTAGAAAGATTGACATATCAATTCTATAAGCAGCCCAGAGAATTCTGGATGGCTGGCTATAATGAGGCTCTCTACCATTTGGATGATCGTATCGAAAATGCCAATAATGAAGGTTATAAACAAGGCTGGTTGAATGCTTTGGGCGTACTGCAACTGGAACAGGGTCACTACCTGTGGGATTACCATAATCCTGGGCTGCTCGACCTACCAGTGCCACCATTCAAGCTTGATATGAGCTGGATCCTTGCTCGAGCCATCCCTCGGTGTTTGATTTCTAAATACCTCGGCGATTACAATCTCCATTCTAATGCCGAGATATCTCGCCCCGAGCACCTGCTCGATAGACCATCTGTGATGAATATGCTTAAAGACCTTAACTTCATAAACTCCCCGTATGCTCTAGATGATCCTCCTGCTGGCGAGGAACCTGTTTCAAAAGCAGAGGGGAAGAAACCAATAGAGTAGGAATCTTGATATAATAGTTAATATACATTTCATTCTCAATGTATTTTGTTTTTGGATTTAATGAAAGACTTTTGTTTGCAATTCTTGATTGATATTGTCTTGTAGTTGTAAAACACTTTTCATTTGTGTATGTATATCTGTTAAAAAGATAACAACATTATGTAATTTATCGACCAACTATAATTGATTAAAATTTATTGTCGACTAACTTGAATTTGTGGTAATCATTTGATGATTATCCAAAATTAATGATATTTTGTTTCTCGACCAACTTGGTAGTAATTAATTATATTACGAGTATCAAAAAAATTTCTCGATCACCTTCACATATTCATTATATGTTTCCGACCAACCAAGGTCAGTAGATCTTCCTTTCCGACCAGCTATAGTTAGTGGGTTTTTATTCCCGACCAACCATAACTGGTATTTTTTTAAAAATGTTTTTCTTCCCAACCAACCTTAGTTGACATTTTTGGGAATAGATTGGCTTCCTAACCAAACCTAGTTGGCATTTTTAGGAATATTTTTGCTTCCTAACCAAACCGAGTTGGCATTTTTAGGAATATTGTTCTTCCTAACCAAATCGAGTTGGCATTTTTAGGAATATTGTTCTTCCTAACCAACCTGAGTTGGCATTTTTAGGAATATTTTTGCTTCCTAACCAAACCGAGTTGGCATTTTTATGAATATTTTTGCTTCCTAACCAAACCGAGTTGGCATTTTTATGAATATTTTTGCTTCCTAACCAACCGGAGTTGGCATTTTTAGGAATATTTTTGCTTCCTAACCAAACCGAGTTGGCATTTTTAGGAATATTTTTGCTTCCTAACCAAACCGAGTTGGCAATTTTAGGAATATTTTTGCTGAGTAGTCTGAGTTTTGCTGAGTAGTGTGTAGCACTAGTATTCCCCAAAAAAATTTCAATAAAAGGAGAGAATTTGGCATAATATCTTCATTTTATTCATACTGATGGAACTGCATTACATGGGAATTTACATCACTGATAATACTTGCGCAGGTGCTCTGCGTTCCATGCATTCTTAAACTCCTCCCCCTCTAAAGTTGCTATTCGGTAGGTTCCTGGTCGAACAACTTCTATAACTCGGTATGGTCCATGCCAGTTTGCCTCCAGTTTATTTTGCTTTTGAATCACTTTCATTAGCACATACTCTCCTTCTTTCAGGTCGCACTTCTTTACCCTCTTATTGTAGAACAAAGCTGTTCGTTGTTGGTAAGCAGCATTCCTGATGGCGGCTTCTTCTCTAACTTCCTCGAGCATGTCCAAATCCAATCTTCTCATTAAGTCGCTGACAGGGGAACTGAAATTCAGTACCCTGTGTGTTGGGAGGCCCAACTCGGCAGGTATAACAGCTTCACTACCAAATGCCAGCATATATGGTGACTCTCCAGTTACTGCTCGGGGAGTAGTACGATAAGCCCACAGTACTGACTGTAACTCGTTGATCCAATTTGCTTTTGCGTCACTTAGTCTTTTCTTCAAGCCATTTAGCAGTGTTTTGTTCGTTACTTCAGTCTGTCCGTTGCTTTGGGGATGATCTGGTGCCGAGTGGAGCTTCAAAATATTGGACTAATGACAGTAGGCAGCAAATTCCTCATTATCAAATTGTGTTCCATGGTCGGTGATGAACGCATGGGGAAGACCATATCTACAGATGATATTTTTCCAAACAAATTGATATACCTTCTCGTACGTCATGTCGACAAGAGGCACGGCTTCTACCCACTTAGTAAAATAATCTACTGCAACGACGAGATATTTGAACCTTCCTCTAGTCGTTGGAAGTGGTCCGACCAAGTCTATTCCCCACATGGCAAATGGCCAAGGGGAAGTAATGGGTGTCAACAATGCTTGTGGAGTTCTTCGGATGGAGGAAAAGCGTTGGCACTTGTCACATTTCTTGGTATAGGCTATACAATCAGCCCTCATCGTTGGCCAGTAGTATCCTTGCGTTATCATCCTTTGCAAAAGCGTCCGACCTGCTACATGGGCTCCACAGGACCCTTCGTGGACCTCTTCAATCAAATCTTTCACCTCGGTGGGATGCACACATCTTTGCAAACCCGCCATAATTCCTCGTCTGTACAGAATACCGTTAGTTAATATATACCGAGCAGCTTTAAACTTCAACTTCTTGGCTGCGAGCTTGTCAATTGGTAATTCTCCCTCCTCAATATATGCCCTGATGGGATCCATCCAAGATAGTCCCAAATCAAGGGTAATAAAATTCATCATCAGATCTTCATCTATGCTTCGACTAGCCAATACTTCAATTGGGATTGTTTTTCGTAGCTCGGTACGAGTAGCTGATGCTAATCGGGCTAGGGCGTCCGCTCTCGCATTCTCCATTCTTGGTATTCTGACCAGCTGAATAGCAATAAATTCTGATACCAACTCCATCACCTTTGCATGATACTTGATCATTAATTCTCCTTTGGCTGCATATATTCCCAACATTTGATTTACGATCAATTGAGAATCACTAAAGACAATAACCTGTTGTGCCTCCATAGTTTTTACCAAATTAAGACCTGCAATCATGGCCTCATACTCAGCCTCATTATTGGAAGCTTTGAATTGGAATCGCAGGGCGTATTCCATTTCGACCTCGTCCGGGCTGTTCAAAATGATCCCTGCCCCACAGCCTGTAGTACAAGATGAGCCATCTACATAGAGCATCCATATAGGCAACTCGTCTTCTAATTTCTTATCTGACAGAATTCCTCGGTGGAATATTTGTTACTTCCTTTCACCCTCCCCTGATATTTCTTGCTCTTCGTCGATCATCTTTTCTTGCCCTTTTACCAACCTTAGTTGGTATGGGCTCGAATTTGTTGATCTTGTAACATCCACTTGCCCTTTTACCAACCTAAGTTGGTATGGGCTTGTGTTTGATGATCCTGTAACATCCACAGTTTGATCAGTGAGAAGCTTTTGCTCCTCAGGGGTATCAGGATAGGTGAACTCTGCTATAAAATCTGTTACTGCTTGCCCTTTAAGCGATGATCTGGGTTCATAAATTATATCATATTCACTAAGCTCTATTGCCCAGTACATCAATCTCCCTGATTTTTCTGGTTTATGAAGGGCTTGCCTCAACGGCATATCAGTATATACGACTATAGTATGAGCCTGGAAGTATGGCCTCATTCTCCTACTCGCCTCAATCAGCGCCAGTGCCAACTTTTCCAGTTTTGGATATATGATCTCTGCTCCTCGGAAGGCCTTACTCGTGTAATAAATTAATTTTTGCACTCCATTCTCCACTTTCATCAATGCCGAGATAACTGCATTCTCCGATACTGCCAGATACAAGTATAATTTTTCTCCCATCACCGGCCTGGACAACAGTGGAGGTGCTCCCAGATATTTCTTCAAGTCTTGAAAAGCCTTCTCACATTCATCATTCCACTCAAAAGTCTTTCGGAGCGTTTTGAAGAATGGGAGACATCTATCAGTTGCTCGCGATACAAATTTGTTGGGTGCTGCTACTCGTCCTGTGAGACTCCGTACTCTTTCTTCGTCGTTGGAGATCGTAGCCCTAATAGAGCTTTGATTTTTTTAGGATTTGCCTCAATACCTCGTTGATTGACAATGTACCCGAGAAACATGCCTTCTCGTACTCTAAATATACACTTCGTCGGGTTCAGCTTCATTTGATATTTATCCAGTTGATCAAAGGTCTGGCCTAAGTCAACTAGATGATCGACAGCTTTCTTGCTCTTTGTCAGCAGATCGTCAACATAGACTTCCATATTAAAACTGATTTGTTCAGCAAACACCTTGTTTATTAGCCGCTGATAGGTTACACCTGCATTTTTCAAACCAAAAGGAATAACATTATAACAATAAGTTCCCCTAGGGGTAATGAAAGAAGTACTCTCCATGTCTTCAGGTTTCATTTTAATCTGATTGTAACCAGAATAAGCATCCATGAAGCTCAGCAGCTCGTGTTCTGAGGTAGCATCAACTAGTTGATCAATACGAGGCAACGAAAAGTGATCCTTTGGACATGCTTTGTTGAGGTCGGTGAAGTCTACACACATCCTCTATTTGTTGTTTTTCTTCTTTACCATCACCACATTGGCTAACCAGTCTGGATATTTAACATCTTCTATAAAGCAAGCTTTCTGGAGCTTCTCGACCTCCTCTTGTATAGCTTGATTCTTCTAGGGACTGAATAGTTTTCTTCTCTGCTTCACTGGTTTGATCTCCTTATTCACGTTGAGCTCGTGACATAGGAAATTTGGGTCTATTCCGGGCATATCCTCATGACTCCACGCAAAATTTTTCTTTCTGCTTCTTGGGAAAGTTATCAATTCCTGTTTTAGTGAGGCATCCAACGACGAACCTATTTGAGTTGTTCGTTCAGGGTGCTCGTCGTTCAGAATGATGTTTTCTGTATCTTCCACCACCTGACCTTTCACGAGTTGCGATTCATCTCTAGGATCTAATGTTTCAATTTTTGTACCTTCATCCACTTGATAGGTAGTAGTCTTTTTCCTCGATTCCTCCATCTCCTCTTGCTCGGCAGATGAATAATAGCATTCCCGAGCTACTTTTTGATCACCCTTCACAACTCCTACTCCAAAATTTATTGGAAACTTTAGGCATTGATGAACCGTAGATGGTACTGCTTCGAACTTCTTCAATCCGACCCTTCCCATGATGATGTTGTAGGCTGACTGAACATTCTTATCCATCACGAAGAAGCGTATTCTTTCTGTTCGACAAGCATTCCATGTACCAATGAATATATCCAACTTGATCATCCCAAGTGGAAAAACTTTCTCGCCAGCAAAACCGAGGAGGGGTCTATGATAAGGCTCCAGTTGAGATAACTTTAGGTTCAAACTGTCGAAGCACGAGTAGAACATGATTTCTACCGAGATACCATTATCTACCAGAACTCTTGAAATCATCACTTCTTTCATCCTCATTTTGATCACCAATGGGTCATCATGAGGATAAAGGACGCCTGCGAGGTCGTTGTTTGAAAAACCAATGACCAATTTCTCTTTGTTTACCTTTATCGGGCGATCCTCCTTAGCTAGATTTATTCGTTGAATATACGAGCAAGCTTGAGCCTCACAGAGGTAAGCTTTTCTTTCTGCAGTAAGATCTCCTCCTCCTGCATCTCCACCTGTAATAACATTACAATCAAATGACCCAAAACATATTGAAAATACCTCACGTTCTGGCTGCCTTGGTCTTTTGGGAAGATCAGGGTCATCTTCTGGATCATCTTCATTATCTCTTTTCTTGTTTTCCTCTGCTCGACGAGGAGATCTAGACTTCTCTCTTGTCCGGTCGTTGTTTCTTCTTTCATTTCTACGATCAACATACTTTGTCAGTTTTCCTCGTTTAATGAGTGTTTCGATCTCATTCTGAAGAGCTATGCAATTTTTTGTCATATGGCCGTGATCTTTGTGAAACTCGCAATATTTTTCCTTATTTCTCCTATCAGGGTCTGCCTTCATTTTCTTTGGCCAGTTTAACTCCTCGTTGTTCTTAATTTCTTCCAGGACGTGGTTGATGTCTACCTTCAAAGGAGTATAAATATCAAATTTCCTCAATACCTCCCATGACGACCTATTTTTGGATTGTTTGTCACCACCATTGTTCTTATGCTCTTTCTTCTTGGCTTTATCAACCTCCACCTTGGTTTCTTTATCCATATTCTTCTTCGCAGCCATAGCCTCCTCGGCATTCATGATTTTGGCTGCTTTTGCCATCAGTTCTGACATGGTTATGGGTGGATCTTTGGCCAAAGTGTAATACAACTTGTTGGGCAACAGCCCACTCATCAAGGCAGTGATCGTTGTCTTTTCCTCATAATTTATGACTTCGAGTTTCTCGTTATTAAAACGAGTTATATAATCTCTAGTACTCTCACCAGTTTTTTGTCTAACACTTAACAAATGTGCTACTCATTTGACTGGTTTTGCCCCAAAAAAGAAATTTCTAATGAATAACTCGGCCAGTTGAAAGAAAGTTGAGATCTTACCCCGAGGAAGATTATTGTACCATATTTGAGCAGATCCGGTAAGAGTTCCCGAGAATGCTCTGCATCTCATCTCGTCTGGGACAGCATAGATGTCGGCTGCAGCTTGATATTTCTCTATATGAAGAACAGGATCGGTCTTTCCATCATATTTGGGGGTCACAACAGGTGCTTTGAACTTTGACGGTGTGGGAAAATCCACAATGGCCTGGACAAAAGGTGTCCCTTGAACAAAAGTTCGTTGTAGGGGATTCTTGGCCCTAGCCATTTCCCCTAATCTATCTTCCAACCTCTGAATAGACCCTTTCCATGCGTCATTTCCTTCCTCGGGCTTGTCGGTTCGAGTAATTGATCGCACTGATGTGGCTTCCTGGGATCTATCTTGACGAGCAGCTGGTCGCGACTGGGCAGATCCTTCCCTTAAGTCTGTTGGTCGTCTAAAACTTTTCGATGCAGCCTTAGAAGGGCTTTTGTTCCTCCTAGGGCCCAGTCGATCAAAAGGAGACACCCTGCTTAATCTTTCCAGCGCACTGGTCCTTTTTGGAGAGAGAGTGACTTTTTGGTCAGTATTTGTGGCTCGTACCGACGAAGTTCTTCCTGGTTGGTATGAAAAATTATCAGATTCACCAGCACGATATGAATCAGTACGCCTAGTACGTGAAGAGAGTAAATGGGTATTTCTTTGAACGGTTCGTTGTTCTGAATGGGCTGGTGCACCGCCATGAAGGGTTTGTATGAGTTGCCGCATAGTTTCTTGCATGGCTGTCTGGCCTTGGGCCAGATTTGTCATTATTCTAGCCAGATCTGGATCGTTTGGCAGAGCAGATGTATTTGGAGGGTTTCCAGCATTTCGATTGCTGGGTTCTGGATTATTAGCCATTCGTAATGAATTATTTTTGGTAAAAAAACGATATTATCAGTCGTTTCCCACAGATGGCGCCAATCTGTTGATGTAAAAAATTAGATTATATCTAATTATTTAATCACAGATAAAATTAAATGAGACAAAGAAATTTTAAAGTGGTTCAGCCTTATAAGAATGGCCTACGTCCACTGTTTCTGTTATTACTGACTTGTTTGGGAATTCTCGATTTAGTCAAGAAATTCCGGTCCCCCTCCAATGAGGATGATACAATGTATTTATAACCCTCAAGCTGTACATGTGAAAGGGTAATACATTAATGTCCCTTAGGCGTATACATCTGTATGATAATAATAAGCATTTAATGAGCAGTCGATTCATTGTTTATCCAGAATTTAATGCTCTGTTCGAGGTGCAGCTCGGACCACCTAAACTGCTCGGTACTCATAAGTTGCTCGGTGTACTGAAATTACTCGGAGAACTCTTGTAGGTCAAAGCGTCTGAGTTGGTCATGGAAGTAGAGCTCCTCTAATTCAAAGTGTTGTTCGGAAGTGCTTGTTATTGCCACGCAGATTGCCACTTGTCTCCACCTAATTGTGCCATGTCAGCAGACTAAATTTGGTATCAACACTTGGTATCCTCTTATTGTTGCAGTATAGAAGCTAACGGATTGAATGCGTTAGAAAGAGCTGCTACTAAGGGCCAATTATATCCATATTGTTAAGAGGGTAAATTCTTAGAATGAGAAATGATCTCCGTATTTTGAAATAAAATGATGCATAAGCCTTATGATTAAACGAAGTCGACGGTGGAGATTGAATTCAAGCAACCAGCACAATTGAACTCTTCAACCCTCGCATCCAAACTTTTAAACCCTCAAATCCAAACTCATAAAAAATAAGGCATTTTTGCATATGCTATTTTGCATTTTGCATATGTTATTCGGTGTTTTTGCATGTACTTATCGATGCCCTTTTTTCGAGATTAGACAGAGTTGTACTCTCGGTTTACATAATCAGTGCGCGTTTTTAAAATGAAATGAGGTTGGATAGTATCATGTATTGGAAATATACACGCAATATCGTAATGAAATGAGGTTGGATACATTTTATTAATTATTCACATTGTGGCAAAAAAAATGATTAATGTCTCTGCGTAACCTGTATCTCTACGTAACCTGCAGAGCTTTTATAATATAGTTGATGATTTATTTAGAATAGTGTTATTGGATTAGTTCCCAAGATGGACAATTATTATTGTTACGACCTAAATATAATGTATGGTTCAATCAATGACATACAATTTATTTAAAATAAATAAGATTTTACACAGTATGGTGTTGTGTAGCATTTTAATTTGGACATGACTTTGTTTGGTTAAAAAAAATGATTTCGTATCATGGGGAGCCATGTTGTGTTTTAATTGGGCCCTATACGTGTTTGGTAAAAAAAAATAAGATTTTGTTTGTTGAAAAATTAAATTTCATATCGAATCAAATAAAATTTCCAAATTGGTACATCAGACGGAGAACACTATAGAAACACAATGTACATTTTGTTTAATTTGTGTTATATAATAATTAATAATTATTACGAGATTTTTTATGGATTAAACACGATGAATAGTTATATTAACATACGAAAATTTCCCCTTTTTTTTACACTTATGTGTTGTAAACGAACTTTTTGACATGATAGGTTCGTACTACGGTGTATGTAGGTACATAAACATGGTGTATGTATGTATGTAAAATAACTTACAATTTTTTTTAAACTGATAGGTTCGTACAATAGATTACTTCAAAAATTGTTTATCTGATGCCAACAAAATGATGTATTGTTCAATCAAGAATGTACCCTGTCGAAAATGATGTAATTTAGGTGATTGTTTTATTAATGTTTTCGATCCCGAGATCAGTCGTAGATTTGGCGAGGGCACTTTTCGTCGCACCAAGGCACGACTTTATTCTTTTCAAAATTATCAGCGTGCCTTCAGGCACGGGCATACCCTAATATATATATAAATGTGTGTGTGTGTGTGTGTGTGTGTGTGTGTGTGTGTGTGTGTTATACGTAATCAAATCGGGTCCGTATTCGATTAGACTAAATTTGTCTCCGATCATTTAATAATCAAATAATCGAATAATCGAATTTTAAAATATAGACCAGATCCAAGTCTAGATCCGCTGCCATAGGTGCATGGCTCGATATAAAAATATGAATAAAGATACCCTTACCGGGCATTAGCACCATGTTAGTACAGGATGCTGATTTGGCAATCAAAATATCCATTCTCCTTTTCTCTCTTTATTTTGACGGTTAACTCAACAAAAGTGACTCAGCAAAAGTGACTTAACAAAACCCATTTCCCTCTTTCTACAGCTAAGTTTCCCTCCAAACCCAAAAGGCACCCAACAACTCCAAGAAGTTAACTACTCCGACAATAATACCGACCATCTCCGACAGCCACCATCAAGGTTTTTTCCTTTTTTTTTCTCTATTCTCACGCTGCACTCTGTTATAACAATGGAAAAATAAAAAAATAACTATTAAAAAATAACATGTATATAAAAAGTATCATTATTCATGAAAAATATCTAAATATAAAAAATACCAATTATTGATTACTTTTAGAAAATAACATGTATATAAAAAGTAACTGTTATTAATTACTTTTCAAAATAACATGTTTAGAAAAAAATTGATGTACCTTAATTTAACACTACATTAAGTTTGGATTGTTTTATTGAAAAAAATTGTTTACATGTTTACATAGGGCTTAAGTGCTTGCAATGGAACTAGAGGTTTCGAGTGAGTATGTCAATTTAGAGGAAAATGGAGAAAGTGAGAAAGACAGTGAGGAATCTAATGGGGAACAAACAATTGAGGAACCCATTATTGGAATGTGTTTTAATTTATTAGATGAGTTGATTGATTTTTATAGAAGTTATGGCAAGAAAATGGGTTTTGAAACTTGTTTAAGATCTTCTAGTAAAGGCAAAAATGGGGGGTTGAGATACATGACTCTTACTTGTGGGCGTGAAGGAAGGTTGAGAAGCACTGGTAGCAATCCAATTAACCTGCACCCGATTTCAAAAATGGAATGCAAGGCTAGAGTATGTGCATCTCACAACCTTCATAATGGAAATTGGGTAATTAATTATGTGGTTCTTGAACATAATCATGAATTGATCCCATCCGAATCTAGATTTTACAGAGCCAACAGGTTGATTTTACAACATGTGAAGAGGAGACTTATAATGAATGATCGGACCGGTATTCGAATGAATAAGAATTTTAATTCTTTTGTTGTCGAGGCTGGAGGACATGAAAATTTACCATTTCAAGAGAGAGATTATAGAAACTACATTGATAAAGTTCGACGTTTACGTCTTGGGGAGGGAGATGCTACCGTAATCCATAACTACTTTTCAAAGATGCAAGTCGATAATTCTGAATTTTTTTATGTAATGGATTTGGATAATGAGGGTCGATTGCAGAATGTGTTTTGGGCCGATGCAAGAAGTAGGGCAGCAGCTAGGGAGTTTGTGGATGTCATAACTTTTGATACAACGTACTTAACAAATAAGTACGAAATGCCATTCGCTCCTTTCGTAGGTGTGAATCATCATGGGTAATCGGTGTTGTTAGGTTGTGGACTTATATCAAACGAAGACGTTGACACATTCGTATGGTTATTTAGATCGTAGCTTAATTGTATGTTGGGATCGCATCCTTTTGCAATCATTACAGATCAAGACAAATCCATAAAAAATGCTATAGAGATTGTTTTTCCTACAACACAATATCGATGGTGTTTGTGGCATATCATGAGAAAATTACCAGAAAAATTAGGGGGCATAAGCACTATGAGTTAATCAAATTTAATATTCAAACACTTGTTTATGATTCATTAACAATTGAAGAGTTTGAATAAAGATGGTGTCGATTTATTATTGAATTTAGCCTTGAAAATAATGATTGGTTACGTGGATTATATGCTGAGAGATATCGTTGGGTGCCTACTTTTGTGAAAGATGTATTTTGGGCTGGAATGTCAACCACACAACGAAGTAAGAGTATGAATGCCTTTTTTGATGGATATGTCAATTCCAAAACCTCTTTAAAACAATTTGTAGAACAATATGAGAATGCTTTGCGTAGTAAGGTAGAGAAAGAAAGTCAAGAAGATTTAAACTCATTCATCTCATCCATCCCTTGTGTAACTCGTTATGATATTGAAAAGAAATTTCAAAGAGCCTACACGACATCAAAGTTCAAAGAGGTACAACAAGAGTTGTTAAGAAAGATGTATTGTGAGTCGGGTTCATTTATGGAAAGTATGGGGATGGTTGAATATGAAGTTATTGAAGATGTGACTTTTGCCAGGGGCATACGTCGTGCTACTTTCAAGGTGTCCTTACGAGAGGATGTTGAAGAAGTTGAATGTAATTATCGGTTGTTTCAATTTAGAGGAATTTTATGTCGTCATGCCATTATCGTGTTAATCCATCGAAAGATATACAAAGTGCCAGAGAAATATATTTTAAGAAGATGGGATAAAAGACATAAACGGTGTCACACCAAAATTAAAATCAATTATAGTGATTGGTCTGAAAAACCCGAGTCACGTCGATTTGACAAAATGTGTAACGCTTTCTTTGAGGTGGCTGATTTGGCAACCAATTCCTAAGCGAGGTGTGCAAAGGTTATGTCATGGATGTGTCATTTGAAAGAGGATTTGGTGGCCAATTCGAGTGGGGTTGATGAAACTCTTCCAAAGAAAAGTAATGGTACACCCTCATGTGAAGATGATATTTCTCCTACAAAAAAAGGCGAAAAAATACATTCACCATTGGCGGTGCGAAGTAAAGGACGATCGCCATCTAAGAGGAGACAACCTATAATTGAAAAGGTGGTTAAGGGAAAAAAGTAGGAAAAAAAGGGAGTTCCCTCAACTAAGGTATAACTCTGTTTTTTTTATTAACCAATCCTATTTTTTTATTTACCAATTTTTTTTTTTAATTGCTTAACTCTTTTTTTGTATTATCAGGAATCTCAATTGCAACATAATATTGGTAGTGAGAGGCAGGACCTTCCCAAGCAATAAAAATGTTGGACAGTGAATGCTTTTGAAAATGTACAAAGATTTGACATTGGCAACGCGACTCAACCTACCTTTTACGACATGTTTTCAAGTGTTCCCGCTAGTTACACTCAACTAATTGGAGCGACGAAAAAAGATGCTATTGACATGTTAAAAAAATTATAGAGGTTGAAATGTTATTACTGTTTTTTTCCCTCAACTGTTGAAGTTGGTTTCACTGTGAAAAGTGGCTTAGTTGTAAAATGTGTATTTTGGCTAGAATGTTGAATTATGTATTTTGGTCAGTGTGTATTTTGGGTTGTAAAGGTTGTAAAGTGGCTAGACTATTAAAGTTGATCACCTCATTTTTTTTGGATTGTAAAGGTTATAAACTGATCGGTGTGTATTTTGAGACTCTAGCTTTTTGTTTGGTTATTTATATGCAGTAACTTTTTTGGGTTGTAAAGGTTGTGCAATTGTATGTTATTTATGGGCAATAACTTTTTTGGTTATTAGCAGTTAAAGTGGACTTAAATCTTGGGTGTATGAGTTTTCTGCCAACTAAGCACACCTGGTACTAGCTTGGTGCTAGTACCCGGTAAGTGTATCAGTGCTCTAAAAATATTAGGGCACTCAAGTTCATACCCAAATTTAGACATCATACAAAGATAATATACAAGAAACTACGAAGTCACTTTACAACACCCACACAAGGTAAAAGATAGAAGCAACAATTTTTCCCTCCTCTAAAACAATTGAGAAGTATATACATATATGGTGGCACAATGTCAAAAGACACAAAATCAGCACAAATTAGCAAAAAAAAAATATCAAAAGACAATTAAGGTCACCAAGGTGTTAGAGTAAATTCGAGTTAATCGAGTGATGAATGACAGAGAAAATAGAGCAGTATTCCCCACTATTGAACTGACAAATCATCATGATTATTTTCCTCTATTTCCTACATGTCTAAATTAGCACTCTCATTTTGCGTCTGATGTATAATATCCAAAAAGAAATCAGTCAAAACAGACTCATACAATGGCATCTGATAATACCCCGGAAAGTAATTGATGTCAATCACAAAATATCGATCCCCATCCTTATTGTCCCTAATCATGTCAAAGTTAAAAAGATTAAGGCCCAAAGCCTTCCTCAACCCATTAGCTAAATCAGTAACAAAATTCCTTGGGGGCATCTCCCTCTCTTCAACAACCCTCTCAGTATTTGATATGTGAGAGACTGATAATATACCCTCTGATGTCTCAACCATATCCTCAGTTATATCCGTTAATGAACTTCGTGTAACGCATTTCACGTATTTGCCAACAACGTAAACTTTGAAGACAACTCCACCATGGTTTACAAACTCCTGCAACACAATTGGTGGTTGGAGAGCCTTCAATCCATTGTTGTTGAACACTAAGGATAACTTGTGTGATTTTGCACTACCGTCAACTGCCAATGGTTTTGCTATCAGTGGAAACTTCAATTCATCAACATACGTCAAGGGACCATCCTTAAATTTATAGTAAATATGTCAGTTTATAAATTTCAACATAAAAATTAGTTTTTTATTTAAATACCTTTATAATGTGTTTTTTTTTTACTTTAATACCTCTTATTAATCATTTCTGAACATTTTTCGTGAGAGTCATCTTAAGTGAAAATAATTTAAATAGACAACTTTATACATATTAACATAGAGAACGAGTTTTTTCCTTATTAAAGCCATCTACAACATAGGCTTTTTCGCTTTAGTAATTATTATGAATCAATAAAAATTCAACTAAATACCTAAACAGTCAATGCCAAGCAATCTTAATTATTTTTATTGGGGTTTAGTCTTAAGATCCTAAACATTTTTTGCGTACAGACCAACAAGTTTTTGACTTTAGGTTACATTCTTATAATTTAATATTACTTGGCTACCAGTCCCCTTATATTAAAAAAATGATAACTAAATAGTTATATTATCGCACAATTTATTAATATTACGTGAGAGTGTTATATTATGAAATATAATTGTTATATTATCAAACAGTCCGAGAACGCACACTAAAATTTAAACAATGTTGGACAACACGTAAATACCCCATCAATTAAGGGGTAATTGAGGGGCTGCAAACCAGTTTTTCAAATTCAACTAGTTAGGTTACGTATTTATTATTTGAATTTGAAGTTTAAAATCTAAAGTCTCAAATTTGAATCTTGAACTTTGAATTAACCCATGAATTGATATATGTGGTCAGAGGTAATTTTATCTTCAAAGCCAATATAGTCGTTAGCATCTTAATTTTTCAAAAACTAAACACTAGTTAGGGGTTGTTTGACTTTACTTGTTTAGTTTTCCACATTCAAACTTAACAGGTAAAAAATGCTCGTTTTGTCTCAAAAATTAAAAAGCTAACTCATATATTTAGGTGTCGCTATATTTCTGATGATTAAAAGTTAAAAGTACCCTTGATTACTGAATCTCAATATTACTAAATATGTTCGTTCAAATGTTCATTGAGACATAGAAACAAACACACTTTTTAGATTCACACAAACAAAAATTTGAAAGGGGCAGTTAATTTTCTCTTTTAGGATGAATTAAGTTCCATTCACAATTAAAAGGTGATTTTTAATGTTTGTTTTCACTCTTAATGCTAAAAAATTGTTGAAATTCAGCATTCAAGATATAGAATTAAGAGGCAAGTAGTCCTTGCGATATATTTAATGTTAATTTTTTATGAAAATTATTACTTTTATTGTATTTGCTAAATGTGACTGATATAAAATAGTAGTTTAGTAAATATTAGTAATGATAAAATGGTTAAATTACATGTATTCATGTAGATTCAGAATCATATAGGTTTAGAGATCTAAAATGAAGAAAAAAAAACAAATGCCCCCTAAGGGATTGTTTTTTTTCCCCTAACTTAGAGGTACTAAATACAGTTTATTTTTAAAAATAAAAACATAATGTCTCTTCGCCTTTGAATGGTAAGATTGAATAGTATCTTAGGGGTCGTTTGTTTATTTAGCCTTTAAATGCTTAATGGTCAACTATTGCTGAAAAGTGTGTTTGTTCTATTGTGAGAATGAATGTTTGAATGTAAGCACTTTGTTTATACTTATTTGGCTTTAAGTGGTGAATATAAGTAATTTGCCAATTTAACATTAGTAATTATCTTCTAAATTGTTTTACATCATTGTTCAAGCAATAGCAACTTTACATTTCACAGGAAAAAAAGTGCATTGTAAACTAAGAGTGACAATTCATGTTTTTGGGACAGATTTCGGGCCAACACAACACGATAATAGTTTTTTGGACACGGACATGAGATAATACGAAATAACTTCATGTTTTTTACTTTACGAACATAACCCCTATAGACCACGACACGACTAACATAATTTCTTAAATTTTTTGATCAATTAGTCAAAAACAGGCACGATAACCCGAGTAAAAACAAGACAAGACAAGACAAGAGACGATAACACGACTGATAATTTTTACACGAACGCGACACGGATTCTTGACAAAAAGAAGACATGAATACGGAAGATCGTCGTTTTGCCTCGTGTTTTCGTGTCATTTCTAAAATTGACACCCAAATTATAACCCATATTATAATGTATTTTGAATATATTCAAAAAGACAATACTAACCTTGACTTTGCACTTATTCAAATCCAATAACGTTTCCAAATCACACGCCACAATGTGTTTGGGAACGCCAACATTCACAATCTTTTGTCAAATTTCCACTCCCTGAACAACCTCTAACATCGAAATTCGATTATGAATCCTCTCAATCTTATTCGGAGAAAAGACACAAACTTGGGGTTCTTGGCAGTGATGACATTATTGGAGAGGTGTGGGTGAAAACTCAAAATATTTGTACATATGAAGAGAATAAAGTGGAATGTGAATTTGATTAGGTGTATGTGATAATTTAAAAGTTGAAGGAATTTGAATAAGAGTGGGTGAGTGCGGGGTATTTTCTTTTGATTATTTGGTTTGAATGGCCTAAAAATGGTACTTATTTGTTAAGCTCCCACTAATAAATCTAAAGAATAGAACCAAACATAACTAAGTACTTTTTCAACTCCTTTTTTTAATAAAAAATAACTTTGTACTCTATATGTGTTGTATTATTCTACATAATCCTTATGTTACCCTCTTCGTAGGTAGCCTCTTATACCTCCAATTTAGGGTCTTTAGTTTTGGGGAAAATGAATAACCCAATAATAATCCATCCCAACAACCATTTAAATAAATCGGTCAAATTGTCTAATCCCAATTAGACACATTTAATAAAGAATGATGATATGAGTCCCAAAAAATGTTTCAAATCATCCCTTCAAAAAGTACAACATTTAATGTCATGCCAACTTAAGTGGGTGATAATATATATATATATATATATATATATATATATATATATATATATATATATAAGAGAGAGAGAGAGAGAGAGAGAGAGAGAGAGAGAGGGAGTCTCTCCTACGGACTCCCTCTTATACATACCACCATACGTGCTTTATTTTACCCACTATGTCACAAGACCCACGATTGTAAATAATTTAAGGAGTCTCTCTCCTCTGCACACGTACAAACATCATTTCATCAAAAGGTAATTCTCTTTCCACTGTCACCCACGATATCAAACATTGCGAACTCATTTTTTTCAGACAAACCTTTACCAAACACTTACAAACAAAGTTAACATACAATTCCTTAACATTCTTAAAGGCAGTTAATTTACAATTCTATAACATTCTTAAGGCATATCACCACTTGCAGTTAGTATTTTCCCCCCTTTTTTTTAGTTTTTGATTCTTTTGTTGATATAAAAACAGTTTTTATATACAAAAAAAATAGTTTTTTTTATTAAAATTAAACATCTCTTAATTAAAATTTAAAAAATATATTTTTTTCATAAACAAAAAAAACTATGTTTACTAATAAAAAAATCTATAAAATAGGTTTCTTTAATTAAAACAACATTTAAAAAAATATTTCTATAATTTTAATAAAAAAAAAACCGTTTTTTCATAAAATATCGCGATTCATTAATGTCGTTGTCGCGGATCCACATTCCCAGACCTACATCATTTGTTGAACGTGGGTCCGCGTCAGGCGCATTAATTAATCGCAATATTTTTTCAATAAAATATCGAGATTTATTAGTGCCGCTGACGCGAACCCATATTCCTGAATCCCCGTCATTTGTTCAATTTGAATTCGCACCAATGACACTAATTAATCACAATATTGCAAACTCTATCTTTAGAGGCAAACCTTTACTAAATTCTTATTACAAACAAAGTTAACATACAATTCTTTAACATTCTTAAAGGCATTTAATCTCTGGCAGTTAGTATTTTGCCCCCCTTTTTTTAGTTTTTTATTCTTTTATTGATATAAAAACAGTTTTTTATATATAAAAAAAAACAGTTTCCCTATTAATATAAAAAAAGTTTTTTTAATTAAAATTAAACATCTTTTAATTAAAATTTAAAAAATATTTTTTTTCCTTAAACAAAAAAACTATGTTTACTAATAAAAAAATCTAGAAAATAGTTTTTTTTAATAATTTTAATTTTAAAAAAACTATTTTTAATAAAATATCGCGATTGATTAGTACCGCTGACACATATCCACATTTCCGGACCTACATCATTTGTTGAATGTGGGTCCGCGCCAGCAGCACTAATCAATCGCCATATTTTATTGAAAAAATATCACGATTAATTAGTGTCCCCGGCGCGAACCTACATTGAACAAATGATGTGGGTCCGGAAATGTGGGTCCGCGACAGCGGCACTTATGAATCTCGATATTTTATTGAAAAAATATTGCGATTAATTAGTGCCGCTGGAGCGAACCCATATTGAAAAAATGATGTGGGTCCGGATCACAATATTTTTTAAATAAAATTTTGTGATTCATTAGTTCCGCTGGCGCGGATCCACATTCCCCGCCCATATCATTTGTTCAATGAGGCTCCGTGCCAGCGACACTAATTAATCGCGATATTTTTTCAATAAAATATCGCGATTTATTAGTGTCGCTGGCGCGGACCCACATTGAATAAATGATGTGCGTCTGGGAACATCATTTGTTGAATGTGGGTCCGCGCCAGCGGCACTAATTAATCGCGATATTTTATTGAAAAAAATATCGTGATTGATTAATGCCGCTGGCGCGGACTCACATTTTCGGACCCACATCATTTTTTCAATATGGGTTCGCTTCAGCGGCACTAATTAATCGCAATATTTTTTCAATAAAATATCGGGATTCATAAGTGTTGCTGCCGCGGACCCACATTTCCGGACCCACATCATTTGTTCAATGTAGGTTCGCGCCAGCGGCACTAATTCATCGCGATATTTTTTCAATAAAATATGGCGATTGATTAGTGCTGCTGGCGCGGACCCAAATTCAACAAATGATGTAGGTCCGAAAATGTGGATCTGTGCCAGCGGTACTAATCAATCGCGATATTTTATTAAAAATAGTTTTTTTAAATTAAAATTATAAAAAAAAATATTAAAAAAAACTATTTTCTAGATTTTTTTTATTAGTAAACATAGTTTTTTTGTTTAAGGAAAAAAAATATTTTTTAATTTTAATTAAAAGATGTTTAATTTTAATTAATTTTGTTTTTTTATATTAATAGGGAAACTGTTTTTTTTATATATAAAAAACTGTTTTTATATCAATAAAAAAATAAAAAACTAAAAAAAAAGGGGGAAAATACTAACTGCCGGAGATTAAATGCCTTTAAGAATGTTAAAGAATTGTATGTTAACTTCGTTTGTAATAAGAATTTAGTAAAGGTTTGCCTGTAAAGATAGAGTTTGCAATGTTTGATATCGTGGGTGACAGTGGAGAGAGGAGAGAGAATTATCTTTTGGTGAAATGATGTTGTACGTGTGCGGAGGAGAGAGACTACTTAAATTGTTTACAATCGTGGGTCTTGAGACACAGTGGGTAAAATAAATCACGTATGGAGGTATGTATTAGAGGGAGTCCGTAGGAGAGACTCCCTCTCTCTCTCTCTCTATATATATATATATATAATATTGTTCTTGTATGAATCAGTCCGTATTTTAAGAGTGCGGACTGAACACGTGTCATCTGATGGTGAGCTCATAAAAGGAAAAGAGTGTGTCTATAATTTAGCTGATAATTTTTAGGGTTATCATCATATGACACATATCCGGTTCGCACTCTTAAAATGCGGACTGGTCCACACAAGAACAGTACTCTTTACACACACACACACACTTTTTTGCAACCTTCACATATGCATTTCTCTATCTCTTGTCATACATATTTGATCATTAGATCGCAGCACATCTCGTCGATGGTAACATTTGGGTGACTTCATTAGATTAAATAGATGCAATTTGATGACTGATGACAACTTGGTATATTTGGACAATTGGTTGATGTATCTATTTTAGCATTTAATGAATAATTGGATGTAAAAAAATTTTTAAAAAACTGTTAGATGGTTGTTCTCTGTTGCAATGAAATCTTTGGAGAAATGTTGATGATTTTTTGAAACACAACAAATCATCATTTGAATTTGATAATTGTTGTTTGTTTGTTGAATTGCAACAAATAATCACTCGCATATTACTGATAAAACTCATTCAGATTGATTCATTTGAGTTTGATGGAAATTGTTTGTTTGTTGTGGGGTTGCAATTTCAATTCATTGTTGGTTCCGATTTGATGAAAAATCGATTTGCAGAGTTTTTAAATGTTCTAAAGAATTATTTTATGAACAAGGTTGAAGTTTTCGGATTTTGATTTTGGGAAGAGGATAAAAGTTAAATATAAAGGTATTATGGTCAAAAATTATTTTGGGGGTTAAGTCTAATTAGAAAATAAGATTTTTTTTTAACAAACTTGTAATAGTGTAAAAAAGTTGGAGGCTGTGTCTAAGAAATTAGCGAGTTCGAGGTTATGTCAAATTATGGATTAAAAGGTGGGGGTAATTAAAAATTAGCCCAATTGTATTTTGTTATGAAACTGCAGGTAAACTTGGAATGAAATTTTATCATGAAAAATTCAACAATTAACATTAAAAATTCATAAGGAAATTTGCCTTTTAATGCTAATTGGTGAATTTTAACTATTTTTTCAACACTAAAAGCCAAAAATAAACATCAAGTATTACCTGTTAATGTTTAATGGAACCAAACTCAATATCAAACAGTTAAATCATTTGACAATTAATGTTTTTTCCCTGTGAGATAAGTACATTATGCACTTAATCCATTTTTTTTATGTTTCCAAGTCCATTGTCTATTTTTTTGGAATATTTTTTTTAGGGTCTAGGATAAGAGTAGAAAGAGTATTTGTGAGTGATTTTTATGGCGATAGACTTTTTAGAACAAAATAAAAAGGTTTAAACAAAACGTTAATTAGAAATATCGAGAGACTTTTCATTGAATGACCCTAAATTAAAACACCCCCTTAATATTTTGTTATGTCAAAATCCAAATAACATTTTTTTAGTGGAAAACACAGTGATAAGTCCCTCGACTCTTTAAAAATTAACAAATAAGAACGTAAGTTCAGAGAAAAACATATTGATGTACTTTCTCCAAAAAAATCATTTTACAATCAAATTGTATGTACACTATTACAACATCGCCATTAAAAAAGTTACTTTCAGTTATTAAATGTGATTAAATTGCACCAAACATATTTTTTCCAAATGTATTTATTTATGTCGTGAAAATGTGTCTACAAACTTTTACAATGCCCAAAATTTTAAAAAAAAATTAAAGTAGATTTATGCTAATTTATGTCTTATAATAACTATGTATTAGTTGTTATGTTTGGCGTTGTATACGCGCGGGAGAGTTCATTTTTTATGCATTTGACTATATTTCTTTTATTCTTTATCATCATTTTTGGCTTGTGTAGTTGATTGTTCATAATAGTTTGTGCACTTAGAGTTACATTATGAAATAAAACTATTATATTATCACATAGTCCAAGATAGCACACTAACACTTAAAAATGTTGGACCGCACCTAAAATCCTCGATTAATTGAGGGGTTTAAAACTAGTTCTTTATTTTTGTAATTGAAGGTCACTTAAGTTTAGCTAGTTAGGCTTTCATCTAAATCTGTCGTCTTAAAATTGAAACTGAGGTAATTAGAAATTATGAGTGACAATTTTAAGAACGACATGAAATTGACATAATATGTAGTGTTTTGATCAAATCTCTTTTACATGATGAGTTTGTATTAAAATTATGAGTCGAGTCTTGTCATATTAATAGTGTTTTTACTTGTGTTATCGTGTTTTAATCGTCTTTTCACTCGTGCTATCGTGTTTATTTATGTTTAATTGAGTACAAATTTTAAGAACTGTGTTCGTTGAGTCATTTTGTACTTTCAAACTTAACACGTAAATAAAGGGTTTGTTTTTCTCAAAAATTACAAAGCTAATGCCTATATTTACCTAACTCTTCATTTCTACAATTAAAAGTTAAAAGTACCCTTGATTACTGAATCTTAATATGACTAAATATGTCCGTTCAAATGTTTATTGAAACATAAAAACAAATATATTTTTCAGCAGGGGCAAATGATTTTCTCTCTTATGCTAAACTAAGTTCAATTCACAATGAAGAGGTAATTTTTAATGTTCTTTTCCCTCTTAATGCTAAAAAAATAGTTGAAATTAAGCATTCAACATATAGCATTAATAGGAAAGTAGTTCCTCCTGAATGCTTTATGCCATTTTTTTTAATGAAAAGTATTACTCTTATTGTATTTGCTAAATCTCACTTATATAAAATAGTAGTTTAGTAAATAATTAGTAATGATAAAATGTTCAAATTACTTGTATCCGGGCAGCTTCCGGATCATATAAGTTTAGACATTTAGGAAAAAAAACACTCAACATTAAGCATTCGGAGCTCGCCTCTAAGGGATTGTTTGTTTTTGCCTCACTTAGAAGTACAAAATACAGTTTGTTTGTTTAAAAAAATAAAAAACTAATGTCTATCCGCCTCTGAATGGTTGGGAGAAATAGTATCTTAGGGGTCTTTTTTTGGGTATTTTGACTTTATCCACCATGTAGTTATCATTATTTGATTTTAGCCACTAATTTATTTTTGTTTAAACTCCACCCATCATTTTCACTTTTTACGATGCTTTTTTCCCTTTTTACTATGCTTTTTTCGTCGCTAAAAGTGAAAATAATGGGTTACGTTTAAAGAAAAAATAAAATAGTGGCTAAAGCTAAATAATGATAACTATATTGTGGGTAAAGTCAATATACCACTTGTTCTTCTAGCCTCTGAATGAATACCGGTCAACTTTTGTGCATTTGCTCTTTTAAGAGAATGAATGTTTGAATGTAAGCAATTTGTTTAAACTTATGCGGCTCCAAACGGTGAATATAAGTAATTTGCCAATTTACCATTAGTAATTATCTACTAAAATGTTCAATGAGAAAAAAAAAAAGCACATTGTAAAAATGATAAGGATTATAATTCGTATTTTTTAGACAATTTTCGAGCCAACACTACACGACAAGAGTTTTTTTTACACAAAATGACTTCATGTTTTTTACTTGACTTGAACATGCCCCATAAAGATAACGACAGGAATAACACGATTTATTAATTTTTTTCTTCAACGAGGCAAATAGATGCATGATAACCTAAGTAAGAACAAGAGTCGCACGACAGGACAATACATGATAACACAACTGATATAACTCATAAATTTTTACCCGAACGCGGCACGACTTCGTACCAATCGTGTTTTCGTGTGTCGTTTCTCATATCGACACATCAATTATAATACACATTATAAATATATGGGTGATTTACGGCTTGGGGTCAAGCAATTCTCATTATTTTGGGCTTGGGTCCATTAGTTTTTATATTAGTTCGTTGTGGTTCAAAATTGACGAAAATCGTCAGTTGATCAATTCGATCGTTAGTTGACTCACATTTTCAACTAAAAACACCGTTTTACCATTGAGTACATCAATATACATTATTATATTTGTACACTAGACATGTATATGTTCATATACACATATAATATTAAAAATTCATTAATATATAAATTTATTCTAATACATTCACATTTACACACGCGCGTGCGCGCACACAGACATATATATATATAACAATAAAGTACATTAATATTTAAACAAACACTTCTTAATTAAAAACCGGTTTTATAACAAAACAGTTTTTAAATAAAAAAATTGTTTTTCGTATAAAAACAATTTTTACGTTTTTATTTAAAAAAAAAGTTTTGTGAAAACAGTTTATATATTTTTTTGACCTTTTCAAAAACAATATCTATTTAAAAATACATTATATCATAAAAAATAGTTTTTTAACATTTTTATCTACGATAACGTGTTATAAAAAACTGTTCTATTATAACGTTTTATTATAAAAGTGTTTTAAATAGAAAGGTAACCTCAGTCTTGCTACATGGATTTTGCTACTCTACATTCACATTGTATATAAAAGTAAACTTTTGGGAAGGTGTGGTATTAATATGGAAAGCAGTTGATTAATGAATTGTGTAGATAAATAGCATTTCTAGAAAAATGGCTGTTTATAGCTTTATTGAACAAGGAAAGATTTTGATGGCAATCACGGTAAGAATATTGGATGCGTTGGGTAAAAAAAACAGCTATTTATAATAAAAGTTTTTTAAATAAAATTTGTTTTGAAAATATATATATATATATATATATATATATATATATATATATATATATATATATATATATATATATATATATCATTTTTAAACCTTTTTTATAAATAAAAACGTTAAAAATGATTTTACATGAAAATATTTTTTCAATAAAAAAATTGTTTTTTAATAAAGCAGTGTTTGTTTGAATATTAATGTATTTTATTATTATTATTATTGACATATAAATGTAGGAACATGATAACATGTGCCATTCAGATATATATTTTGACCCTCAAAATAGTAAGTATGAAGGTTCCACATAGATATATGTGCCCTAGCAATTATATGTCGAAACTCTATCCTTACTATTTTAGGGTTTTAAGTGTGTGTCCTTAGGGCACATGTTATCAAGACCCACAAATGTATGGTATACAAGTATAATAATGTTTCTGTCATTTTTGGATCCTAATACGAAAGCAAATGGAATCAAACCCAAAATAATGAGAACTACTAGATCCAAACAGTAAATTACCCTAAATATATATAAAGTGACCAAACTAACCTTGATATTGCGCATATCCAAATCTAATAACGTTTCCAAATCACCAACCAAAATTTGTTTAGGAACACCAACCCTCACAATCTTTTGTTGAATTTCGACTCCCTCGACAACTTCTAACATCGAAATCCGATTACGAATCCTCTCAATCTTATCGGGCGAATCGACAACATGAACCTTGGGATTGTTTAAAGCAAACTCCTCCAACTCTTTTTTCCAGTCTTGATGGTACACTTTGTGGATCACGCAATCGAACGGGCCTTGTTCGGTTAAAGGCTTGTTGGCGTCGATTCGGATTAAGTCGAGGCCATGAGTGGAGGCGAAGGTGAGGAGAAAGGGTTGCATGAGGGAGGTCATTTTTTGGTTCGAAAATACGTAGCCTATGCGGAATTTAATTGTTTGTGTTGACATTGATGAGAATAAAGTGGAAGTTTAAGGAAGTGGGGGGGTAATTTTATTTTGATTCTTTGGTTTGAATGGCCTAAAATTTGCATGTAGCCAACTTATAAAGCTAAAAATTCGAACCAAATATAACTATGTCCTTTTCAGCAACCTTTTTTTTTTTTTTTTTTTAATGAGAGCTTATGACACACTTCTACCAACTCCTTTTCTTTATTTTGTTGACTTTACCATTTATGAACACTGTTTAAAGTTTAATTTACTAAATTTTATTGGAGACTTGATGATCATTCTTTATAATATAAAGCCAATTAAAAGTGAGCAACTTGCTTTTAGTGCTCTATATCTTATTTTATTGGAGACTTGATGGTCATTGTTTATAATATAATTTTTAATATTATCAACTATATGTGAATATTTATTTGTATAGCTCATTTTTAAAACAAGCCTATATCAATATTTTTCCGAGATCTATGGATGTGTCCACTTCTTTGGAAAAAAAAAATTGAGAGCAAGCATGGCTAGGAAGGGCACAAACATTTATATTTGTTGTGATTTTTCTCTTTAAAAAATGAAAAGATATTATGTATATTTGTCTTGGATAAATTTTTTTACAGTTCTAAATTTAATTTATCACGGATAAAATTGTTATAAATCAACGGAGAAAAATTGCCATGCGTCTGACAAAACTTATATAACAAATTTTGTCACGGTTTTAGGATGTTACAATTTAGTCAGCGCGGCCTACATGGGTCCGCCCCTGAAAGCAAGTCCAATAAGCATATGATGTATATAAATAAGGACACTCTTGGGGTTTAGACTAAAAATGTTAAAATTAATTCAAAATGTAGGATCTAAAAGATTTAGGAGTCATTAATCTTCTTAATTATGACATTGAAGGTCTCGATAATCATTTTCACTGTGTTTGAATCAAGTTGAATTTTCTTGCCATTTAATATATTTTGTGACGGATTTCAAGGGTGAAATCATATATCATTTGGTTATTATAAATGTTTATTTTCATTTTGAGATTATTGTTTTGAGCTTTTGGTACTGGTGTTTGCTGTGATCAATTATGGATGAAACGGGCACCCAAAATAGTTGGGTACATGTTGGAAGTTTTTGGATTTAGAATACTCTCTTTCTTCTTTGTATTTTGCATATAAAATAACTTCTTTATATTTTGCACTAAGTTTCTCACACATGCACACAAATATATATATACAAGGGCGGAGCCAAAAAGTTTTGATAGTGGGGGTTAATTTTACCGTGATTTTCGGGGATTGGGGGCGGGAGCCCCTGAACCGAATTTTTTTGAGGTTATTTTTTAGTACTTACAAAAAAATAACGCAATTTTTTTATTCTAATAAAACCTGCATAGTCAAGTTAACTGTTAACACACAAAATTCAACCATAAAACTTCAGCCCTAAAATTCAATCGTTAAATTTCATCAATTTTACCTCTAAAATTCAACCATAAAATTTGAGCAATTAATATAGTTAATAAAGTTCAACATTTAGAGTTAATAAATTTCAGCAATTAATAATAGAGCTAATTTCAGTCATTAATAGAGTTACCTGCTACTAGTAGTTGCTACCAAACCAAATGGATAGAATAGATAGAAGGAAATCTTGTCTACGCCCCTTCCCTTCTTGCTCGTGCTGCTTGTAAAGATGGAAGAATGGAAATTAAATGGAACTTAACTTAGAAGAAGAATGGAATGGAAGTTCGAACGAAGAAGTGGCGTGTTGTGCTGCTTCGAGTTTTTAAAATGTTGTTGTGTGTGTCAAAATATGTCTTAACCTTTAAGAATTTAAGTTA
Organism: Sambucus nigra; assembly: GCA_949130495.1. Classification (NCBI taxonomy): domain Eukaryota; kingdom Viridiplantae; phylum Streptophyta; class Magnoliopsida; order Dipsacales; family Adoxaceae; genus Sambucus; species Sambucus nigra. Next base: position 406,783,014 of record OX422224.1, read on the forward strand.
AGGTATTTATGTTTTTTACCCCACAAATTTTATACAAAAATCAGTTTTTACCCCTAAAAAATTTTATACTTACAAAATTATTATTATTATTTTTTTAAAACGTGGGGGCTCAAGCCCCCACAGGCCTCCACCTGCCTCCGTCCCTGTATATATATATATATATATATATGGAGAGAGAGAGAGAGAGAGACTCCTTCCTGTAAAGATTCCTTATAGAGCAAATTTCGATACATATAATTTTTTTAAAATAGTAAAAAAAAATTGATGAAACTTCATGTATATGATCTCCACTCTGAGAAGATCATCTCCAATTTGTTGCATTAAAAAATTTAATTAAAAAACCATTGAGATAAGATGATATGTAAAAAAGTTATGCAAAAATGCGTTTTCGACGGTTGAAATTTTGACGATCATCTCACTCACTCTTTGATTTAATTTTTTTATGAAACTTCATATATATGATCTCGACAGTGAGAAGATATCAATGAGTTTCATCAAAAAAATCCAATCAATTAAGTGGCTAGCGCTGACCAAAACTTTCAACGAACAAAAATGTTTATTTATACATTTTTTTGACATATCACCTCATCTCAATGGTTTTTTAATTGAATTTTTTGATAAAAAAATTAGAATTGGTCTTCTCACCATTTAGATCATATCCTAAAAGTTTCATTAAAAAAATTTATTTTTTAATTATCTTAAAAAAATGGTATGTACCAAGCTCTACATATAAGAAGTCATATATATATATATATATATATATATATATATATATATATATATATATATGAGAGAAAGAGAGAGAGAGAGAGAGAGAGAGAGAGAGAGACTCCCATACATACCAACTATACTAACTATCTATTTGCTGGCGCATACCTGTTTTTCTAAAATATTAAAAAAAATTGAGTTGAATTTTATATGTGGTATTTAAACTTTTCAAGGGACCCCCATAAAAAAATTACTTCAAAATAACTTTTTTTTTACTTCTTTAAAAGATTTAGTCAAATTTTCACACCTTTTAAGGTGTGAAAGTTTGACCCATTTTTTCAAAATAACAAAAACATTATTTTGTGTTGATTTTTTTATATGGCTCCCTTGAAATGTTTAAATACCACACAAAAAATTTCAACTGAAAATTATTTTTAGTATTTAAAAAAAAATCAACTTAAATCTACATATATGAATCATTATTTTTCCACATCCCCTAGGTGAGGGAAAGTAATGTTTCATATATGTAGATTTAGACTTTTCTAACACTGAGGTCTTTTAGTACCACTGGTAGGGCATGTCATTGATGATGCACATGTCAAAAGTTCGAACTCTATTGTCACCAATTTGTGGATATAGATCTAATAAAAATCGTATACCGCGGGTGTGGTGGTTAAAGTGGAGATCATATTGGTGGTAGAAAGTGTTACAAGATGTTTGATATAAAAATGTACAAATGGGTTGGCTAACAAAATTGGTAATGACAAATTCAATCATTTTTCAAGTGAGACTGCTTGATAGCATTTATTTTTTCAGGTAGTAAATCATGACTTTAAATGTTTGATACGATTGTTTGATCTAAAAAATAAATAATTTTTAACCAAAAACAAGTTTATAACGAAAAAATTCAGTTTTAAAAAAACTACTTTTAACAAAATGAAAACTGTTGGTAATAAAAAAAATAGTTTATAACAAAATAATTGTTAAAAAAACAGTTTTAACAAAACAAGACAGTTTCAACAAACGAAAAAAGAGTTATTTTGAGGTAAAAAACTGTTTTTTATAAAAAAAAAAATACAGTTTGAACAAAAAAAAATCAGTTTTTAAAGAATAAAAAAATACTTTAAAAATAACACTTTTGATGAAATAAAGACAGTTTTAATGAATAAAAAAATTGTTTTTAAAATCAGTTTTAAAAAGGATGGCAAATTTTGTGGACAAATTTTGATTTCTTTTATATATTAAAACAAATTTTGCCTACAAAAGTGAAAATATGGTGATAAATTTGCATGCGGGTATGAACACTCAGACAAAAATTTTCATAACAAATATGCATAATCAAATATACAAAATATTAGTCAGAGCTTTCATTTATCACCATTTTCATAACAAATAAGTAAAGAAAAATGTTAGACTTATCCCAAAATTATCGAAAATGTCCTTTAAATATTTGTACTTTGGTGTAGGTCCCACCAATATACAATTCCTTAAAGCATATTTTGGATATATTTGACGTGGATCCCGCCAATGTACAATTTCTTAAAGCATATTTTTAATAATTTTAAAATAATTTTGGAATAAGTCTATGATTACTCGTTTTATCTTATTTTAGTGTACTTCTTGCATTTGAAATATTAGTGTACTTATTTAAATATACTTTTTACCTTTGGTATTTACAAGACCTTACATATATCCTATCACACATCATGTGCCGACCCAACATCCACTGGTGTACAAGCTAATTGATATTCAAAGGCAAACGTTACAGATTTCTCACGTTGATATCATCAGCATTGAGACTTTTTCGCTATTTTTTCTTTGTTTATTATTGTTTTTTTTATAAAGAATATTATGTGACTGATTATAGTTTCATAGAAAAATTATTGCATGTAATTTTCATTGTCTTTAATTATTATCCTATCTCTATTAAATTTTGAGGTATTTTATTGTCTTGCCATTTTATATTAACATCATATGTTAATGGATTGTGTTTGTGTTGGAAATAATTTTATTATAGCATAATAATAATTTTAATTGAGTGAAAATTTAATAGAGAATTATTTTTGATAAGACACAATATTATGGTTTGTGAAAAGTTGTGTTCATTTATGAAAGATTCTGACCATTCGAAAATAGTGTGTATATTCGGAAAGGTTGTCTACATTTCTATAAGAAGAAGATCTCTCCTTCATTCTTTGCCATCTTTAATTTTTTTAGAGTTAAATCTCTCTCATTTTTCATTTCTTTTTTAGTCGATCCATAAGAGAGTACAACATATAATTTGAATTCGCTAGAGCTTTATAGATAGAAGTGTCGCTTCTATAAGGACGAAAATATCGTTCTATCCTAAGAGACACATGTTCATCAAAACTTGGACACCAATAATGGGATGAATTTGTCTTAAGGAAACTGTGTGAAACACGAGGTTCGACATCAATTTCTTTCATATGGTTTGTAAGTTTGCTATGTTAATTTTTATTGTGTTTTAATTTTCATTTATGTCAATATATTTCATATTTATTTGGTATAATGAAAGTATATTACCAAAAGTAAGGATATTATAAAATGATATACAATAAAACCCACATCACGATCCCCAAGGCACTAATCGCACCACAAAACAACAAAACAAATGGCTGAAACTACCCAACCTACACGAACCATACACAAACACATTTTAATCATTGAACAAACCTATCAAAACAATAGAAATCCAATATGGCACACATACCACAAACCACTCACTACTCCCAATTGAAATAATCAATAGAACATTACAGTATTGTAACCCTCGTCATAGAAAATAAAGAAAAAAATGACTAAACACGCAATACAACTAAACCACCAAATGTCGAACTGTGACACCCCATGTATTCCAATCACGGGTGATCAGTCCTTTAATAAAATAAACAGGAATCTCATTTGATTCATTCTTAGCATCAGTGTCGAATTTTTTTTTTTTAAATACTAACCACTTAAGTTAAATAAGCCACTACCAAATTTTATCTTTTTATTAAACGACAACACCCACAACAATATGGGGAAATAAAAAATAATATAGACCATTCACACAATAACTGAAGTCTATAATATCACAAGATTAAATAAATAAATGTTGAATAAACCATCCGCTCTAACTCCAATATCCAACTCATAAATCTAACAGAAATGAAATGAATCTAAGAACAAAGTCTGAAACTGAAAGGAATAAATCAACTAAAAGTCTGAACTGAGCGGACAACATATCCAACTGAAATAACTAAATATGAATCCTAGACTAGGAATGAAATAAACGAAGCGTCTACTCAAGTCCTACATGCCTCCATAAGGGTTGCAGCTACGCATCCTTGGAATGGATCATCATGCATGGCGTCCCTGTGTCTGGACACCTAAAAGGCGTTGAAAAATATTTTTAACACGAGTTAGAACCCAAAACTTTTTAAAAATATACGCATGTAATTAAGATGAATTAGTTCAATATGCATGGACATTTTTCATATTTATACTGGTGTCGCACTCTCATGAGATCTCCTTACATCTCAACTATAGTTTACACCTAGTGCTTATATCTTAGCACGCCTAGTTATGCTACCCCGCCTAGTTATGCTACCCTGCCTAACTAGGCCTGTTGCTAATCTTTCTATCACACTACTCTACCCTGAGTAATCATTGACTCATAAGCTATTCTGCTCGTTGGCTTAGTTAATTATTTCAATATTAATTGATTATATAACTTCCACTCTAGTTATATATATAACTAGCATGGAGCCCGCGCGATGCGCGGGCGTAATTGTAGAAGACGCTAAATTGTGAAAATAAAAATATAATGATTCCTTTATTGAAAGTATATTCATATAAAAAATATATAGACTTTATGAGAATATATTTCAAGATTGAATTAGATAAATGATTTACAAATTACTCGTACTTAATATTTTATTTTTATTTTTATATATTTTTTAAAGAGGACTGAAATTATGACTTTAGAAGATGCTAAATTGTGAAAAAAATATATAATAATTCCTAAAGAAGACTTAATAAAAGTGAGCAGTGATGAAGATAATCTTCTGCCCTTTAATAAATTGAAAGTGACTGATCCGCTATTCAGAAGGATAACCAGAGCTAGAACCAAGGGTATCAAACACTCCCACCTCTCGACCTCTAAATGATCAATATCATTGTGTGGAATATCAGAGGGGCTTCTAAAAAGTCATCTTCTAGAAGAGTTAAATTGCTTCTTAAGCTTCATAAACTGCCTTTTATTGCTCTGTTAGAGCCAAAAGTGGATGCTCAAAAAATTGAAATCTATAAATTTAAATGGGGTTTTGAAGGAGGTTGTTCCAATAACAGTGGAAAAATCTGGTTATTCTGGAGATATAACATTTATGTTAAGGTGTGTGTGGATCATCCTCAACACTTAACTATTCAGTTGGACCATCCATCTTTGAAATCTCCTATTGTCCTGACCATCATTTATGCTAAGTGCTCTGTAGAAGAAAGAAAAGACTTATGGCATCAGTTGCTGGAGGTGTCAAATAAATTTGAAGATTTTCCTCATTTAGTTATTGGTGATTTTAATGTTGTTTCTTCCCAAGCTGAAAAGGTAGGGGGTAATGACATAAATTTCCAGGCTGTTAATGATTTCAATGAAGCTATAGATGAATGTGGCCTGAGAGACTTGGGTTATAATGGCTCTAGATTCACCTGGATCAATAATAGAAAGAAGGAGGATCTGATTATGGCTAGATTGGATAGGTGTCTTTATAATTCTTCTTGGGAAGCTTCTTTCCCAAACTCTAGAATTACACACCTCAATAAAGCTTCTTCAGATCATGCCCCTCTTCTTTTATCTGTGAAAACTGCTATCGATAACTGTCCTAGACCATTCAAGTTTCAAACAATGTGGTGCTCTCACTCATCTTTCATAGATACAGTTAAAAAATCTTGGGATGCAGATTGTCACGGATCAGATATGAGGAAATTTTCTCTTAAACTCAGAAGGCTTAAAGAGGATTTGAAGAGTTGGAACAAAGAGGTCTTTAAACATATTTTTCAATCCGTGAGGAATATTGAGGATGAATTTGCTCAACTAGAGATTAATTATGAGATGGACAAGTCAGAATCTAATAGAAAAGCAAAGTTGCTGGAAGCTATTAAAGTGGAAGAAGAATATTGGAGGCAGAAGTCCTCTATAAAATGGTTGAAATTGGGAGATGCCTACACAAAGTTTTTTCATGCTACTGCGAAGGCCAAGCAACAGATTCTTCATATTCATTCTTTAAAATCAAATGATGGTCAGTTTATTGAGGATCCTCAAGAGCTGCAGACTCATATAGTTGATTTTTTCAAAAACCTTTGGTCTCCTGCTTCTCCAGTTCAAATGCATGATGTAATTGAGTTTATTCCTCCATTGATATCTGCTGAGATGAATGCTTCTCTAGAAGAGTTCCCCTCTGAATTGGAGATTTCACAGCCATATCAGACCTTAGTGAGGAAGCAGCTCCTGGTCCTGATGGCTTTGGTGGATCTTTTTACAAAAAGTGTTGGCCAATAATTAAAACTGACTTTATATCTTCTTTCTTTGCAGGTACATCTATTCCTCAAAGCTGGTCAAGCACTTCTATTGCCCTTATTCCTAAAGTCAAGTGTCCAAAGTCCTGTGCTGAGCTAAGACCTATTAGTTTATGCAATTTCTCAATGAAGATCATCTCTAAAGTGCTTTCAAACAGATTGGCTAGAGTCCTTCCTTTAATCATCTCTTCTAACCAAAGTGGATTTATTCAAGGGAGAGCTATCCAAGACAATATTCTTCTAGCCAAAGAGATGGTGGAAAACTTAGACAAAAAGGCTCATGGAGGTAATGTTATTATTAAACTGGACATGGAAAAAGCCTATGATAGAATCAATTGGGGGTTTCTCATTTCAGTGCTCAGGGGCTTTGGATTTGGGGAAAGATGGATTGATTTTATTTGGAGGATTATATCCTCTAATTGGTTCTCTATTCTTTTCAATGGGCAAAGTTGTGGTTTCTTCAAATCCACTAGAGGCTTGAGGCAGGGGGATCCTATTTCTCCAGGTCTTTTTATAATTGCAGCAGAATTCTTGAGCAGAGGGCTGAATGTGCTTATGGAGAAAGGGAAAATTTCTCCTTTCTACTTACCTAGTGGCAGTCCCTTAATTTCTCATTTATCCTTTGCTGATGATCTTATGATATTCTGTAGAGGGGACAAAAAAAGCTTAAGGAATGTTATGGGATTTCTTGCTTATTATTCATCTATATCTGATCAGAAGGTCAATTTCAATAAGAGTAGCTTCTCAGTTGATTCCAAGTGCTCTTCTCAGTTCAAATCCAAAGTTGCTGATTGTACTTGTCTGAAGTTTCAAGACCTACCTATTAAATATCTAGGTTGTCCTATATTTAAAGGTAGAAACAAACTTAAATATTATGACAGCTTGCTCCATACTTTGAGATCTAAATTGGCAGGTTGGCAGTCAAAATTTTTTACTACAGGGGGCAAATTGATTCTCTTAAAACATGTTCTATCATATATCCCTCTTTTCTTATTGGCTTCTATATCCCCTCCAAAAACCATCTTCACCAGAATTCATAATCTTTTCAATAAATTTTTCTGGGGTGGTTCTTTTGATCTGGGCTGGAAGTTTGACGCGACTAAGAATTTGTCTCAGAAATGCGTTCACTCTAGGCTCAAGTGCAAGCCTGTCGCTCAAGTAATAAACCCGGTAAGTCGGGATCGTATCCACAGGGATCGAGATTGCCAAATAGTAATAAGAAAAATTATTAAATCTTGAAATGATTCTTAAAAGAAACGAAAAGATGATTAATAATTGGGAAAATTTAACAAACTGAAAAGTGCAAAAGAAATTAGATCTGACAAATGGGAGAAAATATGGTAGGGTACAATCCCTCAATCCTTAACAAATTACCGTATAGAATACTAGAATTGTAAATTAAAATTATTGACTAGATCCGGTCTTTATACATTCTAAGCATTACATATATGAGGGATCTAGCCCGCATCATATGAAATCAAAGATAGATATAAAGCGGTGAATGAATCCAGTCTTTATAGATTCTAAGCATTACGTATATGAGGTTCAAGCCCGCACCATACGAAATCAAAGATAAATATAAAGCGGTGTTTTCACGATTCAATCAATATTTTAATTTAACCTCTATTTTCTAGATAAATAATTTGCCTTGGATTGAGTTCATGTACCCCAACCCTTGGGAATTTAGCTACTCATGATTTGGTTCAAGAATAAATTCACACACAAAATTATGGATCTACAAGACATGGGAAATAATTTGCAAATAATAAAAATAGAGAATGGAAAGATATTACTTGAATTCAGCAACAAAAATGGAATTGGAATCCACAATTTCTTACAAACTAGGGTTCATGAAAACTCTTGAAGGAATAGAAAATTTGCTCTCAAAATCTAACCCTAAAATTCAATCTAGCACTTCTAACCTACTCCTAACCTAGCCTCTCTCTAGCAACTCCACTTGAAAATGAGGTAGGTCTTGGTCTTTTATAGCACCAAGTTGCATGAATTTGGCATCAAATTTCGCTTGTGGCACAAGTTTTCCAAGAGTTGCACTGCATTAAATGCATAATTAATTACAGAAATCCGCACATCCAGACTCTTCATTATCGCGTAACTTCAAAATATCGTAACTTCTTCACCGTAGCTCGGATTGAGGTGCCGTTTTTTCCAGTATTCTTACAATTTAGAACTATTCAACTTTCTAGTTGGCCCCACCTCCGGACTAAGGTGGTAAAATTACGAAAATGCCCTTCAACTCTCCATTTCTTGGTTTCTTTCACTGTTTTGAGCTCTCCTTCGCACTAACTTGCGTGAAATACCTGTAAAACACATGAGAAATACACAAAACACGAAATACTTGCCAAAAGGGGTTAGTATAATACATTTGAGACAAATCCAAGCTACTTACACTGCACGGGATCATAAAAATACTGAAATTAAGGGGATAAATGTGAAGAATATGTGCCTAAACACACCCCCTAACTTAGAACTTTGCGCGTCCCGAGCAATGTATATGAATCCTAACCAAAATTCTACTCTTGAAAATTCCTTTATTAAAATAAAATTCCACTTTCGCAGGCACGCGATTGCATTTAGCGTATGCAACAAGCCTTTAAACCTCTAGGTTACCCTAGTAGGACGAGTTTTGTCTCGTGAGGGTTTGCAGTGAATACACCCACAAAATTCTTTATTGACTCATATAAAGATCAAAATACTTAAAAATTGATCAATTTAAACTTTTCGAAAAATACTCACCATAAATTCATATTCAAGTGTCTCAAACCGTAGTGTGTGTGTGCAAAGCCAAAAATTAAACCTCAAACTTCCACCGATTGAGCATTACGTTACTTTCTGAAAATTCATTTTGATTCAAATTCTTACGGAATGCTCTCACAAACGAATCACTCGGATTGTGGCTATTTTCTCTCGGTATGCATGATATAAAGAGTAAATATAATGGATACAAATTCATGCATACAAAATTGAAAAGAAGGAAATATATGGTGAAAAGATCTCATCATCGGAGTACAGTTATTTGGAAATGGGAACATCACCTCTAATTCACACCATTTAATCTCTCATATTATCTTTTCATGTCTTAGCTCTCCACGTGGTAACCAATTTCGCCATTCGGACTCGGTTAGGACTTTTTTGGGTCATAAAGTGTAAAGGGTAAAAATGAGAATACATGGGCTATTCGGAATTGGAAAATTTCCTTATGATGTCCATTAGTGCTTTTTTTTTCGGGCATTTGCTTATTTTTCTCTTTTTTCTTTTCTTTTTCTTCTCTTCTTTTTTTTTTCTTCTTTTTTCTCTTGCCCCTTTTTATTGCTCAATTTGGACTTACTTGATAAATTTTCTCAATTTTCACAATTCCGGGCTATTTGGGTTTTTCGGGTTATCAAACGAAAGGATAAATTTTATTTGGCTCAAAGTGGGTTGCAAAGGGATAATTTTTCACATCTTTTTATGGCTAATATTTTTGGGTAACAAATGATGGCCTACTTCATCGTCCAAATTGCTAATCACATTACCATATGCATCTCGAGATTAATTAAGTTTAGAGATATATTTAGCACGAATTTCGAGACAACATTTCACACATTTCCTATAACCAATCAAAACAAAGGATTGAGATCATCAACGACTTATTAAAACGCTGAAAAGAACTTTGAGTTTACCATAAACTCGGATTGATTTAAAAACTCATAAAAAATTGAAAGGCTCGAAATCTCACCGGGTTTGGACTAATCTCCACACTTATTCGTAAAGTTGTCAATTTTCTTTCAATTTCCATCTTCGGTCAATTTTGGCTTAGTGCAATTGAGAATTTTACAATTTGAGACTTTAAATAGAACAAAGGTGATATTTTTGAAAAATTTAAATTCTAATTTTTATTTATTTTGAACAAAAATATTTTTGGCTTTTTTCAAAATTTTTCAATTTTTTTCTTTTCAAAACACACTTGGAAAGAACATGTGATCGAATCAATGAATCTAAACAATAAATGGGAAGAATATCCCACACCCCCTAACTTAAATGTTGCATTGTCCTCAATGTGAATCAAGAACACAACATAAAGAGAGGAAAAGAAAGATATTACCCAAATGGAGCGATCCCTGATGAGTGCGAGTCCATTGAATCTACAAAACATGTTAGAACCAAGCATAGCAAAAATAATAACAAAAACTTTAACTAATGACCCTACACTATTAAAAACGGAAAGAAAAAGAAAAAGAAAAAAAACTAATTATGTACAACCTACAATTTGAACGGCTAATAAATCATACACTAGAAGTCGAAAAATTTGAGGGTCCACCCAAAATACAATTTGACTTTGAGGGATTAATGGTGTACCCTCATTAGGATGCATGCCTCCCTAAAAGTAAGAATTCCGTTTGAAAAACGGAAGGCATGTGAAAAGTTTAAAAAATGAACCATCACGAATTACAAAATTTAGGGGGATAATGAAGGATTTTGGTGCATAAGAGGACAAGTCCCATTGGGATCCAAGAAATATAGAATCACGTTCCAAAGATTTTTCAAGTAGTATGGGGAGAGGGGCACACAAAAAGGAACAATCCATATTAGAAAACAATTTAAGCATAGAGTTCTTGTCCTCATAAACCGGAAAATGATTCTCTTGTTGCGTAGCACGTGTGTTGGTCTCTAAGTCGGACGATATTTGAGTCGTATCTTCAAGTACCTCCGAAGACTCAAATGGTATGGGTGGAGGTTTGGGAAGGAGGAATGCATCAATTCTATTGTCCCACTCGCTTTCGTCTAAATGACGAAATGAGGCCCAGAAAGATTGGACTTCATCATTTAGGCTTGCATCCACCTGTCCGAACTCGCGCTCAAACTCTGCTAGGCTCAACTCCTCTAGCTCTCTCTCTTGCTTGGTGTCCTCAAAATTTTTTCCCTCAAAATTTTCAATTGGATCTGGTGGAGTGACACGTCTAAGTGTGTGGCCCGTAAGATGAAGCATCTCAAAATAACATTCCCATACAAGAAGTGGATCAACATCCTTAAGACATTCATCCAATTCTTGTGATGGATTTAATGGTTCGATAATAGTGGGGACACAAGGAGACAAATGATCCTCAACCTCAGTAGATTTTGCAATATTTATAATAGGTTGAGATTCAAAAGAACTTGGATCAATTTCAATGATTTCATTCTCAAAAGTATTAGGTGAAGCGCAAGTTTCGACCTTTTCTAAGTTGTCCAAATAATCATTCAACTCCTTGCAAGTTGCTATAATTTTCGACTCGAGAACAGCACGGTCATCAGATTGCTTTTTTAGATCAAGTAAGAGTTCTTCCAAAGTAGGCTTTCTTGGTTCTAGCACCTCGAATTCCTCATTTGGTTGAAAACTTACTTCATCTTCAAAACTATCGGAAAAAAAATCCTCATTGGGTTCAAATAATGCATCTAACTCTTGCTCCCAATAACGATTTTTTTTGCGATATTCTTTTTCAAGTCTTTCTTCTTCAAGCAATTGATTTTGATAAATTTGGAGTTTCTCAGCACTAGGCTTGTATTTAATATAATCATCTTTAGTGATATTGATCCAATGGTCATAAGTCTTGAGTGCCTCCTCTTCCTCACTATTAGCATAAAAATTAAAGCCACCAAAAGAGTTAAAATAAGACATTTCAAATTGGGCAATTCAAGAACGTGACACCCATTTTTTTTTTCAATTTTTGTTATATATATATATATATATTTTTTTTTTTCGAAATCACTTGTAGATAAAAATAACTTTCTTAAAAATTTAACAATTTCAATCCCCGGCAACGGCGCCAAAAACTTGACGCGACTAAGAATTTGTCTCAGAAATGCGTTCACTCTAGGCTCAAGTGCAAGCCTGTCGCTCAAGTAATAAACCCGGTAAGTCGGGATCGTATCCACAGGGATCGAGATTGCCAAATAGTAATAAGAAAAATTATTAAATCTTGAAATGATTCTTAAAAGAAACGAAAAGATGATTAATAATTGGGAAAATTTAACAAACTGAAAAGTGCAAAAGAAATTAGATCTGACAAATGGGAGAAAATATGGTAGGGTACAATCCCTCAATCCTTAACAAATTACCGTATAGAATACTAGAATTGTAAATTAAAATTATTGACTAGATCCGGTCTTTATACATTCTAAGCATTACATATATGAGGGATCTAGCCCGCATCATATGAAATCAAAGATAGATATAAAGCGGTGAATGAATCCAGTCTTTATAGATTCTAAGCATTACGTATATGAGGTTCAAGCCCGCACCATACGAAATCAAAGATAAATATAAAGCGGTGCTTTCACGATTCAATCAATATTTTAATTTAACCTCTATTTTCTTCATAAATAATTTGCCTTGGATTGAGTTCATGTACCCCAACCCTTGGGAATTTAGCTACTCATGATTTGGTTCAAGAATAAATTCACACACAAAATTATGGATCTACAAGACATGGGAAATAATTTGCAAATAATAAAAATAGAGAATGGAAAGATATTACTTGAATTCAGCAACAAAAATGGAATTGGAATCCAGAATTTCTTACAAACTAGGGTTCATGAAAACTCTTGAAGGAATAGAAAATTTGCTCTCAAAATCTAACCCTAAAATTCAATCTAGCACTTCTAACCTACTCCTAACCTAGCCTCTCTCTAGCAACTCCACTTGAAAATTAGGTAGGTCTTGGTCTTTTATAGCACCAAGTTGCATGAATTTGGCATCAAATTTCGCTTGTGGCACGAGTTTTCCAAGAGTTGCACTGCATTAAATGCATAATTAATTACAGAAATCCGCACATCCAGACTCTTCATTATCGCGTAACTTCAAAATATCATAACTTCTTCACCGTAGCTCGGATTGAGGTGCCGTTTTTTCCAGTATTCTTGTAATTTAGAACTCTTAAACTTTCTAGTTGGCCCCACCTCCGGACTAAGGTGGTAAAATTACGAAAATGCCCTTCAACTCTCCATTTCTTGGTTTCTTTCACTGTTTTGAGCTCTCCTTCGCACTAACTTGCGTGAAATACCTGTAAAACACATGAGAAATACACAAAACACGAAATACTTGCCAAAAGGGGTTAGTAGAATACATTTGAGACAAATCCAAGCTACTTACACTGCACGGGATCATAAAAATACTGAAATTAAGGGGATAAATGTGAAGAATATGTGCCTAAACAAAGTTCCAATGGAAAAAATGGGAAGTGTTATGCAGAGATACTCATGCCGGTGGAATGGGATTCAAGAATTTTAATAGCATTTCTAAAGCTTCATCCATGAGGCTTTTTTGGAAGCTCAAGACAGAGAAATCTCTCTGGTCATCTTTTATGGCCAACAAGTACAAGAACCTAAAGACTGCATCTAGTGGTGGATCTCAGACATGGAAGAGAATCAAAGCAGTTGAAGATGAGTGCTTGGACAACATGATCAAAGAAGATGGTTCTTGGATATGGAAGCCCAGTATTTCCGGTGAATTTTCATTTTCTTCAGCTTATGAGTTGTCTATAGATCATTTTCCTTCATCCAGAGTTTTTGAGTAGATATGGGATTCTAATATCCCAATAAAATTATCTATTCTCTCTTGGAAGTTATTGAACCAGTGTGTTCCTATTGACGACTGCATTCAGAAGGTGGGAGTTAGGCTTTGCTCTAGATGCAAATCTTGTTATAATCATGCAGAATCCATTTCTCATTCATTTATTCAATGTCCTGCCATCTCCCCTATTTGGAAGTTTTTTGCTGATTTGATGGGTATGTCATTAGACATGTCTTCTATTTCATCTCTTATGCACAGTTGGTGGCTGAAAGCAGGGTCCAAAGATTATCACAAATTCCTCTGTAAGTGCATTCCTACAGTGACTTGTTGGGAGATTTGGAAAAGTAGAAATAATTCTACATATAATAATGTCAATATGGACTCTCAGTATATCATCTCTCAAGCCATTTCTTTAATTTCCAAGATTTGTTCAGGCCTTCATTTTAAAAACTCAATCTCTGAGTTTGATGTTGGAATTAAAGAGATCTTTCAACTAAAGTCATCATATAATTTCAAATTATGCAAGCCTATCAAATGGTCGTCTCCCCATTCGAATTGCTTCAAACTCAATATTGATGGTGCTTCTAAAGGCAATCCAGGTCCTAGTGGATGTGGGGGTATTGTTCGAGATGATAAAGGCAATGCAATTCTTGCATATGCACATTCGACAGATATTGCTTCCAATTCTTATGCTGAATTATATGGCTTTAGAATGGGGCTGAAGTTATGTATTGAATTTCATATTGAGGAGATCCACATTGAGGTAGATTCAATGTTCGTGGTGAATCTTATCAATAGGAACTGGAAGCCCCCATGGAGACTAAAGAATTTGGTTTCCGAGATCAAAGAAGACTTGAAGTTCCTTAAATTTTCTTTATCCCATTGTTACAGGGAATCTAATATGGTGGCAGATTATTTAGCAAATTTTGGCATTCATTGCAAGAATTCTCAAATCTTCTCTTCTATGGCAGAGCTTCCTCCTTTGGTCAGGGGGGCTATTAGGCTTGACAAGATGGGCTGTCACTACATCAGATCTTCATCTATCAATTTATAGTTTCCCTATTCAATTTTTAATTTTGTAATGGGGTTGTTAATTATCCTCTCATTTATTGCTTTAAAGCTTTTTGTAATGTGTTTGCCACTTTGGAGAGGCTGTTTCTCCTTGATTTATAATAATGGTGGGGGTTCTTTCCCTCTTATATAAATATATATATATATATATATATATATAAAATATTGACTTTACGTCAAAATAGATAATTAAGATTGAATTATACAAATGATTTACAAATTACTTGTACTTAATATTTTATTTTTAATTTTATATATTCTTTGGAAATGAATAAAATTATGACTTTAGTGTATATAATTATTCCATAGTATAGAGTAAGACATATTATCATAAATGTTAATACTACGAAAAAAACTGTAAACTAATCGGATGAAGTGCTTATTTAATAAAATTACAATTAACAAAATCACGTTGGGAGGATAAATTTACGATAGGAAATGTAATGACAAAAATGTGAACATGACTTTCACACAATTCAAGTTACATAAAACATTAACAAAAAAAATAATCTGAAAATAACACTAAATATGTTTGCATTTTGGGATTGAATATAATCTATCAATGAAATACTCCCAGACTTATAAATGTCTTCAAACAATTCAAAATACCATAATAAAAATACAAAAATGCTATATTGATACTTTTGTAACTAAATTACTTAAATCAATGGGTGAACTATTCAAATCGATTCATTTGTATGAGAAGTTGTTATTAGCCCGTGATATAGCGCATTTATTGCAATTTCAAACTAAAATTTCACCAATAAACATAGGCTCAACTGCCCATATAGTCAAACAAGTATCATGCAATAATATTCTTCTAATTTATAACATTATATCTCAAAGTCACTTAGGAGAAAGGGAATTAGAAATACCCAAAAATACTAACCCTAACACTCTTAAATCTTTAACCTTTTTAAAACCCTTTTATTTATTGTAACTCATGACACACCCAATTAGGTTTCCAGCAGCTACAAAGCGAAAACACAGACACAACATTCGACAATTTCAAATATTCAGAAGAAAAAAACTCACCACTTGGTGGGAGGTTGAAGGAAAATGCTAAAAAAACATAATATGTTATGTCATACAAATATAATAATAAAGACAATATTCAATACATCTATCTATGCGAAAAATAAACCATTAGTGATATTCAAAACTAATTTGAACCCTACTTTGGAATAGAGAGAGAGAACCAAACATATTTAGTACATGCAAATCCAAAAATAACTTATGGAATAAATCATAAAATGAACACAGAGATACAATAAAAATATTAGAGGTAGAGAGACGAATGGGTGTACAAAGATTTTGAGGAAAAAAAATAAAAAACTAAAGAGATAGAGATAGAGCGAAAAATAGAAACACACACAACACAGGGAGTGAGACAAGGAAAATACCTTGATAAAGAATAAACATAGAAACCCCATTGAGATTTACAAAAACAAAACAAAAATAACTTTCACTAAAAATCAAGAGAGGTGCCAAAAAAATTGAAGACACAAATACCATACTCGATAATGAAAAATGAATTATTAAGGATATTTTTCAATGAACCTACCATTCCTGTCTACAATGTCCCACTTATGTCTCATCTTATTTAAAAGAATAAAATAGAAAAAATTATATTGTCCCTGTTTTTTAAAAAACCCAAAACAGCCAGTAACTGACAAACATAGCAACTGAAAACAGCTTTGTACATATAGGACTTAATAATACAAATCGAATTTGCACACAACTAAAAGGATTAGATTTTCATACCAAATCGTATTTCTATACAATAATATTTATGGTAATAACCCAACCAATTAGATTTGTATACAAATTCAAATCCTTGTAAACAACTAAAAAATAGAAGAGCAAACAACCTACTTTCGTTGTAAATAAAAACTAATAAAATGATATAGGTGCGTTAATCCTGTCTTCTAAAGAACACAGGGTTGGATATTGTTGATTTAACATTTTAGTGCCAAATACTTAATGATACATTGGAAAGTATTCTCTATGTTAAAAATGTAGTATATACTATATAAACACTAGATCAAAAGATTTGAGAGGAAAAAAATAATATACCCTGGAAATAGCAACCGAATTTACAACAGATAAGGGAAAAGGAGGGTGATGGTGTTTATTAAAAGAGTGAGTCTAGGAATGTTGGGGAATAGAATGACTCGAGAGAAAAGAAAATGAGTGTGGAGAAAGGGTGTCAGATATTTTTTGGGGAATTTCAAAAGGCTAATTCAAAGAAATGGCCTCTCGAAACGTATAAATGGGTTTTGACATTAATTGTAAGGGTAGTGTATTAGTACATCTCCTACTTTCATATTGGAGGAATAATATAGATACATTCACACTTTATGTATTTAACCCGTATATAATTATCTACTCAACTATATACGTAATAGTATACTACAATAATTACACATATATCATATATAATAACCATCCCTCAGAGTAATAACTCATTGGATGCCATCCCTTAAAGTAATAACTCACTCGATGCTTTTCCCAAAAATTTTACCACATCCTAGGTATGCTCACTCTAACCCGATTATCATAAGTCGGACTAGCTCACACCAAACTTGAAAAAAACATCGTAAATATATAGGAGGCGATCATAGTCCTTTGTTGGCAAGACCGAACCATACCAAAATCGTCTCAACTCGAACATAAATTATACAATAAAATACGCGGCGCTATGACCTAGGGAGTATATTAACCCTGCATTCACTAGCCAGGGGGATCACTCATATCGCGCAACCACCCATAATAGCACTAGATGGGTATGCTTCACATAAATATCATACACACTGATATTTATAAAGCTACATACACACACACACACACACACACATATATATATATATATACAAACACAAATTCGGCTAAACCGTGCCTATCGCCTAAAGCACTCCTTATTATCCTAAGCTTGCACTCTCGACTCGTAAATTCATTTTTGTTCTCAACAATAATTTAAATAAAATAGATTATGTTCGCTAATATGCTTGGTGATTCGTATCGAATATTGTATATTTACGCCCGTTATCTTTATGCATTCTAAAACTTTTACGGTCCTAAATGCCTATAATTATGCTCATTAACCAGAAAACCTTGGATTTGGATATATACATACTTTTCAGGGGTTATTTGTGCTTTTGTAGGTATGGGAACGCTAAAAGTGAGGTTCGGTTGCATTTCAGAGAAGTTCCGTCGTCGAATGCTACTTCAAGGGCAAATTGGTCTTTTCAAACTCACTATTTTTTATGGAATGAAGTTACCAACATGTAGATCATCAAATTATCTTTCCGTGTCCACTGACCGTGCGTCATTCTGACTCCGTATGTGGAAGTTATGCCCATTTCCGAAAGATTTCGGTATTTTCTTCTACTTCAAGGGCATTTTGTTAATTTCAAACTGCATAATTTGGAGGGTTTTAAAACATAATCATGTAGATAATTGAATTAGCTTCGCGTCGGTTCTGACCACGCCTCATTTCGATTCCGTATGAGGGAGTTATAGTCGTTTCCGTGCAACGAGTCAAAATTGGTTCAAAGTGGAAAAGTGGGCTGCCTCCAGCCCAAGGCAGATTCCAAAAGTGCGGTCGACCGGTCCCAAAACAGAGGTCGACCGGTACCATCAGATATGGACGAAAATTGACTTATTTTGGGTTTTTTGGCTTAGTTTTTTTTGGGGTTTGTTTTGGGGTATAAATAGAATGTTGGGGGCTTTTATTTGTGAGAGATATTTCATTTTTAGGTTAGTTTTTGGGGATTCTTTGTGGAGCTTCCCTCTCCTCTCTTCTCTTTGGGTTTACACCCATTTGTGTATGTAAGTATCACTATTCATGTTCTTCTCCATTAATGTAATGTCCATTTTTGTTCTCAAGCTTTGTAACCTATATTTCCATGCTTTCCATTTATTTCTTGCTTAGATAAATTGTAGTGTAATTTAATTAGGTGCTTTAATTATTGTTGTTTATCATGCTTAGTGGCTAATTTAGTTTAGGTTGTCTTGGATTGAACTCACCTAGGGTTGACGTGCTGCTTTGCTTTGGTGATGGAGTTTACGGGTCTATTTCGAGTGTGTTGACCTAGTTATTACGCCTAGGGGATTTGACGGGGTATATCATGTATGCTCCGTGCTTACAACCTTGCGTGCATAATTTCTGGGGTATTTGTTGACACCAAAATCGTATTAGACTTTTATGCAAATTTAGGGGCGTGACAACCCTTGATTTAATTAACTGTCGAAACGAGACGCATTTGTAATAAATCGTCGACCCATGTAACCATTTTATACTAATTAACTCGGGTGAGGGATATTCGACGCAACCTATAGTTTTTACTCACTTTCTTAATATAGCTTTATTTTCCCTCGCCTAGATTACTATTTCCCTTTTATGCATCTTTTCCCTTTTTGTGTATAGTCATCTTTTACACTTTTATTTTAGGAGTATTAAATCACTTAAATTCTAACATCTCGTCTCTGTGGATTTTCGATACCCAACTTACCGTTGTGCTTGCCTCGTAAGTGTAGTAGTAACTTAGGTTTTTGTATTGAGTTGGCGAAACGAAAACAACGACTGTGCACTTTACACGCGCACACTTTTCGCACTTAATCAAAATGGCGCCGTTGCCGGTGACTAGTTTGTTTTAGACTTTATTTGATTTAGTATTTCATAGTATTTTCTTTCTATTTGTATTATTTGCTAATATTTTGCAGGACTTCCACATTTGAGCACTTAGAAAGCTCAAATTCTTTTCTCGAGCACTTACTTTGTGGAATCCGCCACTTGAGCCATTTTTGGGGTAAGCATGTCTTATTCCAATTCTTTCAGTAATCCTTGTTATAATTTTCAAAATTCTAGGCCTATGACTTTCGGTGAATACTTAGCATCCCAAAGTAAAACAAATTCAAATATGACTTTGGGCGAGTATAACGAAAGTCAAAATTTAGGTTATTGGAATTTTGATGATGATGATAATGATTTTGGGCCTTTACCTCCTTATAATAGGAATTTTGAAACGAATTCGAATAGTTTTCAAAATTCTTATAATAATGAGTTTTCGTTTAAGTCCGATGGTAATTTTCAAAGTTCCCATTTTCATGCATCCGCACCTCGACCTATGACATTCGGTGAGGGTCTGCGTATGTATGAGAACGAGAAACTTGAAAATCGTTATCGGGAAGAAAATCGTTCGTAGGAACATGAGTTGGATTTATATTTTGAGTCCGACGACGATTTTGCTTCCGAGACTTTCGAAGTCGAGGAATGTTTTGAACCAAATGAGGTACTTGTGCCTACTTTGGAACAAGCCATTCTAGACTTTGCCCATCTCGTAATAGATATTGAAAGTGAGGATGAAAATGACGTAATATCTATTTGCAATGAAATGATTTCTTCTTTGGCCCCCAAAGAAGAACATTTCATTGAAAATGATATTATTTCCTTTGAAATTCCAACTTCATGCGATGATGATTCATCTCATGAGTTTGAATTTCTTTCATCCCCATTTTCATTCTCTATTACCCCACCGGAACAAGTACCCGATGATTCGGTTTCGAACTTTAATGTTTTAAACCCTATCGCCGATGAGGAGTACTTGCTCGAGTCGCCCTCCACGATCGCATCTTTGCCTTTGTGTGCGCCGCCTCCCATTCCAACTTCAAAATCCTTGGGAGTATTTTCAGCTTTTCTCAGTCCCCACATGTTTTTGTCACCCGTTCAATCCAAATCCCCCATCGTCCCACCAAAACTTTTAATTGGTGATGGTTCCTTTCTTCCGCCTTACACATGCCTTCCGTTGTTCAAAAGGAATTCATATTTTTCGGAAGGCATGCTTGTATGTGAGGGTACACCGGTTATCCTCCAAAGTCAAATCATTTTCACGGTGGACCCTCAGCTATTTAGACTTCTAGTGTACAGTTAGTGTGAAGTCTAAATAGTAGGTTGTATATAGTTAGCTTTTTATTCTTTCTTTTTATTTTTTCTTTCCTTTTTAATTTAGTCTAATGTAATTAGTTAACTTTTTATTATTTGTTTTTGCTATGCTCGGTACTAACTTGTTTTGTAGATTCTTTGGACTTGTTCTTATGGGGATCGCTCCAATTTTGGGTAATATCGCTCTTTTCCTCTCTTTGACTTGGCTCTTAATTTACATTGAGGACAATGTCAAGTTTTAAGTTAGGGGGTGTGGGATATTCTATCCATTTCTTTATTTAGTCCATGTTTTTGCTCACATGTTAGTTACTTAGTATGCTTTTCTTAGAAAAATTCAAAAATTTCAAAAAGATTTTCTTTATTTTTTCTCCTTTTTGGGGCATTTTGCCTTTTTTCCGATGATAAATTTCAATAATTGCCTGATCCAATAGACAACCCAATGATGCATGTTCTCGATTTTAGAAGTTATTAGACTTTAGTCTCGATTATTTATATTATGAATAACTTCATGAATTAAACTTTAATCACGTGACCACATGCACTTTCCTTGCTTTATTGATTTGGTTTAAGATTTTTATAACTCGGTAATCTTTTGTTGCATTGTATATACTTACACCGAGTAAGCTTTGTACCTTTCGTCGTTTGTGAGTGTTATACACTATCCTTTCCTCTTTGAAAACGTTGAATTCGTCGGTAATCTCACTATTCTTTCATTTGACCGTTCATTAATTGAGTTCATACTTGAAATGTGTTACTTGATCATAATTTTCATGTATTGTTTTGATTCGAGAATTGCGTAAACTTTGTGAAATGATCATAGGCATTCTTTGTTATATAACCCATATTAGCCTTGACCTCACCCTTATATGTTTACCCTCGTTAACCCCTTTGAGCCTAAATATTGCCTTTCGTTTCATAACCCCAAATCCCACAACCAACTCCAAATTGGAGTTTGAACCCATACATACACTTTCCATACCTTTGTTTGGAATATTACTTGGGATTGAATGTTGTTGTTATGATGCCGGTTTCAATTTAGGCATATGAGAGTTTGATAAGTAAAGAAAAGAAAATAGTGAAAAAAGTGAAGAAAAAGAGAAAGCAAAAAGCAAAAGAAAACAAAAGAAAACATGAAATAGAAGAAAAGAAAAAGAAAGAGAAAGTTGTAAATGTTGTATATAGTTCAATAAGCTTTGATTACTCTCCCCGATGATATATTCGATGCCTTTTGGAACTTGTTTTCCAATTTCGATATTGCCCGCGTTATCCCATTACCCCGAGTTTTCATTCCGAACACTTTGAATTCGTACATATATTCCTTCGTTTTGTACCTTAGACATACCTACAGCATAACCCTAGTAAAGTCCTATGTGATCTTAGGTTGATGTAATTTAAAAGTCATAATAGTTGTGATAATCTGTGAAAATGCATTTCGCCTCTTTTAGTGAGTGGTATCCTTTCATTGAGATTACATTTTTCAGTTTATATATAGCATTCTTCATCTGTGACATGTGTGCGGCCTAGTTTTCATTTACATTTACTCTTTAGCCCGCATGTTCCGTGTGTTAGCTCCCTGTTTCGAGTGAATTCGCTTGATGAGTGTAATGCCCATGAGGATTGAATATATTCTTGCTTTAATTTAGTATCCGGTTTATTTAAGTTTTTGCCAAATCACACTTTGCATGTGCTCGCTCCCCTCCCACATTTAAGGTTTCAATTCTATGAGGTGCATTCTATAATGCTAATGATTCAGACTTTTGTGTGAATTCATTCACTTTGCTAATAATGCATATGAAATCTTTTTATCTTTTGTTGGGCTTGTCGCACGTTGGTTTGGGCATATTTTGAGGAAACCATATGATGTTTGTGGGTATCATCCCTGAAAACCCTCACGAGACGACACTCGTCCACTAGGGTAACCTATGGGTTTAACGGCTTATTGCATATGCTAAATACAATCCTGTTCCCTACGAAAGTGGCAATTATATTTCGATGCATATATACGTTTTGTATTTCGTTTTGTGGACTAGTTTTTCTTGTTTCATCACTAGGGACTAGCAATGTTTAAGTTAGGGGGTGTGATTCGTATCGAATACTGTATATTTACGCCCGTTATCTTTATGCATTCTAGCACTTTTACGGTCCTAAATGCCTATAATTATGCTCATTAACCAGACAACCTTGGATTTGGATATATACATGCTTTTCAGGGGTTATTTGTGCTTTTGTAGGTATTGGAACGCTAAAAGTGAGGTTCGGTTGCATTTCAGAGAAGTTCCGTCGTCGAATGCTACTTCAAGGGAAATTTGGTCTTTTCAAACTCACTATTTTGTATGGAATGAAGTTATCAACATGTATATCATCAAATTATCTTTCCGTGGCCACTGACCGTGCGTCATTCTGACTCCGTATGTGGAAGTTATGCCCATTTCCGAAAGGTTTCGGTATTTTCTTCTACTTCAAGGGAATTTTGGTAATTTCCAACTGCATAATTTGGAGGGTTTTAAAACAGAATCATGTAGAGAATTGAATTAGCTTCGCGTCGGTTCCGACCACGCCTCATTTCGATTCTGTATGAGGGAGTTATAGTCGTTTCCGTGCAACGCGTCAAAATTGGTTCAAAGTGGAAAAGTGGGCTGCCTCCAGCCCAAGGCAGATTCCAAAAGTGCGGTCGACCGGTCCCAAAACAGAGGTCTACCGGTACCATCAGATATGGATGAAAATTGACTTATTTTGGATTTTTTGGTTTTGTTTTTTTTGGGGTTTGTTTTGGGGTATAAATAGAATGTTGGGGGCTTTTATTTGTGAGAGATATTTCATTTTTAGGTTAGTTTTTGGGGATTCTTTGTGGAGCTTCCCTCTCCTCTCTTCTCTTTGGGTTTACACCCATTTGTGTATGTAAGTATCACTATTCATGTTCTTCTCCATTAATGTAATGTCCATTTTTGTTCTCAAGCTTTGTAACCTATATTTCCATGCTTTCCATTTATTTCTTGCTTACATAAATTGTAGTGTAATTTAATTAGGTGCTTTAATTATTGTTGTTTATCATGCTTAGTGGCTAATTTAGTTTAGGTTGTCTTGGATTGAACTCACCTAGGGTTGACGTGTTGCTTTGCTTTGGTGATGGAATTTACGGGTCTATTTCGAGTGTGTTGACCTAGTTATTACGCCTAGGGGATTTGACGGGGTATATCATGTATGCTCCGTGCTTACGACCTTGCGTGCGTAATTTCCGGGGTATTTGTTGACACCAAAATTGTATTAGACTTTTATGCAAATTTAGGGGCGTGACAACCCTTGATTTAATTAACTGTCGAAACGAGACGCATTTTTAATAAATCATCGACCCATGTAACCATTTTATACTAATTAACTCGGGTGAGGGATATTCAACGCAACCTATAGTTTTTACTCACTTTCTTAATATAGCTTTATTTTCCCTCGCCTAGATTACTATTTCCCTTTTATGCATCTTTTCCCTTTTTGTGTATAATCATCTTTTACACTTTTATTTTAGGAGTATTAAATCACTTAAATTCTAACATCTCGTCTCTGTGGATTTTCGATACCCGACTTACCGATGTGCTTGCCTCGCAAGTGTAGTAGTAACTTAGGTTTTTGTATTGAGTTGGCGAAACGAAAACAACGACTGTGCACTTTACACGCGCACACTTTTCGCACTTAATCACTTGGACTTCCCAACCAGTCCATATATCAAATATTCTCGAATTTATCCTACTCAATTCGTTGATAAAAATCACTGGCCAATTATTTTTCTAACCAATTTAATAGACCCAAACTTTAATTTCTCGCTTGTTTCTAGGTAATATAACCACTCTTAATTACACAAATAAATATTTCTCCCTTTTTATGGAATTATAATCCCTAATTAAAATTAAACGAATTAAACCCATGCATAAAAGTGGCCCAACCCAAATTTTCTAGACATTCGAACCGGTTCAGCTATACCCCCGAACCGGTTCGATGTACCTGACCATCAAACCTACGAGTTTTTTTTCAATCTACTACCCCAAACCCATTCATATGATCCCAATCCTCCATCAACATATACATAAGTTCTGGAATTATTTTTAAATTAATCTTAATAACACCCAATCATTAAATATCAATAAACTATCAATATATCTCACTTTAATTCACCAAATGGGTTCAAGGAAGAATATTAATTCACAGTCCCAATTTGTATTTCAAAATTCCCAACAATCATATTAAATCTCTGCATTTTCATATGAATTTGATTTCCTAACAAGATTAGATTTTCTACATCTCCACTCATGATTCAATTTCATTATATTCATTATACAATTTCAATCTAAAGAATTTATCTACCCAAAACCCTCTTTATATGTGAGATTCCCTCCCAAAAATCATTTAGGTCTACACCTACTATGATATAAATAAAAAAATCCTACATATGCGATTAGTGCACGTCAATTACTTGCCTTAAATGGTTCTTAAAGTCAGAAAATCTGTTGTAGACGACTAAACTACGATTCAATGCTTGAATAACCCTTGAATTCTCTCCCAGTTTGGCCTTTCTAATTTTTTCCTAGTCTTTGCCTCTCTTCCTTTCTCTCTTAGGGTTTTCCTCTAATGATAATGGCTACCAATAACTCTAATTTTAGGTTATAAAGTCTATATTACTGAAATTAGTCTAATGGAAGAAGCCCACTTGACCCATATACCCCCGTATGAGCCCGGTATAGTCTAAAATTCCCCCGGAACCCAAATAATACGCCCGGGTACTCTATTCCTCCTATTTCAGCCCATTCAGGATCAACCGTGACTTCAAAATCTCTATCCGAGTCACTCTACATAAATTTTCTATCTCGGCCTTAACATAGCCTATACACAATCCCCAGTTGACATATGATATAGTCCCGTCATTATTATTCATTACAACGTAAAATAATTATCACATGTTATCGCATATCAATACGTAATATTTTATTTAATTAAACTACTGCACACGTGTAATTTAAAATACCAAAAATAATTAAATTCATAATTTTCCAAAAATATAGGGTGTTAGATACCTCCCCCCTTGCAAAGGAATTTCGTCCTCGAAATTCGGATGTGCCCGGGACTAAAAACTTCGGATCCTTACACTAAATGCGTGTGAATGTATTCAAAGTTAACTCACAACAATATTTTGGTGTTTCAACTACACGTACACCAGTGATGCCTTTTTAACTGAAGGTCTACCCACTACAACCCAAGATTAGTGACAAGTCCATTCAAACTTTTACATACCAATATATTCCCTTGTGCTTAAGGTCTATCTTATACAATAATACGCAAAACTATCGTTAATTCGATAATGATACTTCAAAAAGATGAGCCTATACTTCACTGGATCTAATATCTCCATGTTGAAAATGCCTAACTTTCATAGGTGTCAATTTTCCTTATTACCAATTCATGTAACTCCCTTCATAGGACACACCCGCAATAGCCCTGACTAATCACGTCAAACTTTAAAACTTTAAAACATGCTCTTACAATGTTCATGAACTATACAAAGATGACGTAAAGTAACTCAATCCTTGTCGACGGGATATAAATCACTTCGGGTCCGAGAAGCTTATAATTCTCCACCTATAATCAACCAAAGGGTGGATGAAAAGATCTCTATATGAAGCCTCTGAAGGAATCACGTAGATAATAAACTGCTACGAGGTATCACACATAACTCTACCGGTGGTAATTAATACTCCCAACTACCTTAAAATCCAGAATAGGCATTTCTCACATTCTCCAACATCCTAGTCACTGCCCGTCTACCCATCGACGTATGGGTGACACGTTAAGATAAAAATGCAAATCTATCCCCATCACCTCCTTGAACTTACTATTAATGGTGAGACTCAAGGCTCTCATGCTAATTCACAATAATATTGGGCGGCACCTTGTGTCAGTTCATTTCTTCTCTCAAATGAAATGTTGGGCATACTTGCCAATAGTATAGCTCACCCCAAAATCGATAACAATTAATCCATTTTGGTCAATTCATTCCACAACCCGAAAAAAATCCTTACCTCTCCGCGATTTTGATAACCCAATAATGAACTTTATCAATCTGCGTATCCTTTCCATCACCAGAATCATCAATTTATTATGAAATTCTAGTTGATAATCTTGGACCAATCTTTTCCATCTACGAGTGGTACACCTAGAGACAACTTCACCGTGTCTCACTAAACACCGATCCACATGCTCAACATTTCACATCACGTAGCATCTTACTCCTTTTTTGGGGGATGTACCAAAACCATAGCCCGCGTGTTTGCTCCAAAACTATGCACTTCTTGGGCTATTTTTCGTTTGGTAGAAATCAACATATTATCTATAAGAAAGACACTCTAGGCATTTAACTAAGTAAGGATCCTCTCTACTTTTTAAAATTATGGGGTCCTCCCTTTTCAAGGGATATCTTTTATATGTGTCTCCATCGTCTTTCAAACCTCAGTTATGATAGTTCTCCTTGATATATACATTGTTGGACTTTTCCCTTTTTTCAAATAAAGTTCAGTCCATTATACCATTCCATTTATGTTTCTAACTGTCCCACAAGCATACATTTAAAACATTTATTTCCACTCCCCCTTATCCTAGACAATTCTAAAAATCAAACTAACCAGGACGCCTATACACCCTATATCCCGTGCATACGTGCACAGTCATCACTAATGTCACATATGTAATATATATATATATCCCAAGTTTGGCCTTGCACTCTTAGCATGGCTATATAGTAAGGTTGCTCAAAGTGTTTTCTCTACACATCTAATGATTAAGTTTTAAAACTACTGCCAAAACATCCAACAACGTTTATCCACTCTCGACGTTTATTATGGTTCATGCTTAGAACGTCCTACCAATAAAATAAGGAACTCCTCTGATGCACTATCTCCTAGAATTATTAGTTATCGAGTTTTGTAGGCCTAAAGCATATAATCGGGACACTCAAAATGATGTACCCCCTATCGTATAACTCTAATCATAAACTCCCACATCCCTAAAGGAGTCACATATCACTATGCTCACACTATCACTAAGTCCCCAACACTAAATCAATAACGAGTTAAATCTCTTCGCTTGATAGAAAACCCGATATACCCTCGATCACATCAATAAAGTCCCTACACACTGGGATTAAATATAATGAGACAACTATACTCTTTGAAGTTTCTTCCACAATATAATATAGACACGAGCTCGACCCACTTCCAGGTGAGACATCGCAAAACCACACATCTTGTCCTGGAACAATGAACACGATAGTCTTACTGTAATAATCCAATATCGCTCAAACCATCACTAACCAGTCTATACCTAGGATAACATCATAATCACATATCATATTTCTAAAAAGAGTAAATCCACTAAAACATATCCTCTCAGTGATTGTGCCTTCTCCCCTACAGATGGAACCAAAGAGAGCTCCGCTACCCAACGGTAAATATAAACACATAATAATAAAACTTTTGTTGCTCCATCCCCGTAGGGGCAGAGGACTCGTCGTTGTCTCGGCTGTGATACCGGAGGCTCTGGGGAAGTCGAAATAGGAGAGAACTTATCTTCGGGTGGGCTTACTACTTAGATGCTTTCAGAAGTTATCCTCTTTGCACTTAGCTCGTCTCACGTGCAAATATAATGCTAAAAAAATACTGTGACTCACCCGTGTCACATAAATGTTATCCCATTTACCCATGTATAAAACTCATTCCTTTAATCGCCAACATCAGTGATGGTTCAATGGTTCCTGGACATAATACTCTCATCTAAACTGAACCAAAAAATTCTTAATTATTACCCCTGGTAGGCATCCCACTCTTGTCCCATAACTCGTTGTGGACAAGATCGACATATGTGGCCTTACTCTCCACACATAAGACACCTCTTTGTGTCATCCCCCTGTCTCTAAACCCAGTGGCCATATTGGGGTTGTCCTTCTATCGGGACTGGTAGCCTTAGCCTCGATTATTACCCCCATTGTTGCTTTGTCACTACTGGGCTTGTGGAGCACATTGTTACCCTTGATGGCCCTAATTGAATATACCGTCACTTGGAATAAATTATATTGATCTGAATAATTTAAATAGGTCTTCTAAAGGGTATCCCCTGTAGTGCCTTACTATCACTAATTACATGCATTCTTACTCTACTGACTAGACTCTTCAATCTCTTATCTCCCTTCACATGGAAGCATTTATATTTCCCTTGCAAAAGTATGACATTGACGACATCATCACAAGAGTTTCCAGTCGAATTCCCCCTTCAATGCTGGCATATTCTACCTATGAGTCCATCATCAACTCAAAGACCGTTTTTATTCTTTGTATCCACCTCATCGGGTATAAAGTTTGCTAAATAAGTAAATTTGCCCTCACATTCAGCCATTGTTCGGCCTTTCTATAATCATTACTGAAACTTCCCTCGCATCTCTATTTAAACAGCTGATGATAGGATTTGTGGTCAAATCGCACCATAAGTTCCTCGATATTCATGGAACCACTCCACGAATGCGGTGACTGATTCCCATCTCTATAACACTGCTCCTATGAGCTAAAACAATTTACCTAAAATTTTAATCATAAGTGTCACTGCATTATACCATATGCAATTATCTTTGGATGATCTCCTTCCATTGGCCAATCACACTTCCGCACTTCCACGAATTCTTGCGGATGGCCCTTTTAAAACTCCCCTTTAACTCTCTCCCTTACTGACTGTATTGAGTGAATCTGAATTTGTGCCACCGTATGCTATGGTTGTGCTTGGGGACTACTGCGCTCTAATGGTTATCACCGCATTAAATACCTGAATAATATTAGTGGTGACTCCTAACGTGGTCACCATTCCCAAAATACTTTGTAGCTTCGATTGAGCCTCTCCTCCTACAGTTATCTTAACGGCCATCGTTGGTCGTCCTATATGGTTCGGTATATGAAGCACAACCAAACTTGTATATCAATCGTATCAACTATACTCAATAGCAGGAGAACGTAAGTCGCATTATGAATCGACAGTCCTAAGTATAGGGCTCTATATCAAAGCAGAGAAATACTGAAAACGTAGTAAGTCTGCACATACCTTAAGAACTCTAAAACCTGATACTCTAATACAATCCATGATACCCCACCTATTTCAATCATGGGTGATCAGTCCTTAACTAAAATTAATAGGAATCTAATTTGACTCATTCTAAGCATCATTGTTGAAAACTTTTTTTTAAATACTAACCACCTAAGTTAGATAAGTCAGTGTCAGATTTTATCTTATTATCAAAAAATAAAACCCACAAAAATATGCCAAAATAAAAAAATAATATAAACCATTCACACAATAACTGAAGTCTAGAACATCACAGGATTAAATAAATATGTGTCGAATAAACCATCGGCTCTAAATCCAACATCCAAATCATAAATCTAACAAAAATAAAATGAATCTAAGTACAACGGATGAAACTAAAAGGAATAAATCCTACTAAAAGTATAAACTGAGCGGGAAATATGCCCAACTGAAATGACGAAATATGAATCCTAGATTAGGAATAAAATAACTGAAGCGTCTAACCAAGTCCTACATGCCTCCACAAACGTTGCAGCTATGTATCCCTGGAACAGATCATCATGCTTGGCATCCCTGTGGCTGGATACCTAAAGGGTTTTGGAAAATATTTTAATTCAGGTCAGAGCCCAAAACTTTTGAAAAATATTTACAAGTAATTAAGAAACATTAATTAAATATGCATGAACACTTTTCATGTTTAAGTTGGTGTCGCACTCTCATGAGATACCCCTCACCTCTCAACTATAGTGCACACCTAGCACTTACATCTTAACCCGCCTAGTTATGTTACCCCGCCTAACTAGCCATGTTGCAAATATTTCAATCACACTACTTCGAACTGGTTTGGCTGTACCCCCGAACCGAACCGATGTACCTAGTCATCAAACCTAAGGGTTTCTTCTCTAATTTACTACTCCAAACCTATTCATACAATCCCAATCCTCCATCAACACATACATAAGTTTTGGGATTATTTCTAAATTAATCTTAATAGCACCCAATCAATTAATATCATTAAATCACCAATATGTCTCACTTTAATTCACCAAATGGGTTCAAGGAAGAATATTATTTCGCAGCCCTAATTTGTGTTTCAAAATTCCCAACAATCATATTAAATCTCTGCATTTTAATCTGAATTTGATTTCCTAGAAAGATTAAATTTTCTACACCTCCACTCATGATTGAATTTCATTATATTCATCATATAATTTCAATCTAAAGAATTGATTCACCCAAAACCCTTTTTATATATGGGATTCTCTCATAAAAATCATTTAGGTCTACACCTACTATAATATAAATAAAACATTCCTACATATGCGATTAGTGCATGTCAATTACTTGCCTTAAATGGTTCATAGAGTTAGAAAATTTGTTGTAGACGACGAATCTACAGTTGAATGCTTGAATCCCCCTTGAATTCTCTCCTAGTTTGGCCTTTTTAGCTTTTCCTAGTCTTTGCCTCTCTCCCTTTCTCTCTTAGGGTTTGCCTCTAATGATAATGGCTACCAATAACTCTAATATTAGGTTATAAAGTCTCTATTCCTTAAATTAGTCAAATGGGCAAAGCCCACTTGACCCATATACCCCCGTACAAGCCCGGTATAGTCTACAACTCCCTCGGAACCCAAATAATACACCCGGGTAATCTATTCCTCCTATTTTGGCCCATTCAGGATCAACCGTGACCTCAAAATCACCATTCGAGTCACTCTACATAAATTTTCTATCTTGACCTTAACATAGCCTACACACGACCCCCAGTTGAGATATGATATAGTCCCGTCATTATTATTCACTACAATGTATTATAATTATCACATGTCAAACTACACACTTAGTAAATTTATCACATAAATATTAATTGTAATGTCACCCAATTAATACTTATTAAATATGTTATATTTCATTCTAATTAAACTACTGCACCCAAGTAATTTAAAATACCAGAAATTAGTAATTTCATAACTATCCAAAAATACGGGGTGTTATACGAATCACCGCCACATCACAACACCGCAAAGCACCGAACCACCGCCAAATGCCATAACACCTCAAGGCACCTAACCACCACCAAAACACCGCTAAACGCTAGAGACCAGATTACTCACATATCTGACATGAAAGACAACGTAAAATTGGTGATCCAGAATAGGGACGCTACACAACCTCGAAGAGGGGTGGGGGAAGTAGTGGCTCCAACATCGAGCGAGATTTTCGAGGAGGGGATGAAAAATAACTCTGGGCACATCAAAACTTGAACAAATCCCCAACATAGGAGAGTACCGCTCGATCTAACATAAGGCTAACCAAAAAATGGTGACCAAGAGCAAAGGTGAGATCCAAAAACTAGAGAAGCATCCAGGTCCTATTTATGCGCAACCACCACGTTGAGGAACCTCATCCCAACCCTTATTTGACATGAAGACCATAGAGAAAAGTAGTGACAAAGAAAGGGAAATGGGTTAAAACTCCTAGAAGGAAGGTGAAAACTCGAGATGGGGAAAGGAAGGGGTGGCGGTAATGGTAATGGGGGAAAACTCGAGAGGAGGGGAGGAAGGGGGCCAATAATGGTAATGAAATCGAAATTCAATCAACCAACACAAAAACACATTTTTCTAACATTCTTAAGAAAAATTTCCTAATATGGTTTTTTGTGTTAATTATATTCTTGACTATGTTCGTACTCATGCCCAATATGTATAAGCTTTGTGGCATCATTTATATACTATTGAGTAGTATTGATAAATTAGTTTGTTTAATGTGTTGCGTTTTTTGGATTTATATTGTTGACACATGCACTGACTCTTTTTTTAACAATCCATTCTTGCACATGAAGTTTTACTAATGGAATATAATTCCCTTCGTATTTCTTTAAAACGATGGGTACATTACATTTATGTTAGTATCTTAATTTTTATTTAGTTCTATCATGTTACAATATATGAATCGCATGAAATCAATCAATTTACAGTATATATACTGCATTAAGAATGGATAAGTAACATTAAGAGTGGATTCATGCCTTCGTGGATGGAGCCATTTTTACTAAATTTTTACCACGGTTACACATTATCACAAACACCTTTCATGTGAGAAATTTGCCTTATTTAGAAATATGGCTTCAAATTATATCTCGAAGAGAAAAAGCATGATAATGATATGATTCAAGGTTAATGATATATTGTGTTTTATACATTAATAATGCTATACATATCAATTTTCTTTAATTAGCTTGTGTTCCAAATGCAATAAATTACTGTACATATATTTGGGTTACAATATTATAATGCACTTGGTATAAAACACTTGGTAAAAAAAACTTGATACATATAGATTTTTTCATTATATATACCACTCTTAGAATCTTCTCACTTTTTTTGACATGATATATATCTTACGGTGCTAATCATTTTTTCAATGAACATGGTGTAAAAATTCATCATTATATAATTTGCATTGAGATGTGATAGTCACGACAAGACGTAACTATTCTTAAGTTGTGCCTCATATATTGAGGATATACTTGGGATAAATAGATTGTTGAAGGGTGGAGATTAAACAATTTATAAAATAAACAAAAAGAAGAAAAAATGAAAGTGACATGAATTCCACATTTTTTAAATGAAATGGAATTTAATAATGACTAAAAAAAATTATGGGAGTACATTTATAAATTAGAGAAGATTAAGTTTTCACGTACTATATGGAAAATTCTTATAAGTTAGGAATTTAAAGTATTTCTATATCGCACGAGTAATGATATGAAAGTGATGTAACATATTTTTTTGTAACATTAGTATAATGTCCAAAGATTTTTATATGTTAGTATCATATTTTTTAGGACATAATTTTATATGAGTGTCATGTCCAATTTTTTTATACCTATTTAGTCATTAACTTCAACTATGCACTAAATGAGTAAGTTATCATGATTGGCCAGCTTGATGTAGTTAGTAAAATAACAAGGTGATATGACAATATATATGCATTGTTGATTATATTATTATGTCCAATCAAGCATTGCATTGCATGCAAAATTAGAATATGGATATGGGGATCATTTATATAAAGTTGGTCTAATTTGAAATTATACTCTTAATTATGGTGGATGTGTAAATACAGACATGTTGTCTTAACAAATGTTATATCCTCAATAAATTGGACAGTCCATTAAATAATGTATGAATGTAGACTGATTTGATTACTATCATAATCATTAGATGGATGAATAGATTCAGAACTGAGCGGTTTAACAATTGTTTTAAAGATGGTATAATCTAATCATAAATCTATATTATGGTCAACTGATTGAAAACCAAGCGTTTAACGACTCCTTAAAAGATGGTAGAATCAAACTATAATCTCATTAAAGAGTTTAATGTAATTTCACTTTGAACAAGGACTAGGCCTTTTAAGGGTTGATGATAGATGTAGTAAATAGAATTCAATTGTGAATAATTTTAAATATATGTTTGACATTGTGGGGGAGGCATTATATTCTATAAATTATATTCTCAACACAATTACACGCAACAAGTTGTTATTGTTATTGGATGTGGGAAATGTGAGGAACCTTTATATAAATTCTTATAAATGTGGGAGCGTTTCTCCAAGGCATTATTCCAATCCAAAATAGGAACAAGATGTGATTCCTATCAAAAATAGGAACACGACCATTGAATATGTATTCATTGGTTGTAGAAGTACACTTAATATGTTGTAATATTTCTAATATGCATTTTGTGGCCATTCCGATATCTCTCCCTTTTTTAGTGGGGGTGTTGATACCAAATTTAATCTACTGATATGGACCAATCATACGAAGACACGTGGCTATCTACATGGTAACAACAAGCATTTCCGAGATAATCACACCTCTCTGAGGAACTCACAGGCTCCGAGGAACTCACATGCTCCGAGGAACAAACTTCTCCGAGGAACTCACACGCTCCGAGGAACAGACCTCTCCGAGGAACTCTTAAATACCAGGAAACTCAGGCGATCCGAGCAACTTAGGCGGTCCGAGCTACTCAAGCGGTTAGAGCTGCATCTCGAATAAAGCATTAATAGTTGGATAACCAACAGTTCAACTGGTTCATTGAATGCTTATCCTTGACACACACTCCCAAGGGCATTAAATGTATTAACCTTTCATATGTATATCATTTAATGTATCACCCTTTCAGATGACAGCCTCAAGGCTATAAATACATTGTATCACCCTCATTCAAAGGGACCCCAAAATTTCTTGATAGATCTTGTAATCGAGAATTCCTCAAAACACTCAGCAATAACATAATAGTGGACGTAGGCCATTCTTATAAGGCTGAACCACTTTAAAATTCTTTGTCTCATTTATATTTATCTGTGATTAAATAATTAGAGCGATCTAGTTTTTTACATCAACAGATTGGCGCCGTCTGTGGGAAACGACTGGTAATATCGTTTTTCATCAAAAACAATCCATTGTCAAATGGCTAAAATTCCTGAATCCAGCAACAAAAACGCCGGAAAACCTCCAAATCCATCCGCACCACCAACTATTCCAGATCTGACTGGAATAATGGCAAATCTGGCTCAAGGCCAGACCGCCATGCAAGATACGATGCGGCAACTCATCCAAACCCTTCATGGCGGAGCACCAGTTCATTCCGGATCACGAAACATCCAAAGAAATACCCGTGCGCTTTCTTCACGAACTAGGCGTGTTAATGAGGAATCTAAAGATTTTTCTTATCAACCTGGATGAACTTCGTCAATACGAGCCACGGATACTGAACATCGCGTCACCCTCTCCCCGAAAAGGGCCAGCGCGGTGGAAAGATTAAGTAGGGCCTCTCCTTTTGATCGATTGGGCCCTAGGAGGAACAAAAGTCCTCTCAATGCAGCGTCAAGGAGCTTTCGACGACCACCAGATGTAAGGGAAGGATCTGCCCAGTCGCGACCAGCTACTCGTCGAGATAAATCCCAGGAATCCACTTCAACGCGATCAGTTGCTCGAACCAATAAGCCCGAGGAAGAGAATAATGCTTGGAAAGGTTCCATTCAGCGGTTGGAGGATAGATTGGGAGAAATGGCTAAAGCCAAGAACCCCCTACAACGAACCTTTGTTCGAGGAACACCTTTTGTCCAGGATATTGTTGATTTTCCCACCCCGTCAAAGTTTAAAGCTCCTGTGGTGACCCCCAAATACGATGGAAAGACAGATCATGTTCTTCACATAGAGCAATATCAAGCTGCTGCCGACATCTATGCTGTCCCCGACGAGATGAGATGCAGAGCATTCTCAGGAACTCTTACTGGATCTGCCCAGATGTGGTACAACAATCTTCCTCGGGGTAAGATTTTAACTTTCTTTCAGTTGGCCGAGTTGTTCATTGGCAATTTCTGTTTTGGAGCAAAGCCAGTAAAACGAGTAGCACACTTGTTAAGTGTTAGACAAAAATATGGTGAAAGTACTAGAGATTACATAACTCGTTTCAATAACGAGAAGCTGGAAGTCATAGATTATGAAGAAAAGACAGCAATCACCGCCTTGATGAGTGGGTTGTTGCCTAACAAGTTGTACTACACTTTGGCCAAAGACCCTCCTCGAACCATGTCAGACCTAATGAGAAAAGCGTCCAAGATTATGAATGCCGAGGAGGCCATGTCTGCGAAGAAGAATATGGACACCAAAGAAACCAAAGTGGAAGATGATAAAGCGAAGAAGAAGAGTATCCAGCCCCGAGAAGAATCAAGCTATACAAGAGGAAATGAAGACCGAGCAAGAGAGAGATATAGATCTCCTCGTCGGGCAGAAGAAAAACAATAAATGAAGAATGTGTGTTGATTTCACCGATCTCAACAAGGAAGTGGATGCTACTTCGGGACACGAGCTGCTCATGGATACTTACTCTGGCTACAACCAGATGAAAATGAAACCTGAAAACAAGGAACGACATACCAGCAGCTGATGAACAAGGTTTTGGCTGAACAAATCAGTTGCAGTATGGAAGTCTATGTCGACGATATGCTGACAAAAAGCAAGAAAGCTGCTGATCATCTAGTTGGCTTAGATCAGACCTTTGATCAACTGGATAAATTATCAAATGAAACTCAACCTGACGAAGTGCACATTTGGAGTACGAGAAGGAATGTTCCTCGGGTACATCATCAACCAGCGAGACGTTGAAACAAATCCAGACAAGATCAAACCCCTTTGAGGGTTGCAATCTCCAACGACGAAGGAAGAGGTGCAGAGATCAGATACCCAAAGCTGGAAAAATTGGCATTAGCATTAATTAAGGAAAGTAGAAGAATGAGGCCATGTTTCCAGGCCCATACCATGCATACCGACATGCCATTAAGACAAGCTGTAGCAGAGTTTACTGATCTTAATACTCCCGAGAAACAAAAGTTGCTCGCTGATCAACCTGTGGATGTTACAGGATCAACAAATTATACTCCTTTGGTTAGGAGGCGTACACTTGCGTGATCAACTTCGGTTGGTAAAAGAGCTTGTGGACAAGATAGTTCGAAAGAACCTGATAGTTCGAGCGTGATCAACTTCGGTTGGTAAAATAGCGAGAACAAATTATACTCCTTTGGTTAGGAGGCGTACACTAGCGTGATCAACTCCGGTTGGTAAAATAACTAGTGGACAGATAGTTCGAAAGAACCCGATAGTTCAAACCCACGACCAACTCCGGTTGGTAAAAGGGCGAGAACAAACCATACTCCTTTGGTTAGGAGGCGTACACTAGCGTGATCAACTCCGGTTGGTAAAATAACTAGTGGACAGATAGTTTGAAAGAACCAGATAGTTCGAAAGAACCCGATAGTTCAAACCCACGACCAACTCCGGTTGGTAAAAGGGCGAGAAAAAACCATACTCCTTTGGTTAGGAGGCGTACACTAGCGTGATCAACTCCGGTTGGTAAAATAACTAGTGGACAGATAGTTCGAAAGAACCAGATAGTTCGAAAGAACCAGATAGTTCAAACCCACGACCAACTCCGATTGGTAAAAGGGCGAGAACAAATCATACTCCTTTGGTTAGGAGGCTGACGCTGGCTCAGACCAATTTTGGTAAAAGGGCAAGAACAACATTATTAAAAATGCCAATCTTGATGGGTTTGAAAACAAAATATGCTCTCAAATGCCAACTTATGTTGGTCGGGAGGTAATATTATTACAAAAGTTCCTCAAAGAACAAAATATTCCAAACTGAGCCAAGTATGGTTGGTCGGGGATAAAAACCCACTAACTGTATTTGGTCGACGAGGAGAAAATATTTCAAAATTTACCAAGTATGGTTAGTCGGGGACAAAACTCTCACTAACTATAATTGGTCGGTAAGCATAATTTAACAACCTTGGTTGGTTGGAAAAATTTTCAACATTTTTATACTCATTACTTTATTATTAAGTGATCGAGCAAACTTTTTGGTCGATGAACCACACAATATTGTTATGCTAAATTGTGTACTAACTATTACATTGAGATTCCTACTCTATTGGTTTTCTCTCCACTTTAGAAACAGGTTCCTCACCAGAAGGTTGATCATTTAAAACAAGTGGAGAATTTATGAAAGTTAAGATCTTTGAGTATCTTGATATTCATCACGGATGGGCGATCTAGAAGTCGAGCACCAAATTCAATTTCACAAACTCACATGGAGGCATAAATCAGAAGAATCAAGCACGTGAAGTTAGCATTCAGTTGCTCGGCACAGGAGGCAGTTGGTCGGCTTGCAAACCAATCAGTGTACTTGAAGATTATGATAAGCTACAAGCTGCATCATATGTCGTCTAGGAGATAATGCACTTTATGTTGAACAAATCAAGAAGGTAGATCAAGAATTTCACGAGCACCGAGCAACACTGCAAAATAAATACTCCATCCTTTCAAGTAAACCATCAAGCATGAAGCATTGGGGGCTTCTGTTGATACCAAATTTAATCTACTGATATGGACCAATCATACGAAGACACGTGGCTATCTACATGGCAACAACAAGCATTTTCGAGATAATCACACCTCTCCGAGGAACTCACAGGCTCCGAGGAACAGACCTCTCCGAGGAACTCACATGCTCCGAGGAACTCACACGCTCCGAGGAACAGACCTCTCCGAGGAACTCTTAAATACCAAGAAACTCAGGCGATCCGAGCAACTTAGGCGGTCCGAGATACTCAAGCGGTCAGAGCTGCATCTCGAATAAAGCATTAATAGTTGGATAACCAACAGTTCAACTGGTTCATTGAATGCTTATCCTTGACACACACTCCCAAGGGCATTAAATGTATTAACCTTTCATATGTATATCATTTAATGTATCACCCTTTCAGATGACAGCCTCAAGGCTATAAATACATTGTATCACCCTCATTCAAAGGGACCCCGGAATTTCTTGATAGATCTTGTAATCGAGAATTCCTCAAAACACTCAGCAATAACATAACAGTGGACGTAGGCCATTCTTATAAGGCTGAACCACTTTAAAATTCTTTGTCTCATTTATATTTATCTGTGATTAAATAATTAGAGCGATCTAGTTTTTTACATCAATAGGGGGGGAGGAGAGAAATGTCTCCCGCCCTCTTTTTCTCTAGCAGCGCTTCGACCATCGTCGATGTGGGGTGATGTAAAAAAATCGCCAACCTATTTTGCTCAAAATAGACAAAAGAATATGTCGCTGCCTCAAGAGAACTGCATCAAAGACAAACTGATTCTTACGGAACCAATAGTTTAGAGGTACGGAGGGGCTGAGTTATTAAATGGGAAGGTGTTAGGCACCCATCGCGTCCTTTTGATCTCTCATAGGTTTGTGTTACTGTTTTCCTTAATTTCTCCGTGAAGTGTGTGTATATAAATGGAGATCGGAATTGTCCAACTCATATCATGGAAAAGATAGAGTGAGGTCATCCATAGGAATGCTCCCAAAATAAATTAAGAAAATATGATGTATGCGTTTATCGAGATATTGATCGTCATGATGAAACGATAATATATGTTGGATAAAACGCCAATATGGATCACAAATATAATATATATATATTAAATAATGTATAGATGAAAAGGATGCAAATACGAAAATGAGAAAATTAGAAAAATAAAGGTTCTAAAAAACGCGGGGTGTGACCAAGGTGTGGAGGCCAATCCTTAAGCCCTAGAAGCCTAGACGGGCCTTAGGTGTAAAAAGGCGTGAAAAGGCATTTAGGCCTTTTTAATATAATTTAATATTTTTAACTATACCAAGGCTATTAAAAATATAAAAATGTTACATAGCTTAAAATATGCCTGAATATATACAAACTAAAGTACTATTTTTTTAAATACCAAGGAAAAAACAAAAAGAAAAGAAGAAAAAATGTGCATTTTTTTGGACAAGGGGAAAAGAAATTGGAATACCATTTGTCTTTTAATTGCTTTGAATGAGACATTGGTTCGGTTTTAAAAAAAGTCTTTAAAAGATGATATAGTTTCACTAAAGCATTTTTGTTTTAAAAAAACGTGCGTCTTAAGCCTTTTACCAAGAATAAAGCATAAAAAGCTTAATGCCTCAAGCCTAAGCATTCCTAGGCGGAGCCTAGGCGCGCCTTTTAGAACACTGAGAAAAATTAAAAAATTGAAAAATTGGACTCAAGTCTCTGGGTTTAGCCCGGGACGCCTACGTAGTCAATAAAGGCATCAAAGTCCACATAGTTCACATGCGAAATAAGGATGGGGTTTATCCTCGATATTCGAATGGGAATTTATTACATATGTGTGTGTAGAAAATGTATTTTAGTTTTGAGAAATTATGGTGGATAATGTCGTTGGAATTTATAGGTATAGCCCTCTTTTTCTTTGCTTTGGTTTTTTTATAGAAAATAAAGTATGTGTAATATAACTAAAGGATGAGATATTAATGTGTATGAACTAAAGTAAAAACTAAATTATAAATTGATGTAACTAATACGAAAATAAATAATTTAAAGAGGGAAAAGGATTTTTGGACCTTATTTGGAGATTTGAGACTTGCTCTTGATCTTTGACGAGCTCCCTTAAATGTTGAGATGAATGATGGATGATGGAGACTAAGATTTTACTAAATTGGGTATGAAAAGGATGGGAATGAAAGATGGAAAGGATTTTTCACACAAAGAAACTTCATTGATTGCAAGAGAATGTTGCTGAGATCACTGATATTGATGGATCTGAGGTGTGATTTGGGAGTGAGGTCATGCCCTATATTTATAGGGTAAGGGGGTGACAATTAGTATATCCCTAGCCCTGCCAATCAATAGGTACCCCTAGACGCACTGCCGGTAGGTAGGGAAATGGACCTGCCAATCGACAGTAGCGTGTAATTTTTTTTTTAAAAGGTGGTAGAATGCAATCCGTAAATCCAAATAGTGTATGGGGAATACTATTATAAAGGTAATTTAGAGACCTTAAAGATTCCTTTTGAGCCACTCCCGAGTTAGGGAGATGACTTTGGGTCAAACAGGGCTCAAAAACGCTCATCAGTCCTTTGAACGGGAGATCGTCGAACGGTAATGGATCATTCATCCAAATTATAAGTCAGAATTGCGAATAGAATAAACCATTTGAAATTTTATGTGAGGTACTTCGACATTATAAAGAGCTACGCTCAGTTTCGAGAGTTGACTTTGGTTAACCGAGGCCCGAAAGATCCCGGTGATCTTTCGGAGTATAACGGGTCATTCCTCCATACTGTAAGGTTGATTCCTATATGGAGTAGGCCATTGGAAAGGGAATTCAGTTCCCTTCAAAGATTCATTCATTCTCATTCGATCTGAAGAGTTAAATTTAGTCAAATGAAGTCCGGGAGCACCCGGTGGCCTCGAGATCAATTTTTAGTAGTAAAATAGTTCGTTCATTCGAACTGTTATGCCGATTTGTGCATAGGGTGGACCGTTATAAAGGGGATTTAGAGACCTTTGAATATTAAATGAGCTTTCACTCTGATGATAGATTTTATTGGAGTCAAATGGGGCCTTGGAGATCCTAATGGCCTCTAGATCGGTACTTGGAGTATGACCTAGGGTTTGTAGTGAAATGGGAAGGTTCTAGGGACCTATGGAGAGACTTAGGGGTACAAGAATGTGGTGTCCACATAGCCTCGATGGGTGATCTTGGAACAAGTGAAATTCGTCGAATAGATACCACATGATGTTTTAGAAAAGAGGTCAATTTTGTGGACCTAGGGGATGAGGATGACCGATTCAGAGGGTCAAGGTTGATGCTGAGGACCTATGGTATTATTAGGGGTGGCCAGCTCTATGAGCTGAGGTCAATTTTGAGGACCTAAAATGGAAGCGACCAATTCTGAGGGTCACAGATCAATTCTGAGGACCTTGAGTAAGAGCGACCAAT
This sequence comes from Sambucus nigra, assembly GCA_949130495.1. Classification (NCBI taxonomy): domain Eukaryota; kingdom Viridiplantae; phylum Streptophyta; class Magnoliopsida; order Dipsacales; family Adoxaceae; genus Sambucus; species Sambucus nigra. Next base: position 406,825,331 of record OX422224.1, read on the forward strand.
TATGAGGGTCGAGGTCAATTCTGAGGACCGTAAGTTTGAGTGATCAATTCTACAGGTTCAGGTCAATTCTGAGGACCTTAAGTAGGGAGTGACTAATTCTGAGGGTCAAGGTCAATACTAAGGACTTTAAGTGGAGGCGAACAATTCTAAGGGTCGAAACCAAATATGAGGACTTAAGTATATGTGACCAATTCTGAGGGTCGAGGTCAATTCTGAGGACCTTAAGTAGGGGGCGACCAATTCTACGGGTCAATGTCAATTCTGAGGACCTAAGTAGGAGCGAGCAATTCTAAGGGCTTAGGTAGGAACGACCAATTCTAAGGGTAGAAGCCAATTCTAAGGGCTTAGTTTGTAGCGTGGGGTATAGTCTTCTTGGAAAATTTTGGAGACTCCAGTGGGGAAAAGATATTAATTCGAAGATGTGATGTAGCCCTACTGGGGAAGCTTTTTAATTTCTATTGTGTCATTTGAAGACGTTACTGGAGAGATATCCAATTAGTTTAGGGATTCCTCTGGGGAAATAATTTTGGGAGAAAATGTGGTATTAATTTGGTTGGAAATTTGAGAGGCTTGAAAAAAAAATCTTGGTGAAAAAAGTCCTAAAATTCATTTGGTAATTTTTGGAATTTTTTGGGGAATTTTTGTACCAAATTTTAGGGAATTGATGATCGAAAGGGTGTAGGGGCTGCCTAACAGTAGTGTCACGGTCTTCTATCTTCTATATTTATTTTCTGTGAAATGTTAAAGCATTCTTATCACTTCTAAGACTAAGAAATGGCGAATTTTTCAAGCAGTGTGATCCACATGGTGTGGATGAATGTTGACGACTAGGTGCATTTGAAGTGGTGGGCTAGGGTGCCCCTAGTGTTGGGCAATGAGAATATCTTTGACTCATTTGATTCGGTTGCGGATGAGCGGACTCTTTTTCGTGAGCCAACGCACCATCGATCCTCCAATATGGTGAACCCTAGTGGTTATGTAAGTGTTAATGACCTTTGGGATGTTTCCTTTTTTCCTTTACATATTTCCTTATTTTTTCTGAATTTTAACACAGTTTTTTTCTTTTTCTTTGACAGACTGCATATCTACGTCGAACCTGCATTCTCGAGGGACGACGGTGGTCAAAGACATTTGGGAACACCTTCTTGCGGTGGTGCATTGGGTGGTTTCATCGGTTGGCTTTGGCAGTTTGGCGTCTATATTGGATGAGATGCTTTGTTCGACGGTTGTCCTCTGCACTTTGGGAGAAAGGTGGTGGGATACCACCCACACCATGAATTTTGGCTTTATGAAGATGACAGTAACTCCCACAGATGTACATCAGCTTCTGGGGCTAGACTGTGAGGGGGCCCAGATAGAGGTGGACCGAACTGTATGGTTGATGCCAGCAGCGGTGGAGGCGGCGTTGGGTGATGTTAGGCGGATAGTCTCAGAGAACTCCATCCTTATGTCTCTTCTAAAAGAGATTTTTTTAGGTCAATGGATCAACGAGACTGACGAGTTGCAGGTGCGACAGATGGCCCATTTATTCATTTTTTTTATTATTGGGCGGGTTTTCGGTGGTGACGAGTGGCGACATCGTCCATTTATGGTTTTTTTCGTACTTGAGGATATTTTTGAATATCCTTTTCTTTGACTGGGGGAGTCTTACTTTGGTGACCCTTTATTCGTCTTTGGATGTATTCAACTGGTGCTGTCGGCAGACTTTTACTGGGGCCATGTATCTTTTGGAAGTATTCTTTCCTTTATGCATTTGCATTTTCCTTTATACGTTTTATTTCTTCTTTGATTCCTTTATTGATGATCGTTGTCCTTTGCAAACATGCTTTTACTAGGTGATTGGGATTAATGCCCATTTGATAGGTTTGAAGGATGATTTGGTGGGGGACTTTTGCCATATATACTGGTAGCGAAAGTCTTTAGCAGTGGTGCGTCGAGTATTCAATGGTCTGACGAGTAATCGTGTAAATTCTTCTTTCCTCTTGAGACCATATTTTGATGACCTTTTTAGATATTGATTTTTTGATAGGGATCTTGCAGGTAACCCTCTATCCCTAGGGGACGGCCATTCAAGATATGAGGGTGACTAAGGGGAACGTGCAGATGCATCATCTATTGGTGCACGAGTTTGTCTACTCCTGATATTTGGGGGAGAGAGTAGTTCTAAAAGTGGTGGAGGATGAGGTAATGGTGCCACTTGTGATGCCCCCGAGATACATGAGGTGGGTACGGAATATATCGAAAGAGGAGAGGGTGGCAGCGATGGTCGGCAAACCTTATTTATCCTAAACTAACATGATGGCAACCGATGATTATCTAGATTTTGTGTCGAGTTGACTGATGTCGCCCAGCATATATGACGTTATGCCTCTTCCTCCTGTGGTTTTTGGTAGGGGTATGAGTCGGCCAGTGGAGTTTTACCTACAGTGCGGGTAGTGCGTCGACATCAACATTAACGGAGACGTCAGAAGTTCTGTTTCTGTGGCTGGCTCCTCGTTCCTATAACGTCAGAAGGTCTGATGGAGGATCATTGCGTATGCTGCATTGCCCCAATGCGATGGACCCAGAGATGTTGGGTCCTGACAGAGGATGCCCTTCAGCCGGAGGTATACCTTTTGTTTTTGTTGACTTTTGATTTTTATCTTTGCCTTAGACTAATTAATTTTCTTTTTTGATATTTGTCTTGCAGTACATTCAGGTGTCGACTACATAGTTGAGAGGCATCCGGGATTGGGTGGCTTTCGCGATGGATCATATTCGAGATTCGATCGTGGTTCCTTCTTACTTAGTGTCATCTACTTTGCTTGGGGAGGGGTTTGGATCGGGTAGCGGAGTCTCTTCAACTCGTTGGTGAGGAAAGTGTGTAGGCCACAGGGATGGAGGGTCTTAGAGAGAGATAAATAAAGAGAAGGTGAGAGAGAGAGAGAGAGAGAGAGAGAGAGAGAGAGTGGGGGATCGAGTTGAGTCTCGTTATTTTTGTGTTTTCCTGCAAGATAAATGTAATAAAGCAATTATTTGCAATTTAATGAAGTTGTATTAATTTATTTTTGCTTTAATGGCTTAATGCACTTTTTACTTTGCTGCTGAGACCGTAAAAGGATTGTAATAACATAAAAGGAAATGAATTTATATCGAGAAAGTATAAGTGAAATAAGAGGTATTGGCCTGACTTCAAAAATAAAAATAAATTTTGATTTTTGTATTTTGACAAAGAAAGAAAAAGAGAATTTTCTAAAAATGGGGGGATGTCGATCGACATACCCCTTGTCCTACCTATCAGTAGGTCAGTCCTGTCCAATCATCCCAAGGCTTTGATTGCACTTTTTCGACTACTTGGTCCTTGGTGGAGTAGGGTTTCACCCGGATTTTTCAGGGCCCGTGTCTTTAACCAAGTTTTTTAAGTATAACAAGGGGTAATAGTGGAGTATTCTCTTCACCCGTCCACATTTCCTTTCTTTTGCTTACTTCTTGCTTCTTGTCTCAGCATTTCCAATATGGCTCTTCCAAAAAGTTTTGAATTCGCTTCTTACCTCAAAAACTTAGAGGCTACGTGCTCATATAACGTAGACTACGACGCCTTCCACATGTGCCGAGTTTCCCTATGGTGCAATCGGCTATTAAATGGAACATACTGATGGTGGCGGTACAATTCTGGTACCCCGAGGATTATGTCTTTTGTTTTATCTTGGACAAAGTCTTTTCGACTTACGAAGAGTTCTCTGCTATGCTGGGGTAAATCCCAGTGTTGTAGTGGCCATGCCTGAATTCTCCCGGTCTCCTCGGGAGCTATTAGCAGGACTTTTCCATATTTCACCCTCAGTGGCTCGATCATTGGTTATAAGAGGAATGATCTCTCTCCCGGTTGTGCTATATTATATGCGTCTACAGGACATTGGTGATGCGGGCTCTACAGGAACCGTCATCCTTATCTTAACTTCAAAATTACTATTAGTGATCGGGGACCTACTGGTGGACCCTTAACTTGCTATTATCACTTTGTTGAAGTCATACTATTGAAATCCTATGGCAGTGTTGTTGGCGGAGACCTTGAATGGTCTAGATGCTTGGCGTGAAGGTCGTTCTGACTTTTTGAGAGGAAGCCCAGTTATGTTATTTATATGGTTGTTCGAGAGATTCCGTATGGGGGTCCTTTTCGAATATACCTTGGCGGTTATGTTAAATTTCTTTACTCGCTACTCCATCAATTTTGGCCCTAATGTCGAGAACTAGGAGAACTGGTTTGTAAAGCACGGGGCTCGATGTATGCGCGGGTTAGTAACCTGGTGGGAGGAGTTGCAACCCATTCTAGAACTGGGGAAATACCAGTATGCTAGCTTAGTTAGCCTTTGGCAGACCTCTTTTTACTTTCCTTGGTGGCTCTTGCGTCAATTTGGATGGGAACAGATTGTTCCACCTCAGACACTAGACTTCTTTCCTGTGGAAGATTTGATGGAAGGCATATGCATGCAGTTGGGCTCTCTGTATGAGAATCGTCGGTCATGGACCCATCCTTCCCAATCTATTGGCAGTGTTTAGCATGTTTCTTGGGATTACATTAAATGGTTGTGAAGGAGGTTAATGGCTAAATGTTGGACGAAGAGACTAGAGAGTGGCGTCTCTCGATGTTTAACACCATAAGGGGAGGTGTTGTGGTTTTTCCTAGGGTGGTCCGAGCTTACCGTTCCATGGAGAGCCTTTGATATTCTATCCAAGCAAGGCAAGTTTAGGGACCCCAAGATGTAGATGATCATGGGGTTAGTTCATCCTTGAAGAGTTTTTTAGGGAATATTTTGTAATGATTTTGTGTTTGATTATGTATCTGGTAGTTTTCATGTTTATTGGGAATAAATTTAGGGAAGTTGTAGTTTATTTAGGAGCAGTTTTGAAAATATCTCAGTTTCATTTTTGAAAGTAAAAATCTTTTTAGAGGATCAGACCCCGCGTAGTTCTAAGTAGAGGGAAATGAAGAATTTTTTTTTTAGAATAGAATGGAGATGAGAACAGTCGTAGCGTGCCGAGATTTTGGGCTAAGGGTAGAATTTATTAAAATGGCCCAAGTTGACTGGATGGGCCATATCCTCCCCATCGAGGTCGATGAGCGTAGTGGCACCACCATATAGGATTTTCTTTGTAATGTATGGGCCACTCCAATTGGCTCGAATTTCCCTTTTGGGGTCCCAGGCGGTCGCTATGATTTCTTTAAGGTCTAAGTCACCTTCTCGAATACCACGGTCCTTAAATTTATTATTGAATGATTGTGTTATTCGATAATGGCACGCTTGTATATGATATAGAGCCTTTAGCCTTATTTCAACCAAGAGTGATAACTCGTCAAGACGGCTCTGATGCCAATTTTCCTCACATACTTGGCTTTCAAGCATAATGTGTAGTGAAGGAATTTCTAGCTCAACAGGTAGGATTTTTTCCATGCCGTATACCAAATAGTAAGGGGTAGCCCCAGTAGATGCTCAAACTGTAGTGCGGTAGCCCCAAAGGGCGTAAGGGATCCAATCGTCCCAATCTAGACAACCCTCGGTCATTTTACTGATGATTTCTTTGAGGTTCTTCTTAGCAGCTTCGATTGCACCGTTGGTTTGAGGTTGGTAGGGAGAAGACTTATGCCTATGGATCCCATACTTATCGACCAATTTCGTGACTTGTGCTTTGAAATGTAACCCGTTGTCTGATTTTAGCTCATACAGAAACCCGTATAGGTAGATGATATTTTTTCGAATAAACTTAGCCACCTTTTTGGCATTTTACACGACGTATGACTCGGCTTCAACCAATTTAGTGAAGTAATAAATAGCAACCAAGATGAATTCATATCCGTTGTAGGCCTTAGGTGTAACTTTACCTATGATGTCGATGCCCTATGTGGAGAAAGGCTAAGGAGAAGTCAAGTTATATAATTCTCACGAAGGCAAGTGCTTGATATTGGAAAATTATTGTCAATTAAGGCACCTCCGCACATAGGCGGTGCAGTCCTGAACTATGGTAGTCCTGTAGTAACCCTGTCGAACGATTTTCTTAGCAAGTATATGGCCATTCGTGTGGTGTTCACTCTTATCACTGTGGATTTTATGCATCATCTCTTCAATATCAGCCCCTGCGATGTAGTGTAAATGGGTTTCATCGAAGTTTTTCTTGAACAATGCTTTATTGCAGAAAATGTATGATGCAACCAGTTTGTAGAGGGTTGCTCGATCTTTCTTATTAGAATATTAGGGATACCTACCACGATTAAGGAGGCACCAAATATCATAGTACCAATAATCGGCTATATCGGGATCTTCTTCTGTGATGAGCTCAATATGGTAGCAGTGGGGACGTTTATCTTGATTTTCGACTAGGTAGGGGGCCATCGTTATTCCTTCGAGCATGTTAACTATAGAAGATAAGGTATCAAGGGCACCGACTAATTTGTTTTTTGCTCGGGGAAAGTAATGGAAGGTGATATCTTAGAATTAGGAAGGCAACTCTTTTAAGTGGTCATGGAAGGGTAAGTGTTTCTTGTCCTTGACTTTTCATCTTCTAAGAATCTGATCGATGATGAGGGATGAATCCCTGTAAATATTTAAGCATCGAATTCCTTTCTTGAGAGCGAATTTGATACCTTCTGTGCACGCCTCGTATTCGGTCATGTTGGTGCAGGAAAAATCTAACTTGATGGAAATGGGAGTGTGAGAGTTACCAAGGGCAATTAGGAGTATCCCAATGCTATATCCTTTCTTGTTGGTGGCACCATCAAAGAACATTTTCCATTGAAGGTCCTCTTGGAAGGCACAAAGGATATTTTCATCCAGGAACTCAGAAATCCAAACATCAGTTTCTTCCATTAGATAGTCAGAGATGGCTCATCCTTTCATGGCTTTCTGCGTGACCTACACAATATAAAATTAGGCTAGAAGCATCAACCATCGATCCATTTGACTAGGTAGGGTAGGTTTCTTAAGAAGGTATTTGATAGGATCCATTCAAGATACAAGTTTGATGGGAAAAGCGAGCATTAATGTCATAATTTTTGGGTGACCTAGATAAGGGAGACACATGCTTTCTCTAAGACAGTGTAGTTAACTTCATACCCAGCCAATTCAGACTAGAATAATATATGTCTCTCTCTTTGCGAGACTCTTCAAGGCATTGGACCAACAAAGCCTCAGCTGCGGTATCTGTTACAATCAAGTATAGGAGTAGGGGTAGACTAGGTTGTGGTGGCATAAGTATCGTAGGACGATTTAGATATTTCTTTATTCGGTCAAAGGCTTCTAGAAAATATTTATTCTAAACCATGGTTGAATCCTTCAGGAGGATTTTGAATATGGGTTCATAAGTAGAAGTCAACTGGCTGATGAACCGACTGATATACTGTAATTTTTTAAGGAATACCCAGACTTCCTTCTCCGTTCGGGGTGGTGTCATTTTGATTATGGCTTTTAGTTTAGCAGGATCAACTTCTATCCTTTTGTCGCTAACCATGAATCCTAAAATCTTCCTTTTGGCAATGCCAAAAACACATTTTTGTGGGTTAAGTCTCATCTGGTATCGCCACAGTCGCTCAAAGAACTTCTGGAGAGTCGGAACATAACCTTCCCGAGTCATAGAGTTGATAATCATATCATCCACATATACCTCAACTTCTTTGTGTATTAGATCATGCAAGATGGTTGTGGAAGCCTTCTGATAATTAGCCCCTACATTTTTAGACCAAATGGTATAACGATGTAACAAAAGGTTCCCCAAGGGGTGATGAATGTGATTTTCTCTTGATGATTCGAGTTCATCTTGTTGTAGTTGTATTCGACAAAACCATCAACAAATGACTTGAGAGCATGACTGATCATATTATCCATAATCATGTCGATATTGGGTAGATGTTAATCATCCTTCGGAGAAGCCTTGTTCAAATCTCGATAATCAACACACATGCGAACCTTTCCTCTTGATTTTCACATGAATATGATATTGGCTAGCCATGTGGGATATTCAATCATCTGGATGAATCCTACGTTCAACTGTTTGAACACTTTTTCCTTAAGCGACCAATCGGTGCAAAGATTTCACAGTTTTTTTTTATCGGTTTGTATTTTGGGAGCGTTGGAATCTCATGTTGAGCCATACCGGGATCAATGGTGGGCATGTCATTGTAGGACCATGCGAAGATGTCCAAAAATTCCTTCAGTAATCCTTCGAGTTATGCACTCTCTTGCTCATCAAGGGTGGACCCTATCCTAATCTCGTGCAGTTGTCTACTAGAACCAATATTAATAACAACACTTTAGTCTTTATTAATGTGAACGCAGTTATGTTATTTGTTATTAACCTTATTAAAATCAGTTAAGAATTATTCATTTGTAAAATCATTATCATTAAGAGTTTGATTAGAATCAAGACAATTAATGTAAGGCACAACAAGATACTCAAAATCTTCGTTTATTTTATTATTGGGAAAACAGAATTGAGAACCTCATCCAAGGAGGTCTCGATTACATTATGATCAGAATAGGGAGGAATAACAAAAGAAGAGGAAATCGGATAAACATTTGGGTTGGGTTGCATTTTAGCAGGTGGAACTGGCACAACATTCTAATTAAGGAGGGGTACATCAGCATCTTTGATCAGGCCGGATGAATCCTATGATGTATCTCTTGATTCACTTCCCTCGAAATCTTAGTAGCAACTATAGTCTTTGAAAGAGGTGTGATAAATGGGTTTATTCCACTTTAAGAGGAAAAAGGGTCTCTAATACCAATTTATAAATGTTATTTCCTCTCTCTAAACTACTATATGCTATGATACCAATTGTTAAGAAAATATGCCACATTTAAAATTCTCAAATACGGGATGGTTCACCAAATATTTCACACTTCAAATTTCTTTAAAGTTTAACAATTAAAGCACACAAATCTTTAAAAACCCAAAAGTCCTAAACGCAATAACATAGCGCTCCTAGCTCTGATACCAACTGAAAGAGGTGTGATAAACGGATTGATTCCACTTTGCGAGGAAAAAAGGGGATGTGATACCAATTTATAAATGTGATTTCCTCTCTCTAAACTACTATATGCTCTGATATCAATTTGTAAAGTAAAAATAATGCGGAGCTCTGATACCAATTATGGAAGCAGAAACACGGTCTCTGATACCAATTAATAGAGGAAAACGTGACAATTACGCGGCTCCGATACCAAATTTTAAACTCAAATTATGAAATGGTTCAATGATACAACAAATTCTGATTTTCTTATAAAATAAACCAAATTTTAAACTTTTTCAAAATTAAAATTAAATAAAACTAAAAAAATTAAATTTTTGAAATTTTTTTTTAACCACAATTAAACAACATTAATTCAATTCAAGCTAGAATTATGCCAAACAAACCTAAGCATGTATTTGGCCAAATTAATTATGCTGATTTGAATTAAATTAAATTAAATTAAAATTACCCAAACATTAAACTAGCGCCAATTAAATGATATTGATTTAAAACCAATTTTTATCTTGATTAACCTAAGCAAACATCTAAGTTATTTTTGTAAGATAAAAGTAAATAACAAACACACTACGCCGCGATGTACGAGGAAAACCCATAATGTGAAAAACCTCGGACGGCCTTGCATACAAGTCCACTAAGTATGGTTTTACAAATACAAGACAAGAGACTTATAACACACGACTCGAATCCCTTCAAGACTCGATACTCCTTCTTGCATCAACCTCCGCCTAGTCGACAACTACAGACTCCACTGCAGTCTCGGAATCTAGCGATAGGGTACAGCTACCATCAAAATATACGATGGCCTTTCCACTATATTCACACCATGAACCAAGAAAACAATATCCTTTTTGGGTATAGAAGGAACCCAAATAATCTCCTTTGATGGGTAGAGAAGAACCCGGTATATATATATATATATATATATATATATATATATATATATATATATATATATATATATATATATATATATATATAACTTGGATTTAAACTAAAATATGGGTGCAAACATGTGTTTTTTTGGTAAATATTTGTTCTTGTAATCTTAACACATAAATGGGATTTTTTATTGGAAATATTTTAGGGGTTATTGAAAATTTAAAGAAGGAGTCCCGAAAATTTGAGGAGTCTAATATCAAAGTTTTGAAGTTAAAAAGTTATTTAAATAACTCAAGTTGTGATGGTAGTGACTTACCTTGTTCTTGTGCTTCTATTTCTAAAGCCGAAACCATAGTTTGTTTTAGAGCATCAACCTTATCCCAGGGTGTTAGAAAAGGTCATTCTAAAGGTCACATTCCTCGTCGTGTTTTCACATGTTCGCATTGTGGTAGGAAAGGTTGCCTTTAGGCATTTTTGCTATGATATTAGAAAATACCCTCTAAAGTTGATTTAACTTAGGGGGAGACGCGGCTTTGTCAGGTAGATCATGTTAGATAAAAGGAGAAAATTAATTAAAGGGGAGAATTTATTTTTCGCATTTAATATTTTGATATTTCCTATGTTTTTAATGGTGTGTTTAAGTGTGCATGATTTTATCTTGAGCGGCACTATTTAAAGTGACAAAGCTACTTTGAGTCAAGTCAAGAGTTTATTTTTTATTTTATTTTTGGGTGGGATTGTGTTTAGGCGTGCTTGATGTCCCATAGAATTTTTTGGTTTGGTTTTGTCTCGGAATAGCCAAAGGGGGAGATTTGTAAGGGCAAATTTCCAATTGAGTCAATTTGTAGTGTTGGCTTAATTCCAGACAAAACTCATTGAGTTATAGGATAGATGATGGTTGTTCCTCAAGTCTATGACGTTTGAAGAGTTGAAGACATAGCGACCAAGAATTTAAATTTTCATTCTTGCCGGTTTTCGTGCCAAGTGTGTATACGTCATCAACATTTGGATTACGAGGTCTCTAAAAGGTATAAATGCATTAAATATATAAATATGTGGACTTGGAATACATTTTTGGGTGTTATTTCATTTTAATTTAAGTTGAAAATGGATTTTTGTTTTTAAAAGAAAAATAAATTTTTCTGTAATCTCGTTCGAAGTCGTTCAAACGAGATATCTAGCGAACTTCTGACGACCTTTGTTTTGAATTCTTTGAATTCTCTTTAGAAGGTCGTTCAAACGAATTCATTTGAAAGATATATAAATGGGCTTCTAACGACATTTCAGCCTTTTCTTGTTAGAAAGTTCGTTCGAACGACCTGGCGGTAATTTTGATAGTTTTTTTAATAACTTCCCGTTGCCCCACTACTTTTTCCTGATAAAATCTGAGCGGGAATAACTTTTTCCTTAGGACATTTTGCATCCTTTGAGAGCTTTTAAGAGGGAAAGTATTTCCAACAAAGTCCCATTTATGTGTTAATATTACAAGAACAAATCTCTAACAAAAAAACACATGTTTGCACCCATGTTTTAATTTAAATCCATGTTTCATATATATATATATATATATATATATATATATATATATATATATATATCTTTGCTTGGAGATTGTTTGGCACCGGGTTCTTATTTACCCATCAAAGGAGATTGTTTGGGCTCCTTCTATACCTAAAAAGGAGATTATTTTCTTGGTTAGTGGTGTGCATACGGTGGAAAGGCCATCGTATGTTTCGACGGTAGTTGTGCCCCATTGGTGGATTCCAAGACTATGGTGGAATTCGTAGTTTTCGACTAGGCAGAGATTAATGTAAGAAGGAGCATCGAGGCTTGAAGGGAGTCGAGTCGTGTGTTGTAAGTCTCTTGTCTTGTATATGTAAAACCATACTTAGTGGACTTGTAGGCAGGTTCATCCGAGATTTTTCCCGTTGTGGGTTTTCCTCATACATCGCGGTGTAGTGTGTTTGTGATTTATTTTTATCTTACAAAATAACTTCGATGCATGCTTAGGTTAATCAAGATAAAAAGTGGTTTTAAATCACAAGATCATTTAATTTAATTCAAGTCAGCATAATTAATTTGGCAAAATGCATGCTTTGGTTTGTTGGGCATAATTCTAGCTTGAATTTAATTAATGTTGTTTAATTGTGGTTAAAAGAAAAATTCAAATATTTATTTGTTTAAGTTTTACTTGATTTTAATTTTTACGAAGTTTAAAATTTGGTTGCTTTTATAAGAAAATTAAAATTTGGTGTATCATTGAACCATCTCATAATTTGAGTTTAAAATTTGGTATCGGAGCCGCGCATTTATCACATTTTCCTCTATCAATTGGTATGAGAACCCGCGTTTCTCGCTCTATAATTGGTATCAGAGCTCTGATTTTTTTTAACTTTACAGTCTTCTCATTGAGTGGTTGCACATAATGCTGGGATCTTTCGACCTATGAGTAGCTGTCTTGGAAAAATATCTCCATTCCTAGCTTCATCTTCTTGTCCACATAATCATACCACAATTAAGGAAAGCCGCAAAAGGGGAAATATTCATCCTCCTTAATGAATCTTCCATTCAAAGAATCCCCTGAGACAGTCTTGGCACTTTATATACTTCTCTTCAATCGAGATTAGCGGAGTATTTTGAGTTACTCTGATGATAGTTGATAACCGAAGCCATAAGGCAAAAAGGCTTTCTTCAGTACTATGGGTTCAAATATCCCATATTGTTATCTTCCGAGCCCAAGTCTGCGCAGGAAGTGCATGATTTTGAACATTTTTATCACATTAATGTTGCCTTAAGAGCTATGCTCTGGACAGACTCTATCTTCAAAATCGTCTCCTGTTGGGAGCGGAAGTGGTTCGGCTCAGAAACCTGACAGAAGCATATTATGTGTCCCATGTTGCATTTCTAGTACCGAATCACTGGTGCTTGCATTCTCATTATTATCATCGTCGCCCAAGATGGTGATGACCTTCCCATAGGCGAAGAACTTCAGTTTTTAATGGAGGGAAGAAGACACACCCTTGATATTATGGAGCCAGGGTCGTCCGAGCAATAGGTTAAAATAAGTCGGGATATTGATGACTTGGAGTTCAGTAATGGGATTTATACTCACAACCCCTATTGTAAGATTTATGGACCCCATCACTTCTCGACGAGTATTTTCATAAGCACGCACCGTGACGAAGGTTGGAGCAAGGTTCCTCACTTTTAGTTCCAAGCAATTGAGAGTTCTCAACGGTTAAACATTAAGAGTTGATCCATTATCGATAAGAGAAAGTGGGATGGTCTTTCCCGTGACTTTGACAGATATATTGAGAGCATAGTTATGATTTGGACCAAACTTAGGGATTTCATCTTCAACGATGGAGAGCATTCTAGTAGAGGTTAGATATTCGACCAGATTCACTACTTCTTCTGGCATGGTGGAAGGAGGGACTATGGTCCCGATGAGTAGTTTAGTCAAGGCATTCCAGTGCAGCTCAGAGGAGATAGAGAGTCCCCGTAGAGTGATGTTAGCTTGGTGTTGATGTAAAAAACTAGACTAGATTTAATTTTTTAATCACATATGTAAAAAACTTGACTAGATTTAATTTTTTAATCACAGATAAAATATGTAAATAAAAGAGAGTTACACAAGGTTTTAAAGTGGTTCGGCTATAAAGAAAAGCCTATGTCCATTATGCTTGCTTATTATTTTTGTATTTTGTGTTACATCTTGTTGAGAGCGTTCAGAGCATGACCTTGATGAAGGGATTGCAATGTATTTATAGCAAAGCAGGGAGATAAAGAGGTGGAATATCAAAGAATGGAAGGCCTTTATACATGGGGGATTTACATCGATACATAATGTCCATAATGTTCATGGTTGTTAGCACTTCACTTATCATATTAGTCGGACTCCTTGGAGAGTTGATCGGCCTTCCTTGTGTTGGTCGGCATTCCTTTACTTGTTTGGAGCTCACAGGTTGGTGGGCACTGTTATCTGCTGCCTAGGATTAATGCCACATCAGAGGACAAGTGTTTATCTCTTATTGGTCTATGTAGGTAGGTAATTTTTGGTATCAACAAAAGCCCCCAATATTCTATGCTTGAGGTTTGTATGAAAGTATATCCCTTTTTCTCCTGGCTATAGCATTCTTAGTTGGCTGTCGAACTCCCATACTTATAGAAATTTTATTAGTGTTGATGTTGATGGCATTTTTGTAAATAGTTTGAATTATGGCGAATCACCAAAGGGTACATAGGTATTTTCCATCATTAGACTCATAATGCCATCGGAATGTTAATCGTTGGTACAGTTAATCATCACATTTTCTTTTGTCGAGGCAACCTATAAAAGGTAGTGGAATTTCCCGATTTTTCTTTACTCTAAATTTTCTAACTATTGCAGCCATCCCTGAGCTTATGTTCGAGCGTTCCTTCTTTCTTTTAACAGTTCTTACTGAATCCTTAATCTTCTGTAAGAATCCTTTCCTTTTCCTTCTTTTCTTCTTCTTGAATCATGGTTTACATAGTCGATGCTGATTCTACAGAGGAATTTAGGATATAACATAAAATTTCATCTTGGGTTGGTCTAGAATTCCCCAAGTCCCTTTAGACATGTATTCATTAGATAAGGGTCATTGGATCCCCACTTTGTTTATAGCAGGGTGTGATTTTTCATTTCCACCAAACCTATTTCTTCTTCATTTTAGTCAATACTTTGCTTTCATTCCTTCACGAGTGTCTCCTAAAACTTGGAAAATCATCAATGGTGTACATAGATTGAATGGAATCTATAGGAAACATATTGGGATTCTATAAATTATGTTTTGTTATAAATGGTCAATTGCAGACGAAAATACATATTACTTAAAAACCAGAGCAGTCAATAAATCTTTAGTGTTGAATTTTCCTGACTCTTATAAATACTATTGGAGTCATGCTTTAGCAGTTAAGAATTGGCAACATGCCCCACTTAATGGTGGAGTAGCTTATAAGGGTCCTAAGTGCCCTCAATTAAGGAATGGGATACGTTGTTACTTTAGTTTTTGCCCTTTTTTCTAATTTTTCTTCTGATACACACTAATTGTTTCTTCTTATTACTTTGTTGTAGAAGATCATAAAAGAAAGTGCCGCAAACCTGTGGAAGTAAATTTATAGGAGTTGAAATTCTTGTGGGGTCTCAATCAAAGAATGGGAGAAAATCATCCCCGATCAGTTTCTGTATTATTGGAGTACAGGAGTTCTGTAACTTTTTTTATAGCACGTCCAATGACTGTTGTACCCACCATTGTGATTGACTTGGAGAGAGATTTGATCTCTACTTCCTCGACCAGTGCTTCTACTGAGGTGATTTCTGAAGTTGGTACCTCTACCCCTCATTTCACTCTAACCTTCCTCTTTCTATGAGTATGGGCAAAAGGAAGTTTCCCAACCTCTTGGGTGATGTCTCTGCTGCTGGTACCAATAAGCCTGTGAATAGTGGTGACACAAAGACGAATGATGTTGACAAGAAGCCCTCAGCCAACAAGGGTGATGAATCTCCCTTAAAACGACTGATGAGAGGTTCTGCTGACATGCAGGTTGAAAAAATTATTTATGCCGACCAATAAATCTTGATTGGTATTACTCTATCTGCTACTGGATCCTCTGTGGCCTTGAGTCCTAGCTTGGCTAGAAAATTGATTAAGTTTGGTACTCTACTGGACCATAGGGTTGTTGTTGCTTTTTTACCCCAGTTGAAACTATCAGAGAGGACTACTCAGAGCTTAGCCTTGGTGAGTTTTCAACTTCCATATTGATCAGATATTATTCATACTTTCCTTGACTCTTATTGACTTGATTTTCTTTTGCAGTTCTTGGTCGACTATAACCAAATGATGGATAGGGATAATCTTCTTCGTTCGTCTTCAGACGACGTGGAAGAGGCCTTTGCAGTTCTTTAAAAATCTTTGATGGATTCTCAACAAGACTTGGATACAGAGAAGAAAACCTAGTAAGACAAGATCAAAGCTGCCAAAGAAGCTCGGCAGAAGGCTGATTTTGTTGTCCTTTAAGCTGAGCGCAGGGCAAAGGCTGCTGAAGGATAAGTGGCCAAGCTAGCGAAAGACCTCTCTTCTGAGAAGGCTAAGAGGAAGAAGACTAGAGAAGAGTCCTTCAACAAAGGTTGGGACAAATCTATTACTAATGCCTCTGCTCAAATTGAGTATGCAAAGAACAAATTCTTCAAGGAAGGTTGGTCGAAAACATTGAAGGAAGTTGGCACTAATGAGACTTTTGAGATCTTTTTTAGGCATAACCCTGGCTCTCCCCCTAATTTGGACAATGAAGTAGAAGATAATATTTGTTCTGGGGAGTCATCTTTGGTGGTTGAGTCTCTTATTCCTTCTTTCGACCAGGACAAGAATGTTGTTGATTCAACTGTCCCTTCAGTCGATCAGGGTGGACACCCTGATGTTGAGAATGATAAGAAGAAGGTTTAGACTTATTTAGCATTTAGTCTTTGTATTTTGCGCATTTCTTTTTATTTTTTCTCTAATGTACTTATAACTTTTCTTTATTTATCAATAAAGGAAGTCTTTCTTCTCACTATTTGTTGCTTCTCGGCTATTGTTATTTCTTCTTCTTTTGTTGATCAATTGTTGCTTCATTTTTCTAGTTCATAGCCAATATGGAACAGATTACTTCCAATAACTTCGACATATTGAAGCAATTCAATAACTTAATCAAAGCCGATCACTTAGATTTGACCAATGAAGAATTAACAGACTTCCTCGGTGCGGATGCTTCTGATCAAGTCAAGGATGCATATACTTTTCTCAAGTTTCCTCTTGATTGGGTTGTAGCCAATAACGTGGCTTACTTGGAGATGATTGAAGAACTTCAAAAGGCACATAATGAAGCCAAGGCTTTGCTCTATGCTGACTATGAAGCCAAATTCCAAGCATTGAGTGAAGCTTCAAGTTTTGACGAGAAATTGGAGAAGTGTGCCTCTGCTTAATGATTGAAGAATTTTTACTGAACTGTGAGGTCGAGGAGGCAAGAGAAATTGCCAAACTCTTAGAGGAAGAGAATAATAAATTGAGGGGTGAACTGGCATCCCTGAAAGGATCCTCTATTGCTAGTGACGATGAAGGGGCATCCTTCCTGGAAAATGAAAATGTCAAGTTGAGAGGAGAGCTAGAAGTTTTGAAAAAATCCAAACCTGCATCCTCTTCCAAGTAAAGGGTCAGCCGACCAACTGTTTGTAACACCTCGCCCGCTCGGGCAGAGCGAACGGAGCGCTAATGCGATAAAATAAATCCAAATCCACAAGTGACAAGGTATAGAGCATCTAATTCTCACAAAAGAACAAAACGACTAAAATCATTCTCTTCAAATAAATACAACAAAACTCTCGAATTAAAATTACAACTAACTCGAAAATAAATACAAATATCCAAAGCTCTATACATCAAAATAATACAAATCTTTCCCAAACAATCCTCGCTAAAATCAATCTCCATAGCGCCCCAAAATCCGCGCTAACCTGCCACTAAAAGAAAATATGGGGAAGTACACAATACGACAAGAAAGATGATCAACAATTATATTAACGATGAACAAAGCATAACAACACGAGTACGAATATTCAAATCAAAATGCAAATCTCAAAGCATTTATCAATATAATTTCTCAACAACACTTTAACCGGGTCACCAGGCCTCACCACATCCGTATATGCTTTATCAAGCCATAGCCCGGGAAACAGGAATTTTGGCGGGTGCCCAACATCTGTGCCATATTAAAATCTCATGACAACGTGCTTATCAACAATATAATGATACCACATGAATCAAAATAATTTCAACAATTATTTTCCAGATTTCAATGAATTTATCAATTCAAATATGAGTTCAATTAAACAAGAATTCAAAGAGAATGACACTCGCGAGATTTAAGGAGCATAGTGTGTAAGACCCCATACCTCAAACCATGATGAGAAACCAATGATCACATCCTCAAGATCAACTCAAAAGATCTACATAATCTCCTCCAAGAACCTCCAACAAAATAGCCCCAAGAACACCTCTAATCTAAGGTTAGAACTCACAAATCTCAAGGGCCAATGTGTATATAAAAAGAAGAGGAATATAAAATATATTTGCTGCCAAAATTTGTGCCAAAAGTAGGTTAAAAGGGTTGCCCACGACTTCCTTTTATAATGCAAAGAAATGAAGAGTAAATCCAAAAGACTCCTTTAAATAAGGCAAAGAAATGAAGAGTTGGAATTCAAAACAACTCCAAGAGTTAAAAATATTTAAAAATCATTTTAAAATCCGTTTTAACTCCGATTTCGAAACCGTTTCAAATTCTCGCCTTTAAAAATAATAACCAACATATTTGAGCCATAAAAATAATTTTATCAATAACTTTATTTTCCTCCATTTTTCAAAAATTAATTAAAATAGCCCAAAATTACGCGAGTTGTTACACTGTTGATGAGGCAAGAACACAGAATACTTTAGCCAACCAAGCTTCCCAACTGAGAGCCAAGAGTCGAGAAATCACCAAGCTATCCTAGAAATTGGAGAGTAAAGATAAAATATTTACCAACTAGTTTACTCAGCTGTAAGTGAAGGATGAGGTGTTGAAGAAACTTCAGCATCAAGTCAAGAAATTAACCTTTAAATTTCTCAAACAACCTAGAGAGGTGTGGATGGAAGGTTATAATAAATCTATGGGATTCCTGGATGATTATATGAGTCAAGCTCAGCGTAAAGTCAATAAGTGGGGCTGGACGAACTGCTTAACTGTAATGACCAGAACAGTCAGCTGTGGTATTGGGATGATCCTAGGTTCTTGGATTCTAACCAGTGTCCATTCAAACAGGATGTCGGTTGGATTCCTGTAGACTCATTTCCCCAATGCTTAATATCAAAATACTTAGGGGATTATGGGCTACATGATGAGTTGAAGGTAGTTTGTCCTTCGTATTTAATGGACACGCTGAGCAACAGCAGTAGGAGAATGCTTCCGGAATTCCACGTCATCAATTCTCCTTATACTTTGGATGATCTTCCAGCTGGCATGGAAAAAGTGCCGATCTCATCTAAAGCTGAAGGAAAACGTCCAGTAGAGTAGATATCCTGTAATTCATTTGAAAACAACATTTGCTTTTAATAACATTTATATAAATGAAAGACATTATTTTCTTGTTAACTTCTGAATGTTTGAATTGATTGTATTACAATTTTTGTGCCATTGGTTCGAATGATATACTTAGATTTATTTATCCAAATTTAGTATCAGTTACCAGTGGTGTTGCCATAGGTTCTACTGATGCACTTAAATTTATCAACTTAAGTTTAGCATCAGTTACCAGTGGATTATTGTGCCATTGGTTCGACTGATACACTTAGATTTATTTATCCAAATTTAGTATCAGTTATCAATGGTGACCAAGCATATGTGGAATATATGTTTACATTCCTATTTAGTAATCTTTACACGTCTTCCAGCATTTAGCTTAGTTCGGGTAAAAATTATTAATTTTTATACAGAGTTTTATCGCTAGTCCTTCTTGACCAAGTACTGAGGATTAAAACCCTATTTTGACTTGGGTTTAGTTATTAATTTTCTTAATTTCTTGCTTCGCCGACCAAGTAGTTAGAATTGTAACCCTGTTTGACTTGGTCGGCCTTAGTTGGCCTTGTAGAATATATGTTATCTTTGTTGTGGGGGATGCACATCACCATACTCCAAAAAAAATCCACAAATTGAAGAGATTGAAATTAACTTTTTAGTAATTAGAGCAAATGAATTATAATAATTGTCACCCATTGGATTACTGTTAATACTTTCTGAGATGCTCGACATTCCAAGGATTTTTAAACTTTTTTCCTTGCAAAGCTTCTATCTGATATGTCCCTGGTCAGATAACTGCCGAGATGCGGTATGGGCCATGCCAATTAGCTTCAAGTTTATTGTTATTCTGAATCATCTTCTTAAGAACATAGTCTTCTTCCTTCAAGTTGGTTGACTTGACCCTTTTGTTATAGAAATGAGTAGTTCTTTATTGGTAGGACGCATTCCTTAAGTCAGCATCTTCTCGTACCTCTTCTAGCATATCAAGATCTAGTCATCTCATCAAGTCACTGATCAGATATTCAAAGTTTAATACTCTATGGGTTCTTGCGTTATTTTATAAGCCCATAGGACTGAGTGTAGCTCATTAATCCAGCTGCCCTTGACGTCATCAAGCCTCTTCTTTAATCCATTTAGCAAAGTTATGTTCGTCACTTCTATTTGCCCATTACTTAGATGATGGCCTGGTGCAGAATGTAGCTTCTGAATTTTATATTGGGCACAATATGCTTCGAACTCTTCATTTTCAAACTGCGTGCCATAATCACTAATAAAAGCATATGGCAAATCATATCTATAAATTATTCTCTTTCATATGGACTGGTACACCTTCTTATAACGCATGCCAACTAGTGGCTCTGTCTCAACCCATTTGGTAAAGTAATCCATAACGACAACCAAATATTTAAACCTGCCTTTGATGGTTGGAAATGGTCCAACCAAGTTTATTCCCCATACAGCAAACGGCCAAGGTGAAGGAACTGGAGTTAGAGAAGCATGTGATGTTTTACGAAAATAGAGAACATTTGGCATTTATCACACTTCTTTACAAAGGTTGTACAATCTGCCCTCATAGTCAGCCAGTAGTATCGCTGAGAATTGATTCGTTGAAGCAATGTCCTTCATTCCACATGAGCTCTGCAAGACCCTTCATGAACTTCTTGGATCAAGTATTTTACCTCCATTGGGTAAACACAACGCTGCAAGGTGGTATTCATCCCCCTTCTGTATAGAACTCCCTTGTCCAGTACGTAACTCATTGCTTTATATTTGAGATTTTTAGCTTCCATGGGATCTGTTGGTAAAGTTACATCTTCAATATATGCTCGGATGGGATCCATCTAGGAGGGTCCCATATCTACTGCAATGAAATTGACCATTAGGTCTTCGTCGATGCTCTGATTAGCCATAATCTCTATCGGTATAGTCCTCCTGAGCTAATCCTTGTTGTTGACACTAGCCGAGCAAGTGCATCAACTCGGGCATTATTTATTCTTGGAATCCTGCTCATCCGAATAGCTGGAAACTTAGTGATTACCTCTATGGCCTTCTCGAGATACAACGTCATCAATTCTCCTTTGGCTCCATAAAAATTCAATACCTGGTTGACAACCAGTTGTGAATCACTGTTGATACGAGAATCATCCACTAGTCATTCTCGTACCAGCAAATCATGTGTAAAATAAGTAATGAGAAAATAAAGCAAGTAAGAGAGATAAAAAATAAGATATAGAATGGTTTGACTATAAAAAGGGTCTTACGTCCACTTTGGTGTCTCCCTCTCATTATATTCACATCGTTGATGTACAAGTTTACAATGCTACAATAGGTGTACAAGATAGATGAGAGAGGAAAATACATGATAATGGCTAAGCAGGAGCCCTAGATGTGGCCTGAAGGGTGATCGGCGTGGCTGCGGCTGCGGCAGGAGATCAGCCTCCAAGTCTGGTGCTCTAGAGAAAGAGAGTATAGTTGGGCAAGGCTTCGCCTATGAATTCTCTATTTTTATCCCCTTAATAAGTAGGTGAGTGCCTCTATTTATAGGAGGTATAAAGGTGTGGCACGTGCTCAAGTCACGTGACATATGGATGAGTCTGATGAGTAGGGAATCCTTCTAGAAAATAGACAGTTATCAAGTGGCCATGCCCGTGTAAAGGTTGCGGCCTGTAAGAGAGGGGGATGTGTCATGTATAAGGCAGACATCTTGAATGCCGCACCCTGCGTAACATAAGTCGCGGGTGCCGCACCCTGTGTAATATAAGGCTACGACATGTATGGATGACACGAGATGCCGCACCGTGATGAATAGGGCCGCACCCTTTACTGAGTAGGGACGCACCCTTTGTTGAGTAGGGTCACAGCTTATAAGCTTCTTTTCATGCTTGAATAACATCCGCGTTAGGGTGCTATATTTGTGTTATCAATAAGCCCCCAAGTCGTGGTGCCAAGAGATTGCGGTTGGGGCCGCGGCTGAGTAGGATCTAGGTGCCGTGGTATTTCCAAGGCGACGCTTCGTCTTCTCGCGCCTTCTTATATAAATTGTTCCAGCCGTGAACTTCATTACGTTTCCAAAAACTTTGAGAGCAAATCGAAAGTTGAACTATGTTCGTTCGTCCTCTTGCTTTTTCCAATGACTTTCTAAGGCTAAGTGTGGTGGTTTGAGGCTGATTATTTCTGATTTCTCCATTTCCAGGTAATTTTCCAACCAACAACCTCTTTAATAGCGTTGTAGTTCATGATTCATCTTCAGAACTTTTGAATTTGAGCATCTCCCCTTCTTAAATCATGTCTGTTGCTTTCTGAATTCGTTTTAGATTTTTCTGGATTTATATTTGTGTCTGAGAAAAAAACCCAATTAATTGACAAATATTTAGGTTTTTGATTGAATAATCTGCCAATTCCTAAGAATTGAACACATATGAATGATAAATAATTATAGTAGTTGCCTATTGAATCAATCTTCATACGACGAAATGAACCCTAATCTTCCATTACTTAGATCATATGGCCTGTATTTGTGTCAAATCACGTTGAAATTATATAACTGTTATTGACGTTCTTAAGCAAACCCTTCACATTCTGGGTCTTAGATCCTTGCAATAACTAATATTAGATACTAAACTGTTTGAGCGAGAGGCCGCGGCATGGTAGAATACCCTTTAGTAATTTAGGTGATGGCTGCGGTCGATAGACTCTGAGGGTAAACCCTTAAAATTTAAATTCAGGCTTCGCAGCAGTTAAGCCTATAGATTGATGATTGCGGCCTTGGGTTCTCAGATTAGAGTCAACGGTGCTTTAGCCCATAGTAACCACGGTATGCAAGGATATAACACCTATCAAATCAATATGCCGCGGTGATAATTGTCTTTTAGGGCTCTAGAACCCAACACTTGATATTGACCCATATTTAGGTTAAACATGTGATAATACTTAAAAATGCCCTGCACCTCATTTCATTAGAAACTGCATAAATATCTGCTACAGCCTGATATTTCTCAATATAGAGAACATAATCAGTTTTACCCTCATATTTGGGGGTCACCGCGGGAGCTTTAAATTTCGAAGGAGTAGGAAAGTCCACAATTTCCTGAATAAAGGAGATCCTTTAACAAAACTTCGTTGCAAAGGATTCTTTGCTTTAGCAATTTCTCCTAATCTATCTTCCAGTTGCTGGATTGGACATTTCCATGAGAGGTTACCGAAATTGGATCTATGCGAAGCAGTTCAGCTGTTTCGACCATTCGTCTGTGCTGAACCTCCTCCTGAGAGGTCTACTCAGCGCGGACAGATCATCGGGCGCATAATCTTGATTGGGCTGAGGTCTCATATTGGTCGGCTGGACATCGAGTGTTCTTGGATAATGCCCTATAAGGATTTCTATTTCCTCTAGGTCCCAAATGATTAAAGGGCGAAGCTCTGCTTAGCCTTTCCAAGGCGCTTGGCCTTTCAGGAGAAAAATAGTGATCATTATAGGGCTCTGCAGACCTAAAAGATGACTTGCTCCTGGGCGATAAGAAGTATCTTGTGATGTTCTGGAATAACTAGGTCTTCTGGTTCTTGGAGGCAGAGGCGGCATTTATCTCTATCTAGATAAAGTTAGAGGTATGGCTTGTAACATCTGAGCCTATTGCCTTATCGTATCTTTCTTGGCCTCCTGTCCTCTAGCGAAATTAACTAGAATTCCATTCAGATCGTTATTTGTAGGTGGAGTAGAAGAAACAGGTGGATTGCCATCATTCCTGGCACTGGACTCAAGGATATCAGTAATCTTTTTGTTAACGCAAATGGGTGAGAGTGAAAATGGTTGTTAGAAACACATTCCCACAGACGGTGTCAATCTGTTGATGTAAAAAACTATACTAGATCTAATTCTTTAATCACAGATAAAATATGCAAATAAAAGAGAGAGGCGCAATGTTTTATAGTGGTTCGACTATGAAGAAAATCCTACATCCACTGTGCTTGCTTATTACTTTGTATGTTGTGTTGCCTCTTATTCAGAGCGTTCAGAGCCTTCCCTTGATGAAAGGATTACAATGGATTTATAACAAAGCAAGGAGATAAAGAGGTGGAATATCAAATAATGGAATGCCTCTATACATGGTGCATTTACATCGATACATAATGTCCATAATGTTCGTGGTTGTAGGCACTTCGCTGATCATATTGGTCGCCTTCCTTATGTTGGTCGACACTCACAGGTTAGCCGACGTTATTATCTATTGCCTAGGATTAATGCCACAACAGAGGATAAGTGTTCATCTCTAATTGGTCCATGTAGTAGGTAATTTTTGGTGTCAACTCTTGGGTTTTCTTCAACTGATCGAGGATGTTGCTCTCTCAAGGGTAATTTCTGGCATAGGAAGTTTCTCAACACCTTTTTCCTTGTAAATCACCGATGGTTGTAAGTTCTGGTAATGCCTCCCTAATCTAGTCATATGGTTCATAGAAGAGGGATAAAATAGAAACCTCATTTCCTCATCTATCTACGGTTGTTCGGCCATTTTGTTGATCTCTCCTAGTAGCTCCTCGAACGATATCAATCCACATATACTGATTATTGGGCAAGTCTTTTTTGGGCTTTGTTATTTATTCTAATTATTGAATTCGTCTCCTCATCCGGTGGTGACGACATCATCTTTCCATGAAAAGTCAATGCACTCCACAACCTCACGACTTCTTCGTAGAGCGAAGGGACCAGGCGCCCTTATAGTTTTAAAGTATCAAGTAGCTCAGATATACTATAAATTTCACCGGTCTATCATAATAATTCCACCATGATCTAGACGATATCATCTAAGATAACTTTATTGGCAAGTACCACCTAATTACCTGACTCTCGGGCCCACTTTTGAGCTTCCAAGAATAATTTACTGAATCTCTGGCAATTAATGGTCATCTCTTAGGCAATTTCAGTCCAAAATCTAGAAGTTGGTTCAATACTGCAAATAATTCCATATCTTTTCCTCTGAAATGGGTACGAACTGTAATGCATGCTCTTTAAGGAGTGACAGGGCCTGATCAGCAAAACAGGTAGGATGCAGGAGGACATATAGGCACACTTGGAGGGGTTTAGGGGAATATATAGGTATGATGTGCGATTTATTCTGGGTCTTCTTCTAGGAAGATGGCATTTGCATGATTTAGGAATGGATTGTGGATAGTGTTTGGTTTAGGATTGGATGGTGGGGCGTTGTTTCCCCTATCAATCAGACCTTGGATTATATTTCGGAGATGGAAACATCGATCAGTGGTATGGACGATATTTTAATGGAAATAACAATGGGCATTAGGTTCAAAATTTTTGGGAAGTGGATTTGATAATGGATGAGGATCCAATGGTTTCAAAAGATTTCGACTTAAAAGGGCTTTGTAAACTTTAGAAAGGCGAGTGTGAAGCTCTGTATATTCCTTTTTGACAGGGTTAGAGTGGCTTTCAAGTGCCCATGAATTGTAGGCTGGGAGATGTTATTGATAGTTGAAAATATGGTATTGGCAAGCTTATCATACTTTTTGGGAGTGAATTGTTCGTATACTTTCTTCGGCTCAACTTTGTCTTGGAAAGACCTTCTTTGACCTCCATTCTTGCTTCTTAAAGGGCTCAAAAATTGGGGTAGTATTGTCCTCCTGTTGTTTTTTGGATATGGGGTAAGAAGTCCTTCTTTACAATACTGACTTGCTCCTCTTCGGAAGTTCGGTTGGTCATGGTGGTCATTTTCTCTCTCCACCTTGCTATGAAGTTACTAACAGATTCCACGGGGTTCTGTTTGAGAAGTTCTAAATGATAGTGGGTAACCTCTCACTTTTCATTATACTTGTACTATGACATGAATACACGAGTAATATCGTCCCAACTGTGAATCTTGGACTCTTCGAGAGATAAGAACCAGCGAAGAGTGTTGTCCTTCAAAGTCTGTTGGAATATTTGGGCCATTATTTCCTTGAAGGCACCTAGGAGAGTCATGGATGAGTGGTAACTTTGAAGATGAACAATTGGGGGTCCACTACCCTCAAATTTCTTAATTTTAGGCATCTTGAACTTTTTTAGCAGCCTTGCTTTAGGATAGGGAGATATATGGGTGTAATCCATGTTGTTCCCAGAGATTCGGACTTGGTTAAACTTCTTGGTCATCATCTTAAGGTCTTCATTAACCTTGTTCAATTCTTATTTATTCGGATCAACAGTCACGGGTAGGTTAGACCTGGGCTAGGCAAGATTCGGTATAAGGAACTGAGCTGACGGTGGCCCATTAGCAGGAACGGCACGAGGAGCATGATGATATTCTTCGAGGACCCAAATAAGCTCAAGTATAGGTAGACCTATAGTGAGAGGCAAGAGGACCTCAGACTTCTTAGGAATAGGGACACAATTTTATTGTATCTCGTGAACCTCAATTTGAAGGTTGTCAATCTTGGTAGTGAGTTCGGCTATAATCGACATCAAATCTTGTTTCACATTCGGTACTTGGTATGCATTCTCCATGGAAAGCAGGTGAAGGTTGATTCTGAACTCGAAGGAAGTAGCGAGGGAACTGACGGAGCTTCGGGGCCATTTTATAAAAGACTGAAGCCAATTTGGTATGTGTGGACAAGCCATTTGATATACCTGAGTGTACGTGAATTGCCTCACTATATACCTCGTGGGGATAGTACATGTGAAGGCGAATTCGATGTACTTAACATACGTCAATGAGTTCCCTATGATATACCTCCCGTCATGACTTCGATAAAGCGGTACGATATAAGGGGAACCGTTTGAGATATGCGGAAGGTACTTAGCCAATGGAAGGTAAAAGTCATATTGCTTAGGCTAACTACGACCTACCGGACTAGCGCCCATCACAAAGTGACCCCCAGTTATGGGACAAAATTCCATGCTCTTTGGTGATGTAGTGTGCAAAATGCATGATTCTTGATTAGTATATTATGGAGAGAGTATTTTATTTGGCATGATGAGCATTGTACTAATAGGGGAGAATGTACAAGTACCATAAAAACCAAATTCAGCTTGGAGCATGAAGATTATACTAAGCATGGACATATGAGAGTGGGTGATGTGTGAATATCTATGAGTGCATGAGTGGTAGTGAACCTAAGCATGGATCAACTACAAGTGGTGTGTGATAAGTGAGTGAGCATGGACATATACAAGTGTAATAAGTGGATGTGTATGTTAGTGACACCTAAGTATGTATATTCTAAGTGGTGTGTGCAACATGTGGATATAAGTGATCCTATGTGTAAGTAGTGTGAAGTGTACATGGGAAGTACTTATAGGTGTGTAAGTGAGTAGTGATATAAGCATGAGGTAGATATACACTATAAATAATAGAGGGGGAGAAGGGAACATACAAGTAGGTTCATACGCACATGAGCAGAAAATAATAACACCCATGCAAATAGAGTCTAGCCCTCTTATGAATGAAAGTCCCCAGTAGAGTCACCACTGTGGCCATCCCGATATCTCTCACTTTTCGACGAGGGGGAAAGAGGGGAGAAAGGTCTCGCGCCCTCTCTTTCTCTAAGCGTGCTTCGGCCATCGTCGATGTGGAGTGATGTAAAAAAAGATAGATTCGCCAACCTATTTTGCTCAAAATAGGCAAAAGAATATGTCGTCGCCTCGAGAGAACGGCATCAAAGACAAACTTATGCTTACGAAACCAATAGTTCAGAGGTTCGGGGGCTAAGTTATGGAATGGGAAGGTGTTAGGCACCCATCTCACCCTTTCGGTCTCTCATGGGCTTATGTTACTATTTTCCTTAATTTCTTCATGAAGTGTGTGTGTGCATGTATATTTAAATAGAGATCGAAATTACCCAACTCGTATCATGGAAAATATAGAGTGAGGTCATCCATAGGAATGTTCCAAAATAATATTTAGAAAATAAGATGTATGCGTTTATCAAGATATAGATCGTTATGATGAAATGATAATATATGTTGGATAAAACGATAATATGGATCATATATATATATATATATATATATATATATATATATATATATATATATATATATATAGAGAGAGAGAGAGAGAGAGAGATGAAAAGGATGCAAACATGAAAATGAGAAAATTGGAAAAATTAAAAAATTGGAAAATTGGACTCGAGTCTCAGGTTGTAGCCCGGGACGCCTACGTAGCCTATAAAGACATCAAAGTCCGGTAGTTCGCATGCGACATAAGGGTGGGGTTTGTCCTATATATTCGAGCGGGAATTTATTACATATGTGTGTGAAGAAAATGTATTTTAGTTTTTAGAAATTATGGTGGATAATCCCATTGGAATTTATAAGTGTAACACTCTTTTTCTTTGCTTTGTTTTTTTTATAGAAAATAAAGTATGTGCATTATAACTAATAAAGGATGAGATATTACTGTGTATGAACCAAAGTAAAAACTAAATTAAGAATTGATGTAACTAAAGCGAAAATAAAGAATTTAAAGAGAGAAGGATTTTGGACCTTCTTTGGAGATTTGAGGCTTGGTCTTGATCTTTGGTGAGCTCCCTTGAATGTTGAGATGAATTATGGTAGATAGAGAATGAGATTTTGCTAAATTGGGTATGAAAAGGATGGGAATGAAAGATGAAAAGGATTTTCACACAAGTCACACAAGGAAACTTCAGTGATTGCAAGAGAATGTTATTGAGATCACTGATATTTATGGATCTAAGGTGTGCTTTGGGAGTGAGGTCATGCCCTATATTTATAGGGTAAGAGAGGTGCTGATCGGTATAGCCCCAGCCCTGCTAATTGGTAGGTACCCCTACACACACTGTCGATAGCCAGGGAAATGGACCTGCCAATCTACAGTCTCGTGTAGATTTCTTCGGAAAAATGGTCGTAGAACACAATCTATAAATTTAAATCATGAACGAGGTATACCGTTAGAAAGGTAATTTAGATACCTCTAAGAATCATTGGGCTTCTCCCTAGTTCGGGAGTTGACTTTAGTTTAAACGGGGCTCAGAAGCGCTCATTCGTCCTTTGGACGGGAGATCGTCAAACAGTAATGGATCGTTCGTCCAAACCCTACGTCAGAATCATGCACATGGAAGACCTTTGTAAAGTTTATGTGAGGTACTTAGATAGTTCAAAGAGATTCACTCAGTTTAGGGAGTTGACTTTGGTCAACAGGGGCCCGGAAGCGCCCGGTGACCTTTTGGAGTAAAACAATTCGTTCATCCGTAACGTAAGACTGATTCGCGCATGGGGAGGACCGTTGAAAAGGGCATTTAGTGACCTTTAAAGATTCATTCACTCTCATAAGATTTGAAGAGTTGACCTTGATCAAAGGGAGTCTGAGAGCATCCGGTGTCCTCCGAATAGTTATGTCGTTTCGCGCACAGGATAGACCATTGGAAAGTGGTTTTAGTGCCCTTCGAGGATTCAAAGGGTTTTCGCTCTAACGATGAAGTTGACCGGAGTCAAACAGGGCTCGGGAACATTGGTGGCCTCTAGAGGGGTTTTCGATAGTAAAATGGTTCGTTCATTTGAACCGTTATGTCGATTCGTGCATGTAGTGGACCGTGGCAAAGGGGATTCAGACCCCTTATAAGATTCAATGAGCTTTCGCTCTGATTATAGAGTTAATCAGAGTCAAACGAGTCATGGGAGCACTCGATAGCCTCTAGATCAGTACTCGAAGTATGACTTAGGGTTTTTAATGAAATGGGGAGGTGCTAGGGACCTAAGGAGAGACTTAGGGGGTCCTAGAATGTGGTGTCTACACATTTGTCTCAAGAAGTGTATATATTATATTCATTGAACACACTAATAGATAAGTACTTTGATCGTATTCCACGATTGAAAAATGATTAAGCGATACGAATCTTCAAAAGGGGGATAATGGATTAAATACGCATTGAAGTATAAATAAGTCGTTCGGCATCATCATATGATTAACAAGATAATAGACAAATGACATAAATATTGAAAATTTATTAATATCTCTCAAACGAGATGTAACGCCCCTACCTGGGTTTGGGTAACCGTTGGTGAACTCGCACCGAGTCAAAGAGTTAAAGGGTGGCGAAGCACGTTAATTTATTTAAGAAAATCCCTTAACTTGACTCATTTATTTAATATTGAAGTTCCTATTTTAGCTTGAAAAAAGAGGTGACAATTTATGTAATTAACCGATTTGCAAGATTTATTTATAAAAAAAATGTTAATCCATGATACTAATCAAACAGAAAATAAATCACACTCATCCTGTATTATTACAAATTATGGCCGAAGACCCGAATAACATTGCAAATACCAAATGTCCATTGTTAGAAAATAAGTACAGAGCATTCTAATGGCGTCGATTACCCCATAGGGCTTTACTGGGGTCCTGTCCAATGTTCCTACTCGATGTACCGAGGGGGTTTAACATAAAAAGTAAGGGTGATCGAAAGATAAATAGGGTGGACAATACTACGATATACTTTTCTACAAAATGCTATACATACAATGTGTATTTTAATCAATTAAGAAAATGTTAAGGATTTAGTTAGTATTGATGCAACTACATGCAATGCACCCGAGCAATGAGCTCATACTCACATTTAACCAGTTTTTACCACCCTTTATTGGGTCTAGAGAGTAATTATTCATTTTTTAGCCTTTAGTCTCATTTATTACATTTTCATTAGGTTGTTTTACTTAAATTACAAGTACAACTAATTAAATTCCTTTTTTATTATCTTTCTCAGAATCTTCTAAATACTGCGTACTTTAATAGGCTTCACACCGTCGATGACACTACCATATACTCTAACCAGTTATTTTGGGTGTTTCACCCCAGTCTCCGGGCCCTCCTTAATTTTTTCGGTGTCATCCAAGTGAAATTTTAATGTCTTTTAATATTTTATCTAATGTCCACATTATTTCCTTACCCTTTTACCATTTTTGTCATACCATAGTCTTGACGCATTTTTTGCATTATCAAATGCCAAAACTTACTTGATCCGTTTTCACCCAAAAATAGACCAATAGGATCTCGAGAGGTAACCTAAACCTTAGGGCTCTCAAGTTTTGTCAAAATCCCCTTTTGTCATAGTTTTAAGAAAAATATTATCTTTGACTTTATTTTGGCACGAGAACTAAATCATTTCTTTTAATACTATTTATATTATTTCATGTTCTAAACCATATTTATCTATTTTATGTTTTATCACATAAAATGTTATTCATCATCTAGGACCATTTTATAACAATCCATAGCCTCGTCTTATGATCCCACTCATCTGGGGGGTACACTGGTTATTCGGACAGTCTGAGCTGAAGGGACACTTGCTTTTTAGCCATCACTTGGGCCGTGTGTGTCTAATAATAAGATTTTCTATTGGGATTCATTCTAAGCCACTAAACCACTCCCTACCAACATTTAGGCTTCATTGTTCAAAATCTCCCATTGACTTCAAGAACTCGAAATTATGTGTGTCATCTCACTATTTGTAAATTATCGTCTCAATTTTGCTAAAAATTTCATATGTCAAAAGTTCCTTATTTTATTTGAAGCCTTTTCTTCTTCTTTTAGTCTAGTGCTACTGTAAAATATGGTGTATGTTATAAATGAAAAAAACATAGAGGCCTTCAAGAAACATTATATTCCCAACTAAGTGACTATAGAGATGGACTTTGGTCCTATGGACTATTATAACATTGATGGAGGCCACTTAATTTTTTCCTATATTATGATTGAGGTTGGAGTTACCTTTCACCAAAATGGCCTCTTCTTGGAGTTTTGTAAGAAATCAA
The DNA here is from genome assembly GCA_949130495.1 of Sambucus nigra. Taxonomy (NCBI): domain Eukaryota; kingdom Viridiplantae; phylum Streptophyta; class Magnoliopsida; order Dipsacales; family Adoxaceae; genus Sambucus; species Sambucus nigra. The sequence continues at coordinate 406,857,064 of OX422224.1, forward strand.
CATTGTCCATGTTCATTGCTTGCCTAATATGTGGAGGATTGCCAATGGTGTCAATCTCTTGAATAAGGTCTATGAGACTCATATATGGATTCTAAATATCTGTTGTTGCTATATGTGGGTAATGACCTATAAGAAGGTTAGTTTTCTAAAAGCAATGAACGTTAAGAGACCCTTGGTCATCAATCTATCATATTCTAATAACGAATACTGGTCTGATGGCTTCATAGTAAAGAAATTAGAGAAATTGTCTACTCCCAAGGTTGGTGATCCCTATAATGGGACCCAAATGCCCAATAGGGGCATGGAATATGTTTACATCCATTCTTTGGGTTTAGATTGCCTTACTTTGAAATGTCTCTTGATATCTTCATTTCTTGCATTTGAAAACTGTTGTAATACTTTTCTCTTTTTAATTATGGAGTTCCTCAGAAGAAAAAGGATCCTAATTAAGACGAAGTTAACTTTTTTTCCTTGAAGAAAGTTTGGGCAATCAGTTGAAGACTTTGGGATTCTGATCATTCTAGGTCGCCTACATTCTTACTCTCATACAGTTCATAAACTACAACATTAAGTACCCACTTAGTTGACAAAGATCTTAAGATCCTATAGGGATACGTCGACCACAATCCTTCTTGTGATAAAACTTATGGTTTCTTTAAGCCTTTTGAATTTTTTTATCACACTGTTATGATCCCAACCTTATTTAAAGATGATATAGCATGAAGTAGGAAGAGCCCTAATCTGACGAGTGATGTTATTTTCCCAACTTCTCCCACTACCAGCCTGACGGAGACGGAGGAGGTTAGGGACTCAGATGTAGTTGTTATTAAGGGCTCTCGAGATAAAACATAGGCCAATCCGATGAAGAAAAACAAGTTGACCCGAGGTATTGTTATTTATACCCCAGCCTCCAAGTTAGTGGATGTTTTCCTCGGCAAGGGGAAGGCTCATGTCGATATTTTTATTCTCAAGCAACTAAAATTAGCTATTGTACTTGTAACGGTAGCCTGTCTCCCTAGCGATCAGACTAGAATAGCTAATTTGACCTCAAAGAGGTTGGCTATTCATGTCTCTCATACGATAGCTTGTGTAAGTTCTGAAGCCTCTATTTTTTTACATGTTGTTTTACTTATTGAGGGTGTCCTCGTTGTTTTTCTATTTTCTTAGCAGCTCATCATGGACTTTGATCATTTTTTAATAGGAGAGTCTATCTAAATAATGAGGTCTACGACCTGGGAGTCTCCTTAAACGTAGCCCAGAAGGCCCTTGGTGCTACTAAGGGCAATGTGATCGAAGGAGAAGCCAAACTAAAGGATCAAGATGAATAAATCCTTCACTTGAAGGCTAAGAGACCTTGAAAATGTCAAACTAGGTGTCTGCCCAGATAGTTACAATAATGTTGGAAGCAAACAATGTTGCATTTGATAAAGGTTGGGATAACTCTTTTGACAATGCTTAAAAGAACTTGATCTTTGTTTAGAAGGCCTTTTTAAAAAATAACTGGGGTGAGGCTTTGGTGAAGGTTATTGTTAATGAGGGCTTGGAGTTGTTCGTAGAGCATAATCTAGATACCCCCCCCCCCCCCCAAACTTATGAGAAGGAGAGGAAAATAGAGAATAGACGGTCGATTAGACCAAGGCTGTAGAATATTCCAAAGACAAAACTCATCTAGTTTAGTATTATTTGTTAGGGACTTTTTATACTATGAATGTTTCTCTTTTCTTATCCTCCTCTATGTAAGGGTCTTGCCCCACATATAATTTTGAATTGAAAATCATTTTTTTTTTATTTTCGCTTTTCTTTGTATGGATTGTTCACTTTATACATTACTTGTGTATGTCTTATATCTTGTTGTCCTTTTAAATAATAAAGTGAATTGATCAGTTTATATAATCTAGTGATTTTAATCCCCTCATACCAATGGTCCAAGATGATGACTTAGATTTTATTCTTGGGGTTGACGATTTTGGTTGGGCTAGGATGGCCTTCTTGGTGTTCGCCAAGCACTACATATGGTGATGTCACTTCTTGGTGACCAAAATGGGAAGTTCGCGAGTCTTCAAGGTGAACTCGAATAAATAAAGGAACATTACCAGTTTGGTGCAGATTGAGAATGATGGTTTACAACATGATCTCAACAAATCTAAAAAAGCTTTCTATGAAAATGAAACAATCAGGAGGGGCTTAAATTATAAAATCATGAAGTTGATATATTTTCAAGAAAAAGTCGCGTGAAATTTGGAATGATGGGTATGATGAAGTCTTATTAAATGCCCCAATGCATCCAAATGAAGCCAAGAATATAGCCTATAAGCATGGTTGGTCAACTCTTTGGTTCTCCTTAAAGTCCCATGTGACTCGGAGTTATGGTACGGGTACATTGCGGACTCCTCCTGTTACAAACTTCCTCCATTTAGGAGGGAGGACTGATGGGTACCAGTTAATAAATTTACTTTATCGTTGACCAAGGAGTATTTAGATGACCATGAAAGGGATGATGGAAGGCCCCATCATAGTCCATAGATTACCCTTTTGACATCCATGGTTGAGCCATTTAGTGGTCCTAAAAAATTATATAATTATTGTAGTTGTAAATTATGGATATGTAGGTGAAATGAATATGATTTTTATGTTATTTCTATTGCATTCCTCCTTTACATTTACTTTGTTATGTTTTATTGGTGTTACCTTTTAGGAGGGGTCGTCATGCTTTACCTTAGTCCTAATACCAAATTTTAATGAGAATGCGCATGTTCGCAGGGTTATCCACCCATTTAGGATTTTATGTGACCAATGTGGTCGGATTACTAAGTGCTCGGGGATTCCCCGTAGGTCTTTTGCTTGTCATGGGAAATACCTTATGCTTTAGTGTTAGATTAACGAAACATATTGCCTTAAAGTAGTGTGTACGAGTGTAATTAATTCAAAAAGGCATTGTTTTAAATAAACAAAGAAAAACGAAGTCTGGTCGGATGCAGATAATGAGATAACTTGATTTATTATTGGCCTGTCACTTGGAATAATTAAAAATAATTGAATTAAGAAGTAAGATAAATATTAACTATCAAATGTAAAGAATTAACAACTAAAAAGGACAAATAGAATGTTAGAAATAAAAATAAATTTCTTGAGATTGGTTGCATTCCAAGCTCGAGGCATCTCCCTACCTTTCATTTTTTCAAGTGATTAGCTCTTTGCATCTCATCTCTAGTGACTCTAAATGGACCTTCCAAGTTTGGTCCTAATTTCCCATCCGATAGATTCTTTGCATTACTGACAGTCTTTCTTAGCACATAATATTCTACCCGAAACCTCTTCGGATGCACGCCTCTATTGTATTATATTGACAATTACTGGTGGTAGTTTCCAACCTTATTAGGGCATGTTCCTTTTTATTATTTTCTAGATCAAGCTATGTGTTAATTACTTTATTATTCAACTGTTGGTCAGTTGTGGTCGTTCTCATAGTCGGTAATCCTGACTGTAGCGATATAATGACTTATATCCTATAGGCTAAGGCGAAGAGTGGTTTCCTCATCGACCTTCTGGGAGTTATTCGATATGCCTAGAAAATGTGGAGGAGCTCATCCACCCAAGTGCCAATTACCTTTTATAATGTTTTACTCACTCTGTTGAGGACCATTTTATTAGAAGCATCTATTTTTCCATTGCTATGGGAGTAAGTTATCGAATTGTAGTAGCACTTTATCAAATGATTGCAACAAAAACATAAAAGGTATTTCTTTTCAACCGTGTCCCATTATTAGTGATGAGGGTTCTTAGCATACGAAAATGGGTTATGATGTTTATCCAGTTGAACCTAATCATATCAACATCACTGATATTCTCCAATAGCGTTGTTTCAATCCATTTAATGAAGTAATAGGTACCAATCAAAAGGTATTTCTTGTTACCAGGCGTTGTACACAAAGGTCCCATAATATCCAGCCCCCACTAAGAAAAATACCATGGATTAGTTGGGGACTTGTGCTCACTAACTATTTGGTGGAGCGACAGTTAGAACAATTGGCACTTCTTGCACTTTTTCACATAGTAAATACCATCTTCCTTTATATACAACCATTAGTACCCCTCCTTAATTGCCCAAAATGCTAAAGAACTTTCACTAGTATGACTCCCTTAAATTCCTTTGTACAACTTAAACAGAACTTTATCGACGTCATTGGGATAAACACATTGTACATATAGTTCAATAATAATATCCTATAAAGCTTTCCTTTATGGAATAAATGAAATCGAGTAGCCTCGCCCCTAATTTGATGGCCCTGCCGCTTATAGGGGGGTAGTACATCTTACTTTAAATACTTTACTATTGAGTTCATCCAACTGGGAGCTTTTTTAACGGATAGTACCTAGTTGGCGTCTTACTTCCTTTGGATGCTTGGTTACTCTATATATTCCACCCATATCACTCTCTTGAGGTCTAACTTAACAGCTGAAGCGAAAGTGGCTAGAGTATTCGAGTGACAATTATTTTTCCTTAGGAACTCTTATATTTGGTCATGCTGGCGTTGAGAAACCAACTCCTTAGACTTTTCAAGGAATGATGACATACGTTCGTCTCTAGCATTGGAATCTCCTGATAATTGATTGGATACCAGCCTGGAATCTCAAAATACATCAATGTGATTGGCGCCTAAGGATAAGTCCTTCTTTAGTCCACTTATGAGAGCCTCATAATATCCCTCAAAGTCAAGTCGTATAGCATGCTCGAGGTGGTGTGATTTAAAGTGAGTAGTATTATCCCTACTCCAGATCCTTTTGTGTTGGATGCCCCATCCACATAAATAGCCTATCTTTTATCACGTTTGAACCTTCTTCGTTTGTTTGATCGCTAGACTTAGGATTATCCTCAAACCTCCCTAATTCTCATCAACCATTTGGACATCCAGAGAGGTCGACATTTTTTAGGAATGCATTCAATGAAAAATAGGTTAATACTATGATATAATGAGCTTTAAAGTAGTGTTTTAATTTGAGCAAAGTTATCAGCAACAAATAATCTAATTTTTGTAATAGGAGATCTCGTAATTCGGTGTCCAACAATTAATAAATTGGGCCGTACCCGTTGTATTTGCTTCTCCTGATGGTTGGTCAAGTAACAAAAATGTTGTATTTTTCGGTACAGTCCCTCCTTATCATAAACTAAAGCCGACTTGAACAAATGATTGGTCACTAATAAGTACAAGTATAGTGGATTATTTGGGTTAGGAATCATGAAAAAGGGTGGTCAACTGAGGTAATTATTGATCACCTCTAGCGTCGTTGAGTATTCATCATTTCATACCCCATTTGTATTATTACTTAGTAATTGAAAGAAAGGTCGTTATCGCTCGAAAAATTTAAAAATGAATTAATTGAGGGTGATAAGCATTTCAATTAGCTTTTGAATATCCCTAACAATTTTAGGACGATGAATCATTCTTATTACTTCAATTTGATCAAGATTCGCTTCAATTCCTCTCTAGATGATGAAGTAGCAAAGGAATTTATCAGATTGTACTACAAAGAAGTATTTAACCGTGATAAGACTCATTTTGTAATACTCAAGGACTTCAAATGACTTCGTAAGAACTGAGAGTTGATTACACTTTTCATTACTCTTTACAGGCATGTCGTCGATGTGCGCCTCCGTGGTATCCTCCAATTGTTGTTTGAACACTTTGGTGACTAACTGCTGGCAGGTTTCTCCTGTATTCTTGAGTCCAAAAGGCATGAGTGTATAATAGTAAAAACCAAGCATGGTGGTGAGATAAGTTTTTCGTGGTTGGCTCCAAATAGAGGGATCTGATGGTAGTCATAATAAGCGTCTAGAAAACTCATTCACTCATTGCTAGATAGAGGGTAGACTGGTTAGTCAATCTTTGGTAGTAGAATATATCCTTACGACATACTTTATTTACGTCGATGAAGTCAAAGCAAACTCTCCACTTCCCATTATTCTTCTTGACTATGACCGAATTCGTAGTCAGTCTTTGTCATGGGGAATTAAATTTCTTTAATGGACCTTGCCTTCATAAGTTTTGAGACCTTATTTTCTACCTATCTTGTCTTTTTAGGAGCAGTTTGGTGAGTTTATTGCGTCACTAGTGGAAATATTGTAGTAATGTGAAGTGTATGAAACATTACTTCATAATTATATCGGGCATATCATATAATTGCCAAGCGAACACGTTTCAATTTTGTTTAATGAAGAAGAATAATTATTCCCTTTCATTATTGTTGAGGGAGATACCAATGAGGAATCATTTATAAGGGTGTGAATCTGAGCGATGCAAAATATTAATTTCCTCGGTGGTTATCACAAATTCCTAAATTTAAAACCAATTTTAGTATATCCCTACAATATGCAACTACTTGTTAAAACAAATCAAGTAAGCATGCGACAAAATATTCATGAAAATATCCTGAAGGGAAAAACCTTTATTTCTAGAACTTTGACAAGTTTGCAAGACCATTGACTTACATACAACCTGAAAATCGCCTACAAGTGTAATGTACGGTGTCTTCGTCAAACCTTCAAAGCATCAGCTAGAAATGAACAATGGTTCACACACAGCTATACCACAAGGACACGCAGTCTTCAGCAAAGAATCAACATGCAGAAGATCCTCAATAACATGCAATCATAAAACTTTGAAGAGACTCCCTCTACAATAGCACGCAACTTTCGGTTATATAGATCTCCCCACAAATGATTAACAATATCAAATTATATTCTTTGGGTTCCAAAACAACTCACATAAAGATTGGGATTTATTTGTGAATTGTAAACAAAAAGGGATTAAAGACCCTAAAAGGAGAAAACCTAAATCTGCTCTTTTCGCAGTTTTATGCAGAATAAAAATGTCAGGTCTCTCAATGAAAATGGAGTTGGAAAGACCTATTTATAAAAGACTTAAGGCGGTGGGTCGCTCAAACGAGATAGCATGTCGTTTAAACGAGATCTACTGACGTTCAAACGACAAGTGGAACTTCGCGCGACATGCCATGTCATTTGAACGGCATTGGATGTCTTTCGAACGACCTATCAAATGAGATTTCAGGTCATGATTGTAGATAATTTCGATACGAACGCGTGGTCGCCAGTTTCATATTTTTCTGATTTTTTTTTTAATTAGTTATGAAATTTCTACAGAAAGGAGTCCGAGAACAAAATATTTAGATATAATTAATTAAAAAAAATTATTAAAGACATTTAAATCTCCAACACTTAGAAAATATTTTATGAAAAATAATCTCAACACTCTAAGTGCATTATTAAGGTACTCTAAAATATAACCTTACCAAAGTTAAGCTTATGGAGACTGTTTGTTGAAGAACCTTAATTATTCGGATTCGTCTTGATGTGAATGTGATCTTGAACTTCTTCGACGGTCTAGCGATATATGACATATAAATTGATAACGGACAAAAATGTCCTTACAAATCCCCCCTATGTCTATGCCAGTACAAATTAAAAACATTCGAATTATCAATCAAAATATGACCTATACAAATTTACCCTCCCATGAACCCAAGACTGAAAAGGTAAATGACAAGTCTTCAAACTTTTTCAACCTTCAACAAAATTCAAACATTCTTTGTCATCATCAGGGTGTGTAATACAAAAATCTTCAATTGTACCTACACACATGAGACAAAGCAAAAACCTCGTAACGCATCGATTTTGAAATGATATAAACATAAAACATATAAGCATAATCAAATCTCCCACATACTTTAATTCCCCCATGATATCATAATTCGTTCTCCCCCTTTTTATTTGTCCAAAATAGGCAAGGAAAATAAATCAAATCGGGGTGGCATTGTAAACAAGGCAAACAAATATGACAAAGGTGCTCAATGCGGGATATGCTCAAAGACCTTCACAAACTATTTTTTTATTTTTCAATTTTTTTATGCAAAAGTATTACAAGCACATACCATAATTTCATACTAAGATAACCAAATCGTGGAACCAGTATGAATGGGTGTGAAAGATTCGATAGGAAATAAAACTCAATCACTTCATATGTGCACAATGCATATTGTTTATTCCTAACGAATGAGCATCAAAATTGTCCTTAAGTGTAAAAGTGTTGAATTTAGATGACATCGCCTTAAATCAAAATCAAAAAATTTAAGTCAACATGATTTTCACACCAATAACGTCTAAAAACTTTTTAACGCTTTTTCAAGACTTTTTAAGGACGTGCAAAGCCGTTTCAATTCTCCAATCAAACTCCCTCATATATATTTTCTTTTTGAGGTGATCTAAATTCTCAAACATCGGAGAATTGGTGAATAAACTTAATGGCCCCTTTTTGGTATAAATTTCTTTTTTAGCCTTTAAAAATTTTTGGGGCTCTTTTAAACCTCTTTGGACCTCGGATAATTAAAATACCTCAATTTTTAGGTCCAATTAAATGGTGGCTTAATCACAAAGGATAAATGATTATCTTTCGTACCCCTCACCATTTTTAAAATTCACACAAACTCACGGTAAATAGTTTGAAACATGCACACCTTTTATAATCTTCTTTTATTGCATTTGGTTCATTTTAATAGAAAAAATTGAGATGAAAACACGTAACCAACATGTGATTTGACAAGAACAATATTCAAACAAATCCGTGCTCGTGTACATCAAAGGAAATAATTAGTCAATCATGTAGGTAATAACACTTAATTACATCTTAATAACTCCAAACACTATAAAGCACATGAATGACATGACTTGTTATCTTAAGACACTATCAAATAGTCACAGGGATAAAAGAAATGAAATTGTGACTTGGTCATCCTAAATGTCAATTCATATATGGTGCTAAACGAAATATAAAAATCTTTTTGTATTTTTTCAAAAAATTTCAAAAACAACAAAATTGTACAAAAAGTACACATGTCATAACACTAGCAAGAATATATCAAGAAGCACAACTAGCGTATGGCAATCATGCAAACACAATCATCTATATGATATGGCAAGAGAAGAATCATGTTCAAGCAAACTAGAATCAACTTGTCTAAAATCCAGTGCCTCTAAAAGTGATTTCCTAACCCAAATAGAAGTGACAAGTTGACACGAGGTTTTGGGAACTAACAAAATACTAGACTTAGTCTTGCTAGGACTTTTTCGAAGATCAAAATAGAACGCCTAAGGTGCCCTTTCCTACCACAATGTGAACAAATGTAAACGGGTGGAACGACACCTATGGGTTGACTTTTTCTAACGTCCTCGAGAATGGTTGACCCTCTAAAAAAAATAATGGTTTTGGCTTTAGCAACAGAAGCATTAGAACAAGACGAACCATTACCATCACTACACAAACTACTCAAGTCTTTCAAATCATTTTTCAACTTCAAAATTTTATACTCAAGCAAAGAATTAGACTCTTCCAAAGTTAGGGATTGTTTTTCAAGTTATCAATTAAACTTAATAGTTTATTTCGCTCATACTCAATTAAAACAAACATAACCCTAAGACTCATTTCACGTGTCGTAAAATCATCGATTAATTTTTCATCCTCAACGGCACAAATAGGAACCCTAGAATTTTTAAAATTTCCAATTCTTTTTCTAAACTCAGGGCTTTATTATCGCTCTCCTTTTTGGAAATTTTCAAAGAATCAAAATCATTGCACAAATTACCAAAGTGCTCACGACAAATATCTCTTTGAGTTTGAAATGTTTGCAAATATTCAAACTTATTTTTAAAAAGAGAATTTTCTTCTTTCAAAATTTTAATTCTTTTGTAAAGTTTCAAATTCAAAAGAGTTAATTTTTCAGCACGGTTGTGAACTTTATGAAACACATCTCGACTAACAACATTAACAGTATGAGAATTCATCGAGAAAACAAATCAGGAGAGGAACATAAATAACAACCAAAAAAATTGCACTGCAGGATCTACATAGTAAATTAGTGCAACAGGCTCTGATACTAATTTGAGAGATGCAAAATATTAATTTCCTCAGTGGTTTTCATAAATTCCCAAATTTAAAACCAATTTTAGTTCATCCCTAAAATATGCAACTATGTGCCAAAACAAATTAAGTAAGCATGCGATACAATATTCAGGAAAAATCCCCAAAGGGCAAAACCTTTATTTCTAAAACTTTGATGAGTTTAAAAGACCATTGACTTACATACAACCTGATAATTGCCCACAAGTGTAACGCACGGTATCTTCGTTAAACCTCCAAAGCATTGTCTAGAAATCAACAATGGTTTACACGCAGCTATACCACAAGGACACGCAGTCTTCAGTAAAGAATCAACACGCAGAAGATTCTCAATGACACGCAGTCAAAAACTTCGTAGAGACTCCCTCTATAATAGCACGCATCTCTCGATTGTAGATATCTCCCCACAAATGATGAACAATAGCAAAGTATATTCTTTGGGATCCAAAACAACTCACATAAAGATTGGGATTTATTTGTGAATTTTAAACAAAAATGGATTAAAGACACTAAAATGAGAAAAACTAAATCTGTTGTTTTCGTAGTTTTGTGCAGAATAAAAACGTCAGGTTTCTCAATGAAAACGGAGTTGGAAAAGCCTATTTATAAAATACTTGAGGTGGTGGGTCGCTCAAATGAGATAGCATGTCGTTTGAATGAGGTCCACTGTCGTACGAACAACAGGTGGAACTTCGCGCGACATGCCATGTTGTTTGAACGACATTGGATTTTGTTCGAACGACCTATCAAACGAGATTTCAGGCCATGATTGTAGATAATTTCGATACAAACGTGTGGCTGCCTGTTTCGTATTTTTCTATTTTTTTTTAATTAGTTATGATTTTTCTACGGAAAGGAGTCCGAGAACAAAATCTTTAAATAGAATGAATTCAAAAAAAAATTAATAAAAACATTTAAAGCTCTAACACTTAGAAAATATTTTATGCAAAATAATCCCACTACTCTAAGTGCATTATTAAAGTACTCTAAAATGTAACCTTACCAAAGTTAACCTTATGAAGATTGTTCGTTGAAGAACCTTGATTATTCGGATCCGTCTTGATGTGAATGTAAACTTGAACTTCTTCGACGGTGTAGCGGTATACGACATATAAATTTATAACAAATAAAAATATCCTTACAGAATCGTCTAATGGAACCTCATGGAGTGGTTCCATGACCTTATTGGCAGGGGATATTCTTGTGTCGTCTACCTTTAACAACCTATACTTTAGTTGTTATTTAGTGGAAATGGCCCACTCTATGCTCTTCACGTTTTCGTCTTTTCATGTTTTGGCCTGATGGCTATGATAAAGTATTGTCGAGAAGAAGCCTAATTTTTACGTATCTCCATTACCCTGATCGGTAGTGCATTTAAGCTTTTGAGGGTAGGTGACGGGATCGCCTACGTCATGTCCAGCCATCCTCTTTTAAGGATTGCATTGTATAGTGATTTGATGTTTACAACCACAAATTTAATTAGCTTTGATATACTCCAAGTTTTTATTGGAAGAACAAACTTTCTCAATAGCATTATCATCTTCCCTACAAATCTTGCTAAAGGGGTGGTAAATTCATAAGTTGAGTTAGTCAAACAAATGAGGTACATAACTTTCGAATAGCTTCCACGGTCCACTAATATCTTATCCACATCCTAATTAGTGATTTCGTGCTTGATTACTAGTCTATCATAATGTGGGGATCAGACTCCAATCAAGCCCTCCTCAGTGAAGACAATATGTTTAGCATAGTCAATTTCTTCTAGTCAACAATGTTTAGCAATAGTGGGTTGGTCGGATGAATTTGAAAAGCCTCTAAGAGTGCGATGATCTTATTCATCTCCATTTTTAGACCTTACCTTTGATTTAATTGGGGCTTGAGGTCCGTGGATCACTGCAAATTCATGTCCTAACTCATCATCATCTAATACATTGCTTGGATTTTGCTCTCATTTTACCTGACTTTTTCGATTTTTCTTCTCGACGAAATCATCTATATAGCTTACTTGGGCTAGTTCCTTCAGGTGTGATTTCTACGCCTTGTAGTTTTCTGTCTTATACTCATGTTCCTTATGATAGGAAAATTTAAGGGTTGTGTTCCTTTTTGATTGGTCTCTTGCCACATTCCTTGGCCACTTGAATAGTTATTGGTAATTGACCTCTGTAAATATCTTATATATCGGTTCCTTGAAAATTGTGTTTATGGCACGATGAGCTTTGTTGGGATCTGACTTTTCATCTCTGTTTAAGCTGTCATTTTTCTTCTTACCCCCTTCTTAGGAGCAACATCTTTGTTTTCATTCTTGCTCGCCTATGGTCGATCGCTATCCTGGTTTGTTCCTGTGACCACATCTTCCACCTTGGAGTATTTTTCAATCCTTAACATTATATCATCAATAGTGGTCTCTTCTTTCTTAGTTAAAGAGTGGTATAACATGGAGTTACTTAGCAGACTAATATTAAATGAGGCTACTAAGACTTGTTTACAGACCCATCTCAATATTTTTTGTTGTTAAAAAGGGACAGTGCAGTTCTATGTAACACCCCATATTTTTAATTATTTTATATTGGGATTAATTAAATTAAAATGGGAAATTAATAGGAAATTAAGCTGGATTAAAATAAATATTAATTAGCGAGACAAGGGTTAATACTTATTTGTATGAATTATATTAAGTATTACTTAGTGAACGAGTAATAAATTAGTAAGAATGCATTATGATTGTCGTGAGTGAGAAATATGGCAGTTACGGTAATTTAGTCGGGACGCGCGTATCAGTCGTGTCGGGACTTAAAGTTATGAGATAAAATGTGTTTTATTTATCCAAATGGTCATTTTGAGTACGTCAGTGTGTCCGGAAGGATCGAAATAGTCTGAAAAGTGAACTCGGAGGTTTGGATTGGGTCTCAAAACATTTTTAGGCCAAACTGGCACTCCGAACAGTATTTTGGTCTTTGGGATTTTTAGAGTAAAGGTACCAACGAATTTACTATGATTATATCAGCATATATGTTGAGGGTTCTAGGGTTAGCAGTTAGAAAAATAGAGAGAGGCCATTAGAGGAGGAAGGAGAAGGATTTCAAGGTTCCCGACACCACTTTTGCACCACCACCACTACGAGAGTCTAGATCGAAAGGAAAGGAAGACAACTTTACCATGAACCTGCACAAATCAGACCTACAATCTCAAGGAAAGTATTTATCCTGCATGTTTTTAAAATGTTATAATAACCATGTAGTGTAGGATTTTGTATTTGATGACTAATTGATGTTCTTGGGGTTGAAATGGTTAAAGCTTATGGTTTGGGATAGGTTTGCAAGTAGAGTGAACCTATAATGGTTGATATTTTGAAATCAAAAGTTATGAAATAAAAAACATGGAAGAAATATGGGGTCAAGATTGATTATGGATGAAGAACAATGAAAACTAGGGTTTTATGGATTTTTAAAGATAATCGGTTCCTGGACTCAATCCGTGTTGATTAGTGTTAGAATCATGTTAGAAATCATTATTGTACACTTATATAATGTTTAGTAATGTTGGTTTGAAATTTGGTTAAGTTTCATGAAGAATTGCGAAAGTTGTATTGGTGAAATATCATAAAAACGTAATGAAGAAGAAGACCTTCTTGTATCGAATCGATTTGGATCCTTGGCCGAATCTATTCGATCAAAAAATTGATTGGAACCAAGGCCGAATCGATCCAATTACCCAGATTTGCACAGTTTTGCCTTTTTGTTATAATTTCCTCATGAAGTGAATTAGGGGAAACTCGAGGGATAATTTTTTAAGTAAAGAATGACTTAGAGGAGGTGAGTAGGTATATAGTCAAGGCTTGGTTGAACTTAATGTGGGTGAACTTGAAATGTTAATCGACGATGATAAAACGATTGAGAAAAGTATCAGGAATTTAGAATTTGGGTTACGAGAAGGGTAAGACATGACTTATGACTTAGACAAGTAAAGTATGAGTGTTTTAACTGCTGAAATAATGTAAGGGGTAACTACGGCCCTTTGGGTAAAGAATATTACCCGAAAAATACGATAGAGAGTTATAAATCGTAAATTGAGAAGTATGGTAAGTATCCAAGAGATATGTATCTTTACTATGTAGGAATGATAATTATAGGTTGTATGCATACCTATACGGATTATTTATATATATATATATATATATAGGTTGTGTGCGTACCTATACGGATTATATTTGTAGGTTGTGTGTATGCCTATTTTATGCTTTTTTATATGTGTGAACATACCTACGATATCCGCTCTCACGGGAGGTTTCGCGTCGTGGGCACTCTTATCCTGATGAGCCCATTAAGGGAGATTTTAGACTTGTGCCACGGAACATAGAACTTAGGGTTGAGCACTACTTGTGTGTATGATAGTGTGACCAGTCATTTGGGTGCGTTCGGTGTGTGCGTAGCCCAAGGGATTAGAACTATGTTCGCCTCCATTGTATGTTGTTTTATTTATGGTTGGAGAAGACATTCCGAACAGATAGTCCTTGATGTGGTACGAGAAGTACATGGACTTGATAGCAAAGTGTGTGCATCGCGGTGGCTAGTCCGGGAGATATATATATATATCCTACTTATGTGCAAAGTAGGGAGACTATATAGTGTATATCTGGAATAATGCTTAATCTACTTAGTGTGAGATGGTTGTAAAGGTAGATCGCATATATCTAAAGAGGATTTAAGTATAGAAACTTATTGAAATGATTTAATGATAACATACGTGAAACGTTAATTATGGTTAATAATGAAATACGAGACATGTTAATTATTAGTGTTACGATTGCGTACTATATGGGCGGTACGGGAGGGTTAAAGAGAAACTTAACTAGAGACTTGATGATTAAAGATTAGAATACTATAGCATACTCTATGGGCGGTACAAAGGAGTGATACATGTTAGGGGTTAGATAGATACTCATGAGACTTAGTTGGGTTAGGTAGTATATCTAGGTACGAGACGTTAAGCGTGCACATTAGTTTAGAGGTGAGGAACTCAAGGGGGTGTACGTTGAACTAACATGTGTAATCAATAAATGCTTTTAAATTGTGATTTAAACGCTTGAAAAATATTTTCAAAAGGTTTTCTTGGGATCTGACCCGTGTGCAATTTATTTTCAAAACCTTTGGGTGTTCGGCCATAGGGACGCCCAGCTTGATGATCTGTTCCAAAGATGCGTAGTTGCGTCACTTGTGGATGCTTGCAGGATTTGGACTAAACACTTCAATTACTTCATTCTAGAGTAGGATTTAATTTCATTTATTTCATTTGGGCATGTCTCCTCTTCAGCTATTGCAATTATACAGTTTTAATTCATTAGACGTTTAGTTGGATTTTTTATATTGAGAACCAACGGTTTATTCGGTATTATTTATTTAGCTATTGATCTTGTGATGGATTTATATTATTATTATTGCGTGGATGGTTTGATTATTATTTTTATTTATTCATGTGATGGTTTAATAAAAGATGAAATTTGTCACTAGTTTATTTAAAACGTAGGTGGTTAGTAGTTTAAAAAGTTTTCGACAGTGATGCTAAGGATGAACCAAATGAGATTCTTGTTTTATTTTTATAAAGGACTGATCATCCGGTATTTAAATAGGTGGGGTGTCACATACTACACATTAATGTAGGCCTCCTAATACCATTTGGTAAACTCTCGTAGGGTCTACTGGGCTTGTTCTTCAATGTGAGAAGTGAATCCATCCCCTTTTGGTGGATATTACTTATGATGAATCAGGCGATAAAGGCCTTTGTGTGATGCATGAAAAAGGAGATGGATTTGTGAGGTATCTTTTCAAACCACTTTTGTGACACATATTACAAACTTGAGGGAAATATCTTACACGTCAACGGCTTGTTATTGTTCCAAAGTGGCACGGCTTGAAAGTACTGGGGAACATGGTCGGTGGGAAGAATATTTTGAAACTTGACATAGTGAATTTCTTTGGTGGTTCAAAGTCTTTAATTGATCGAGAAAATAGAGATTTCATCTGACGGATAATGGCTCTTTTGTTTATCTCTATGATAATCTCAGCCCCTTAATGATCTAAGTGATCATCCATATCTCTCTGTATGAGATTGGAAAGGTATCATCTATCGTGGCAGTTGCTAGGTCGATCTTTCCTCTCTTATGATCTCCTTTGAAGTGAGAGGTTCGGATCATGGTGCAAACTCCTCCCTTCACTGAGAATTTTACACACCCGAGGCCTAGGTGATGAGTGAATAATTTTGTATTATTTATTCCCAAATCTAGACCTTATTATACCCGTTGTATCAAATTTAGTGAGTTTTTAGGGTCGATTTTGTAATCTAGAAAAAAATGTGCATTTGAAAAAAAATCAACTTAGAATGCAATTTTAGCAACCATAGTGATAAAATACTAATTTCGGAGACTTTATGGGCTTGAAAGTAATTTTGTAATGTTTATCTGGCCAATATATAATTTTTCCAGCAATTTGGTTAAATTCCAAATTAAAACGAGTGAAATATGAATTTTGGAGGTTGAAATGCAAAAGGGGTAAAATTATAATTTCTTAACTTGTTATGGAACAAAATTTAAATAATTTTTTTATTTTTTATTTTTACAGGTACCCCTAAAAAGGGTAAATATTTGAGGTCACGCAGAGAAGATATAAGCTTTGGGGTTCGAATTAAAATAAAGAAGAATTATCGAAGAAAAAAGTATGAGCGAAAGCTTTAAATTCACGCGCCCCAGACAAGTCAGTGCCATGTGCAGCTTGAAG
Source organism: Sambucus nigra (assembly GCA_949130495.1). NCBI lineage: Eukaryota > Viridiplantae > Streptophyta > Magnoliopsida > Dipsacales > Adoxaceae > Sambucus > Sambucus nigra. Next base: position 406,873,802 of record OX422224.1, read on the forward strand.
ATAAAACATTATGCGTGGAAGTCAACGCACGTCCAACCCCTTCGACAGCCAATGTCATCGGCTTCATTAATGAAGGAGTCCTATTGCAATACACTTTTAAGCTACAATTTTAGGAATAAAATGTCAGGCCAAGTCGTGTCGTACATGGAAGGAGAATTCGAAGAAAGAAAAACAACTTGCAAGGCTTATTGTATTGTCTTATCTCATCAGATTTGTACAGATTCAAAATTGACCAATAAAAAGACCCCCATTTTATTTAAAACACCCAATTTCATAGGTAAACACTATTTTAATTGTTTTGCGATATTTATTAACCCAAATACAATCAATAGAAAGGGTCTTAACCTAAATTCAAAACCTCACATTTTAGCCTATAAAAAGGATCTCGGGTACTTGAGAAGGAATTTTTCAAGGAAAATTATTTTTATAGGAGTTTATTTTTAGGAGCACCAAAAATATCAAAACTTATAGTTTATTTTTGAGTGTTTGCGAGGCCAAGTGTGTGAAAATATTTGGAGTATTTGATGAGTAAAAAAATTTGTATTATTTATGCCCATATCTAGAGCTTGTTAGGCCCGTTGTATCACGTTTAATGAGTTTTTAGAGTCATTTTTGTAATTTAGAAGAAAAATGCAAGTTTGAAAAGAATTCGAGTTAAAATGAAATTTTAATAACCCCGTGGGTAAAACCATAATTTTATAGACTTTATGGACTTAAAAGTAATTTCATCGTGTTAATTTAGGCAACATAAAGTTTTCCCTGAAATTTAGTTAAATTCGGAGTTAAAATAAGTGAAATACAAATTTTGGAGGTTAAAAAGCAAATAAAGGGAAATTGGTAATTTTTTAACCTGTTATGGACCAGAATGTGAATTAGTTTTTTCTATTTTTCATTTTTACAGTATTCACTAAAAAATGGCGAAGAGTGGAGGTAACAGGGAGAAGATATGAGCCTTGGAGTTCGAATTGAAATAAAGAAGAATGATCGAAGAAAAGAAAGAAGAAAAAATAATAACAAAAGAAAGAGGTATGCGTGCAAGTTTCCAATGCACGCACCCCCGACAAGTTAGCTCCATGCGCGATCTAAAGATAAAAAAAATGTGTGTAATGTGCAGAGGTCCACCCACGTAGAGTCCCTTCCATATCAGATACCATCACCTTTATTAATTAAGCAATCTTATTCCGATCCGCTTTTAAGTTAAACTTATAGGAAGAAAAGATGGGGTCAAATCTTGGAGTACGTGGTAGAAAGAATATTAATAAAGTAAAACAACAAGGCCTATTGTGTTGTTAAATCTCATGAAATTTGTAAAAATTCAAAATTGACCAATTAAAACACCCCCATTTTATTTAAAACACTCAATTTCGATGGTCAACACTCTTTTAATTATTCTATGATATTTATTAACCCAAATATAACCAATAAAAGGTGTTTGAACCCAAATTAACACCCTCACATTTTATCCTATAAAAAAGGATCTCGAGTTCTGCACTTGAGAAGGATTTTTGTAGGGAAAATTAATTTTATAGGAGTTTATTTTTAGGAGCACCAAAAATATCAATACTTGTATTTTATTTTTTGTGTTTGTGAGGAAAAGTGTGTGCAAATCTTATGGGAGATACTTTTGTATTGGCATTCGAGTATTGAGACTCCATCTTTGTAAGTTGATTATTATTAATGATAATTATATTTTCATCTTGTAATTTTATTGTTTTAATCATATTGCTAACTTGATTTAATTTATAGGATTAAGTGAAATTTATTGATGATTAAGTAGTACACGTTACAAATTAGTTTAATTCGTACAAATTCCCTAAATGTTTCAATCATTTTAAGAAATCATTATTCATTAAAATACATATGAGAGTAATATTTTAAATCTTCAGAAATAATTTTCACATTTACTTTCTTTTATTCCATGTGCTTACATTTGATGGATTATGCTTATGTTAAATTGTTTGATACTCCATGCTTATGCTTGGCATTTAATGCTCATGGATGATATTTTTAAGGGAATACAAATTTTTGCAATCTAAAAAGAGACGTAAAATATTTTATTTCAACTTTAACATTTTTATCATCAGAAATTTACGCAAAGAGATTCGATATAATTTTGAGTTATAAAGGTATTTTTTAAGTTAGACTAATTAATCACAATTTAGTAAAAATGGTAAAAGGATCTGAAATCTTAGTAATATGTCTATATCTGTTACATAACTTATGTTTACTTTTATTATTTATTTTTACTTTATTCCACCTCTGTGACACCCCGCCTATTTTAATCACGGGTGACTAGTCCTTTATCAAAATAAACAGGATTCTTACTTGGTTCATTCTTAGCATCACTTTCGAAAACTTTTTAAATTACTAATCACTTATGTAAAATTAAGCCGGTGAAAAATTTTGTCTTTCATTAACATATAACAACATGCGAACATTAAAATAATATAACTCAACCATCCACACAATTAATGGAAGTCCGAATCATCACATGATAAATAGATAAATGATAAATACTAAATAAATTATCGGTTCCAAATCTAATATCCAAACCATAAGTCTACGAAAATAAAACTGAATCCAAATACATAGTCTGATAAATAAAATTGAGTAAATGTGTCAACTAAAGGGCAACATGCCCAAATAAAATACTGAATCATAAATCCTAATCTAGGAATAAATAACTGAAGTGTCTACACAAATCCTGCAAGCCTCCACAAGTGCTACTACAATGCATCCCTGGAATATGTCATCAAGCTTGGCACCCTTGTGGCTAGACACCTAAAATATTTTGAAAAATAGATTTGATACGGGTCAGAGCCCAAAACCTTGGAAAAACACTTAACAAGTATTTAAATTGTAATTATAAAAGCAATTATTACATACACACGTTAGTTCCACGTACATTCTATTAAGTTTCTAACCTCTCATCTATAGTGCACACCTAACGTCTCCCATTTTACCCACTAGTTATGCTACCCATCCTAACTAGACATAAGTATCTAACTAACCACAATGGGTTTAGCCTCCCTGTACCGCACCTACGATACGCTCCCATAAAATCAATTATTAATTTTTAACGAATATCAACACTGCACCATTAATTAAGTTTCTCATAATTAAATTACTTTTAGATATACACTATCTATCTTTTCTACCATAAAAAATAAGTAGAATAATCACACTTATATATATTTATCTGCGATGCATGTATACTCTGTTATCAAGTCCATGTACCTCTCGTACCAAATCAGGAACTATCGATTTAGAATGTCTCCTCGAACTATAAAAAAATACATGATGGAGGCGAACATAGTTCTAAGCCTTTAGGATACACATATATCTAACGTAGCCAAATGACCTCCCAGTCCCACTAATGCACAACACATAGTGAGTCACCCTAAGTTCTATGTTCTAGGGCTCACATCCAGGCCTCACTGGAATCGCAAAGGTAGGATCGCACTCGGGGCAGAACCTCCCGTGATAGCATACAGCGTAGGTATGTTCACACACATAACAAATCACATAATATATATTCACACAACCTATATATATATATATATATACACACAACTTATTAAATATCCCGTACGTAGTATTTATATATCTATAATACTTAATATACTAACAATTCACATATATTATTATTTTCATATTCTCCGAGTATCACTCAGTAATACTCGGAGAATATGAAAATAATAATATATGTGAATTGTTAGTATATTAAGTATTATAGATATATAAATACTACGTACGGGATATTTAATAAGTTGTGTGTATATACATATATATATATATATATATATATATATATATAAATTTGCTAATAAAACTATAGAGACAACAGCAATGTTAGATACAGGAGCCACTAAAAGCTTAATTCATGTAGATTTAGTAGAACAAGAAGATGCTAAAGATTTAAATTACCCTGTTTATATACATCAATTTAATAAAGATGCTATACCTATAACTCAATGTATACAAAACGTACCTATATATATAAATGACGAACAATTTATTTTACCACAAACGTACATAACAAATGTAAAAAGCCATCATCCTTTTATATTAGGTTTAAATTTTATTCAATCTTTAACAGGAGGATTTATGTATACACCTTCTGGAATACAATTATTTAAAAAAGGAACACATATTATACCTAATAATCAATCTAACACTATAAAACAAGAAAATAAATTAATCCTCAATAATAATATAATATTAGAATCAACTGAACAAATTGAAGACATAAAATGCAATAATGAATTAGATATTGAAACAGATTATTTAAATGACTATCTACAATATCTTGAAGATAGTGATTGTCTTAAAATCGAATGTAATAATTTAAATAAAATCATTTTTAAAAATACTAAATTAGAATTAGAAGATTTAATTAGACTAGCAGAAAAAACTGAAATAATAGGTGAAGACCCTCAAAAACATTGGAACAAAAATAAAATAGAAGCAAAACTAAATATAATAAATCCTGACATAACTATAAAAACAAAAGATATTGCTTGTGAAATAATAGATCAAGAAGAATTTAAAATACAAATTAGAGAATTACTAAATTTAAAAGTAATACAAAAAAGCACTAGTAGACATAGAAGCCCCGCTTTTATGGTAAGAAACCATAGTGAAATAAAAAGAAATAAAGCACGAATGGTAATTAACTATAAACGATTAAATGATAATACCTATGATGATAGCTACAAAATACCTAATAAAGATGAACTAATTAATAAAATCCAAAATAAAAAATACTTCTCTAAATTTGATTGTAAATCTGGCTTTTGGCAGATTAGAATGCAAAAAGAATCAATAGAATGGACAGCATTCACTTGTCCAGAAGGACATTTTGAATGGCTAGTCATGCCATTTGGTTTAAAAAATGCACCACAGATTTTTCAAAATAAAATGGATACTATTTTTAAAAAACATTCTGACTTCTGTATAGTATATATTGATGACATACTAATATTTAGTAATAATAAGCAAGAACATAGAAATCATTTAGAAATAATTTTTAAAGAATTTATCAACCAAGGATTAATTATCAGTAGTAAAAAGATGCAATTAGAAAAACAAGAAATAGATTTCTTAGGACTTTTTATTAAAGGAGGCAAAATAGAATTACAAGAACATATCGTAAAAAAGGTTTTAGAATTCCCCGATAAAATAGAAGAAACTAAAAAATTACAAGCTTTTCTAGGATTATTAAACTATTGTAGATCTTTTATTCCAAATCTATCTAAATTAGTAGGTCCCTTATATAGTAAATTAGGAAAAAATGGACAAAGATATTTTAATAATGAAGATATAAAACTAGTACAAAAAATAAAACAAATTATTAGTACATTAGAACCATTAAATTTACCATTAGAAAATAATTATAAAATAATACAAACCGACGCATCAGCCTTAGGATGGGCGGGAATATTGTTACAAAGACCTCATCAAGAAAGTAATAAAAACGATGAACAAATATGTAAGTATTGTTCAGGTAATTTTAATGAAACACAAGGTAGATTACCATCCACTGACCTAGAAATCTTAGGAGTTATAAATACTATAGAAAAATTTCAATTATTTTTAGGCAAAACTTTTTTAATAAGAACAGATTGCGATAACATAGTCAAACATTTTAATAAAACCAACCAAAGTAAATCAGCCACAAAAAGATGGCTAAGCTTTATTGATAATATAACAGGTAAAGGTTTCACACCAATCTTTGAACATATAAAAGGTAAAGACAACCAATTAGCAGATATATTATCTAGACTAATTACTAACCCTTCTTAATTATTTTGCAGATGTCTTTTCAAGGATCTTCTTCAGGAACAAAAGATAATACTAACCAACTTTTTACTGTTCTTAATGCTAGACAAAAATTCAGGTCCAAATTACCAGTGAATGAAGACCAACAAAAAATGCTTGATAATCTCTGGTTTAACAGAGAATATAATAAAGGTTCTTTTATTCATACAATGAATTACGTAAATACCTATTTTCACAATACTAATAATTACGTGAAAACTTTAGAAGCACAAGTAAAATACTATAAAAGCAAAAGTGACCCACAGCTTATTAAAGACCATGAAACAGTAATAAAATATTATAAAGTCTTAAATCTAAAAAATCAAGAGAATGCAAAGAAAATGAAAACAGTAGATCTTTATTCTAATAATATATTTTTATCAGCCTTTGACCCTTACCATCGATTTATATTAAAAACTAAAGTTGAAACTATTTTACCTAATGAAATAACTGAAAAAATAATTAGATTTGCACAAGAAAAAGATATTTGTAACTGGTTATATATTCAAAATTATTTTCGCTTTAACCCTGAACCACTTGGATGTAAATATAAATATGAGCATGTCCATTTAAACGCCATTAATAAATATGATACAATGATATTCATAGAAATCCAATCTAATATATTCCAAAATTTTATAATAACCAGACCTAACCTAATATTTCCAAACAATCCAGAGATTGCAATAGAAATAACTATTAGCTTATTACTTGAATATGGTATGGTAAGTAGTATTTTAATACCCCCTCCGTGGGATAATATTGATTATAATTTCCCAAAATGCTTAAAAGAAGCACTAGCAGAGCAACAGCCTAAAAGAGTCAGTTCCCTTTATATCTTATTAATAATTGAAAGTATTCCACCAGAGTGGATCGGAACTGGACAAATAATACACAGCAGGCACAATATATTTATTGAACACAGAAAAGATAAAATATCAAATTATTATGTACAAGCATGTAGTGATAATTCTCTAATAAAAGGAAAAGAAGCAACAGAAGATTTATTGCTAATGTACAAAGTATACAATATAATGAATGAAATACCAGCTGACCCTTGGTATATGATAAAAGAAAATTTTAATATGAGAATATTCATTCCAAAAAACCCTTTCAATATAAACTCAACATATTTTAATAAATCTCAAAATTCTACTGATACCGAAGAAGCACTATTTAGCGAAAGAGAAAGCAATTATCATTATCTGGCATACAGGCATACTGATTTGGATGATGATTCAATGGACTCGGTAACTAGGCACAATATTGATAATATGATGGAACCCTAAAGAAGCAATCATAAACATAAAAGATGCAATAGAATTACTAAATCATCAATACATCAGCCTACCATCAGCAGAAGACAAAAATAAAGACGCAAGCAATGACGCACGACGACCTTTACTGTGCAAATAGTAAAACGACCTTTACTGTGCAAACAGTAAAATGACCTTTACTGTGCAACTACTGTGCGACCCCTACTATTCATCTACTGTGCACTCACGGATTCTACTGTGCAAGATTCGTTCGAAGCCCCTTTCCTCTGCTATATAAAGGGAGCTCCTCTTCTTATCTCAACACACCTCAACACACATCAGAATACACTACTCTCTCTCATCAGCAGCAATTCCTACCTACTACAAAACCTCTTAGTTATAATTAAACCTCTCCAGTAATCTTAAGCTTGTAACCTCTGTAATCGTAAGTTTACTTTCAAGTTTTTCTATATGGCTTGTATTGTAAAATATCTGTAAATTAAAGTTTGTAATCGCATGCTTAAAGTTCAATAATTCTATTTCAAGTTTTTATTAGTACTTTCGGGAAACCCACTCTGAGTACTTAGATAATTTTCTTATTATGTTTTAATATATTAGTAAAGGATCCTTGAGGAGTTGTTTTACAAGTTAATATTGATATAAATGGTTTAAACAAACTCTGGAATGATCTTCCGTTTATGAGTTTTCCGGTGTCCTGTGATTTGCCAAATATATATATATATATATATATATATATATATATATATATATGTATGTATATACACACAACTTATTAAATATACCGTACGTAGTATTTATATATCTATAATACTTAATATACTAACAATTCACATATATTATTATTTTCATATTCTCCGAGTATCACTCAGTACCCGAAGGGTTCCAATTATCCCTAAAGTAAATTTCAGTAGTAAAACATCATTATCTTACTGGTGTTGGCCTTAGGTCATCGTTTACTTTTCTCGTAACCCAATTTGTAAATTACCGGTATGCAACGCAATCGGTTAACTATCGTCGGTCCTAATCCCAATTTTACGCTCATTATGACTAAACCAGGCCTTCACTATATGCCTATTGATCTCCTCTAAGTCTTTATATAATTAAATTACATTCCTAAATTCCTCCACAATCATCAACAAAGAGAACCATCGAAATAAATAAAAGAGCCCCAAAACAGCTTTGGTCGATTGATCGACATAAGCTGGTCGATCGATCGATCAATTGACATCCCCAATCGATCGATCAATCCTCGGTTTCACAGCTTCATCCCACTTCATTTTTCTCCATGGTTAATACCACAAGCCTCCATGTATCTTTCCTAAACTCCCATCCAACATACCCAAACTTCAAATATATGTCTAGGGATAATTTCTAGTGTAAATATTACATCAATTCTAAAAGAAACCCATCTAAGAGCCGATTAAATCTCAAAATTTACAAAACCTTAATTTATGGTGTTCTTTATGGATATTCATTATTATAACCAGATTAATTTTAAGTTAATCATCACATAATCTCTGATTTTGTATTATCTACATATAGGGATTTATTCAATATGAATTCCTACCCCGAATCATAAATTTCACCCATCTAAATCCCAAGAAATCATTTAAATCATGAAAGTGACACCTTACACTACATGAGTATTATAACATGCTTAAAATAATGAAGATAAACACTTGCCATGATAAAGAAGGTCAGATTTTTGTTTTAAGATGATGATATTGATCTTTCCTTGCTCCGATCACAAATTCGACAACGTTGGTGATGCGAAAAGGTATGGAATGACCTACGCTTCTTCTCCTCTTCCTCTCCTATGACCTCCTCACTATACCAAGTGTTGTAACCCTAGACCATAACTCAAAGGAGCTGATATAACACTCAAACTTTCGTATTTCCTTTTACCTTAGGCTCTTAAATGATCGAAACGCCCTTACGTGGTGCCGGGTTGGTCTAAAATCGTCCCGGGACCTAATCAGTACACCCAAGTACATGATTTTGACTATTTCAATCCATTCGGAATCAATCGTGACCTCGAAATCGTTAGCTTAGTCACTCTACATAGATGTTATATCTTGACCTCAATATAGTCTACACGCGACTCCCGGTTGAGATATAACAAAGTCACGCTTATATCACTCGTTACGACGTATAATAATTAGCACAAGTTATTTACTACTCACTTAATGATTATCACAAGTTATTTACTACTCACTTACTGACTTTATTCTGTAAATATTAATCACTATCCCTCCCGATTAATATTTTAATAAACAAATGACATTTAATTCAATTAATTACGGTACGCTGTAATTTACAAATAATTGAATTAATTAATTTCTACATACTCAGTAATCTGGGGTGTTACAATCTCTTCATATTTATCTCTACACAAATATTGTCTAGTTTAAAAGTTAGTGATTTATACAAATTGATCAAATCCTCGCGGGTTCGACCCGTATTTGCGTTTGTTATATTAAAATAGTCCTTGTAGTTACGAAAGTTTTATAAAATTAACAAGTTTTGGTACCGTTGTCGAGGATTTGTTATCAATTAAAGTTATAAACTTTCAGACTATTTTCCTTCATGTTAACTTAAAACCCATAAAAAATAGAAAATATAAAATTAAAAAAATTACTTTTCTAAAATTTTGATTTTTTTTTTACTTGGTCCCAAAGAAAAAAATCCAAAATTAAAAAAAGAATATGATTTTTTTCTTTCTTTGTGTCTTGTGATATTAAAAAATGTTAAATAAATAATATTTATGTCGTTTCTTTGTAATTAGTAGCTTTCATTAGTATTTTTCTTAAAATCAGTCAAAATATTCAAAAACTCAAAAATATTTTTTATTTTCACTAGCATATTTTTGTTTTCCCGAATTTAAAAAAAAAATCATAAGTGTGCTTGTTTGTTTCATTCTTTATTTTCTTCTCTTTCGTGTTAACTACATCGTTAGTTCTTATTTCGTGTTGTTTTTAATTTATTTTTTTTGTCGCACTTTGCGCTTGGTGTAGTTGCTTTTGTATTATTGTTCATTAGCACATTCAAAAGAAAAAAAATATAACAACAAGAAAACCAAAATAAAAAATAAAAAAAGGCGAAAAAGTGAAAAAGAATCCTAAAAAAGCAATAGGGTATTCACATAGCTTTTTCATCACCCTTTCGTGGCCCGAAAATCGATAAATTAACCAAGCATTTACATAACCGTGGAAATCACTTTTAATTTAAAATCAATTATACATTGGCTTTAGGGTATTCACATAGCTCGTTGAAAACTCCTAACAAGGCTAAAATTCAAAGCCGCTCCAATGCAAACTTGTTTAATTGGTCTCATCCTACCTTGTCTAGGATTGGTGATTTTTAATGAGTTTTCGAACCGACCACCTACCTGGAGGTAAAATTAGGATTTGAGGTGATAACCGTAGTTGGTCGTCGGCTTCAAATAGGATTTGTGTTATTGTTCAATAGAACTCAATCTCATTGGCTTCATTAATGAATCAATCATATTCCAATCAATTTTTGAGCTGAAACTTTTGAAGAAAATATGGGATCAAATCATGGAGTACAAGGAAAAAGGAATTCCAAAAAGGTAAAACAACTTCCAAGGCCATTGTGTTGTCAAATCTTATATAATTTGTAAAAATTCAAATTGACCAATTAAAATACCGCCATTTTAATTAAAACACCCAATTTCGTGGATAAACACTCTTTTAATTTTTAGGGGGATATTTATTAACCCAAATACAACCAACAAAAGGTGTTTCAACCCAAAATAAAACCTCACATTTCTCCTATAAAAAGGACCTCAGGTTAAACACTCGAGAAGGAATTTTTTTAGGTTTTAGGAGCAACAAAAATATAAATACTTGCATTTTATTTTTGAGTGTTTGTTAGGCAAAGTTGTGCAAATATTAGGGGGAGATTTTTGTATTGGCATACGAGTATTGAGACTCCATTTTTTTAAGTTGATTATTATTAATTAGAATTATATTTTCATATTATCTCAATCATGTTGATAGCTTAATTTAATTTCTAGGATTAGGTAAAATTTATTGATGATTACTTGGTACATGATTTAATTAGTTTAAACTGTAAAAATTATGTACATGTTTTAATCATTTTAAAAATTCATTATTAATTAAAATAGTTACGAGAGTAATATTTTAATCCTTCGAAAATACTTTTCACATTCAATTTCTTTGATTTTTTTTTTGCTTATGTCTGATGGATTATGGTTATGTTAAATTGTTTAATAATCCATGCCTAAGTTTGACATTTACTACACTACATTATTTTATCCAGTTTATCACGGTTAAGGACCTTAATAAAAAAGTGTTGTCATGGTCAAGGACCGTAACAAATCAGGAGGTGACAACGCCATGTGTCACGGTACTTGGTTGTGACAATTACCCTTTGTCACTGTCCTTTTTACACTAAGCAAATCTATTATTGGGGATGACCAAGACTTATCACGGTCAAGAACCATGACAACATAATAATTATCACGGTCAAGTCACCATCTTTGACCGTCACAAGTCCAAACTCACCCGTGCACATGATTGAGTTTTGCCCCTGCGCACGATGGGAGCTAGTAATGAAATACATGACAGTCGTGTGCACGAACCAAAATCAAGGCCATGAGAACGACCCTTATTTTTTCTACAGTTTTATTATGGTCCTAGACTGTGATAACTCTTTTGTCACTGTCGAGGACCGTGATAAAACTACAGAACATTATTAGGTAGTAGCTACTAGCCAACAGTAATCTTGTTTCAAATAAATCACGTCTTTGTTCAACCAATATCAACACAATCAACAATACAGTGTGACATAGCAATGAAATCAAAACCAAAATAGACCAATTTCATATATCAAACCAAATTAATGTTTCAAGTTAATTACAACAAATTTTAAAATACACCAAATTCAAGTATACCAATTCCTACAAAAATTTAATAAGGCTTGAGGAGAAAAGTCGGCCAAATATAGTATGCCCCCAATATAACCTCACAATGTTAGAAACTCGCTTGCTGGTCCAACCAAATACCTCGTCCTCCTTCCCCACCATAATCGTAGTGACTCGCACCCGGGAATCAAAATCTTGTAGTGGACGATTGTGCACCATGGTACCAGGAGTGATGCTCTTGTCATTCACTCCTTTGGAAATTGGGTCGCCTCCACACGTGTCAAGGATATATATTCTCTCCCCGGCTAGATCAAATGAAGTAAGGGTAGTTGGGTTGGGGGCAGAGTACATGTCGTATAGGGATGGTGAGTCAGTCGAAGTCGGTGAGGGGAATGAAGTAGTGGTCCCCTCACCCGTATTATCCTTGCCCTCTCCTTTATCCTTCGTCTTCCCCTTCCCTATATATGTGATTGCACGTTTGACCCATTTGAACATGTAGTTCATAACTTGTTGGAGACTTTCCAAATTTGAGATTGTGGCTAATTTGTATTTGTTGAAATTGGAGGACAACCCACTGTTACAACAAGCCATGCCCCTCAACTTCGTCTTTCCTATCTGGGAGCTGAAACCCCGAGTATGGCCTTTTCTATCTTAGACCAACACTTGGCTCAGTGCATCCATAATCGTAGATTTCTTATCGGTGTCACTCTGGGTGTGATGCACTACCTTTAGCCTTTCTTGAAATAATATAAAAACACATTATTAACTTTGAAAAAGAATATCAATAAATAGTCTGAAATTGACTATATAAATTCAATTACAACTTATGATGGTCTTGGTGACCTGCGGATTAGCAGGCTAACCCTCCTTCATCAGAAGCTTTATATAGGAGTCGATTCTATGTGGTTTCCCACCGGGACACTTCCAGACTCTTTATATATATATATATATATATATATATATATATATATATATACTCATTTCACCATTACTTTTTTTATTTTTTTAATGCATATACTTTATAGAGGCAGACTCGTGTGTACACTAAGTTTGCACATATGCTGGCGCACACCAATTTTTTTAAAATATTAAAAAAATATTTTTGAGTTGAATTTTTTATGTGATATTTAAACATTTCAACGGACCCATATAAAAACATCAACTCAAATTTTTTTTTTTTGCTATTTTTAAAAATCGATCAAACTTTCAAAGCTTTTAAAGTGCTTAAAAGCAACGAAAGTTTGACCCATTTTTGAAAAATAGCAAAAAAAATTGATCTGATTTTTTTTATATGGGTCCCTTGAAACGTATAAATATCACACAAAAAAATCAACTCAAAATTTATTTTTATTATTTTAGAAAAATGGTGTGCAAAGTTAGTGTGAAAAGAAGCTTGTATGATACTTTATATACTTATTTATATATGAATGTAAATACTATAAAGTATATACACCAAAAAGACAAAAAAGTAAGGATGAAATGAGTATATATGTATATAGAGTCACGCTCTTGTACATACCAAACGGTACATACCAATGATACATTTCGCTGGAACGAACCCATTTTATAAATAAATTTGAGTTGAGTTTTTATGTGCTATTTAAACATTTCGGAGGCGCCGTATAAAAAAAAGTCAGGACAATTTTTTTTTTTTTGCTATTTTAAAGAAATCGATCAAACTTTTGCATCTTTTAAAGTGCTTTAAAAGCTACAAAAGTTAGACTGATTTTTTCAAAATAGTAAAAAACGTTATTTTTAGTTGATTTTTATAATATGGGTCTATTGAAATGTTTAAATATCATATAAAAAATCAATCGAAAAATATTTTTATTACTATTTTAAAAAATTAGTATGCGCCGTTGGTATGTAACCGTTTGATATGTACATGAGACTCACACACACACACACACACACACACACACACATATATATATATATATATATATATATATATATATATATAGAGAGAGAGAGAGAGAGAGAGAGAGAGATGTAACAACCCTAGACTTTGGAGAGTGAGAAATTAAATTTTTGGGAAAATAAAATTTAATTAATTGGAGAATTTTAAAATTTGGGAATTGAGGCCCAAAAAAATAGAGAATATTTCAAAGTATTTCGGATGATGATTTTGAGTGTACCATCGATCCCGGAAAGGTCGAGATAGTTAAAATGACTGTCATTGGGTTTTATTTCAGCTCCGGAATGTTTTTAAGTTAGTTTGACTCGAATTGGAGTAAACGAGTCATTTAAAGTGTGTATTAACATTTAAAATTGGGACTTATGTTTTATAGGCTTAAGAGGCTTACGGATGAAGCCTTCTCATTTGAGAAAGAGAGAATTAGAAAAGGAGAGAGAAAGAAGAAGAAAGGAAGAGAGAGAGGAAGAAAAGCTTGGAGATTCCGGCCCTAATGCGACATCGAGGATGTTCCAACCTCTACAAATCTGAGGCAAGTGTTTAATCTTGCTAAATAAGTCATTTGTGTATTTTATTTCATAATTTGTGGGTTAAGAAATAGTTTTTGGGTATAAACATCAAAACCATAGTTTTTGGGTTAAATCTTGAAATCTATGTTTAAAGAATGGGTTTAATGGTGTAGAAATAATTGGGATCAACTTTGGATAAATTTATTGGCTTAGAATCATGTTGTGATAAATATTTGGAGGTTGGAATAGAAATTTTAGGGTTTTAAATTCGTGGGTTTTGTTGAAGAAGAAGAACCCATCAGATTCTGCAGACCCGAATCGATTCGCCCCTTAAGCGAATTGATTCGGCCTAGGCAAAATTGGCAGGTCTGCATGACCGAATCGATTCGCAGTTGGAGCGAATCGATTCACCCTTGAGACAGAATCGATTCGGGCCAGACCGAATCGATTCGGGCCAGGCCGAATCGATTCGGAAACAGGGCTATTTTATGGGGGTTTTCTAGGATGATCTCGAACCCTTTTTGGTTGAGTTTATTGCTTTGGGGCTTTATCTTATGATGTAAGAGATATGTTTTTGGAGACATATAAAGGGTTTCTCACATTTTATGATTTTGGTACTCCTTGGAATAATTGGGGAGAAAAGATATCCATGTATGCTTTTGGAGTCGTGTATAGAGATTGTGGGGAAACCCCATTGGGATTGAGAATCCTACTTATAGATCAAATGTAAGTATAGATGTGATGGGAGGCTAAGAACTCTTAGAGAGAGTTGCGAGGGTATGTTGTGAAATTTCTGGGCCGACATTTATATCGAATCCTTATAAGGATAGGATATTACTAAGATACAATTTGGGGCCAACTGGAAGAGAGTGGTCGCATACCCTTAGTAATTATGGAATTTAAGGAATAAATCGTAGAGGCGTTGGACTAGGGGATTCATAAAGGTGATTGAACCGTAGTCGAAATCGAGAGTGATGGGATCATATTACCAACTAGAGTAGAATGTGAAAATCTAGTTGGAGTAGATGTTGTTTATCGGCGTGTGATTTACAACGGGTAATTTCTCTAAGTAATGGGATTATTTGATGAATGTAAAATTGAGCTTGAGGCTTATAGACTATTAGTTATATGCATACCAGTAGTCAAAATTATTACAAGATTCATCAATGTGCTCTCGGATATTGATGGTATGTGTAGTGATGGTTTCCTACACTAAACTTTGGGTGATAACCCAAATGTTGGATATGTATATACGTATATCCGTATGTTGTTTGGGAGACTATTCATCATAGGAAAATGGATGAATAAGCTTCAAGTGAGTGATTGTATTCACATATCGAGGTAAATTAAATGAGTTTGTGGTGACGGCTTGTATATTGAGGATTATGTATACTTATAGCCGAGTTTATATATCCTATACATATGAATGAGAATTAGTTTGTATATATAGATATATGGATATGTGAATATATGTATATATAGCTGTATGGATATGAATATATGGATATATTTATGTTGTGGATATACATGATATGGATATTTAAACCTTATGTGATGGTTCAATATTTGATCATATGATGGGATCATATGGATGTGTATATATTGTGCATGTGAACGATATATATACTTATGTGGTTAAGCATACCCCACTCATGCTATCATTGAGAATTTTTCGCGCAGAGGGTGAGCATCCTGGCTTAAGGAGCAGGGTGTGGATATTCCCCAGGTCATAGTCGTCCAGTGTGTTATTATGTGATATATATTTTTGGGGTGGGATGTGGTGGGTATATCTTGTCTCATTGACCGGTTAGGAGCTATGACCGCTTCCCGGGACTTCGTGTGCTTGAGTTTATCACGAGGTGGGTGTCGTTGATCCCCACCCGGTGGTCCCCAGTATTTTTACGTGAGCCGAGCACTGGGAAGATGATAGCATGGTGCTGTTTATCGACGATATATATAACCGGGTATATTATGTGCATGGCCATTGTACATCAGATGTGATATGTACACTTGGTCATGGGAATGGATGATTGGTATATATATATATATATGGGGTTAGAATAAATGCCTATATATATATTTTTATATCCTATAGATGAAAGGATATAGACTTTTTATGGAGTACATCTTGGATGATTATGGTGTACTAGATGATTGGGGGTTGATGTATCGCATTTAAGGAATATTTCGGTTACATCTTCCCAAGGATATTATTTGGATATTATAAGTTGTTCTTATGGTAATCTATATTTACTAGTATTGTATGTATGGCATAATGGATCTCTAGGATCGACATTGTTAAGGAGTAGTGTAACGGGGTGGTTCTTTATTTGGATTTTGCTTTGCGAGACACCCCACGCACGAAACGCAGTGCAATGTTGAGATTGGAGAAAAGTTTTATCTATAATTAGGTATGGCATAATGGATCTCTACGATCGACGTTGACAAGGTGTAGTGTAACAGGGTGGTTCCTTGTTTGGATTTCGCTTTGCGAGACACCCCACGCACGAAACGTAGCGCAGCGTTGAGATTGGAGAGAAGTTTTGTTAATAATAATTTTGTATGCCTATTATTTAGAAATTAAATCATATGATTCAACCCAAATGTATATGGATAGCTTATTAAGAATTACAATTGATTAAATTATAAACCGGAATCCATTAAGCCTAATATGGCATATATGTTTGTAAAAATCATTTAAGTGTGTTTAGAAAGAGTGGATTCTTGGGTTATGATAGGAAGGCAGATCTCGTGGGTAAAGGCTAGGACTATGATAAGTTAGGTTGTCCTAATAATTGGGGTAATTTAACTAAAATTTGAGGACGCGAATAGGTGCGCGTCATTAGATGAGAGGTGAGTTGGGGTTTCACGAGAGTGCGATTCCACTTTAATTATGAAATAAGTGCACCGATATTTATTATGCACGGTTAACACACTTGCTAAATATTTTTTCACAACTCGGGCTCTGACCCGTTTACTTTTCTCTCCTGCCTGTATATATATATATATATATTACTACAGGTGTCCTACCGCATGGATGCCGGATGACCTTATATCCAGAGTCTTGGGAGCCGTGACAGGTGCGGACTGTTGCGGGATGTAGAATGTAGTCGCTTCCTACTTCTTCAAAATCTAGGTAGGATTCTTGTTGTATATCGGGTTTGTACCCAAGGGATTTTTATATATGCATGTTTATATTTATTCCATTTCAGTTATTGTATTGGCTGTGACCCGACAGCTTATTCGGGTATATTCATTTGTTTATACTCATTTCATTTTATTCTAGCACATCATTTATCCTATATTCGTGTATGTTTTACCTTGGTTAGTAGTATGTTGCATGTTTTATTTAATTTTAACATCTCGCTTATATGATATCGGGTAGTTAGTCGTATATTATATAGTACTGACAGTTGATGTTGAGACTGAGCTATCTGAGACTCCTGATTTAATATAGTATAGGGCTGGTCACCCATTATTATTTTAAGCGGGGTGTTACAGATGGTATCAGAGCATCAGGTTCTAGAGTCTTTAGGATCTGTGTGGATTTCCTGCGTTCTTCCATTAACATTCTTGATATAAAGCCCTACTATTAGGACTGTTGTGTTCATTGCGCTTATTTTCTTCTGTGAAGTATATTCACTTGATCGACATTCTGATAACAGTTGCTCTCGTTTCAGACGCCACCTAGAGTATGTCGTCTAGTAATGGACAAGATTATAGATACAATACCCATAACAGATCTTGGGTACGCTTTGATTGGAGGAAATTATTTTCCTCAAATCAGGCGAAAATAAGAAAGAGAACTCTAGCAGTGGTTCAGGGTGTTCTATCGGTGGTTGAGTATGAAAGGGAAACCTACTCGAGTGGCGAATCTTGGACTAAGTAAGGTAAGTCTGAGGAGAGGTATCTAGTCTAGTGTAGTTTTGGGGAGGTTTAGATTGGTAAACCTGTCAACCTTTGTTAGGAAACCTGGTGTTAATGACTTTTCCCGATGTGAGGTGTGTGGAGTTGTCCCAATATCGGGAGTATTGCCTTCTGGGAAGAGGGAGTAAGAAATTGGAGACTCCGGTTCGTTGCGTAGGACTGAGGGAATTTTTTATAGTCGCAATCGCATTTTGTCCTTCAAAATGGTTAGGAAGGATTTTGAGGAAGATGTTTCTCTTGTGGAGAAATAGGTTTAGGAATAATGATTGTCCTGGAAGAAGTAGATGATTTTAAATAAGGATCCACGGATGAAGTAAAACAATTGGAGTTTGTTGACTAGTGGTTATAAGACTATTGTCTTATGGGTAGGTTAGGGCGTGTAATTATAGTGTCCCAAGGAGGGAAGGACTTACTTTGAACGATGTTTTGGTGTGATGTATAGGAATGGTATAACTTAGAGGTTCAAAGTTTGGTAGATTTATTTTGAACGGAGAATTTAGCCCATAGTCGTGCTGGTCTTAAGGATTAGGTATTGGTTTGAGTGTTGTATTTGTTGAGACCTTGTGTCTTGAGCATAAGGTGTTTGTTTGGCGTGTCGAAAGAAGCGTAATTAATTTATATATATTGTTACGTAGGCCTTCGGGCAATATCTAAAATATGAAAATCTTTTATAAAACCTTAACCCTGGTTCAACTAATCTCAATCCCCGACCTAGCTACACAGTAGTGTATTGGGAGGGTTCCTTATTTTGATTTCGCTTGCGAGACCTCCCCCACACGAAGGTAGCTAGTGTCATGAATTGAGGAGAGTTCAACCATTGGGAATTTTTCAAACTTTTATGTATTTAGTATGTTGTTATAGAGTATATTGCTGAGGGTGATATTATGAGTTGAGGCTAATGGAGCCTGATTATAATGCTACGAGTGGAAGCTCGGGTACGGGGTGTATGGGCGCCCTGGGTAGTTAATTTGTTTTAAAAATCTATATAGTTCGACGTGAGAACTAGAAAGGATCGGTAGAGTGATCCTGAGGGTTGATGTAAGGACTAGATGAGATTGAGGTCCTAGGCACATCTTAAATTTCGCGGGCAAAATTTTTGTAAGGGGGGAAGTATGTAACAACCCTTGACTTTGG
The DNA here is from genome assembly GCA_949130495.1 of Sambucus nigra. Classification (NCBI taxonomy): domain Eukaryota; kingdom Viridiplantae; phylum Streptophyta; class Magnoliopsida; order Dipsacales; family Adoxaceae; genus Sambucus; species Sambucus nigra. The sequence goes on from OX422224.1 coordinate 406,893,290, forward strand.
AGACTGAGAAATTAAATTTTTGGGAAAATAAAATTTAATTAATTGGAGAATTTTAAAATTGGGAATTGAGGCCCAAAAAAATAGAGAATATTTCAAAGTATTTTGGATGATGATTTTGAGTGTACCATGGATCCCGGAAGGGTCGAGATAGTCAAAATGACTGTCATTGGGTTTTATTTCGGCTCCGAAATGTTTTTAAGTTAGTTTGACTCGAATTGGAGTAAACGAGTCATTTAAAGTGTGTATTAACATTTGAAATTGGGACTTATGTTTTATAGGCTTAAGAGGCTTACGGATGAAGCCTTCTCATTTGAGAAAGAGAAAATTAGAAAAGAAGAGAGAAAGAAGAAGAAAGGAAGAGAGAGAGGAAGAAAAGCTTGGAGATTATGGCCCTAACGCGACATCGAGGATGATTCAACCTCTACAAATCTGAGGCAAGTTTTTAATCTTGCTAAATAAATCATTTGTGTATTTTATTTCATAATTTGTGGGTTAAAGAAATGGTTTTGGGGTATAAACATCAAAACCTAAGTTTTTGGGTTAAATCTTGAAGTCTATGTTTAAAGAATGGGTTTAATGGTGTAAAAATGATTGGGATCAACTTTGGATAAATTTATTGGCTTAGAATCATGTTGTGATAAAGATATGGAAGTTAGAATAGAAATTTTAGGGTTTTAAATTCGTGGGTTTTGTTAAAGAAGAAGAACCCATCAGGTTCTACAGACCCGAATCAATTCGCCCCTTAAGCCAATCGATTCGGCCTAGGCAAAATTGCCAGGTCTGCATGACCCAATCGATTCCGACCCAAGGTGAATCGATTCGGTTTGAGACAGTCTCCCAGGTCCTTTCGACCGAATCAATTCGCAGTTGGAGCGAATCGATTTGCCCTTGAGACCGACTCGATTCGGGCCAGGCCGAATTGATTCAAAAACGGGGCTGTTTTATGGGGTTTATCTAGGATGATCTCAAACCGTTTTGGTTGAGTTTATTGCTTTGGGGCTTTCTCTTATGATGTAAGAGATATGTTTTTGGAGACATATAAAGGGTTTCTCACATTTTATGATTTTGGCACTCCTTGGAATAATTGGGGAGAAAAGATATCCATATATGCTTTTGGAGTCGTGTATAGAGATTGTGGGGAAACCCCATTGGGATTGAGAATCCAACTTATAGATCAAATGTAAATATAGATGTGATGGGAGGCTAAGAACTCTTAGAGAGAGTTGCGAGGGTATGTTGTGAAATTTCTGGGCCGACATTTATATCGAATCCTTATAAGGATAGGATATTACTAAGATACAATTTGGGGCCAAGTGGAAGAGAGTGGTCGCATACCCTTAGTAATTATGGAATTTAAGGAATAAATCGGAGAGGCGTTGGACTAGGGTATTCATAAAGGTGATTGAACCGTAGTCGAAATCGAGAGCGATGGGATCATATTACCAACTAGAGTAGAATGTGAAAATCTAGTTGGAGTAGATGTTGTTTAGCGGCGTGTGATTTACAACGGGTAATTTCCCTAAGTAATGGGATTATTTGATGAATGTAAGATTGAGCTTGAGGCTTGTAGACTATTAGTAATATGCATACCAGTAGTCAAAATTATTACTAGATTCATCAATGTGCTCTCGGATATATATGGTATGTGTAGTGATGGTTTCCTACACTAAACTTTGGGTGATAACCCAAATGTTGGATATGTATATATGTATATCCGTATGTTGTTTCGGAGACTATTCATCATAGGAAAATGGATGAATAAGCTTCAAGTGAGAGACTGTATTCACATATCGAGGTAAATTAAATGAGTTTGTGGTGACGGCTTCTATATTGAGGATTATGTATACTTATAGCCTAATTTATTTATCCTATTCTTATGAACGAGAATTAGTTTGTATATATAGATATATGGAAATGTGAATATATGTATATATATATCTGTATGGATATGAATATATGGATATATTTATGTTGTGGATATACATGATATGGATATTTAAACCTTATGTGATGGTTTAATATTTGATCATACGATGGGATCATATGGATGTGTATATATTGTGCATGTGAACGATATATATACTTATGTGGTTAAGCATACCCCGCTCATGCTATCATTGGGAAGTTTCCACGCAGAGGGTGAGCGTCCTGGCTTAAGGAGCAGGGTGTGTATATTCCCCAGGTCATAGTCGTCCAGTGTGTTATTATGTGATATATATATTTTTGGGGTGGGAGGTGGTGGGTATGTCTCATCTCATTGACCGGTTAGGAGCTATGACCGCTTCCTGGGACGTCGTGTGCGTGAGTTTATCACGAGGTGGGTGTCGTTGATCCCCACCTGGTGGTCCCCCGTATTTCTACGTGAGTCGGGCACTGGGAAGATGATAGCATGGTGCAGTTTATCAGCGATATATATAGCCGGGTATATTATGTGCATGGCCATTGTACATCAAATGTGATATGTACACTTGGTCATGGGAATGGATGATTGGTATATATATATATGGTTAGAATAAATGCCTATCTATATATTTATATATCTTATAGATGAAAGGATATGGACTTTTTATGGAGTACATCTTGGATGATTATGGTGTACTAGATGATTGGGGGTTGATGTATCGCATTTAAGGAATATTTCGATTACATCTTCCCAAGGATATTATTTGGAGATTTTAAGTTGTTCTTATGGTAATCTATATTTAGTAGTATTGTATGTATGGCATAATGGATCTCTAGGATCGACATTGTTAAGGAGTAGTGTAACGGGGTGGTTCCTTATTTGGATTTCGCTTTGCGAGACACCCCACGCACGAAACGCAGTGCAATGTTGAGATTGGAGAAAAGTTTTGTCTATAATTAGGTATGGCATAATGGATCTCTAGGATCGATGTATACAAGGAGTAGTGTAACGGGGTGGTTCCTTGTTTGGATTTCGCTTTGCGAGACACCCCACGCACGAAACGTAGCACAGCGTTGAGATTGGAGAGAAGTTTTGTCAATAATAATTTTGTATGCCTATTATTTAGAAATTAAATCATATTATTCAACCCAAATGTATATGGGTAACTTATTAAGAATTACAATTGATTAAATTATAAACCGGAATCCATTAAGCCTAATATGGAATATATGTTTGTAAAAATCATTTAAGTATGTTTAGAAAGAGTGGATTCTTGGGTTATGATAGGAAGGCAGATCTCGTGGGTAAAGGCTAGGCCTATGATATGTTAGGTTGTCCTAATAATTGGGGTAATTTAACTAAAATTTGAGGACGCGAATAGGTGCGCGCCGTTAGATGAGAGGTGAGTTGGGGTTTCACGAGAGTGCGATTCCACTTTAATTATGAAATAAGTGCACCGATATTTATTATGCACGGTTAACACACTTGCTAAATATTTTATCACAACTCGGGCTCTGACCCGTTTACTTTTCTCTCCTGCCTGTATATATATATATTACTACAGGTGTCCTACCGCATGGATGCCGGATGACCTTCTACCCAGAGTCTTGGGAGCCGTGACAGGTGCGGACTGTTGCGGGATGTAGAATGTAGTCACTTCCTACTTCTTCAAAATCTAGGTAGGACTCATGTTGTTTATCGGGTTTGTACCCAAGGGATTTTTATATATAGCTGTTTATATTTATTCCATTTCAGTTATTGTATTGGCTGTGACCCGACAGCTTATTCGGGTATATTCATTTGTTTATACTCATTTCATTTTATTCTAGCACATCATTTATCCTATATTCGTGTATGTTTTACCTTGGTTAGTAGTTCTTAGGTGATGGTTAGTAGTATGTTGCATGTTTTATTTAATTTTAACATCTCGCTTATATGATATCAAGTAGTTAGTCGTATATTATGTAGTACTGACAGTTGATGTTGATACTGAGCCATCTTAGACTCCTGATTTAATATAGTATAGGGTTGGCCACCCGTTATTATTTTAAGCGGGGTGTTACAAGAGAGATTGAGAGAGAGAGAAAGAGAGAGGCTCATGTGCACACTAAGTTTGCACACTATTTTTTTTAAATAGTAAAAAAAATGAGTTGATTTTTTTGTGTGACATTTCAACATTTCAAAGGACCAATATAAAAAAATCAGCTCAAAAAAATTTCTTTTGCTATTTTTAAAAATCGGTCAAACTTTCGTAACTTTTATAGTTAAAAGCTGCGAAAGTTTCACCGATTTTTTAAAATAGAAAAAAAAATTAACTGATTTTTTTTATATGGGTCCATTGAAATGTTTAAATATCAGTAGAAAAAAATCAGTTCAAAAGTATTTTTTTAATATTTAAAAAAAATAGGTGTTAAGTTAATGGGAGTAAATTAGATATAGAGGAATTTAGGGAGACTCGAGAAAATATATTTTTTCGTAGAATTAGGACAACAGAGGTCAGGATTGCTCTAAAAAAGATGAAAACAGGAAGGCTTTAAGACCAGATGGTATCCATGTTGAGGTTTGGAAGTGCTTAGGGGAGGATGGAGTATCATGGCTTACAAAATTATTTAATATAATTTTAATGACTAATAGGATGCCCGATGAATGGAGAAAGAGTGTTTCAGTAGCTATTTATAAAAATAAAGGGGACATACAAGTTGTTCAAATTATCGTGGTATTAAGTTAATGAGTCATATAATGAAACTTTGGGAGAGAGTGATTGAATGTAGATTGAGATTGAAGAGAAATGTATTTGAGAATCAATTTGGATTTATGCCTGGGAGGTCAACAATGGAAGCAATCTATTTATTGAGAAGATTAATGGAGAGGAATAGGGAGAAAAAGACGTATCTTCATATGATTTTTATAGATTTGGAGAAGGGGTATGATAGGATACCCGGAGATATATTATGGTGGGTTTTACATTAAAGAGGAGTGACTCGCAGATATATTGATGTGATCAAGAATATGTATGATGGTGCGATGACTACAGTAAGAACATCAACCGGAGAAAGTAGTGAATTTTCAATTACGGTATGTCTACACCAAGGTTCAGTATTAAGTCCTTATCTCTTTACTCTTGTTATAGATGAGTTGACTGGATAAATACAAGATGAGGTGCCATGGTGTAAGCTATTTGCAGATGATATTGTTTTAGTGGGTGAGACTAAGATAGGGATTAATTCTAGGTTGGAATTATGGAGAGAAACTTTAGAAACAAGAGGATTTAAAATAAGCAGAACAAAAACATAATATGCGGAGTGAAATTTTAGTAGTAACAGGAGGACAAATGGAGATGTGGTGAAATTGGAGGGTCAAGAGATACCTAGAAATGATCATTTTCGTTATTTAGGATCGATTATCTGAAAAGATGGAGACATTAGTGACGATGTTACTCATAGGATTAGAGCAGGTTGGGTTAAGTGGAGAAGTGCTACCGGCGTTTTGTGTGATAGGCGTATACCTTTGAAGTTAAAAGGTAAATTTTATAGGACGACCATTAGACCCACCATGTTATATGGGACAGAGTGTTGGGCAACCAAGAAACAAAATGTGTAGAAAATGAGTGTGGCGAAGATGCGAATGCTAAGATGGATTTGTGGTCAAAACTCGAAAGGATAAAATTAAAAATGAACAAATTCGTGAAATGGTAAAAGTAGCTCCTATAGAAGATAAATTGAGAGAAAATCGACTTAGATGGTTTGGAAACGTCAAGCGTAGACCAGTGGATGCTCTTGGAAGGAAGAGTGATTTAGTTAGTATTGATGGTAACACAAGGGGTAGAGGTAGGCCTAAATTGACTTGGTGGAATATTATAAAAAAGGGCATAATGTCATGTGGTTTAACCGAAGAAATTGACTTGTTGAGTTGAGGTGTGCGCCAGAACGTGTGCAAACTTAGTGTGTACAGGAGTCTGCCTGCATATATATATGATTCAGTTATTTATAGTTTTATTTATCTTGTTTTAATTTTTTTTTAATTCCCACTCATTTTCCATTACAACCAAGAGTTTGCATAAGGAGATAAGCACGTCTTTGGGCCAAAAATGTGAGCAGGTATGTGCTAAAATGTGAGCAGGTCTTTTAGCCAACATGGGGATTGGACTTGCCAAAAAAACATAATAACCCGTTAACACGACACGATCCGACACGAAATAATAAGTTAATGAATTTACCTTTATTGGATTTTGCTCATTAACCGGATAACACGATAGACCCGTTAATACTAACGGTTCGGGTTTAGAAATTTACTTGTACCTGTTAATACCCGTTAACACTAACGCGTACTATAGGGTCACCCAACCCGTACCCAATAAGAATAATCATTAAAACTCATTATTTATAAATCCTTTAAGACGAACAAGTACTATAGGGTCACCCAACCTATACCCAATAAGAATAACCATTAAAATTCATTATTTTTAAACTAATGAAGGCTAAGGGGTACTATAGGGTCACCCAACCCGTTACCCATTTAGACCCAAACTGATTTGTTAATATTAACGGGTGCTAACGGTCCGGGTCTTATACCCATTAATATTAACGGATCGTGTTTGGGTATTGTCATTGGACACGTTAGTATTAACGGGGCGTGTATGGGTTAAGTGGTTTTCACCCATTAACCCGATCCGTACACAACATGACCCATTAACAGGTCTGGGGACAATTATGTGCAAGGCATAGAAAATAAGCAATCAGTTTTTTCCCATATACACATGAAGCAAGTCTCGGCTGGAAAAAAAAAGGTACCAGGTCTTGGCCTAAACAAATTCAGATGCAGGTCATGAAAAAAATTAAATGCAGGCCTTTGTTTTTACATATGGAATGTAGGCTTAGTTTTTGTTAGCAAAGGGCGTAGGTCTTTACTAAGTGTACAAGCAGGTCCACTAAAATAGCACCTGCGTTATTGGAAAAAATAGGGGATCGGTCGACCGGTCGTTGTTCATACCTACTTCGTTCGTAGTTTACGACAAACTTCGAAACCCCGATCGACCCCCCCCCCCCTCGCACTAGGTCTCATGTCCGAGGCAGTTTTAGAAAACGCGATCGACCGGGAGTAGGTATTAAGATTCATCTGCGACTTCTTTTTACCCAATTCTTTTCTCACACGAGACCTACTTCTATTACTCCCACGCACTCCTCTACTACCATACCTTCTGATTTCGGGTTCTAGCTTTCCCCACACAAATTTCAACTCGAATTCACCCATTTTTTCACACCTAAGCTACAATTTCCTCCTAATTATCTTGTCTCTTTGGTGTTATTATCATTAAATTGTCATGATTATTTTCATATTATGGTATATTTTCACCTGGTTTCATACGCTTGCACACGCCATTTTGACTCATTCACCAACTAACTTTAATTTCACTTTACAAATGTTTTTTTTGCCTAAATATTATTTTGTAGGTTTAAGTGACCACAAAATACGATTCGATCAAGTGTGTGCCCTCCCAAGGTGTTAAGGGATTCCATTGTCAAAGGCGAGTCATCTTGCGTCGCCACAATTGGGCGTATTTTTCTTGCCTATAATGGTCGCATCATTGAGGACTTTGTGCATATTTTTCATGCAACATTCATGGTGGTGAAAGGGGGAGGCGGACGTCATACGAGCCTATGGTGTGGGGGGTGAAGAAATACGTTGGGATCCTCTGGTGGTCCTAGTTTTTTTAGTACTGTTATTGTAATGGGAATTTTCTTTTTATTTATTTTTTTCTTTCTTTCTATTAGTATTGTATTGTATTAAGTTGTTTTGTGGAATTATGGGATTTGAACTGATAATGTAGTTATTGGTTATTTATTAGATTTTGATTTGTGTGACTCCCCATTTTTATAAAATCAAATGCTCACCATCAATTTATCTAGTATTTGCACTTCAGCTCCTCTATATTATTGTGACTTAAGATATAATTTCTTTTAACTTAAATCTTGTGGTAAATATTTTTATTTTTCTTTTGTTTGTATAGAGCTCACGTTGACTATCTCAAGCATCCCTCCAAATTAGGGTAATTTATTTCTATCCCTCTCATTGTCATGGTGTCTTTAATTACATTGAGGATAATGTGCATTGCAAGTTATGGGATGTGTGATTATTCATCTCAATTTATATTTTATCATTGTGAGACATCTTTATACTTATTAATTAAATTTTATATAATTAAAAAATATAAAATAAATAAAATAAAATAATTTTAAAAAAATCAAAAATTATTTTCTCTGTCTTTTCTCTTTCATGGGCCTCTTGCCCCAGTTTCCTATGATAAATTTAATAATTGTCCCATCCAATTGCTAATTTAATGATGCATTTTCTACTTCTTTAATGTTATTAAACTTTAGTCCTCAAATTATTCAATATTGAGAGTAAATGCATGAATTAAAACTTGAAAACCCATAAGCACTTGAGCATATTTTTATATAAATGAATTGATAGGACAATTATAACTTGGTATCATTTTGTTGCTTCGTGAACACTACATCGAAAATAATTTTTGATCGTGAAAATAATTTATGCAATATTCTTTTATTAATTGAGTTGATATATGAAATGTCACTACATCGAAAAGGCTAAATTATTACCTTTGAACCAGCCAGCCTTGTCATAGTCATTGATCGTGAAAAAAAATATTCATTTTTTGTCACGATCAATGATCGTGACAAGGTCGTGACAAATACAGTTGTCATGGACTTGTCACGGTCAAAGACCTTGACAGGTCCGTGATAACTTTTTTTACTAAAAACCCTAATCCCCCCTTTTTTCCATCATTTTCCTTTCCCTCTCTCTCTCTCTCTCCTTTGTGTATGTGTGTGTGTGTGTAGGGGTGTGTATGGGTATGTGTGCGTGGGTCTGCATATGTGTGTGTGTGTAGGGGTGTGTAGGGGTATGTGTGCGTGGGTCTGCATGTGTGTGTGTGTAGGTGGGGGTGGGTGGGAGGCAATGGGGGTAGTGTGTGTGTGTGTGTGTGTGTGTGTGCGGGGTAGGGGGTTCTGTGTGTGTGGGTTGGGGTGGGGGATTGATGAGTGTCAAAATTAAGGGTTTGATTTGAGAGTGAAGAAAGTTAGGGTTTGGAGTCAAGTTGGAAATGAAACTTTATATGTGTATTTTTTATAACACGAATTGAATTGGTGTTGATATTGAATTTGAATTGAAAATGAAATTTAATTTCAATTGAATTGAATTGAATTGGTATAAATTGTTATAAAATGAAATTGAATTTGAATTGGTATTGATGTTGGTGTAAATTGGTATAAATTGAAATTGAATTTGAACTGGTATTGATATTGGTATAAACTGAAATTGAATTTGACTTGGTATTGATATTGGTAAAAATTGGTATAAGTTTTAGTTCTTATGCGTACTTTAAATTAAATGAAACATATTGGTATAAATTGAAATTGATATCATATGTATTGTTATTATCGGATTCGAGCATTAATTCAAAGTCCATGATCCGGGATTGTGTGTTCAGGGGGAGGGGAGCAGTGTGCGTTTGTGTAAATTGAATTTGGTATTGGGTATTGGTATAATTTAGGATTAGTATTGGTATAAATTGAAATTGATATAAATTAGTATTAATATTAGTATAAATTTAAATTGATATCGTATATATTGTTATTATCGAATTTGAGCATTAATTCAAAGTCCATATACATGTTTGTACTAATAATAACATTTTTTTGCAGAATCTTTCTTCATCCCAGCGCAGTAGCGGAGGCTACGAGAGCTCCTCGGCCAGTAAGCCCCCAAAATGGGGAAAATTGGTGTCCGCCGTTAAGAATAATACGGAATGATTGACTAGATTGGTAGAGTTGTTGAAGTCAATCGTTGGCCCGGGTACACTGATTGGAGGGTTGTTCCTAATGAGCTTAAGATTAGCATCTGGGGGGCACTACAGGCAATGTATTTATATTTATATTTATAAGCAACTAACACTTACTTTCTTTTTGGATTGTATTTGTTTGACAAGAATAATTCGGCCTATCCCCACATATCCGCTACTCCATGTTGGAACAGTTGAGGGATCAATATAAGACGTGGAAGAAGAATATGTGGGCATGGTACTTTGAGGTGACCCGGGAGTCCATTATGAGAGTACGTGACACCGTCCCCTAGAAGGAGCCGATCTCATTGGCACAATGGAAAAAGTTTATCAACAATGAGATCGATGAGCAACAATTAGCATCTCGACAATCGAGGAGGGAAAACCAGGCAAAAAAGTTGGACATGCACTACTCCGAGAGGACATCTTACGCCGACGTGGAGCACAGGATGGTAAGTTTTTATTTTTCTTTAATTTTAGTTTTATGTTATTCTAATTGAGAATTACTTTGCATTACTTACTACTTCTGCATTATTTTATTTTAGGAGACGGGGAGTGGCCTTGTGGGTAGGCCGCAAAAGCTCGATGCTTATGTGGAAATTAGGACGAAGAAGGACAAGGACAAGTAGGTGTCCCCGAGCATCGCGGTCACAATTATAAGTTATAAATGTTTAAGTTTTTTAATTACGATATAATTTTTTATTTACTTAATTAACTAATCCTGTACTTTTTATCGTTTCGGGCAAAGCTTAAAGAAGTCCGTGAGTCGCAATCTGAAGCCGATAAAGTATCTTTGGCGACGAAAGCACTCAGCCAAGTGCTCAAAATGGATCACAAGGGGAGGACTAGGGGTGAGCTTATGGCTAGAAAAGTCGAGGAACATCGAAATAGAGTTGATCAATACCGAGTTAGCACATAATGTGGACACCCATAACAATAAGCTATCAAGGTTGGAGGTGACAGTACTATATATGTATGCCTTCATGGAGCGTCAATTGGGGAAGGGGAATGAGATGAAGGTAGAGGTAGACAAGGATGTCACTGCTTTATCATCGATACGCAAGGACCCACCGCTATATGATCTATTTCCCATCTTGACTCCCATCGAGTGGCTTATGTCAATAATCGGTTGGCAGAGCGTGTTTCTACTCAACATATATTATGGGGAGTCGATAGCAAGGGGATTGAAGGACCTATCCTTCCTCCCCGGTATGCTGGTTCATGGACGTTCCCTCTAAGAAATTGAGGCAAGGGTGCTCGTCATGCATATGATGGCCGAAAAGAATAACTCACCTTTGTGGTTACGCGAACAATGTGGCATTCAGCAAATTGATGGGGTTATCAATGGACATATCATGCGGCCTTCCTTCCTCCTCCAACCTGCTCAAGACCCTGTGCCATGACATTATTTCTATCTTTTTTGTTTGGATATTGGATATTTGTATTTCTATTTTATTGTTGGTTTGGATATGGATATTTTTATTTCTATTTTATTTGGATATGGATTATATATGCCACGATTTGGTACATGTTGATTTAGTACATTATTTTTATTTTATTTGGATATATGCTGTTTAGACAGGTATAATTTTGCTATAACAAGTACAAATATATTGTTGGGCAGTGGCAGTGGCCACACTGCCCAACAGTTTTTTTTAAATTCTGCCCAGAATTGTCACGATAAAAAATCGTGACAAGTTCTTGACAAAGAAACTTGGAACAATCTTTGATCGTGACAATTCTTTTAGATTTTGTCACGGGTTGTCATGGTCTTTGATCGTGATAAAACTTGTCACGGTCTTTGACCGTGACAAGTCCGTGACAAGGGCAGCTGTCACCCCCAGACTTATCACGGTTTTAGACCTTGACAAGTTGATAGTTTTGGTGTAGTGTGTGTTACTTGAGCATGATTTTTAAAGTTGTTTTGACTTGAGAATTGCATAAATTTTAGAAAATGATCATGGGCCATATTTGTTATATCACCCATATTGACCTGGACCACACCTTATGTATTTCCCCAATCAACCCCTTTGAGAATATATAATAATCCTTCATTTCAAAATCCAAAATCTCATAACCAACTCCGAATTGGAGTTATAAACCATACACATTACCTTTTATACCTTTGTTTGGAATATTACTTAGTATTTAATGATGTTATTGTTACATGGTTGCAATTAAGCATGTGAGAGTGAAGAAACGTGAAGTGAAAAAGAAAAGAAAAAGCGAAAAAACAAAAGCAATAGAAAAGATGAGAAAAAGAAGAAAACAAAAGAAAGAGAAAGTATTTCATTTACATATATAGTGTTCGATAACCTTTGTCACTCTCCAATTTTATAGCTAATGCTTGTTATGAAAGTCATTTTCCAACTTTGAAATTGCCCACAATTTTCCTTTATTCCAAGTGTTTCATCCCCAAACACCTTTGAATCCGTAGATATTCCCTTTATTTCATAACCTTAACCCCAAACCCACATTACAACCCTATTAAAGTCCTATGTGATTTTAGGGTAAATGCAATTCAAAAGTCATAATAGTTGCAGTAATCTGTGAAAATACATTTTACCTCCTTTAATGAGTGGTATCTTTCATTGAGATTACAATTTTTTTGTTTTATATATAGCGTTCTTCATTGATGACATGTACGCGGCCTAGTTTCCATTTACATTTACTCACTATGCTCGCATGTGTCGTATGTTACACCCTATTTCGAGTGCTTTTATTTTTTTAGTGTAATATCCAAAGAGGATTGAGAGGAAGCATGCTTTAATTATTATCCGGGCTATAGGCATTTTTTCTGAATTAAAGCTTTTTGCATGTGCACGCACACCACTCACATTTGAGGTTTTAATTCCATATAGTTATTCTTTTAATGTTAATAGTTTTGGATTATTGGGCAAGTCTCTTTTGCTTTGTTAATAATATGTTGAAATATTTAGTTGTTGGTGAGCTTGGCATATTGGTTGGTTGGGCATATTTTAAGGAAATTTGATATAACCTTGGGGTTCAACATATATATATATATGTGTGTGTGTGTGTGTGTCACAAGGTTTATTTGAATTTTTGTAGGTATTGGAACACTTAACGGCGCAATTAGTGCTTTCCAGAAAATTTTCAACATAGTATGCAACTTCATGGGTATTTTAATCATTCTACATTCGAGCTTCGTGCCCGAACTATTCACGAAAGTTGTAGCCCTTCGAGTCGACTTTGTGCGTCCTCCGATAGTTCGTTAATATGGTTCTTAACGAACATGTTATGACTATATTTCTAGGGAGCTCCCTCTTGATTATTAGGAGAAATCATTTTCTTTTCTTTTATCTTTATTTCTTTTACCACTTAATATATAAGTGGGTTTTTGTTGTATTTGAAGACATATTCTATTTTATTATTTTACATATTGTTTTTATCAAGCTTGCTGGTTAGGGTTGAGGAGGTTAAGTTTTGTAAGTGATTTTGGGTGTGGTTGTTCTCTCTCCTAGGGTTTTACCAACTTTGGTTTGTAAGAACACTATTCATCATATCTCTATTTAAATCCAAGCTTCCATTGTTATTTTTCCTACTTTGTTATTTATTTACTTTCTTTGTGATCTAGGTTTAATCGCTTTCATATAATTAATGCCATTTAACATGCTTTGTTGGTAACTTAATCTAGGTTGAGCTTGTTAAACTCACATAGGTTAATGAGTTGCTATGCTATGGTATGATGGTTCTAGAGTCGTTTTAATGAGCTAATTGTTCTTTGTGTCACACTTAGGATATTTAATGGGGTATATCGCGTAAGATCCATATTTACGACCTTTCATGTGTAATTCCGAGAATATTCGTTGACACCGAACTCAAATTAAGATTTTACGAGAATTTAGAGGGTGACAACTCTGGTTTAATTAATTGTTCAAATTTGATTAATCTTGTTAGTGCTTTTATGTTCATGTAACCATTTATGCTATATAGCACGTGTGAGGGAGATGATTCCCAATCTATAGTTTTACCTGTTTTGTTAATCTAAGTTTAAATACATGCCTAGTTTAACGATTTGCTCACATATCATCTTTTATACTTTTATTTGTGAAGTAGTAAATTAATAGAATTCTAGCAACTAGTCTCTGTGGATTTGATACCCGGACTGGCCGCTATACTCCCTTAAAAGAGTGTAGTCAGTAGTTTAGATTTTTCTATTGAGGAGGTGATGACTTCAACGACTGGGGTACTGATAATGCGCTACTTTTCACCGTCAATCATAAATCGTACGAATATAATAGAAAAATCATGCACACATATTAACAATATGTACATGGTTCGGTAATGTGCCTATGTCCACGTGAGATTCTACTTTATTATTGATAAAGTTTCAATAGTTGTGGTTAAACTTAGGGGATATGTTCACATTTATAAGAGGAAGTGATTGAGTCATTGTGACCTCAATCACTTTTATAATTATGCCCGACTGGTTAGAAGTATGTCTTTCTTTGATTTTCACATGTCGATTATCTTGAGTGATCCTTATCTTCGTAATGGAAATATTTAACCAGATTAGTGGGCCACACACTCCCTTACCACGTGTGGTGGATTATTCCCCTCATGAATTCATTTCCCCTTCTCGTGTTTCCAACTAATCAACAATTGGAGCTCTTCAATCCTCGGGTTCATCTGTAAGAAATAAGAATTTGACTATGGTGGGTACCGTTCTCCTGTGAATAGTGACTGACACTGGGATATTCTATTTTAATTACTCAGTTGTTTCTAGCACATTTCTATGCTTATTTATTGTACGATGATGTCTTTCAGTCTTTACTGACAATAATTGTGTTGATACCAAAATTAATATACCGATGTGGACGAATAATACGAAGACACGTGTCAATCTACGTGGCACAATAGCAACGAGGAAGTTCATTTCCCCGACCAACTCATATTCTCTCCGAGCAACGAGGATACCCCGAGGAACTCCAGCACTCTGAGGTACTCTAGCGCTCCGAGGAACTCCTGAGCAACGAGCAACTAAGGCGGTCCGAGCTGCATCTCGGCCGTAGCATTAATTACCAGATAGTCAACAGTTCAACTATTCATTGAATTTTTATAATCTTGACACACACGCTGCATTAAATGTATTACTCTTTCATATGTATATCATTTAATGTATCGACCCTTTCATGTACAGCCTCAAGGATATAAATACATTGTATCACCCTCATCCAAAGGGACTGGAATTTCTTGATAAGATCTTGTAATCGAGAATTCCTCAAAACACTCAGCAATAACATAACAGTGGACGTAGGCCATTCTTATAAGGCTGAACCACTTTAAAATTCTTTGTCTCATTTATATT
Organism: Sambucus nigra; assembly: GCA_949130495.1. Taxonomy (NCBI): domain Eukaryota; kingdom Viridiplantae; phylum Streptophyta; class Magnoliopsida; order Dipsacales; family Adoxaceae; genus Sambucus; species Sambucus nigra. The sequence continues at coordinate 406,908,380 of OX422224.1, forward strand.
TATCTGTGATTAAATAATTAGAGCGATCTAGTTTTTTACATCAACAGATTAGCGCCGTCTGTGGGAATCGACTATTATTATCGTTTCTCACCAAAAATCATTCATCAACAATGGCGGATAACCCAGAATCTAGCAATCGAAACGCTGGAAATGATGGAAATCCCCCAAATCCCTCTGCACCTCCAGATCTGGCCGGGATTATGACAAATCTGGCTCAAGGTCAAACCGCCATGCAGGAGACAATGTGGCAACTCATACAAACCCTTCATGGCGGCGCACCTGCACAGTCAGGACATCGAAGTGGTCAGAGGCAAACCTATTTACTTTCTTCGCGATCCAGGCGTACTGAATCATATCGTAATGAGGAATCTGATGACTTCTCTTATCAACCTGGGCAAACTTCGTCAATACGGGTTACGGATACTGAACAATGTGTCACCCTTTCTCCAGAAAGGGCCAGCGCATTGGAAAGGTTAAGTAGGGCCTCTCCTTTCAGCCGATTAGGCCCTAGGAGGAATAGGAGTCCACCTAAGACCGTGTCGAGGAGTTTTTGACAGCCATCAGATCTAAGAGAAGGATCAGCACAGTCACGACCAGCTGCTCGTCAAGATAGATCTCAAGAGGCTACTTCAGAACGATCAATTGCTCGAACCAATAGGCCCGAGGAAGGAAACGAAGCGTGGAAAGGATCTCTTCAACGGTTGGAAGATAGATTGGGAGAAATGGCTAAGGCGAAGAATCCCCTACAACGAACTTTTGTTCAAGGGACACCTTTTGTCCAAGCCATTGTAAACTTTCCAACACCGTCAAAATTTAAAGCCCCTGTGGTGACTCCCAAATACGATGGAAAGACAGATCCTGTTCTTCACATAGAGCAATATCAAGCTGCTGCCGATATCTATGCTGTCCCCGACGAGATGAGATGTAGAGCATTCTCAGGAACTCTTACCGGATCCGCCCAGATATGGTACAACAATCTTCCTCGGGGTAAGATTTCAACTTTCTTTCAGTTGGCCGAGTTGTTCATTAGCAATTTCTATTTTGGAGCAAAGCCAGTAAAACGAGTAGCGTATTTGTTAAGTGTTAGATAAAAATCTGGTGAAAGTACTAGAGATTACATAACTCGTTTCAATAACGAGAAGCTGGAAGTCATAGATTATGAAGAAAAGACAGCAATCACCGCCTTGATGAGTGGGTTGTTGCCTAACAAGTTGTACTACACTTTGGCGAAAGATCCACCTAAAACTATGTCAGAGTTGATGGCAAAAGCGGCCAAAATCATGAATGCCGAGGAGGCTATGGCTGCAAAAAAGAATATGGATAAAGACACTAAGGTGGAGGTCGACAAGTCTAAGAATAAAGAGCATAAGGGCAATAGCGGTGACAAGCGTTCCAGAAATAATAAGTCGTCATGGGAAGTCCTGAAGAAATTCGATAATTATACTCCCTTGAAAATGGGTATTAATCATGTCTTGGAAGAAATCAAGAATAACGAGGAGGTAAAGTGGCCGAAGAAACTGAGGTCAAACCCTGATGCGAGGAATAAGGATAAATATTACGAGTTCCATAAGGATCATGGCCATATGACTAAAAATTGCATAGCTCTTCAGAACGAGATTGAAACACTCATCCGAAGAGGAAACCTAGCAAAGTATGTTGATCGGGGAGATGAAAGAAGAAATAATGATCGAACTAGAGAGAGGTCTAGATCTCATCGTCGTGCAGAAGAGAAAAAGAAGAGAGACCACGAAGATGATCCAGATGATGACCCCGATCTTCCCAAGAAGCCAAGGCAGCCAGAACGAGAGGTATTTTCCATACGTTTGGATCATTTGATTGTAATGTTATTACAGGAGGAGATGCAGGAGGAGGAGACCTCACTGTAGAAAGAAAAGCTTACCTTGGAGAGGCTCAAGCTTGTTCATATATTCAGCGAATAAATCTGGCCGAGGACGATCGTCCGAGGAAGGTAAACAAAGAGAAGCTGGTCATTGGCTTTTCAAAAAATGACCTGGCAGGTGTTCTTTATCCTCACGACGATCCTCTGGTAATCAAAATGAGGATGAAGGAAGTAGTGATTTCAAGGGTGTTGGTAGACAATGGAAGTTCGGCAGACATCATGTATTATTCATGCTTTGATAGCTTGAATCTAAAATTATCTCAATTGGAACCTTATCACAGACCCCTCCTGGGTTTTGCTGGCGAGAAAGTTTTTCCACTTGGGACGATCAAGTTGGATATATTCATTGGAACTTGGCCTGCTTGTCGAACAGAAAGAATACGCTTCTTTGTGATGGATAAGAATGTGCAGTCAGCCTATAACATCATCATGGGAAGAGTTGGTTTGAAGAAGTTCGAAGCAGTTCCATCTACAGTGCATCAATGCTTAAACTTCCCAACAAACTTTGGAGTAGGAGTTGTGAAAGGTGATCAAAAAGTAGCTCGGGAATGCTATTATTCGTCTGCCGAGCAAGAGGAACTTGAAGAGTCAAGGAAAAAGACTATTACCTACCAAGTGGAGGAAGGTACAGAAATTGAAACTCTTGACCGCAGGGATGAATCCCAACTTGTAAAAGGACAGGTGGTGGAATCTACAGAAAATGTTATTCTGGACGACGAGCATCCTGAACGAATAACCCAGATAGGTTCGTCGTTGGATGTTTCAATAAAACAGGAGTTGATAACTTTCTTGAGAAACAGGAAGAATACTTTCGCATGGAGTCATGAAGACATGCCAGGAATAGATCCAAACTTCTTATGTCATGAGCTCAATGTGAATAAGGAGATCAAGCCTGTGAAGAAGAGAAGAAGAGTGTTTAGTCCCGAGAAGAATCAGGCCATACAAGAGGAGGTCGAGAAGCTCTAGAAAGCCCAATTCATTGAAGATGTGAAATATCCAGACTGGTTGGCAAATGTGGTGATGGTAAAGAAGAAGAACAATAAATGGAGAATGTGTGTTGATTTCACTGATCTCAACAAGGCATGCCCAAAAGATCATTTTCCATTGCCCAGAATTGACCAGCTAGTGGATGCTACCTCGGGACATGAGCTTCTCAGCTTCATGGATGCATATTCTGGCTACAACCAGATTAAAATGAAACCTGAAGACAGGGAAAGTACTTCTTTTATTACCCCAAGGGGAACTTATTGTTATAATGTTATGCCTTTTGGTTTGAAAAATGTAGGTGCAACATATCAGCGGCTGATGAACAAGGTTTTTGCCGAACAAATCAGTTGTAATATGGAAGTCTATGTCGACGATATGCTGACAAAAAGCAAGAGAGCTGCTGATCATCTAGTTGACTTAGGCCAGACCTTTGATCAACTGGATAAATACCAAATGAAGCTCAACCCGACGAAGTGCACCTTTGGAGTACGAGAAGGAATGTTCCTCGGATACATCGTCAACCAACGAGGTATTGAGGCAAATCCAGATAAGATCAAAGCTCTTTTAGGGCTACGATCCCCAACGACGAAGAAAGAAGTGCAGAGTCTTACAGGAGGAGTTGCGGCACTCAACAGATTTGTGTCCCGAGCAACTGATAAATGCCTCCCATTCTTCAAAACACTTCGAAAAACTTTTGAATGGACTAATGAATGTGAGAAGGCCTTTCAAGACTTGAAAAAGTATTTGGGAGCACCTCCATTGTTATCCAGGCCAATAACAGGAGAGAAGTTGTACTTGTATCTGGCAGTATCAGAGAATGCAGTCAGCTCAGCATTGATCAGATTGGAGAATGGAGCCCAAAAACCCATCTATTACACAAGTAAGGCTTTCTGAGGTGCAGAAATCAGGTACCCAAAGCTGGAAAAATTGGCATTAGCATTAATTGAAGCAAGTAGAAGAATGAGGCCATATTTCCAGGCCCATACCATCGTCGTTTATACAGACATGCCATTGAGACAAGCCCTTCATAAACCAGAAAAGTCCGGGAGACTGATGTACTGGGCAATAGAACTCGGTGAATATGATATTGTGTATGAACCCAGATCATCATTGAAAGGGAAGGCTGTAGCAGATTTTATAGCAGAGTTTACATATCCTGATACCCCCGAGGAACAAAAATTGCTCGCTGACCAACCTGTGGATGTTACAGGATCAACAGACATAAGTCCAGACCAACTCCGGTTGGTAAAAGGGCTTGTGGATGTAGAAAGATCATCAACTTCGAACTCAGACCAGCTCCGGTTGGTAAAAGAGCGAGAAGAGATGGTCGACGAGGAGCAAAAACTTTCAGGGAAGGATGAAAAGAAGCAACAGATATTTCACCGAGGAACTCTATCAGATAAGAAATTTGAAGAGGAGTTACCCATATGGAGATTATATATAGATGGCTCATCTTGCACAGCAGGTTGTGGGGCAGGAATTGTTTTGAACACCCCAGACGAGATTGACATGGAATATGCCTTGCGATTCCAATTCAAAGCCTCCAATAATGAGGCTGAGTATGAGGCCATGATAGCAAGTCTTAATTTAGCAAAGATTATGGAAGCACAACAAATGATGGTATTCAGTGATTCTCAATTAATTGTGAATCAGATGATAGGAACGTATGCAGTTAAAGGATAATTAATGGTCAAGTATCATGCCAAGGTAATGGAGTTATTGGCAGAATTTGATGCGATTCAATTAATCAGAATACCAAGAATAGAGAATGCACGAGCAGACGCACTGGCCCGACTAGCATCAGCTACTCGTACCGAGCTGCGAAGAACAATACCAATTGAAGTATTAGAAAGTCGAAGCATAGATGAAGATTTGACAATGAATATTATTACCCTCGATTTAGGACCATCTTGGATGGATCCCATCAGGGCATATGTGGAAGAAGGCGAATTACCGGAAGATAAACTCGCTGCCAAGAAATTGAAGTATAAAGCTGCTCGGTATGTATTAACTAATGGTATTTTGTATAGACGAGGAATTATGGCAGGTTTGTAAAGATGTGTACATCCCTCCGAGGTGAAAGAATTGATTGAAGAAATCCATGAAGGATCTTGTGGAGCTCATGTAGCAGGTCGAACACTTTTGCAAAGGGTGATGACCCAAGGATACTACTGGCCGACGATGAGGGATGATTGTATAGCCTATGCCAAGAAATGCGACAAGTGCCAACGTTTTTCTTCCATCCGACGAACACCACAAGTATTGTTGACACCCATAACTTCCCCTTGGCCATTTGCCATGTGGGGAATTGATTTGGTTGGACCACTGCCGACCACCCGAGGAAGATTCAAGTACCTCGTCGTCGCAGTTGACTATTTTACTAAGTGGGTAGAAGCTGAGCCGCTTATTGATATGACATACGAGAAGGTATACCAGTTCGTCTGGAAGAACATCATCTGTAGATATGGTCTCCCTCACGCCTTCATCACAGACCACGGAACACAATTCGATAAAGAGGAATTTGCTGCCTATTGTCATCAGTCGAACATTTTGAAGGTTCATTCAGCACCAGGCCATCCTCAAAGCAATGGACAGACTGAAGTGATGAATAGAACATTATTAAATGGTTTGAAGAAGAGGTTAAGTGAGGCTAAAGCTAACTGGATTAATGAGCTACAATCAGTATTGTGGGCTTACCGAACAACTCCCCGAGCAGCAACTGGAGAATCACCATATATGCTGGCATTTGGAAGTGAGGCTGTGATACCTGCTGAGTTGGGTCTTCCAACACACAGAGTACTGAATTTCAATTCTTCGGTCAGTGACTTGATGAGAAGACTGGATTTGGATATGCTCGAAGAGGTCAGAGAAGAGGCAGCCATTAGGAATGCTGCTTATCAACAACGAACAACTCTGTTCTACAACAAAAGGGTGAAGAAATGCGATTTAAAAGAAGGAGATTATGTGCTAAAGAAGGTCATTCAGAAGCACAATAAATTGGAAGTAAATTGGCATGGACCCTACCGAGTTACAGAAGTTGTTCGACCAGGAACTTATCGAATAGCAACTCTTGAAGGAGAGGAATTTAAAAATGCTTGGAATGCTGAACACCTTCGCAAGTATTATCAATGATGTAAAATGTACAACAGTTCCATCAATATGAATAAAACGATGATGTTTCACCATTTTCCTCTCCTTTGTTTGAAAGTTTTTCGGGGAATACTAGTGTTGTACACTACACTGCTCGACAGCAAAAAGAAGACGATAGTTCAGACCCACGACCAACTCCGGTTGGTAAAAGGGCGAGAACAAATTATACTCCTTTGGTTAGGAGGCGTACACTAGCGTGATCAACTCTGGTTGGTAAAATAACTAGTGGACAAGATAGTTCGAAAGAACCAGATAGTTCAGACCCACGACCAACTCCGGTTGGTAAAAGGGCGAGAACAAATTATACTCCTTTGGTTAGGAGGCGTGCACTAGCGTGATCAACTCCGATTGGTAAAATAACTAGTGGACACGATAGTTCGAAAGAACCAGATAGTTCGAAAGAAACAAATAGTTCAGACCCACGACCAACTCCGGTTGGTAAAAGGGCGAGAACAAATTATACTCCTTTGGTTAGGAGGCGTACACTTGCGTGATCAACTTCGGTTGGTAAAAGAGCTTGTGGACAAGATAGTTCGAAAGAACCAGATAGTTCGAAAGAACCAGATAGTTCGAACCCATGACCTACTCCGGTTGGTAAAAGGGCAAGAACAACATTATTAAAAATGCCAATTTTGGCTGGTTAAGAAACAAAATATGCCGCCTTATGTTGGTCGGAAGGTAAAATCATTCCAGAAAATATGAAAAAATCCCAAACTGAATCAAGTATAGTTGGTCGGTGATCAAAACCCACTAACTATAGTTGGTCGACGAGGATAATTTATCGACCTTGGTTGGTCGAACACATTTTATGAAAAAAAATTCCCAGTATGGCTGGTCGGGGATAAAAACCCATCAATTGTAATTGGTTCACAAACACAATTTAGCAACCTTGGTTGGTTGGAAACATTTTAAACATTTTATACTCAGTACTTTATTAATAAGTGGTTGAGCAACATTAATACTTGTAACTTTTTTATTACTAAGTTGGTCGATGGACAACACAATATTGTTATCTTTTGAAGAGATACATATGCACAAACATAAAAGTGTTTGATAAACACAAGACAATAGCAATAACAGATTTGCAAACAGAAAATGAAAGTCTTTCATTAAATTTCAAAACGAATTACAAATTACATGTGTGTTAACCATTACATTAAGATTCCTATTCTATTGGTTTCTTTCCTTTAGCTTTTGAAACAGGCTCCTCGCCAGCAGGAGGATCATCTAGACAAAGAGGAGAATTAATGAAGTTAATATCTCTGAGCATTCTGACATTCATCACAGAAGGTGTATCCAAGAGATGCTCGGGACGAGATACGTCAACTTGAGAATGAAGATTATAGTCATCAAGATATTTTGAAATTAAGCTCCGAGGAATGGCACGAGCTGGAATCCATGCCATGTCCAATTTATAGGGTGGTACAGGCAAGTCTAGTAGCCCAGGGCTATGATAATCCCACAGGTAGTGCCCCTGTTCGAGCTTCAGCACACCAAGGGCGTTCAACCATCCCTGTTTATAACCTTCATTATTGGCATTTTCAATGCGTGCATCCAAGTGATAAAGGGCTTCATTGTAGCCTGCCATTCAGAACTCACGAGGTTGTTTGTGGAATTGGAAAGTTAATTTCTCTATCTGCTCATGAAAATTCTTGACAAGCGCATCCTTATTATCCAGAGCAGATTTAGTCGATGCAAGTTGATCCTCAAGAGTTAGGATTTTCTTGGACATTTCGGACAAAGCCCGATCTTTTGCATTTAACTGGTACGCTTGAGTTTCCAATGTTGACAGAGTACGAGCTTCTTCAATACTGCGAGGAGTTCTTGATCGTCCCCGAGCAGCTGACATGCTTCGCTCCTCGTTAACATTCTGGGCAGCTCTACCTCGCCCACGAGAACCTCTTCCTCGTCCCCGAGCAGCAGGAGAAGTACCAGATCTTCTTAAGGTATCCAGTTCTTGCCTTAATTTGGCATTCTCAACCTCTAAGAATGAGAAACCCTCATCGGTAACCGGTACTAAAGCAGTGGAAGATGAAGCTGCAGATTCATACTGTGCCAACTTTTTCTGCAAATTGTTGTTCTCTTGTTCCAGCAGCTCGGCGATCTGCCTGCAGGCCTCAACTTCACCTTTTAGGGTTCTCTCCCTAACATCGTATCCAGCAATAATCTTTTTATGGCCTGTTTCAGAAGAAAGCTGTTAATATCTATTTTCATACTCCTTGTGCAACAAAGCAGTTGATTCATTGTGTTGATTCTGAAGATCTTCTAAAGTACAATGAAGTTCCTCGATCAACTCGTAATAGGCCACGTTGTTGGCCACAGCTCGATCGAGTAAATCCTTCAGGTACCTATAAGCCTCAATTGCCTGCTCTGAAGCATCATGGCCCAGAATATCAATAATTTCTGATACACTGAGATCTGTGTGACCAGCCTTATAGAACTCATGGCATTGATGCATCATCTTTGTGTCATGGGATGATATCAGTTCCATTCTAGCCATAAACTAATAAAGAGGAGAAGGCAAGAGTTAATAAAAACAGACAGAGCATCAACAATGTAGAGGAACAAAAGGATGTATTTTATTAGATCATAAAAAGATTACATTGTTTGATTACAAATGATAATGAAAGATAGAAATGATACCGAACAACTTCACACCTTTTCCTTGTCTCCCAAGACTTTCTCGGGAGGCTGGGACGAGGAGCTTGGTTGCTCGGTGGTAACAGCAGCTTGATCAGCAGGAGTTGAAATTTTCTCAGGAGGAGGAAGCATGGAAGAAATGTCCTCGTTGGCAGAAGGTAGAGAGGCAGGGACTTGATCACCCATGGCCATGGAAGATTCATCAGAGATAGCCTCATCCTCTTCTTCTTCTACAATTGGTGGGGGAGGACCAGGAAGATGTAGCTGAAATAGATCAGAGTCCTCTTTGATCTTCAATTCCTGCAGGGCAGCTACCCAGCCATCTCGGAAGTATTTCAACTTCCCGTATTGTACTTGGGATGTCATCGCAGCAATACCTTTGTCCCATCCTTTATCCCAGTCAGCGCTGAAGGATTTTTTAACTGCGAGCTTTCTTTTCAGTTTCTCCGAGGAGAGCTTCTCGGATAGAAGATCCTCGGCAGTCTTTAACTTCGCATCCAATTCTTCTTTTTGGTGCTTGATATCTCGCAGGACGGACAACTCTTCCTCTGCCTTTTTCAGCTTATCTTCAAGCTCTCCAAAGTTCTTGAGCTTGTCGTCATATTTTTGATGCTCGACCTCTAAACTTTTCACCTTATTCTCCAAACTCTTGGAGATCTCAGCCAGCTTCACCTTCTCAGCTTCAACTATAGACAACTTTTTCTCCCAGTCAGCTTTGTCCTCATTATACTACTGACGAGAATCCTTCAAGGATTGGGTCAAACCCAGCAGAGCATCCTCTACCCCCGACGAGGAGCTGGAAGCTTTAATTGCTTCATCTTTCTTCACGATGTTGTTAAAACAATTCACCAGCTAAACAAGGGAAAAAGTTACAGGTCAGTGCAAAAATACAAGTATTCAAAGAAAGAAAAGAAATTCAGAGTGTGAGAAATTTACCGAAGCAAGGTGACGGGTAGCTAGAGATGTCAGCATATCCCTAGAAATCTTTTCATCAGTTCCTTGGACCTCGGGTATGATCCAAGTTTTTACCGAGCTCATTGCAGAGCTCGGAGGAATGATGGTTGGAACACCAACACCACCAGCTGGTAGAGAGGAGACGGTTTCAGCCAGATTGACAGTTTCAGCCAAATTGACTGAGGACGATTTCCTCAATCTCCTCAAAGGGACTTCAGCAGTTTCAACCAAGGAAGAGCTCTTGGTCGGAGAGATAGCAGTCATCTCCACAGGAGCAACCTTCTTGCTCGGAGCTACTGGGGGCTTCTCGGTAGCTTTTGAAGGCGCAACATCTACCTTCTTAGTCCCCTCTGGGACATCAATTTTGTTTTTCTTGGCCTCAGCAGCAGAAGTAGTGTCATCAAATAGAGCAGGAGGAGCTCTTTTCCTGCCCATTCTCTGACTTAAAGGGATGTGAGAATCTGAAGAAGAATCCTCTGGAGTTGATGCTGGCTCAACAGATCTAATCACAGGACGAGCAGTATAAGAAGTCGTATAGCTCCTATACTGCAGCAAATATGATGCAGACCTGATGTGCTCGTCTGCAACATTTTTATGCAAACCCCAGATAAGTTTCAGATGCTTAATATTAACCTCTGACTCTTTTGGAATTTTTCTTTTACTATCAACTGCAAATAAATACATAATGAAATATCAGTCATACATTTTGTCAAATATGATAAAAGCATAATTTCATAAGTAAAGGAAAATGAAAATAAACCTATCCCATTGCCATATGGGGGGCATTTAGGACCCTGATATACTGCATCTCCAACCAAGGGGGCATATTGCCAATTTTTAATAACCACCCCATGTTCAAAATAATCTCTATTTGCATCAAGGAGGTTAACTACAAGAGCCCTATTTAAAAACCTAGTTTTTAAATAATAAACATTATCTAAAACAGCCCATCTATAGCAATACATAATCTCAGGAATCCCTATACGAGTCCCATGAGTTAGATTTAATTTATACACCCCATTAATTATTCTCCATGAATTGGGGGCTATTTTTGCAGGAACAACGTCAAAGTACTGACAGAACTCTAAGCATAAGGGGTTTGGCGGAAAAGAAAATCCACATTCAGCAATGAATAGACTGGGGAACCAATGTCCCTCAGCCAATCGAAAATAATCTGAAGGCTCAGAAAGAACCTCCAGAGTTACCCAGGAAGGAACGGAAAAATCGGAACGAAATTTCTCAACAGACTCCACAAGATAAACCATAGTGAATAAAAGAAATAAAGAAGAAGGAAGAAGATCTTACAAGAAGAAAGGAGATCCGTTGACAACGAACGAAAACAAGGACGAACGCACAAGAGAAAGAAAGACTATGGAGAATTCGAAAGCAAGAAAATTGGAAAAGGTAGAGGACGGTATGATTACTTGGGAAGTTTAAATACTTTACCTGGGGAACCAGCGAAAGAAATGATTACGTAAAAGAAACTGTTGCGCTACCGGCGGCTAAAAGGACAAAAAGTGCACGAAGATCGAAGCGCTTATGAAAAGGCAAAAAGGCGGACTCCGCGAATTTAGAAGGAAATTCAAATACAAAGAAAATGCTCCTAAAACTCAGGATAGTCATTTAATATTGCCATATAACGAGAAAGAATGCTCCATACTCCTCAAAGTTCGAAATATGAAACATTGGGGGCTTCTGTTGATACCAAAATTAATATGCCGATGTGGACGAATAATACGAAGACACGTGTCAATCTACGTGGCACAATAGCAACGAGAAAGTTCATTTCCCCGACCAACTCATATTCTCTCCGAGCAACGAGGATACCCCGAGGAACTCCAGCACTCCGAGGTACTCTAGCGCTCCGAGGAACTCCTGAGCAACGAGCAACTAAGGCGGTCCGAGCTGCATCTCAGCCGTAGCATTAATTACCAGATAGTCAACAGTTCAACTATTCATTGAATGTTTATAATCTTGACACACACGCTGCATTAAATGTATTACCCTTTCATATGTATATCATTTAATGTATCGACCCTTTCATGTACAGCCTCAAGGCTATAAATACATTGTATCACCCTCATCCAAAGGGACTGGAATTTCTTGATAAGATCTTGTAATCGAGAATTCCTCAAAACACTCAGCAATAACATAACAGTGGACGTAGGCCATTCTTATAAGGCTGAACCACTTTAAAATTCTTTGTCTCATTTATATTTATCTGTGATTAAATAATTAGAGCGATCTAGTTTTTTACATCAACAAATTGCTTCAATAAGTAGTTAGGTTTTCATACTTTAGAGCAAACTCACCATTGACCTATTTTTTTACGACCTTAAAATCTCATCGTATGTAAAGAACTTTCACTCAACTTCTCAGGGCTTAAAGGATTCCCAATATTAGTGCTTCGTACTAAGCCTTATGTCCAAACACTTGAAGTTTAACTTGTAAGAAAGAGTGATTTTCTTCATTTTGATTGAGAGTATGATTCCTGCTCACCTAGTGTTTTGCTTTATATAGCTATTAACTACCATTTTCCATTCTTCCATCTCTTCACATACACAAGCTTGGAACATCTTCTATCAATTCTTCAATCGGAGGCAATAGTTATATTGGACAATATGGCTAGAGCTTGACTTTTGATGGCCTTTGGTGCAAGGCATTTTAATCATACTCAGAGAAAATAAGGAACCATCTAGTTGGTCACCCCACTAGAATATTCCTATCTAATAAGTACTTTATAAGAATACACTTGGTCTTGATGTGCATCGTAAATGCGAGCATGTTGTGTTTAAGTTTTTGCCCAAATAATGCCAGAGCTAAACAATATATTTCCATGCTTGTGTACCTGGACTCAACTCCAAGTATAACTAAAGACAAGTAATACATTGGCTTCTTTTATCCCTCTTTTTCTTTTGAGAGAGATGCACCAATACACCTAGCCATAGAGGTTAAGTATAAGAGTAATGGTTTTCCGAGCTCGGGGTTGGGTCATGGTTGAAAGAGCTATTAGATTCTCCTTGATCATCTCAAATCCTCTTATCTACTAATTTACCTAACTCCACTTCACTTTCTCTTTCATCATCGTTGCAATGGGATGGGTGATCTCTGCTAGAGCGGGTATCGACCTTCTCAAGTAAGAGACTTTACCTAAGAAACTTTTAAGTTACCTATGCCTCCTTGGAGGTGGAATTATTAAAATTTATTTATGTTTCTCGGCATCCATTGGAACACCTTTCTTGTTTATAACAAACCCATGAACTTTCCTGTTGTGACACTTGTAGGGGGTAATTTCCTACGGGTGATAATATTCAATGCACACAAGCCAAACAAGAATGAACATGATAAAAAATAATGAGATCACACACAATACAAGATATATGTGGTTCGAAGCCATGCCTATATCCACGAAGTGCTAGGGTTTATTTTTTGTTACTCTAAAGATTTAATCGACAGAGTTGTAGTACTGCTTGACATTACAATATTGCATGCGAGGGCGGTTTTATATTTATAAGGCTGGTTAAGAGAGTCCCAACCTTTGTTAATAGAGTCTGTACCTATCCGTTATTAAGTTTAGTCGTTACAATCAATTAAGATGAATAGGTTTATTTCGCCTTGGAGTCTTCATGTGAGTTGGGGCGTACGTCGCTTGGTCACAGTTGAGCACGTACCAGTGCGATTTTTAACCATAATACTAAAATCACATTTATTTGGATCCATTCTCATATTGTATTTTTCGCACCTTTGAAAACTCTCATTAAGTCTTTTGTATGCATATCCTCTTTCTTAGACTTTACCACTAAATCATCCGCATAGAATTCCAAAACCACATGGAACATGTCATGGAATATGCCCATTGTGGTTCACTGATAGGTTGTGCCAACGTTCTTTAATCCAAAAGACTTGACAATGCAGTGAAAATTCCCAAGGGGTGTTCAAAAAGAAATTTTTTAGTATATGTTGAATCTATCTTTATTGGGCTATACCCGACGTAACCATCCATAAACTGTACATTTTGTGTTCATCCACCAAACTATCTATGTTTGGCAAGGGGAATTCATCTTTTAGACATGCTCAATTTAGATCTCTGAAGTCCATAAATTTAGATTTGCCTCTTGTCTTTCTTTGTCATCATTATCATACTCAAAATCCATACGGGGTATTCCATAGGTTTCATGAAATGTGCTACGGGAAATTTTAATATCTCTACTTTTATTTTCAGGTCTAACTCCAATTTATAAGTTCTAGTGGCCTCTCTCACAGGCAGAGCAATAGGTAATATGTTCAAATTGTGAGAACATACCTCAGGGTCTACCCTAGGCCTCTCTATGTATATTAATGAAACATATTTGTGAATTATTTCTATAGACACCACATTCTAGGACCCCCTAAATCTCTCCTTAGGTTCCTAGCACCTCCCTTTTTCACTAGAAACCCTAGGTCATACTCCGAGTACCGATCTAGAGGCCATCGGGGGCTCTTGGGCCCCGTTTGACTCCGGTCAACTCTATCATCAGAGCGAACGATTGATGAATTTTTGAATCAATCTAAATCCCCTTTCCAACGATCCATCACGTGCGTGAATCAGCACAACGGTTCGAACGAACGAACCATTTTACTACCAAAAATCGATTTGGAGGCCACCGGGCGCTCTCGGGCCCCGATTTTACCATAATCAACTTCATCGTCAAACTGAAAGCTCCTTGAATATTTGAAGGGTTCTGAAACCCCTTTAAAATGCTATGTCCCATGTATGAAATGGCATAACATTCGGATGAATGATTCGTTTTTTTTTTAAGTTGATCTGAAGGCCACCAGGCCCTCCCAAGCTCCGTTTGACCAAAAGTCAACTCTTCAACTCGAAGGAGACTGAATAAATCTTTGAAGGGCACTGAATACCCTTTCCAACGGTCTGCCCCATATGCGAATTAACCTTACAGTACAAAACGAGCGATCTATTTTACTATGAGAGATCATCGGGAGCTTTCGAGCCCCGATTGACCAAAGTCAAATTTTCAAACTGAGCGATGCTCTTTGGAATACCGAAGTACCTCGCATAAACTTTCCAATGGTCCACCCCGTGCACTATTCTGACCCACCATTCAGATGAATGATTTGTTTACATCCTATGATCTCCCGTCTAAAGGACCGACGTGCACTTTCGGGCCACATTTGACCCAAAGTCAACTCTCGGACCCAGGAGCGATTAAAGGACTTTTAAAGGTCTCTTAATTACCTTTCTAATGATATCACGTGCATGATTTGGATCAATGGATTGCTTTCTGTGACCGTTTTTACAAAACAATCTGCACGAGACTACCGATTGGCAGGTCCATTTCCCTGTCAATCGACAGTGTGTTTAGGGTTGTCGATTGGTAGGAATGGGACCATGTCAATCGACACTATCCGTGACTCAATAAATAGAGGGCATGACCTCACTCCCAAAGCAAACCTCGGATCCATCAGTATCAATGATCTGAACAACATTCTCTTGCAATTAGTGAAATTTCCTCATGTGAAATTCCATTCGATCTTACATTCTCATCCTTTTCACACCCAATTTAGCAAAGTCTCATTCTTTCACATCCAATATTCATCTCAGCATTCAAGGGAGTTCATCCAAGATCAAGACGAAGCTTGAATTCTTTATAAGGTCTAAATCCTTCCCTCTCACTTTGAATTTCTTATTTTTTCATTAATTATATAAACTCAAAATCTAGTTTTTACTTTAGTTCATATATGTTATTGTCTCACATTTTTATTAGTTATATTGCACATATTTTATTTTTCATAAAAAAACTAAAGCAAAAAAAAGAGGGTTACACCCACGTTGATGTAAAAAACTAGATCGTATCTAATTATTTAATCACAGATAAAATTAAATGAGTCAAAGAAATTTTAAAGTGGTTCAGCCTTATAAGAATGGCCTACGTCCACTGTTTCTGTTATTGCTGACTTGTTTGGGAATTCTCGATTACAGGTTTTAATCAAGAAATTTCGGTCCCCTCCAATGAGGATGATACAATGTATGTATAGCCCTTAGGTTGTACATGTGAAAGGGTAATACACAGTTGTCCCTTAGGCATGTACATCTGTATGTATTTAATGCGCAGTCTATCTGTTGGTTTTCTCGCTATTAATGCTTTGTACGAGGTGCAGCACGGACCGCCTGAGTATCTCAGTGCAGTGAAGTTCCTCGGAGTAGTGGAGTTCCTCAGAGTACACCTGTTGCTCGGAGCGTCTGAGTTAATCGGGGAAGCAGAGTTCCTCGTCGCTTAAAGTGATTGCAGGAATGTCTGTAGGTGCCACATAAATTGACACGTGTCTTCTTGTGATTGATCCACATCAGCAGGTTAAATTTGGTATCAACAGAAGCCCCCAATGTTTCATAGTTCGAAATTTGAGGAGTGTGGAACATTCTTTCTCGGAATATGGCGGTTTTAAATGATCCTCTGGATTTTTAGGAGTGTTCCCTTTGTATTTCTTTTTCCTTCCAAATTCGCAGAATCAGACTTTTTGAATTTTTATAACCGCCTCGATCTTCGCGTACTTTTTGTCCTTTTAGCCGCCGGTAGCGTAATCGTTTCTTTTTGTAATCATTAACTTTACCGTTTCTCAAGGTAAGGTATTTAAGCGTCACAGACAATCCCATCGTCTTCTACTTTTTTAAATTTCTATCTTTGTGTTTTCCATTGCCTTTCTCTCTTGTGCGTTCATCCTTTCCATCATTCGTTGTCAACAGATCCACTCTTTTTCTATAAGATCTTCTTCCTTCTTCTTCATTTCCTTTATTCATCATGGTTTACCTTGTTGAATCTCTTGATAAATTTCGCTCTGATTTTGCTATTCCTTCATGGGTTGTTCTGGAGGAACTTTCTGAACCTTCAGATTATTTCCGTTTGGCAGAAGGACATTGGTTCCCCAGTCTTTTTGTTGCTGAGTGTGGATTTTCCTTTCCGCCAAATCCTTTATGTCTGGAATTCTGTCAATATTTTGACGTTGTTCCTGCAAGAATAGCCCCCAATACATAGAGAATAGTTAATGGTGTTCATAGACTAAATCAAATTCATGGAACTCGCCTAGGAATCCCAGAAATCATGTTTTGTTATAGATGGGCAGTTGGTGATAATACGTTTTATTTAAAAACCAGATTTTTAAATAGGGCTTTAGTGGTCAATCTCCCAGATGCCGATAGGGACTATTTTGAGCACGGGGTTGTTATCAAAAACTGGCAACATGCTCCTTTAATTGGAGATGAAGTATATCAGGGTCCCAGATGCCCTCCCTATGGCAATGGGATAGGTTATTTTGATTTTATTTTATTTTTGAAATTATGCTTTCATTGTGTTTGATAAAATGTTACACTGATATTTCAATGTTTATTTATTTGCAGTTGACAGTAAGAGAAAGTCTCCAAAAGAGACAGAAGTTAACATAAGGCATCTAAAACTTATCTGGAGCTTGCATCAGACTGTTGCCGATGAGCATATAAGATCAGCTTCGTATTTGCTGCAGTATAAAAGTTGCACTACATCTTTTACTGATTGTCCGGTGATAAGTGAAGTAGAACCAGTACCAGCTTCTTCGAGTTCTTCGCCTGATTCGCACATCCCTTTAAGTGAAAGGATGAAGAAAAGAAGACCTCCTACTCTCTTCGAGAAACCTGCTTCTGGTGCGGGAGAAGAAAAGAAGAGTAAGATTGACGTCCCAGGAGAATGGACAAAGAAAACTGATGCACCTCCTACGGCTGCTCCTGCGAAGGTTGCCGAGAAGCCCCTAGTGGCCCCGAGCAAGACTGTTGCTCCAAGTGAGGTGATTTTTATATCACCAACCAAGAGTTCTTCCTTGGTTGCAACTATTCCTGTTCCCCCGAGGAAGAAGAGCTCCACGGTCAATTTGGCTGAAACTATTTCTCAGCCCCCAACTACTGGAACTGCTGTTCCTACTTTTGTTCCCCCGAGCTCTACCATGAGCTCGGTGAAGACTTGGATTATTCCCGAGATCCAAGTTATTAAAGAAAACCTTTCTCGGTACATGGTCACCTCATTGGTTGCTCGCCATATTGCCTCTGTAAGTTTTATTATTTTGAACTTTCCATCTTTCCCTTGATATTTCTGTCTTTGTACTGACTTGTCATTATCTTCTTTTTCCAGTTGGTGACTTGTTTTAATACCATTTTGAAGAAGGACAAAGCTATCAAAGCTTCAAGCTCCTCGTCTGGTGTAGAGGAAGCTCTGGTGGGCCTGACCCAGTCCCTGAAGGACTCTCGCCAGAAATATGACGATGATAAGACTGCTTGGGAGCAGAAACTCACTTCGATCGAGGAGGAGAAAACTCAGGTTGTTGAACTCTCCAAAGGGTTGGAGAAGAAAATAAAGGACTTAGAGGAGAAAAATAAAGAGCTCGACGAGAAGCTCAAAAATGCTGGAGAGCTTGAGAATAAGCTCAAGGTTGCTGAGGAAGAGCTAGTCCACCTTCGCGAAGTAAGTCGCCAGAAGGAGGAAACTGAAAATAAGTTGAAAGCTGTCGAGGATCTTCTATCCGAGAAGCTCTCCTCGGAGAAAGAAAAAAGAAAACTGGCTGTGAAGAAGTCTTTCAGCGCTGGCTTGGACAAGGGATGGAATAAAGGCTTGACTTCCATAATGTCGCAGGTGGAGTACGGTAGACATAAATATTTTAGGGATGGCTGGGTTGCTGCGCTGCAGGAAATAAAAGTCGATGAAAGTTCCGACTTGTTTCACCGACACATCCCAGGCCCTCCTCCAACTCCCGAAGAAGAAGAAGAGGATGAAGCTGCCTCTGAGGAATCTTCAATGGTGGTGGGGGATCAAGATCCTACTCCCCCAGTAATCCAGTCTACCAACGAGCCACTTCAACTTCTGCCTACCTCATCCGAGCAACTTCCTTCACTCCCCGATCAACTCTCTATTCCATCCGAGCAAACCACCTCCTCGTCTCAACCTCCCGAGAAAGTTTTGGGAGACAAGGAAAAGGTGTAGAGTTGTTCGGATCTTTCTCTATATTTTCTTTTTTCTTTTTCCAATGTAACTCTGAACTTTGTAGTTCTTCTCTATGATGTAATAAAACTTGAACTTTTGATTATGCTGACTGTTGATTCTTCTTTTCATGCTCTGCTTATATTCTTATTGATTCTTGCCTTCTCCTCTTTTACTAGTTTATGGCCAGGATGGAGTTATTAGCTGCTCATGATACAAAGCTATTGAGTAAATGTAATGAGTACTTCAAGGATGGTCAAACAGATCTGAGTGCAGCATAAATCGTCGATATCCTCGGCCAAGATGCTTCAGAGCAGGCAATCGAAGCTTACCAATATTTGAAGTGCCTGCTTGATTGTGCAGTGGCCAATAATGTAGCTTATTATGAAATGATTGAAGATTTACAAGGCACTCTTGATGAACTTCAACAACAATACAAAGAATCTACAGCCCTTTTGCATGAGGGATATGAGAAGAAATATCAATAAATCGGTGCTGACAAGGGCTATGACAAGATATTCGCTGCTTACGAAGTGAGAGAGAGAACTCTAAAAATTGAGGCCGAGGAGCACAGACAAATAGCTGAGCTGTTGGAGCAAGAATATAATAACCTGCAAAGGGAAATAGCTCAATTGAAGTTTGTTGCCTCTTCATCAAATGCTTTGGTCCATGTGAATGATGAGGGATTCTCCTTCCTGGAAGTTAAAAATGCCAAATTGCGAGATGATATGGAGACTTTGAGGAGATCTGGTCCTTCTACTCCTGCTCGGGGACGACCAAGAGCTTCTCGGGGATGACCAAGAGTTCTTAGGCCTACTATTGAAGAAGCTAGAACTCAGTCACCATTGGAGAACCAAGCGTTCCAATTAATGGCAAAAAATCAAGCATTAGTCGAAATGTCTAAGAAGATCCAGAATTTGGACGAGCAACTCGCTACACAGAAATTTTCTTTGGAGAATAAGGAAATTTTTGCAAAAAGTCTTCACGAGCAGCTGGAAAGATTGACCTATCAATTTCACAAGCAGCCACGGGAATTCTGGATGGCAGGCTACAATGAAGCTCTCTATCATCTGGATGATCGTATTGAGAATGCAAATAATGGGGTTACAAACAGGGGTGGTTGAATGCCTTAGGGGTACTGCAGCTGGAACAGGGTCATTATCTGTGGGATTACCATATTCCTGGGTTGCTCGACCTACCAGTGCCACCATTCAAGCTTGATATGAGCTGGATCCCTGCTCGGGCCATCCCTCGTTGTTTAATTTCTAAATACCTCGGTGATTACAATCTCCATTCTAATGCCGAGATATCTCGTCCCGAGCACCTGCTAGATAGACCATCTGGTATGAACATTAGAATGCTCAAAGACCTTATCTTCATAAACTCCCCTTATGCTTTGGATGAACCTCCTGCTGGCGAGGAACCTGTTTCAAAAGCAGAGGGGAAGAAACCAATAGAGTAGGAATCTCGATGTAATAGTTAGTATACATTTCATTCTCAATGTATTTTGTTTTTTGGACTTAATGAAAGACTTTTATTTTGTTTGCAAATGTTGATTGCCATTGTCTTATAGTTGTAAAACACTTTACATTTGTGTATTATGTATCTTGTCGACTTATTGTCGACTAGCTTGAATTTGTGGTAATCATTTGACTTACCAAAATTAATGATGTTTCGCTTCTCGTCCAATTTGGCAGGAATTTTAAAAAATCACAAGTAACAAAAAATTTAACTTGATTTTTTTTTCATATACTCATAAAATGTCTCCGACCAACGATGATCAACATCTTTTAATTCTCGACCAACCTAAATTGGTGAACTTTTCTCTTCCTGACCAACTTTGGTACTTCTGGAAAATATTTTTTCTTCCTAACCAACCGAAGTTGGCATTTTTAGGAGTATTTTGTTTCCTAACCAACCTAAGTTGGCATTTTTAGGAATATTTTTGCTTCTTAACCAAACCGAGTTGGCATTTTTAGGAATATTTTTATTTCCTAACCAAACCGAGTTGGCATTTTTAGGAATATTATTTCCTAACCAAACCGAGTTGGCATTTTTAGGAATATTGTTTCCTAACCAAACCGAGTTGGCATTTTTAGGAATATTTTATTTCCTAACCAACCGAAGTTGGCATTTTTAGGAATATTTTATTTCCTAACCAACCGAAGTTGGCATTTTTAGGAATATTTTGTTTCCTAACCAACCGAAGTTGGCATTTTTAAGAATATTTTTGCCGAGTAGTCTGAGTCGAGTAGTGTGTAGCACTAGTATTCCCCAAAAAAAAATTCAATAAAAGGAGAGAATCTCTCAGAATATCTTCATTTTATTTATACTGATGGAACTGTATTACATGGGAATTTACATCACTGATAATACTTGCGCAGGTGCTCTGCGTTCCATGCATTCTTAAACTCCTCCCCTTCTAAAGTTTCTATTCGGTAGGTTCCTGGTCGAACAACCTCTGTAACTCGGTATGGTCTATGCCAGTTTGCCTCCAGTTTGTTGTGCTTTTGAATCACTTTCTTTAGCACATAGTCTCCTTCCTTCAAGTCGCACTTCTTCACCCTCTTATTGTAGAACAAAGTTGTTCGTTGTTGGTAAGCAGCATTCCTAATGGCTGCTTCTTCTCTAACTTTCTCGAACATGTCCAAATCCAATCTTCTCATTAAGTCGCTGACAGGGGAATTAAAATTTAGTATCCTGTGCGTTGGGAGACCTAACTCGGCAGGTATAACAACTTCACTACCAAACGCCAGCATATATGGTGATTCTCCAGTTGCTGCTCGGGGAGTAGAGCGATAAGCCCACAGTACTAACTGTAACTCGTTGATCCAATTTTCTTTTGCGTCACTTAGTCTTTTCTTCAAGCCATTTAGCAGTGTCCTGTTCGTCACTTCATTCTGTCCATTGCTTTGGGGATGACCTGGTGCTGAGTGGAGCTTCAAAATATTGGACTGATGGCAGTAGGCAGCGAATTCCTCATTATCAAATTGCGTTCCATGGTCGGTGATGAATGCATGGGGAAGACCGTATCTACAAATGATATTTTTCCAGACAAATTGATATACCTTCTCGTACGTCATGTCGACAAGAGGCTCGGCTTCTACCCACTTAGTAAAATAATCCACTGCGACGACGAGATATTTGAACCTTCCTCTAGTTGTTGGAAGCGGTCCGACCAAGTCAATTCCCCACATGGCAAATGGCCAAGGGGAAGTAATGGGTGTCAACAATGCTTGTGGAGTTCTTCGGATGGAGGAAAAGCGCTGGCACTTGTCACATTTCATGGCATAGGCTATACAATCAGCTCTCATCGTTGGCCAATAGTATCCCTGCGTCATCACCCTTTGCAAAAGCGTCCGACCTGCTACATGGGCTCTACAGGACCCTTCATGGATCTCTTCAATCAATTCTTTTACCTCGGAGGGATGTACACATCTTTGTAAATCTTCCATAATTCCTCGTCTGTACAGAATACCATTAGTCAGTATATAACGAGCAGCTTTAAACTTCAATTTCTTGGCTGTGATTTTGTCGGTTGGTAATTCCCCTTTCTCAATATATGCCCTGATGGGATCCATCCAAGATGGTCCTAAATAAAGGGTAATAAAATTCATCATTAGATCTTCATCTATGCTTCGACTAGCCAACACTTCAATTGGGATTGTTCTTTGCAGCTCGGTATGAGTAGCTGATGCTAATCGGGCTAGGGCGTCTGCTCTCGCATTCTCCATTCTTGGTATTCTTACCAGCTAAACAGCAACAAATTCTGATACCAACTCCAACACCTTTGCATGATACTTGATCATTAATTCTCCTTTGGCTGCATATGTTCCCAACATTTGGTTTACTATCAATTGAGAATCACTGAAGACAATAACCTACTGTGCCCCCATAGTTTTTGCCAAATTAAGACCTGTAATCATGGCCTCATACTCAGCCTCATTATTGGAAGCTTTGAATTGGAATCGTAGGGCGTATTCCATGTCGACCTCGTCCGGGCTATTCAAAACGATCCTTGCCCCACAGCCTGTTGTGCAAGATGAGCCATCTACATATAGCCTCCATATAGGCAACTCGTCTTCTAATTTCTGATCTGACAAAGTTCCTCGGTGAAATATTTGTTGCTTCCTTTCACCATCCTTTGATATTTCTTGCTCTTCGTCGACCATCTTTTCGTGCCCTTTTACCAACCTAAGTTGGTTTGGGCTCGAATTTGATGATCCTGTAACATCCACTTTCCCTTTTACCAACCTAAGTTGGTTTAGGCAAGTGTTTGTTGATCCTGTAACATCCACAGGTTGCTCGGTGAGCAGCTTTTGCTCCTCGGGGGTATCAGGATAGGTGAACTCTGCTATAAAATCTGCTACTGCCTGCCCTTTAAGCGATGATCTGGGTTCGTAAAGTATATCATATTCACCAAGCTCTATTGCCCAGTACATTAAACTCCCTTATTTTTCTGGTTTATGAAGGGCTTTCCGCAATGGCATATCAGTGTATACGACTATAGTATGAGCCTGGAAGTATGGCCTCATTCTCCTGCTCACCTCAATTAGCGCCAGTGCTAACTTTTCCAGTTTTGGATATCTGATCTCTGCTCCTCGGAAGGCCTTACTCGTATAATAAATTGGTTTTTGCACTCCATTCTCCACTCTGATCAACGCTGAGCTAACTGCATTCTCTAATACTTCCAGATACAAGTACAATTTCTCTCCCATCACCGGCCTCGATAATAATGGAGGTGCTCCCAGATATTTCTTCAATCTTGAAAGGCCTTCTCACATTCATCATTCCACTCAAAAGTCTTTCGGAGCATTTTGAAGAATGGGAGGCATCTATCAGTTGCTCGCGATACAAATCTGTTGAGTGCTGCTACTCGTCCTGTAAGACTTTGCACTTCTTTCTTCGTCGTTGGAGATCGTAGCCCTAATAGAGCTTTGATCTTTTTAGGATTTGCTTCAATGCCTCGTTGATTGACGATGTACCCGAGGAACATTCCTTCTCGTACTCTAAATATGCACTTCGTCGGGTTCAGCTTCATTTGATATTTATCCGGTTGATCAAAGGTCTTGCCCAAATCAACTAGATGGTCGACAGCTTTCTTGCTCTTTGTCAGCATATCGTCAACATAGACTTCCATATTGCAACTGATTTGTTCAGCAAAGACCTTGTTCATCAGCCGCTGATATGTCGCACATGCATTTTTCAAACCAAAAGGCATAACATTATAACAATAAGCTCCCTTAGGGGTAATAAAAGAAGTACTCTCCCTGTCTTCAGGTTTCATTTTAATCTGGTTATAACCAGAATAAGCATCCATGAAGCTCAGCAGCTCGTGTCCCGAGGTAGCATCTACCAGTTGATCAATTCGGGGCAATGGAAAGTTATCCTTTGGGCATGCTTTGTTGAGGTCGGTGAAGTCTACACACATCCTCCATTTATTATTTTATTTCTTTACCATCACCACATTGGCTAACCAGTCTGGATATTTAACATCTTGGATGAAGCAAGCTTTCTGGAGCTTCTCGACCTCCTCTTGTATAGCTTGATTCTTCTCGGGACTGAATACTCTTCTTCTCTGCTTCACTGGTTTGATCTCCTTATTCACGTTGAACTCATGACATAGGAAATTTGGGTATATTCCAGGCATATCCTCATGACTCCACGCAAAAGTTTTCTTTCTGCTTCTTAGGAAAGTTATCAGTTCCTGTTTTAGTGAGGTATACAATGATGAACCTATTTGAGTTGTTCGTTCAGGATGCTCGTCGTCCAGAATGATTTTTCTGTAACTTCCACCACCTGACCTTTCACGAGTTGCGATTCATCTCTAAGATCCAATGTTTCAATTTCTGTACCTTCATCCACTTGATAGGTAGTAGTCTTTTTCCTTGATTCCTCCAGCTCCTCTTGCTCGGCGGATGAATAATAGCATTCCTGAGCTACTTTTTGATCACCTTTCACAACTCCTACTCCAAAATTTGTTGGGAACTTTAGGCATTGATGTACTGTAGATGGGACTGCTTCGAACTTCTTCAATCCGACCCTTCCCAGGATGATGTTGTAGGCTGACTGAACATTCTTATCCATCACGAAGAAGCATATTCTTTCTGTTCAACAAGCAGGCCATGTTCCAATGAATATATCCAACTTGATCGTCCCAAGTGGAAAAACTTTCTCGCCAGCAAAACCGAGGAGGGGTCTATGATAAGGCTCCAGTTGAGATAATTTTAAGTTTAAACTGTCAAAGCACGAGTAGAACATAATATCTGTCGAGCTACCATTATCTACTAAAACTCTTGAAATCATCACTTCTTTCATCCACATTTTGATTACTAACGGGTCATTATGAGGATATAGGACACCTGCGAGGTCGTTCTTTGAGAAACCAATGACTAATTTTTCTTTGTTTATCTTTCTCGGGCGATCCTCCTCAACTAAATTTATTCGCTGAATATACGAGCAGGATTGAGCCTCACATAGGTAAGCTTTTCTTTCTGCAGTAAGATCTCCTCCTCCTGCATCTCCACATGTAATAACATTACAATCAAATGACCCAAAACGTATTGAAAATACCTCACGTTCTGGCTGCCTTGGTCTTTTGGGAAGATCGGGGTCATCTTCTGGATCATCTTCATGGTCTCTTTTCTTGTTCTCCTCTGCTCAACGAGGAGATCTAGACCTC
Organism: Sambucus nigra; assembly: GCA_949130495.1. Lineage (NCBI taxonomy): Eukaryota > Viridiplantae > Streptophyta > Magnoliopsida > Dipsacales > Adoxaceae > Sambucus > Sambucus nigra. The sequence goes on from OX422224.1 coordinate 406,933,689, forward strand.
ACTCTTGCTTGGTCATCATTTTTTCTTTCATTTCTACGATCAACATACTTTGTCAATTTTCCTCGTCTGATGAGTGCTTCGATCTCATTCTGAAGAGCTATGCAATTTTTGGTCATATGGCCATGATCTTTATGAAACTCGTAATATTTTTCCTTATTTCTCCTGTCAGGGTCTGCCTTCATTTTCTTTGGCCAGTTTAACTCCTCGTTATTCTTAATTTCTTTCGGGACGTGGTTGATACCTATCTTCAAAGGAGTATAATTATCAAAAAATTTCAACACCTCCCATGTCGACCTATTTTTGGATTGTTTGTCACCACCATTGTTCTTATGCTCTTTCTTCTTGGCTTTATCAACCTCCACCTTGGTTTCTTTATCCATATTCTTCTTCGCAGCCATAGCCTCCTCGGCGTTCATGATTTTGGCCGCTTTTGCCATCAGTTATGACATGTTTGTGGGTGGATCTTTAGCCAAAGTGTAATACAACGTGTTGGGCAACAACCCACTCATCAAGGCGGTGATCGCTATCTTTTCCTCATAATATATGACTTCGAGTTTCTCGTTATTAAAACGAGTTATGTAATCTCTGGTGCTTTCACCAGCTTTTTGTCTAACACTTAACAAATGCGCTACTCGTTTTACTAGCTTTGCCCCAAAATAAAAATTCCCAATGAATAACTCGGCCAGTTGAAAGGAAAGTTGAGATCTTACCCCGAGGAAGATTATTGTACCATATCTGAGCAGATCCGGTAAGAGTTCCCGAGAATGCTTTGCATCTCATCTCGTCTGGGACAGCATAGATGTCGGTTGCAGCTTGATATTGCTCTACATGAAGAACAGGATCGGTCTTTCCATCATATTTGGGAGTCACAACAGGTGCTTTGAACTTTGACGGTGTGGAAAAATCCACAACGGCCTGGACAAAGGGTGTTCCTTGAACAAACGTATATTGTAAAGGGTTCTTGGCCTTAGCCATTTCTCCTAATATATCCTTCAGTCTCTGAATAGAGCCTTTCCATGCATCATTTCCTTCCTCGGGCATGTTGGTTCGAGCAACTGATCGTGTTGATGTGGCTTCCTGAGATCTATCTTGACGAGCAGCTGGTTGCGATTGGGCAGATCCTTCCCTTATATCTGTTGGTCTTCTAAAACTCTTCGATGCAGCCGTAGGAGGACTTTTGTTCCTCCTAGGGCCCAATCGATCAAAAGGAGATACCCTACTTAATCTTTCCAGCGTACTGGTCCTTTCTAGGGAGAGAGTGACTTTTTATTCAGTATCTGTGGCTCGCATCGACGAAGTTCTTCCTGGTTGGTAGGAAAAATCATCAGATTCATCAGCACGATATGATTCAGTACGCCTAGTACGCGAAGAAAGTAAATGGGTATGTCTTTGAACACTTCGCTGTCCTGAATGGGCTGGTGCACCGCCATGAAGGGTTTGTATGAGTTGTCGCATAGTTTCTTGCATGGCTGTCTGGCCTTGGGCTAGATTTGTCATTATTCCAGCCAGATCTGGAACATTCGGCGGAGCAGATGGATTTGGGGGATTTCCAGCGTTTCAATTGTTGGATTCAGGATTATCAGCCATTGATGATGAATTGTTTTTGATGAAAAACGATATTAGCAGTCGTTTTCCACAGACGACGCCAATTTGTTGATGTAAAAAACTAGATCGTATCTAATTATTTAATCACAGATAAAATTAAATGAGACAAAGAAATTTTAAAGTGGTTCAGCCTTATAAGAATGGCCTACGTCCACTGTTTATGTTATTGCTGACTTGTTTGGGAATTCTCGATTATAGGTTTTAATCAAGAAATTTTTGTCCCCTCCAATGAGGATGATACAATGTATTTATAGCCATTAGGTTGTACATGTGAAAGGGTAATACACAGTTGTCCCTTAGGCGTGTACATCTGTATGTATTTAATGCCCAGTCTATGTGTTTTTTTCCCGCTATTAATGCTTTGTACGAGGTGCAGCTTGGACCGCCTGAGTATCTCGGTGCAATGGAGTTCCTCGGAGTAGTGGAGTTCCTCGGAGTACAACTGTTGCTCGGAGCGTCTGAGTTAATCGGGGAAGCAGAGTTCCTCGTCGCTTAAAGTGATTGCAGGAATGTCTGTAGGTGCCATATAAATTGACACATGTCTTCTTGTGATTGATCCACATCATCAGGTTAAATTTGGTATCAACAACCCATAAATTCCAAACGGGATTATCCATCACACCTTTCCAAAACTAAAACACGTTTTCTACACACACCTATTATAAAATCCCGTTTGAATCTATGGGATAAACCCCACCCTTATGTTGGGTGTGAACTACGTGGACTTTGATGCATGTAGGCTTTTGGGGATAAAACTCAAGACTCAAGTCCAATTTTTTAATTTTTTCTAATTTTCCCATTTTCTTATTTTAACCCTTTTCATCTATACATTATTTTAATAAACATTATATTAGTGATTCTTATTGGCGTTTTAGCCCAACGTATATCATCGTTTTATTACAACGATCAATATCGCGATAAACGCATAAATCATATTTTCTATATATTATTTTGTGAACATCCCTATGGATGACCTCACTATATCTCTTCCATGGTATGAGTTGGGAGCTCCGACCTCCATTATATATACACGCACACACACTTCACAGAGATATAAAGAAAAATAATAACACAAGCCCATGAGAAACCGAAAGGGTGAGATGGGTGTCTAACGCCTTCCCATTCCATAACTTAGCCCTCGAACCCTTCAAACTATTGGTTTCGTAAGCATGAGTTTGTCTTTTATGCCGCTCTATCTAGGCGACAACATGTTCTTTTGCCTGTTTTGTGAAAAATAGGCTGGCGGCTCCATCTCTTTACATTCTCCCCACACCAATGACGGCCGAAATGTTCCTAAGATCAGAGAGGGAGCAAGACCTTTTTCACCCTCCCCCCTGCACACACACACCCTTTGGGAGGAGAGAAGGGAGGATAGATTTTGGGGATGGCCATAGTGGCGACTCTGCTGGGGACTTTCATTCATAAGAGGGCTAGACTCTATTTGAATGGGTGTTTCGTTTTTCTTATGTGCGTATGAACCTACCTATATGTTCCCTCTTTTCTCCTCTATTATTTCTTTCACATGTATACTTAATGCTTATATCACTACTCACTCACACACTTGTAGATACTCTCCATGTACACTTCACACTACGTGCACCTAGGATCACTTATATCCACATGTTGCACACACCACTTAGAATATCCATGCTTAGGTGTCACTAACACACACCTCCACTTATCAGACTTGTATATATCCATTCTCACTCACATTCATCACTTGTAGTTGATCCGTGCTTAGGTCCACTGCCACACACTCACTTGTAGATATTTACACATCATCCATGCTTAGTATAATTTTCATGTTCTATGTTAGATTTATACTTTCACATTCTTCCCTGCTTAGTATGATGCTCGCCATGCCAAATAAAGATACGCTCTCCATAATATACTAATCAAGAATCATGCATTTTGCACACTACATCACCAAAGAGCATAGCTATTGACAAAATTTTGTCTCGTAACTGGGGGGTCACTTCGTGATGGGAGCTAGTCTAGTAGGTCGCAGTTAGCCTAAGCAATATAACTCTCACCTTCTATTAACCAAATACCTTCGTCGTATATCGAACGGTTCCCCCCTCATCGTACTGCTTGACTAAAGTCAAGACGGGAGGTATATCATAGGGAACTCATTCACGTACGTTAAGTATATTGAATTCGCTCTCACACGTATTGTCCCCACAAGGTATATAGTGAGGCAGTTTACATACACCCGGGTATATCAAATGGCTTGTCCACACATACCGATTGCTAGGGGTGGGCGCGGTCCGGTCCGGTTTTTGGCCATTTTAAGTGACGGACCGAATTATTCGGTCCTATATTTGAGAAGACCGAATTCGGACCGTTTTAATCGGTTTAGCCTATTTATTCGATCTAGGTTATTTTCGGTCCGGTTCGATTAATAATCGGTCCACATTTACTTATATTTACTCTTATTTTCAATAAAATTTGTAATTTTTTTGCTGTTTTTAATATTTTAAGAGGTCCGTTTATAGACATTATGAAAATCACAAGTTCACCATAACAGTATGAAAAAAATTTGGGTTGTGGTGCTTGGTTTAGACTGTACAAGTCCGTGTAGAGGGAGATAGCATAAAGAAAGACATAATCACGAATTCAAAAAAACACAAACAACAAAACTCAACCCAATAAAAATGAACACCTTAACAGCATAAATGAATTCAAAGAACTATAAAGTCTGTAGATACACAGAATCATAAATCAACAAACTCAAGCCACAGTTTTAATAGTCGCACAAAGCAATAACCAAAAATGTGATAAACACACATAAGCATATATGAACACCTTAACAGCATAAATGAACACCTGAACACCATAACAGCAGTTTGTGAGAAGCTCAAAGAACTATAAAGTCTGTAGATACACAGAAGCATAAATCAGAAAAATCGAAAGCCATTGTTGACAGAAAAAATGATGGGTTTTATACCAGAAAATAAACCGGAAAAATGGGTTTTATGACAGAAAAATACCATAGGATGCTGATTTCTCATCACCGACGACGCCATTGTTGATGGGGAGTTGATGGGGGGAGGCTGAGGGCGGGATCTGACATCCCAGGCCCAGCCATTGTTGGGGTTGTTGAGAGAGAGAGAGAGAGGGGAAAGTGAGAGAGAGAGAGAGAGAGGTGTTGGGCGGCTGAGCGTGTGTGAGTAGTATGAGTCCGTGTGAGTGTTATGACTTTAAGTTTTACTTATTTACTAATAACATATATAATATATATCTATATAAAATTAATATATATTATATATTAATATAAACGATCCGATCCTAAGATCGAATTTAAAATGCCCATTTTAGACCGAACCAAATAAATTCGGGTCTCTTAATTTGGGACCGAATTAGGACCGAATTATAAAAAAAGCCTACAAATGTGGGTCCAGTCCGGTTCAGTCCAATCGGATTAATCGGGTTGGTCTTTTTTTTTGTCCACCCCTACCGATTGCCCTCAAAAGCAAGACATATATCAGGGAAGTCATGACAAAGGGGGAGAACCCTTCCAATTAACCCAACAAACTTCATACCCTCATATAGGTGTCAAACCTATGACACTCATATTTAGTTTTTTAATTTCTACCCGAAATTGTCCATGAGCCCGATAATAAGTCCAACCATGTTTTTTTACATATTCTTTAGACCCAAGTTTTTTAGGCTCGGGTCCCATCCGGCATTTCTTTTTGCATTTAGGTAAACCTATTATAAGGGAGAACATAATAATACTAATAATAATCATGCTGAGACCATTTTCCCGTTTTTCCTCTTTCTTTACCAAAGGTGTCAAAAACATTTTCCCTTTTTTTATCAAAAACACCAAAAGCATTTTTTCCTTCCTTATACCAAAAATATGTTTCCTCCCTTTTCCCCAAAAAATATTTTGTCCTCCTCTTTTCCAAAAATGTCAAAGTATTTTCCTCCCTTTCCAAAAAAAATATATAATAGTTTTCCCTTCCTCTCTTTTAAAAATAAATACAATTTTTTCTCCTTCTCAGGTCGATCTCATACCTGACCCTTGGCCTGACTCTCTATTGGCTTCGATCTTCCGTCGAATTGCCCCGAGGCTCCATCATTTCTCTCATTGCTTCTTCTGATTCCGTAATTCACCTCCATACACTTTCCATGGAGAACACATACCAAGTACCGAATGTGTAGCCGTATTTGATAACGATCATAACCCAACTCACTGCCAAGATTAGCAACCTTCAAACCAAGGTTCATGAGATGCAATAAAACCAGATCCCTATTCCCGAAGAGCCCGAGGTCCTTTTCCCTCATGCTATGGGTTCGCCCACACCTGAGCCTATTTGGGTCCCCGAGGAATATCAGCACACTCCATGTGCCCCTACTGCTAATGGGTTGCCACTAGCCCAGCTCCCTATGCCAAATCTTGCCCAGTCAGGGGCTAACCTACCCTTGATCATTGATCCGAAGGAAGAAGAGTTGAAAAAAGTCAAGTAAGACCTCAAGATGTTGACTAAGAAGTTTGACCAAGTTCGAATCTCTGGGAACTACATGGATTACACCCATATGTCTCCTTATCCTAAAGCAAGGCTGTCGAAAAGATTTAAGATGCCCAACATCGAGAAGTTTGGGGGGTAGTGGACCCCTAACTATTCATCTCCGCAATTACCACCAAGCAATGACTCTCCTAGGTACCTTCGAGGAAATAATGACCCAAATGTTCCAACAGACTTTGAAGGACAACACTCTTCGCTGGTTCTTATCTCCCGAGGAGTCTTGAATCCGCAGTTGGGAGGATGTTGCCCATAAATTCATATCACAATACAAGTACAATGAAGAATTGGAGGTTACCTACTCTTGATGCCAAAAATTATTCGCCTGCGTGAACCAATCAGAAGTAAACACGTGTCCTTATACGTGGCCAAAATCCTAGTCAATAGATAGTAACTCTGTCGACCAATATAAGGAATGTTGACTAACATAAGGAATACCGACCAATGCAAGGAAGGTCGACCAACAAGATAATGAAGTGTCATCATATCAAGGGTCATACTTCACGTGGTTTATACTACTAATCGTCACATTTATTATGTAAGGATGTAAATGCTTAATTATATTAAAGCATTCTATCCTTTGACATTCAAACCCTTATCCTCCAGATCACTATAAATACATTGTATCCCTTTCTTCAAGGGCATGATCAAACAGAATGTGGGATATTCTTATCTACAAGAGTACCTAGCTTTCTGTAATCACAAAAAATCAATAAAATAACAGTGGACGTAGGCTTTCTTATAGAGCCGAACCACTTTAAAAACTCTCTCTCTTTATTTACCATTACATATTTTATCTATGATTATAAAATTAGATCAAGTGTAATTTTTCACATCAATAGATAGGTGCCCTTTGTGGGAATGTATTTCTAATTATCGTTCTCGCTCTTACATAGTCTTGTTCAAAGCACGATGACTGACCCTAAGTACAGTCTTATAAATGAAGGTAATTCGCTTGTTCCGTCTGCTCTGCCTATGGCAACAGACTTAACTGGAATTCTAGCTAGTATTTCCAAAGGACAGGAAGCCATACATGAAACAGTAAGGTAATTGGCTCGGTCACTACAAGTGTCTCCCTCATCAAGAAGAGAAATATCGCCTCGACCTCCAAGATCCATCAGCCATAGTTATTCTAGATCGTCATGAGACACCTCTTATCATCTAGGAGCAAGTTCATTGCTCGGGTCCACAGAACCCTATGATATCCATTTTTTTCTCCTAAAAGGACAAGTGTCTAGGAAAGGCTAAGCAGAGCTTTGCTTTTTGATCGTTTGGGACCCTGAGCAAATAGAAATCCTCCTAAGGCGTTAGTCAGGAACACTCAATGTCCAACCGACCAACATGAGGCCTCAGTTAAATCAAGATCAAGCGTTCGATGATCGGTAGGCGTCGAGTAGATCTCTCACGAGGAGAGTTCAGCACAGACACATAGTTGAAACTGCCGAGCTGCTTCACATAGATTTGAGGCAAATAATCCATACTGGAAAGGGTCAATCCAAATATTGGAAGATCGATTAGGTGAAATGTAAAAAGAAAAGAATCCTTTGCAGCGGAATTTTGTTAAAGGATCTCCGTTTGTCCAGGCAATTATGGATTTTCCTACTCCATCAAAATTTAAAGCTCATGTGGTTACTCCCAAATATAATGGTAAAATTAATCCAGTTCTCCATATCGAGCAATATCAAGCTGCAGCTGATATTTATTCAGTTATTGATGAAATGAGGTGCAGACCATTTCCAAGTACCATTATAGGTTCAACCAAAATATGGTATAATAACCTGCTCCGATGACAAATTGACATCTTCAACCAGCTTGCCGAGCTATTCTTTAACAACTTCTATTTTGGAGTTAAGCCACTGAAAAGAGTAGCTTATCTTCTAAGTGTAAGGCAGCAAGTGGGGGAAAGTACCAGGGAATACATTATGTATTTTAACAATGAAAGTTGAAGATGATTGATTATGAGGAAAAAATAGCCATCTCTTCTCTTATGAGCGGCTTTTTTCCCAAGAAACTATATTATAGCTAAAGATCCTCCTAAAACTTGTCTAAACTCATGGAAAAGGCAGTAAAAATAATGAATGCCGAGGAAGCTATGGCCGTAAAATAGAGTCCAACCACGAAGCATAACACGAAGCCTGAGAAAAAGGAGCAGAAGTCAAATAAAAAAGACAAGCTCAAAAAGTATGGAACCTACACACCATTGAGTGTTAGCATTCACCGTATCCTGGAATAAATCAAGCACAATAAGGATTTGCAATAGCCTAAGAAGTTAAAGGCACCTCCTAATAAGAGGGATAGATTCAAGTATTGTGAATTCCATAAAGATATTGGTCATACGAAAGATAACTGAATTGCTTCAAAACATGAAATAGAATCCCTCATACGTTAAGGAAAACTAAATAAATTTGTTAATCGGCGTGATAGCAAAGAACCTAAAAAAATGTCAAATTCTCCATGCAACTCTAGAGATGACAGTAAGAGAAATCGTGAAAACAATTATGAAGATGATCCAGACCTGCCTAAGAAGCCCAATCAATCAAAACATGAGGTAGCTATGATTAGTTTTGGTTCATTTGATTGTCATATAATTACAGGTGGCGATACAGGGGGAGGTGATCCCACTGCTAAAAGGAAGGCTTACTTGAATGAAGCCAAGGCTTGCACCTATATATAAATGATTAATCTGAATGAAGATGATCGACTAAGGAAGGTCAACAAAGACAAACTAGTGATTGGTTTTTTAAAAAATAATCTCTCTGGGGTACTTTATTCCCATGATGACCCGTTGGTTGTCAAATTCAGAATCCAGGATATTATCATTGCCAGAGTTTTGATTGACAATGGGAGCTCAGTCAATATTATGTTCTATCCTTGCTTTCAGAGTTTAGACTTGAAGCTCAGCCAGCTAAAACCCTATCACGGGTCATTAATAGGCTTTTCTGGTGAAAAGTTTACCCTTTGGGAATAATCAACCTAGAAGTGTTGATCGACACCTGGCCAGTTAGTCGCACAAAGAAAGTGCGTTTCTTTATAATGTATAAGAACGTTCAATCTGCCTATAATATGATATTCGACAGGGTAGGATTGAAGAAGTTTGAAGCCATAAATGGGTAGGTGTTGTGAAAGGCAACCAAAAAGTGTCCAGATAATGTTACTACTCCTCAGCCGAGCAAGATAACTTGATTGAATTAAAGAAGAAAACTATAACTTACTAGGTGGATACTACTGAGCCTAACGATAAATCTGAAGTTGAAACTTTATATCCATGGGATGAAATAGAATTGGTCAAAGGGCAGATTATGGAATCCACTGAAAACATTATCCTGGATGATGATAAGCCAGAAAGAACTATGCAGGTCATCTCAGCACTGGATACCCTCCTTAAATAGGAATTGATTATGTTCTTGAGGCAACAAAGAAATGTATTTGCCTGGAGCCATGAGGATATGCTTGGTATAGATCCTAACTTTCTCTATCATGAGCTCAATGTCAGCAAGGATGCCAAGCCAATTAAGTAGAGGAGTAGGGTTTTCAGTCTGGAGAAGAACCAGGCTATTTAGAAAGAGGTAGAGAAGCTTTAAAAAGATGATTTTATTAAAAATGTAAAATATTCATCTTGGTAGGCTAACGTTGTAATGGTCAAGGAGGATGTGTGTGGATTTCACCGACTTAAATAAAGCTTGCCCAAAAGACCATTTTCCTTTACCTAGAATTAATCAGTTGGTGGATTCTACATCGGGACATGAGCTTTTAAGCTTTATGGATGCCTATTCTGGTTATAATTAGATAAAAATGAAACTCGAAGACAGTGAAAGTACAACCTTCATCACCCCCAAGGAACTTATTGCTACAATGTAATGCCTTTTGGTATAAAAAATGCACGTGCAACGTATCAAAGATTGGTGAATAAGGTCTTCGAAGAATAGATAAGCAAAAATATGGAGGTTTATGTGGTTGATATGTCAACGAAGAGTAAAAAAGCTTCAGACTATATCGTCGACCTCAGTCAGACTTTTGATCAGTTGGAAAAGCATCAGATGAAGCTGAATCCAACCAAATGTGTGTTTAGAGTACAAGAAGGGATGTTCCTCGGCTTCATAGTTAATCAAAGGGGAATTGAAACTAATCCAGCAAAGATAAAATATTTAATCGAAATGCAGTCGTCGACCTGTAAGAAAGATGTACATAAGCTCACTAAAAAAGTGGCAACCTTAAAGAAGTACTTGGGATCACCACCATTTCTCTCTTGGCCAGTTTTAGGAGAGAAATTATACTTATACTTAGCCATTTCTGAGTCAGCAGTAAGCTCGGCCTTGGTAAGACAGGACAATGGAATCCAAAAACTAGTATACTATACCAGCAAAGCGTTCAGAGGAGCTGAAATCAATTAACCACGGTTGGAAAAATTAGCCCTAACACTTATTGAGGCTTCTAGATGAATGAAACCTTATTTCCAAGTGCACACCATAGCTGTGTATACTGATTTGCCTCTTCAGCAAGCACTCTACAAGACTGAGAAGTCAAGAAGATTGATGTACTGGGCGATAGAATTGGGAGAGTATGACATTGTCTATGAACTAAGATCTTTATTAAAATGCCAAGCTTTGGAAGATTTCATTGCTGAATTTACTTATCCGGAGGTTCCCGACCAACAGAATTTACCTGCCAAGCAGACTTTCCAAAAAAGGGAGCACAGCTCAAAAGCAATCCTAAGTAACTACCAATCAACCTGAGTAGTCCAGAATTCAAGAAACGGACCAGAAATATGCAGAGGAGAGTAAGAAGATATTTTAGCATGGATCATTGATAGAAGAAAGCTTCAACGATGACGTTCTGTTATGGAATTTATACATGGATAGATTTGCATGTGCTACCGGCAGTGGAGCAGGTATAATACATAATACTCTTGATAATATTGATATTTATTATGCTCTCAGGTTTTAGTTTAAAGCATCTAACAACGAGGCAGAATACGGAGCCTTAATAGTTAGGCTAAAGTTAGCTCATTCATTAGGCATCGAGCAAGTAATGGCACATAGTGATTCACAACTGGTTGTTAACCAATAGCTGAATTTGTAAGGAGTCAAAGGAGAATTGATGATCAGGTTTCTCACTAAGGCCAAGGAAATCATCGCCAAATTTTCATCCATCCAAGTGCATAGGATCCCAAGAATAAAGAACGCCCAAGCTGATGCACTTGCTCGATTAGCGTCAGCATCAAGAATGGAGCTTAGAAGAATAATTCCTATAAAAATCTTACCTAATATGAGTATTAATGAAGACATGATGGGTAGTTTCATTGCTCTAGATCTGGTACCTTCCTGTATGGATCCCATCAAAGCTTACATTGAAGATGGAACCCTACCAACTGATCCTAAAGAGGCTAAAAATTTATGATATAAAGTAGTGAGATATGTGTTGGACAAAGAAATTTTATACATAAGAGGATTGACGATTTCCTTGCGGCGCTGCGTTCATCCAATGAAGGTGGAATATTTAATCAAGTAAGTGCATGAAGGATCATGTGGAGCTCATTCAACTGAAAGATCATTGCTCCAATGCATCAACACTCAGGGATATTACTGGCCGGCCGTAAGGGCGGATTGTACAGCCTTTTGTGAGAAAGTTTGATAAGTGCCAGAGATTATCTAGTGTTCATAGAACACCAAATGCTGCTTTAATACCAAGAACTTCACCATGGTTGTTCGCTATAGGGGGAGTTGACTTGGTTGACACACTGTCGACCACCAAAGGCAGGTTCAAATACTTAGTTATTGTTGTGAATTACTTCACCAAATGTGTGAAGGCAGACCCATTGGTTGATATGCCTTATGAGAAAGTGTATAAGTTCATCTGGAAGAATATAATCTGTCAATATAGTTTACCATATGCTTTTATCACAGATCATAACACCCAGGTCGACAACGAGGAGTTTGAATTATACTGTGCCCATTCCAAAATCCAGAAGCTGCATTCTACACCGGGCCATCCTCAAAGTATTGGTCAAACAGAAGTGATAAATAAAACTTCATTGAATGCGCTAAAAACGAGACTTGATGCTACCAAGGGAAAGCGTATTGATGATCTACACTATATTCTTTGGGCCTAGAGAACGACGCCAAGAATAATAACTGGAGAGACACCATACACGCTTACATTTGGGACTGAAGCCATGGTACCAGTTGAGATCGTCCTACCAACTCATAGGGCACTAAATTTTGATTCCCTAGTTAGTGACTTGATGAGGCGATTAGACCTCGACATGTTAGAGGAGGTACGAGAAGATTTAGGTCTAAGAAATGTTGTCTACCAACATCAAACTGCTCGCTTTTATAATAAAAGATTAAGCCGACTAACCTGAAAGAGGGTGATTATGTTCTTAAAAAAGTTATCCATAAGAATAATATGCTTGAGGCCAACTGACATGGCCCATATTGAATATCAACTGTCATCCGACCAGGGACCTACCGAATAGAGACTTTGGAAGGTGAAGAATTCAAAAATTCTTGGAATGCTGAACATTTTTTAAAGTATTATCAGTGATTCAAAAGATGTCCATTATTGTTTCTCTCTTGCTTTAATTTCAGTATCAATAAAAAGTTAATTTCAGTCTCTTCAATTTTTTTAATTTTTGTAGTACGGTGATGATATACATCTCCCAAAATAATGATAACTTTTGATCTTCAGATCCGACCAAGTCAAAACAGGATTACAACCCTCGGCACTTGGTTAGCAGTAAGAAAAATAATAACCAACCAAGTCAAAATAGGATTATAATCCTCAGCACTTGGTCTAAAATAATAATTTACTTCATGTATGACTTCATAAAAACAAAATCACGAACAAGAGATTGATTACTTCATGTATGATTTTGTATAAATAAGTCAAGAACGAGAAGTATAAAACTTCGTATAAACCTAAAAAAGTTATAAACTAGTTTTACCCGACTAAGTTAAATGCAGGAAGACATGTGAAAATTCCTAAATACTGGAATATAAACTTACATTCCTCATACGCTTGGTCACCACTGATAACTAATGTTAAATTTGGATCCATATATCTAAATGAATTAGTATAATCAATGGCATTACGACTAGTAACTAATACTAAATTTGGATTGATATATCTAAGTGTATTAGTAGAACCAATGGCATTAAAATCACAAGTTAACTGAATAATTAAAATAATCATAAGTTGGCAAAAAACAAACACATTTCATTCATACAAACTGTATTACATTCAAAGGAATTACAAAATACAGGATAATCATTTAACAGGACGTTTTCCCTCAACTTTGAAAGATGATTACACTTTTTCCATACCAGCAGGAGGATCATTCAGCATATAAGGAGAATTGATAAAGTTGAAATCTTGAAGCATCCTTTTGCTGCTGCTGCTCGGCGTGTTGGTCAGATGAGGAGGTCGAACTATCTCAAGTTCATCATGTAATTCATAATCCCCTAAATATTTCGATATTATGTAATGGGGAATCGATTCAACAGGAATCCAGCTGAAATCCAACTTGAACGGAGGTTATTGGTAGTCTAAGAAATTAGGATCATGATAATACCAAAGTTTTATATCTTAATTAACCTTCATCACAGTCAAGCAATTGATCCAACCCTATTTATAACCATTACGATGAGTTTGAGCGAGGTGATCATTTATATGGACCAAATCTTCATTATAGTCATCCATCCATACCTCTTTGGTTTGTTTGTGAAATTGGAAGGTTAGTCTTTTAACATGATGTTGAAGTTTCTTTAAAACCTCATCTTTCACCTTTAATTGAGAGGATTGGTCGACAAGGTCTTTATCTTTAGCTTCCAATCTTGTGGGCAAATCAGTAATGGCTTGACTCTTCGCCTTCAGCTGGGTAGCTTGATTAGCTAAAGTTTCCTTGGTCCTAGTCTCTTTTACAGTTGGTCGATTAGCTCTTTGTTTAGAAGATTGTGCAGTTTTGGATTTTTTCACAGCTTCAATCTTTTCCCTTAATTTGGCATTTTCCTCCTTCAGAAAAGAGGCACCTTCATCGGCACTATCAGTAGAAAACTATTTTTAAGGCCCCAAGTTCATCACTTAGCCTATTATTTTCCTCTTCCAGAAGTTTAGCAATCTCTCTGGCTTCATCAACTTTACGGTTCAATAAAAACTCTTTTTTTTCTAAAAGCATAGGAATATTTTTCTAACTTCTCCTCAAATCCACAACCTTCACTCAAGGTCTTGTACTTGGATTCATAGTCGGCATGAAGTAAAGCATTGGCTTCATTATGGTCTGTTTGTAATTCTTCGATCATATCAAAGTAGGCAACATTATTGGCCACATCCCGATCAAAAAGAAATTTGAGCTAACTGTATGTATCCTTGGCCTGATCAGAAGCGTCTACACCGAGCAACTCTGCTAATTCTTCATCAGTCAAGTCCAAATGACCAACTTTGAATAAACTGTTGCAGCATTTGAGTAGATTAGAGTCATTGGAGGTAATTTGTTCCATCTTGGCCATAAACTAGAAAGATAAAGTAACAATTGATCAACAATAGCAACAACAAACGACATGTGAATTAAAGGAAAAGTTATTTCTTTGATAAATAAGAAACATTACAAATACATCAGAACAGAGATAAAAAGAAAACAAAAGAAAGGTGCAAAATACAAGATCAAAAGTCGAACAAGTATACACCTTCTTCTTATCCTTTTCAACGTCAGAAGGAGCAGCCGAGTCCACAGGAACTTTATCTTGTTCAGAAGGGGGAATAGCTGAGTCAACAGTAATTTTGTCTTGGTCGGCAGAAGGGGCAGTAGACTTGATGAGTGTATTATTGTGCATGAATTATGTCCAAATATATACCTTGTTCGGACCTTTGTATTATAAATAATGAGCTTTTAGAGTCGTTTTCGTAAAACAAAAAAAAAACCAAGTTTGAATAAAATTTGAGTTAAAAATACAATTTTAGTAACTTGAAGGGGTGAAATCATAATTTTTCAAACTTTATGGGCCTGAACATAATTTTTAAATATTTATCTAGGCAAAATAAATTTCTCTCTGAAATTTGGTTGAATTTCGGATTAAAACGAGCAATTTATGAATTTCGGGCGCTAAAATGCAAAGAGGGGTAATTCTATAATTTTTTAAATATTTATGTCCCTTAATTTGAATTAATTATTTTCATTTTGCATTTTTACAGGTACGCTGGAAATGTGGACAACAAAGGAGTCGATGTGCAAAAATTGTTACAATACGTCGCGACACGATACAGCATGACACGGTTGACACATTTGTATTAAATATTTTTTATAAAATCGCTAGAGTGTCCGTTAAGGCCATGCCAATCTTTTTGAAAAGGCCTTGACAAGACTCACAACTTTAAAGTTCAGATGAAAATGAGATTTTAAAGTTTTGGGGGTAAAAAATGCGATTAAAGTTGATGCTGTGAATAGTGATGTGAATAGTGGATAATTATTTATAAAAACAAAAAAAGACTTTTCAATTATCTCCATCTCTTCTCAAGACTCCATGGGATAATTATCAGCTCAAATACAACCAATTAAAGAGAGTTTTACTCCAACTCAAACACTTCATTCCTAAGCCTATAAATAAGACCCTCTTGCTCATTATTTCGGTAGAGAATTTTAGAGACAGCTTTGAGATATAGTTTTTGGTTCCTTTATTTTGAAAGTATATTTTTATTGATGATTAAGAATTATTTTGTGGGGGAAGTGTTGTCAACATCAATTGTAAGACTCGGTTATTATTTTAAGTTGATTTATTAATGAGAATTAATATTCATTCTTGCACTTTTATTTTGTCTTTAATGATGCTAGCGTAATTTCTTTACTAGGGCTAGGTGAAGTTTATTATGTTTGATTAATATTGTGTGTAGTTTAAATTCGTCTTTATTTCCCGATATGTTCTAAAAGTTTTAAAAATTCGGTATTCATTTAAAACGACACGAGAGGGTGTTTTAAACCTTCGACTTTGTTTGAAAATAAATCATATTTTTATTTTTAAGTGTAAGTATTTTTTGATGAATTATGCTTGCACTTGATTGTTTTGATAGTCCATGCTTAAAGACTACACTTTAAAATTTAAACATGAACTTTTTAAGGGAATAGGGATTTTAGCCGCCAAAATTTAGAGACGAATTTTTTTTATTTTGAACTTAACCGTATTATTTTCCGAATTAAATACGACGAGAGCCGATTTAATTTGAGTTAAAAAATTGAAAAAGGACGAGTTTAAATTATTGCATAGTATTAGTTAAACGTGATAAATGGATCAAATGTCCTAGTTTTCTCACAAACTAGTTTATATTTTTCGTAATTGCACTTTTTAATTGTGTTAGCTTAGTTTAATATTACATATCTTCTCTACACCCATTTTGTCTAGTTGGACAATCACAATTATTTTGAATGAAAAAATTGATAAATCTCCTTGGGTTCGACCCGTATATACACTCGTTATTCCATAATAGCCCGTGCACTTGCGTTATTTTATAAATTGACAAACAAGACTCAACCACTAAAGAGGATTCCCCCGAACTAGCATCATCCTCAATTTCCTCATCAAAGTTGGGGGAGAGCCAGGGTCATGCCTAAGAAAAAACTCAGAATCCTCAATAGTTCCAACCTCCTTCAACATTGCCGACCAACCTTCTTTAAAGAATTTCTTCTTTGCATATCCAATATGAGCAATGATAGCAAAGATGGCTTTATCCCAACCTTTATTGAAGGAGTCTTCTTTGGCTTTCTTCCTCCTAGCCTTCTCAGCAGTAAGGTCAGTAGACAACCTAACCACCTTCTCTTTAGCAGCCTTTGCCCCTTACTCAGCTTGAGCAGAGGCCAAAGAAGCTACAGTCAAAGTTTCCTCATCCTTTTGCCGAGCTTCTTCAGCAAACTTGATCTTCTCCTCCCAGACCTTCTTCTCTATTTCCAAAGCTTATTGGGAGTCCAGAACATATTTCTAAAAACCTTCAAAGGCCTCCTCTACTTCTCCTGAAGAAGAACGTAGCTAGTCATCCTTCTCCAGCATTTACTTGTAATTAGTAGTGGCAAATGGGCGGTTATGGGCGGTTATGGACGGGTCAAAAATGGATATGGATAAATTTGGGCGGGTCAAAAGCGGGTTGGACATAATAATGTGGGCGGGTTTGGGCGGGTTAAATTTGGGTCGGGTCGGGTCGGGTCAAACCCGGATCGGGTCGGGTTGACCCGCCTTTTTTTTGAAAAAATAATTATTATACCATATACATATAAATATGGTATAATAATTTTGAAAAAAAATATACAAGTAAATACTTGAATAAAAAAAATCTTTAAACTTTTTAGTAATTTGAGTTTTATTTTTGTGAGGGTCCAAAACCACTTTGACCCGCTAATGACCCGCCAACAAACCGTCTTATTGGATCGTTCAAACCATTTTGACCCACAAACACAATTAATGGGCCCCGAACACATTATTTTGAATGAATTATGGACGGTTTCATCCTTAAGAATCCATATTGCCGGGCCTACTTGTAATCAACAAAGAACTGCAAGAAAAAAGTCAAGTCAATACAAGTCAGAGAAGGCATGAAAAATATCCGACCAACTTCAAACATGAAAACTTACCAAGGCTAAGCATTGAGTATCTTATAATACCCCGTAATTTTAATGACTTTTAATATGAGATAGATTAAAAGTTAATGGGTCAAATATATGGGGATTAATTGGAATTAATTATGAAAAATTAATTGGGATTAATCCAGATTGAATATTACTAGATATTAAAGTAATATATGATTTTGAATATATGAGTTTGAATATTACTTAGTGATATAAAAGTAATATGTGAAAATAATAATTATTATCGGGAGCTACAAATACGGCAATAATGGAAATTAAGTCGGGACACGCTTATCAGTCGTGTCGGGACTAAAGTTGGGAAATAAAATGAGATTTATTTTTAAGTCATTCAGATGATCATTTCGAGTGTGCCATTGAATCCGAAAGGGTCAAAATAGGCAGAAAAGTTTACTCGGGGGTTTGATTTGGATCTCGGGTTAATTGGAAGATGACAGGATACCCCGACGGGGAATTTTAGTCATTTTGCTTGGGAGATGAATAGTCCCTACGTTTTTTGTCTTTCAGCTAACCTTGGATACTTATTATATATGTGAGTTTAGATTGTACGTAAGGTTCATTTCATCAAAACACAAAGTGAGGTCTTTTGAGAGAGAGTGAAAAGACTTAGAGAGAAAGTGAAAGGTTATCTAAAGGAGAAGAGGAGTTGCTTGGAAAGAAAGAGTCACCTAGGACAAATTAAGGAGACAACCACCATCTCTACGCCTTGGTCGCCGAAAAAAGGAAGAGGAGGTCCCAAACACTTGTCTTCTCCAAAGATTCAGACCTACACAAAAGGCAAGTGTAATTCTTGCTCTATTTTAGTGCTTATATTATTCATGTTGGAATAGAATTTTCTTTTGGATTGATGAACTTATGAATTTGGGATGAAAATGATTGATAAATCAAGTTTTATGGATAGGCAAATTCATGTAATTGAGATTTATACATGTCGAGACTATGAACATGAAAATGGATAAGTCTTATATGTAGATGTATATATATATATATTTATTGAAGATATGAAAATGATGATAGGCATTGCATGTAGATGAATCCTACTCATGTTGAATATGGAAATTTGATGATTTAGATATGTAATGAAAGTTCTAAATTCTCGCTTTTTAAGAAGTATAAAAATGGAGAATTTAGATAAATTGAAATTTTAAGGATTTAATGGGTTTGATGATAATACCCTTATGAACATATGGATTTGATGTTGCTCTTATGTGATAATCACCCTTGAACATGTTAGAACACTGTTAGAATATTTGGGTTTTGGGTAGAATATAATCCAATAGGGTTTTGGGTGTAAGAACATGGAGAAAAATGCAGAAAACCGAGGTTGAAGACGAACTAGAATGACGTTGATCTCGTTCGAACGAGACATGCTGTCGTTTGAACAAGAATTCTGGGTTTCTGACGAGATTTCAGAAATTCTGTTTTAGCCCAGAACAGTTTGGAAAATTGTATTTTAGCCCACAGTAGGTTCTGAGTAATTTTGGTACATTAACAAGGAGTGAGGGACTTGGGTTATTGTTGGCAAATTATATAAAATTGAGGAATAAAATTATGTGAGAGATATCTACATAATAATAATACGATTAAGAGATGAATAATCGTCATGGTCAAGTACGGGTTAATATTGGTGATATATATATATATACATGGGTACTTGGGATTATGTGAGTGATAACTACATAATAAATATACGATGATAATCGTGATTAATAAGTACGAGTGGTATTTAAGAAATACAACGGGTACTTGGGATAGGATGAATTCCTAATTTGAGATAAAGGTCGAGTGTGTACCTATTCCTATATAGGTTGAGTATATACCTATTGCTTGATTAATTTATGTGTAGGACATACCTACCCTACTTGCTATCGATGGGAGGTTTACATATAGAGGGCAGCGATATCCTGATGAGCCTTAAAGGGGATCTTTGACTTGTTCCCTCAGAACATAGGACTTAGGTTGGATTTCCATTAGTGAGAACAATGGTATTGAACAGTCTTTTAGGTGTGTATGTATGTGCGTAGCCCAAAGGCTCAAGATTATGTTCACCTCCACTGTTTGTGATTTGTTAATTATGGTTCGTGGGACATATCGAACCTATGATCCTTTATACGGTGACGAGATGTACTGGGACATGATAGCAGAGTACGCGTACACCGCAACTGAGCTTCGGGGTGCAGTATTGTATATATATAATATAGTGAATGTGTATATATACTTGTGATAGTGTTTACTGGGTGAATTAAGTAGACATGAAAGATAATGAAATCTTAAATGAATTAAGTAAGTAAATACTTAATTATATTGAATTGGAAATGGGCTTATCCATGTTAAAGAGAAATTGGATATATATGTGTTATCTGTATTACGAGAGAAATACGTGGGAAAGATATGGGCTATGGTTAGTTGACACTGATATGAACTAGTTAGCATATGAATAATAATTAGTATAGTTTTAAGGTACGTTAGGTGTGCACTCTAGATGAGAGGTGAGGATCTCAAGAAAGAATCTGATAAATCTAACATGTATATAATAATTGTTGAATATAACATTTATTCACTTGTCGATTCCTAAACTATTTATACATCGGGCTCTGACCCGTTTTCTTACATATTCTCTTCTCTCTTGTATCTCCTATATCAGGTGTCCAGTCGCAGGGATGCCAACCATGGAGGATTAAGACTTTTGATGAGCTATGGATGCTATGGAGTTTTGGACTTTGTTTAGACGCTTTCATATTCATTGATTCATACTCTGTAGTTGATCTTTCATTTAGGGCATGTCGCCCATGAGGATTTTAGTTGTTTCTTTTCTATCTTCGACAGATTAAGTTCTTATGTCGGTTTTGGTACTTTTAATTTTGATCGGATTATTGTATTGAGATATTTAAACTGGAGAGTTTTATTCCAGTTGCATTTAATTTAGTTTTGATATTACTCAGTTATTCATTGTGTGAATGGATTGTGTTAAATGGTTTATGTTTTAAAAAAATGGAAATTTTATTTATATTAAAATTTGAATAGTTTAACACCTGCTTAATTGGATATTAAGTGATTATATATTAAAAAAAATATTTTTCGATAGTGATGCTAAAAATAAACCAACTATAAATTATGTTTTAATTGGGTATAGGCATGATCATCCGGTATTTAATTGAGCGGGGTATTACATCGCTCTTATCGATAGTTTTGATCTGGACATTGAGGCAGCAACAACTCTATGGTCTGGGAGAGTGCCAGACTTGATTAGTTTCCTTGCCAAACTGGGACTAAAGGCCACAGATGAGCCAGTAACAGAGGGGACCATGCCAACCAAACCTTGTTAATCGGCATTAACAACTTTCCCAACCTGCTTATCAGCATGACCCTTACTTAGTCTCTTGAAAAGAGACTCATCACCTTCGAAAACTGGGGGCTTCTTACTAGCCTTAACCTTCTTCTTATGGGTAGCAGTATCAACTAGTTTCTTGGCACCAACTGCATATTCGTCCTCCAAAAGGTTGGGAATTTTTCTCTTCCCATACTGACAGAGAGAGGAAGGTCAGAATCAAAGGAAGAAGATGTGCCAACTTCAACTCCAACAGATTCGGTGCTCGAGGAAGTAGACACTGTGTCTTTCTCCAAATCAATTATGATTGAAGGCACAACAGTTGTTTGTCGAGATACAAAAGAAGTGATGGAAGTTTTATACTCTAGCAGTACAGAAGTTGGTCGGGGATGCTCTTCTCCTGCCCTTTGGTTCAGACCCCACATAAATTTTAGTTCTTCCAAATTCACTTCACCAGGCTTGGGGCACTTTCTCTTACGTTCCTCTGTAAAAAAGCGATAAACAACAACAGTTAGCATATATCAGAAAAGAATTCAATAAAGAAGGGTTAAGTAGTGAAATAACAACCTATCACATTCCCAAACTGAGGGCACCTGGGGCCATGATAAGCAACTCCATTCTCAAGTGAAGCATATTGCCAATTTATTACTATTAAGGCATGATCCCAATAATCCTTATTGGAATCAGGCAAATTCAACACTAAAGCCTTATTGGCTTGCCTAGTTTTCAAATGATAAGTGTTCTCCCCTGTAATAGACCATTTATAACAGAATATAATCTATAGAATCCCAAAATGGATCCTATAGATTTGGTTTAGTCTACCCACACCATTAACAACTCTCCAGGTGTTGGGGGCTACTATCGCTATAACAATGCCAAAATATTAGCAGAAGTAAAGAAGAAAGGGGTTTGGTGGAAAGTTAAAATCGCACTCAGCTAGAAACAAAGTTGGGATCCAATGATCTTCAGCTAAAGAGTAAACATCTATAGGGTTGGGAGGTATTTCTAAATCAACCCAAGAAGGAATTTTATGTTCTTCCCTAAATTCCTCTAGATAATCAACATCAAGTATGTAAACCATGGCTTAGAAAGAACGAAATGAAGAAAAACAGAGAGATGGGAAGAGTTCTTACATAAGATTAAGGATTCAATAAGAACTGTCAAAAGAAAGGAAGAACGATGGCAAACGATCGCGCAAAAGCTTATAAATAACTGCTACAGTTTGAAAATTTAGGGTAAGGAAAAACCTGCAAAACCTCCCGCCTTTTATAGGCTGCCTTAAAAATAGCGAACGAAATGATTAGATGTACCAACGAATGACATTTTGACGGCTTCGCGAATCAGAAGACTAAAAATACCCATTTACCTTTTGGCGATTCACTAAAATTCAAATTATTTGCAAAAATGCCATTTTCAAACTGTGCTAGTAAATTTTACAACTGTGGGAGGTCAACTATCGACTAAGCATTATGAAAATACTCCAAGTTAATTCAAAAATCAAATGCTCCATACTTTCACGCAAGCGTCAAGCATGGAACATTGGGGGCTTGTGGATGTTAAAAATTATCCGCTTATGTGGACCAATCAGAAGTATACACGTGTCCTCCTATATGGCCAAAATCCTAGTCACCAGATAGTAATTCTGTTGATCAACCAACATAAGGAATGTCGACCAAGACAAGGAAGGTCGACCAACAAGACAGTGAAGCGTTATCATACCAAGGGTCATACTACGCGTGGTTTATACAACCAATCGTCATGTTTATTATGTAAGGATGTAAATGCTTAATTATATAAAAGCATTTTATCCCTTGACATTCCAACCCTTGTCCTCCAGGTCACTATAAATACATTGTATCCCTTTCATCAAGGGCACGGTCGAACGAATTCTGGGATATTCTTATCTACAAGAGTACCTAGTTTTCTATTACCATAAAAAATAATAAAATAACAGTGGACGTAGGCTTTCTTACAGAGTTGAACCACTATAAAAAGCTCTCTCTCTTTATTTACCATTACATATTTTATCTAATGATTATAAAATTAGATCAAGTATAGTTTTTTACATCAGCACCTGCTGTGATTTAGATCTACTCAAATAAAACCTTGTCGAATCTATTAGTAACTTTATAATATGGTGGAGAGAGAAAGTAACCACCATGACTAACCCGCCTTACGAAGAGGAGCAAGTCAGTATGGTGAAGAAGAACTTCTTACCCTATGTTTGAGCAATGATGGGAGGATAGTACTACCCTCATTTTTTATCCCTCTGAGAAATGGGAGTAGAAATCGAAGAAGGTCTTGCCAAAAAATAAGTTGAGTAAAAAAAAGCACCTGGACAGTTCGCTCCTAGAAAGTATGAGAAGCCAGCCAATACTGTAATTTCAACCATCAACAACATCTCTCATCCTATCACTTTATGGGCACCAGAAAGCCACCCTAACCCAATCAAGAAGGAATACGCCGAGCTTCACGTTCCCCTCTATAAAGTTTACCAAACCCTTTTAAGTCGAAATCTCACCAAGCCATTGGACCCTCGTCCGTTGCCAAACCCACTTCCCAAAAATTTCAAACCACATGCCCATTGCGATTTTCACCAAACTGTCGGCCATACCATCGATCAGTGTTTTCACCTCCAAAATGTAATCCAAGGTCTGATTGACTGGAGTATCGTTGCCCCACCGGCCAATCCTAAACTAAACACTACCCACAATCCACTTCCAAATCACGCAAATGCCATTTTCCTATAAGAAGACCTAGAATTTGATCCATATACCCAAATCGTGCCCACTAAATCACCCATCATACCCATGTATTCCCCTAACCCCCTTCAAGTTTGCCCATATTTTCTCCTGCATCCTACCAATTTTGTCGATCAGGCTCTGTCACTCCTTACAAGAATATGCATTTATGTTCGTACCTATTCTAGAGGAAAATATATGGAATTGTCAGCAGTGTTGAACCAACTTTGAGAGTTCAGGCTGAAATTACCCTCCAAGGTGACTATTGACTACAAGAGATTCAGTACACTATTCTTGAAAGCTCGAAAATGGGATCAAGAGTCAGATAATTGGGTGGACCCTACAGATAAAGTCAGTTTAGATGATGTTGTCCAGATCATAGCGGAATTATTCCAATAGACCGATGATATTTACAGCATATCCGAGCTACTTGATGCTTTGAAACTACAAGGGTACCTGGTCCCTTCACTTCCACATCTCCCCGTTGAATAGGAAGATCTATACGAAGTGGCAGTTGAGGTTGTAGAGTGTATCGACATTTTTTATGGAAGGATGATGTCGTTGCCACTGAACGGGGGGACGAATTCAATGATTCCAATGAAGAGCAAAGTCTAGAAAAGACTACCCCAATAGTCAGCATAGGTGGAATGATATCATTTGAGGAGATGCTATGAGAAATTAACAAGGTGGCTGAAAAACCCGAGATAGATGAGGAAACGGGGTTTTTGTTCCCCCTCCCCCCCCCCCCTTCCGTGAACCATATGACCAGATCATGGAATCATTACCAAGTTCCAAACCTGCAATCATCAACGATTGACAAAGGAAAAGGTGTTGAGAATCTTCCTATGTCAAAAATGAACCTCGAGAAGAACAAGATCCTCAATCAGTTGAAAAATACCCAAGCTAATATCACCTTGTGGGGACTCTTTATGTCTTCTCAGTTGCGCCAGAATGTCTTAATCAAGCTATTCACTGGACCCACATTCCCTCCTTCCACCACGCCAGAAGAAGCAGTGAATTTGGTCATATCCCTAACCACTACTAAAATGCTCCCTTTCTCCGAAGAAGAAATCCTTAAGATTGGACCAAACCATAACTATACTCTTAATATCTCTGTCGAAGTCATGGAAAAAACTGTCCCTCTTTCACTTATAGATAATGAATCAATTATTAATGTTTGCCCATTGAGAACCCTCAATTTCTTATGATTGAAAGTGAGTGAACTTTCTCCTACCTATGCCACAGTGCACGCTTATAATAATACTCGTCGAGAAGTGATGGGATCCATAAAGATTGCGGTAGAGGCTTGCCCTATAAACCCCATTGTTGAATTCTAAGTCATCGATATCCCATCTTTTTTCAATCTGTTGCTTGGATGACCATGGCTCCATAGTATCAATGGTGTGTCTTCTTCCCTTCATCAGAAACTGAAGTTCTTCGGCAATGGACAGGTCATCACCATCTTCGGTGACGACGACAATGCCAAGAATGGAAGCACCAGTAATTCAATACTCGAGATACAACATGGGGTAAATGATAAGCCTCTATCAAGTTTTTGAGTTGAATCACTTCTACTACCAGCTGGGGAAGATTTCAAAGATAAGGTTTGTTCGGAGTATAACCCTCATGGCAACATCAATGTGATCCAAATATTCAAAAACATACACTCTATGCCCAGATTGGGGCAGGGATGACGACAATAAGGATTACTTAAAACCATTGTATTGAAGAGAGCTTTTCCTCCTTATGGTTCAGGTTACCAACCGTCAGCAAAAGAACTCAGAATGATCCGCTAACCTCGGCTGAAGAGAAGGCTAAAAAGTGCCAAGGTTGCTCAAGAGATTCCTTGAATGAAAGATTCATCAAAGAGGGTGAAGATTTCCCCTTCTACGACTTTCCCGAACTGTGGTATAACTATGTGGATAAGAAGATGAAACCTGTAATGGAGATATTTTTCCAAGACAGCTACTCATAGGTCGAAATTTCCCAACATCATGTGCAATCACTCATTAAGAAGACCATAGCTGATACCAGAGATTTTGAGGATAGCGACTCTGAGGATTCATTTAACTTGCAGACACTGGGGCTGACACTCTATATTATCCATTCATGCGCTGCACCTCATCGGATCCATCCCACCTGATCAAAGCTGTTGATGCACCTATCCTCAACTGGCATATTGTACATGTTCCACATGCTGATATACAACCAAACTTTGACGTTTATCTCATTTCTTCTTCTCTTATTGATCCTCCTTATTCTGATGTAATCGAGACATCTTTTGATAAGGTTCTCAACGTTATTTTTCCTAACAATGAAATAAATGAATATTTTTAGTATCTTGCTATGCCTTATACTAATTGTCTTGATTCTAATTAAACTCTAGATGATGATGATTTTGCAAATAAACAATTCTTAACTGATTTAAATAAGGTTAATAACAAGTAGCATAACCGCGTTCAAGTTTATACAGATGAAAATATTGTTATTAATCACTATTCTAGTATCCAACTGTGCGAAATTAAGATAGGGGCCACCCTTGATGAGCATGGACGCCCGCAACTCGAAGAATTATTAAAGGAATTTGTGGATGTCTTCACATGGTCCTAAGATGACATGCCCGATATTGATCTCGAGATAGCTCAGTATTAGATCCTAACTCTCCCAGAATGCAAACCGGTTAAACGAAAACTGTAAAAACTTTGCACCGATTAGTAGCTTAAGGTTAAAGAAGAAGTGGTCAAACAGTTGAACGTGGGTTTCACTTGTGTGATCGAATATGCTACATGTCTAGCCAACATCGTACCCGTGCTAAAATCAGGAGGGAAGGTTCGCATGTGTGTTGACTAACGAGACTTGAACAAAGCCTGTCCAAAGGATGATTACCCACTATCGAATATTGACATGATTGTGGACAATATAACTAGTCACGCTCTCAAGTCATTCGTTTATGGGTTTGTCGAACATAACCAGATCAAGATGCACTCAGATCATTAAGAGAAAACCACATTCATCACCCTTTGGGGAACCTTTTGCTACACCACTTAGCCATTTGGTCTAAAAAATATAGGCGCTACTTACCAGAGGGCTGTCACAATCATCTTGCATGATCTGAAACACAAAGAAGTCGAGGTCTATGTGGATGATATGATTATCAAGTCTAAGACTAGGGAAGGTTATGTTCTCGCTCTTCAGAAATTTTTTGAGCCTCTATGATATTATCAGATGCGACTTAACCCGCAGAAATGTGTCTTCAGCAATACCAAAGGAAATCTCTTGGGATTCATGGTTAGTGAGAAAGGGATAGAAGCAGATCTTGCCAAGTTGAAAGCCATATCGAAATGCCACCACCCCGAACGGAGAAGGAAGTATGGGGATTCCTTGAGAAATTATAGTATATCAGTCGGTTCATCAGCCAGTTGACTTCTATTTGTGAACCCACCTTCAAACTCCTCTAAAAGTATTCAACCATGGAATGTAGCTTACCAAGAAGACTTTGATCCCATTAAGGAATACCTAACCTGACCTCCGGTACTCATACCACCGCAGCCTGGTCTTCCCTCACTTCTATACCTAACGGAACTACAACTGGGGCTTTGCTAGCCCGATACCTTAAATAATCTCACAAGAAGATAGCCATCTACTACACCAGTCATAAGTTGGTCGGGTACGAATTTAACTACACAGCCTTGGAAAAATCATGTGTCGCCCTTGTCTGGGTCACCCAAAAACTACGACATTGCATGTAATGACCCCACTTTTATATATATAGTTTGTTTTTACACTCTTGTGTTACTTATTATCTTATAAATTTTGTATTATTAGATATGTGGTATTATTGGCTATTAATATAACAAACCCCATTTTTAATTACGAAGAATCAACTGTAAATTGGATTAAATCGTAGTCTTATGACATATCTTAAGGTAAATAATAAGTTTTTGGGTAGAAAATATAATTTTATGAAACATTTAGGACTAAAATAAAAATATAAAATGGGCCATTTTGTAAATAAAATATTTTCAAGGACCTTTAAGAAATATTCAAAATATATAGTTTGAAATTACTAAAATACCCTTCATGTGCGAAATGACCCTTATGCCCTTATCACCTTTCCACCACGTGCTGGTCACTTCCACCTTACACATGTCGTCTTTTGAGAGAAATCTAAAACACTTATCATTATTTGGTGATATTAACACTGCCAGACCACTCCGGATCGTGACACCTCGATGTTGAATCACCACTCCAAAAATCCTAGTCATTAGACACGTGTCAACGCCGTAATACTTTTGGAAACCTATAAATAGGGCCTTAGGGTTCATTTGAAACTCACACCAATTCCTTGAGAATTATAGTAAGAAAGAGTGATAGAAAGCTTGGGAAATATCTTAATAAGGAGTTCTATAATTTCGAAGAAAGAATTCATGTCGTAGGTATGATTTTATTTAAATGTTATAATGTATTTTTATAGTTTTAATTTTATGTTTTATAGCTTTACATAGTAGTTATGCTGGTAAAATACACTAAGAACTTCACTAATCAAAACTTAAAGTTTAGAAGAAATCCAAGTTGATTTTATGTAAACTTGTTTGAAATTATATATACGGTTTAAAAAATAATGATGTTTTAAAAGTAATTACTCGTTATTATGGAATCCCATTTAAGTAATTCCAAAGTCAGGACCGGTGAAATTCTGTCTAGATGAGATGGTATTTAAGTGGTACCCCTGTGACCCTCCATCTCTGCTGGGAACGAATCCGAAAATGTTCTATCTAGAGGAGATGGTATTTAAGCGATGCGACTGATTAGGAAGAACTATGAATTGAATCCCTTAATTACGATCAATGAGTTTTAAAAGTTAAGAAAATGGTTTTTAGTAATCCTTTGAAACAAGTTATTATTAAAATACAATATCTAGACTGGACCTTGTTTAGAATGTATACTTAAACCTTTATCATATTTGTTAGATTAACGTGCGATCGAAGACTCATTATCTATAATTTCGACCTATATTTTAGGTGAGTACTCTATGAAATTTCTTGCGCATTTTTTATTATATTATATTATGCAAACTATGTATATTTTGTGAAATGTTTTTATTCTCAAAATGCATCTGATACCGATGATTCCGTCGTTTGTTATATGTTTATATCTCTCTATATAAACATCTTATTTGAATTCTGAAATTATTGATTCGGCCTATGGAAACTCTCTTACTATATTGGCCTTGACTACCGGGTGGAAATATTTGGGTGGTACCTTCCCAGCTGGTTTATCGCTGGTGTGCCCTAAACAATGCGTTGTTCCAGAAATCATGATTATCTGTCTGTGATGTTACCGGGTGGAAACATTTGGTAATACTATATGTCTGGGTATTAAAGCGTACATGGCCACTAAAACTGAATAATTGACATATGCTCAATTATTTTATCTGCTCTGTTCTGAACTGTTTATTCTGAATATATATATTATCATTTACTTTATATATATATTACTTGAAATCCCTATCTCTATGTATATACCTTTTGTTCTAAATTGAATCAGTATAAATATTCTGGAAAACCCTGGAATGTCTGGAGATTGAATCCAATTCGGCTTTTAGCTGACGTTGTATTGATAACCATTTTTCAGGAAATAATTAAGCTCGTGGATGGAACGAAAAAGGACTATGTTGAAGATTTAGCTTTTAAATCTCTTTTTGTTACCTTAAGTAGAAGTTTGTTTAATTATACAGAGTATGTTTAGCTCTTTGTGTCAAGTTGTAACTCGTTGATATTTTAATACAAATGAAGTTCCCTTTAGAAAGCTCTGATAATGTAATTCCTTCACTTTCAGTATTTTATGATTCATAACCATGTGATTATACTTCCGCTACATATATTTTAAAAAGAAAAATTTTAATGCCAGAATATTGGATGCCAGAATTTTAATGCCAGAATACTTCCGCTACTATTTTTGGGTCGGGGTCGTGATAGAGGTGGTATCAGAGCATAGGTTGTGAACCCGTAGACTACTGAAGATAGGTTTCGAATGTTATAGATTTCATGTTTCCATCCTTAGGAGATAGTATTAAATATCTGATTTATGTGATGATCCTCCCTATGTGTTATATTATTTATAATTGGTCTTTTAGTATTCAATATTGATATAGTGTAGTAGATCTTACGTTTGGACATGACTGTAGAAAATGACCAAGAGAAGATCATCAATGGGAACTAGTGATTCGAGTATAGAAGGACTGGAAGGTGCATACAAGGCAATTGAAAGTCTAGCAAAGATTGTGGAGCTGCTGGTCAATAATGGAGTACTAAAGAATCGTGAACTAAGTAGATGTACTATTGAACAATTCAAGAAGTTGAATCCTCCATCTTTTAAAGGTACTCCTAACCCTACCGAAGTAGAAAGTTGGGTGATGCGGATGGAAAAGATACTCGATGTTCTTAAGTGTACTGATGAACAAAGGGTGTCATTTGCAACATTTATGTTAGAAGGGGAGGCTGAACATTGGTGGAGAATGACTAAGAGAATACACGGGGAAAGGAATACTTACATAGGTTGGAATTATTTCTTACTAATCTTTTATGAGAAATATTTTCCAGAAATGGTGAAAGACGAAATGAAAGCTGACTTCATGAGTCTGGTGCAAGGGAATATGACGGTTAGTTAATATGAGGCAAAGTTTACTGATTTATCCCGTTTTGCACGTCATGTTGTAGCAACTGATGTTTTAAGAGCGAAGAAGTTTAAGCGTGGGTTAAGGTTGAATATTCGTAGTCAAATTGCCATCCTGAAATTAACATCATATATTGATGTCGTGACTACGGCTACAATGGCTGAGAGGGATGGTGAGGAGTACAATCGAATTAGAGATAACAAGAGGAAGTTTGGGGAACAAAAAGGAAAGAACTCGAATAATAGAAATTTCATTAGGAACACATCCAATGTTGGGGGATCTAGTGATAACAAACAGTATAATAACCAGATATGCAAACAATGTGGAAAGATGCATAGAGGACGACCTTGTTATAAGGATTCAGGAGCTTATTTTAGATGTGGACAGAAAGGACATCAGATAAAAGACTGCCCAAACCCAGCAAGGGTTCCAATAAAGCCTTTAAGTGCAAACAAGGATCAAGGCAGACGGGGTAGAGTTTTTTCACTTTCTGATACCCAAGATTCCAATGCGGTAGTGTCAGGTACACTTTCTATATGTGCACAACCTTTTAAAGCTTTAATAGATACCGGTTTTACCCATTCGTTTGTATCTATACATGTATCGCTTTCATAAATTTCTTGAACCCTTGAATCATAACATACACATTTTTACTCCTTCGGGTGAGTTATTGATGGGGAAATTAGTATACAAGGCTTGCCCCATAGACA
The DNA here is from genome assembly GCA_949130495.1 of Sambucus nigra. Taxonomy (NCBI): domain Eukaryota; kingdom Viridiplantae; phylum Streptophyta; class Magnoliopsida; order Dipsacales; family Adoxaceae; genus Sambucus; species Sambucus nigra. The sequence goes on from OX422224.1 coordinate 406,964,898, forward strand.
TTGATAGTCATAAACTATTTGTTGATTTGATAGTTTTAGACATTAGGGATTTTGAAGTCATTTTGGGGATGAACTGGTTAGCATCATATCATGCTAAAGTGGATTGTTTTGAGAAGAGTGTTACTTTCCAAATCCCTCACCAACCAAAATTTAGTTTTGAAGGAACCGGCATCATATCTCCGATGTGTATTATTTCTGCAATGCAAGCCTATAGTTTTCTTAAGAAGGTATGTCAAGGATTTCTTGCAGCTGTTACTAGTTTGCAGACGGTAGGGCCTAGCTTAGAAGATATTCCTATCGCTAAGAAATTTACGGATGTTTTTCCAAATGATTTACCAGGACTACCTCCTAATAGAGAAATATAATTTACCATTGACCTTATTCCTGGAACTATACCAATCTCAAAACCACCATATCGTATGGCACCTTTACAATTAAGAGAGTTAAAAGTTTAATTAGAAGAACTTTTAGACAAGGGTTTTATCAGACCAAGTATATCCCCTTGGGGTGCTCCAGTGTTATTTGTGAAAAAGAAGGATGGGATAATGAGACTATGTATAGATTATCGTGAACTGAATAAGGTAACCAATAAGAATAAATACCCCTTACCTCGTATAAATGACTTGTTTGATCAATTAGAAGGTGCACAAGTATTCTCTAAGATTGACCTTAGGTCAAGCTATCATCAATTGAAGATTAAGGATGATGATATCTCAAAATCATCTTTTCGTAATAGATATGGTCACTATGAATTTCTTGCAATGCCATTTGGACTAACTAATGCACCAATCGCTTTTATGGATATGATGAATAGGGTGTCTAGGAAGTATTTGGATCAGTGTGTGGTTGTTTTCATTGATGACATCCTTATTTATTCCAAAAGTATTGAAGAACACGAAAAGCATTTAGAGATGGTATTACAAATCCTTAGGAAAGAGAAATTATATGCGAAATTAAAGAAGTGTGAGTTTTGGTTGCTTAGTGTATCTTTTCTAGGACATGTCATTTCCAAGGAGGGAGTGTCGGTTGACCCTCAAAAGATCAAAGCTATACTAGATTGGCCTAGACCAACTAATGTGACGGAGATTCGTAGTTTTCTTGGATTAGCATGTTATTATCGAAGATTTGTTGAAAGATTTTCTAGTATTGCCAAACCTCTATCTAGGTTAACTCAAAAGAAGGTGAAATATGAATGGTCTGAGGAAGTCGAGAATAGTTTTCAAGAACTTAAGAATCAATTAGTAACTGCCCCAATTTTTACTATTCCTTCCGGGACAGGGGGATTTGTGATTTATAGTGATGCTTCTAAAAATGGTTTGGGATGTGTGTTAATGCAAAATGGAAAAGTAGTAGCTTACACCTCGAGACAGTTGAAAACCCATGAGCAGAATTATCCAACCCATGACCTAGAATTAGCAGCTGTAATTTTTGCTCTTAAGATTTGGAGACACTATTTGTATGGTGAGACTTGTGATATTTATATCGATCATAAGAGTTTGAAGTATATATTTACTCAGAAAGAGTTGAATATCAGACAAAGGAGGTGGTTAGAATTGATGAGGCATTATGATGTAAATATTCACTATCACCCGGGGAAAGCTAATGTAGTAGCTGATGCTTTAAGTAATAAGTCTACACCAAATTTAACATGTCTTATTACAAGCCAGGAAGCACTGTTAAGGGATTTGAGAAGTATAAAAATAGATGTACGTATCTATAGCAAAGGAGGAATAATTACAAACGTACAAGTACAACCCATGTTGATGGAAAGGATAAAAATTGCACAAGTAAATGACCCACAACTGAAGAAGATTAGAGAAGAAGTCATCGAGGGTAAGAGAACTGAATTTACGATACGAGATGATATATTGAGGTTTGGAAATAAAGTGTGTGTGCCATGTGATGCCCAACTAAAGAGGCAAATTTTGGAGGAAAGTCATTATTCAAGATTCACATTTCATCCCGGATGTACAAAAATGTATAGGGATCTTCGAGAAGTATTTTGGTGGAATAACATGAAGAGGGAGATAGAAAAATTTATATCTCAGTGTTTGGTTTGTCAACAAGTAAAGGCAGAACATCAAAAAACCATCAGGATTACTACAACCCCTACCTATCCCTGAGTGGAAATGGGAACATATTACTATGGATTTTGTGACAGGTTTACCGAGGAGTTCAAATGGTAATGACTCTATTTGGGTAATTATTGATAGGTTAACTAAATCTGCTCATTTTCTTGCCATTAAGATTACCCATTCTTTAGAAAAGTTAGCTAAGTTGTATGTGTAGGAAATTATTAGGCTTCATGGAACCCCAATTTCAATTGTTTCTGATCGTGACCCTAGATTTATGTCTCGCTTTTGGAAAAGCCTACAAGTAGCCATGGGAACACAATTGAATTTTAGTACCGCTTTTCATCCTCAAACATATGGACAATCTGAGAGAACCATTCAAACCTTAGAGGATATGCTTAGGGCATGTGTACTTGATCTGAAAGGGAATTGGGATGATCATTTACCGTTAGTGGAATTCGCGTATAATAATAGTTACCAAGCAAGTATTCAAATGGCTCCGTATGAGGCACTCTATGGTAGAAGGTGTCATTCCCCCTACATATTGGGTAGAAGTTGGGGAAAGAAAATTATTGGGACCAGAATTGATTCAGATCACAACAGAGAAGGTGAAATTAATACAAGATCGACTTCGAACTGCTCAAAGCCGTCAAAAGAGTTATGTTGACAATCGACACCGACAGTTAGAATTCCAAAGAGGAGATTATGTGTTCTTGCGAGTATCTCCTGCAAAGGGAGTAATACGATTTGGGAAGAAAGGGAAGTTGAGCCCAAGATACATAGGACCTTTGAAATCCTTGAAATGATAGGAGTTGTTGCGTATAAAATAGCCTTACCACCTGAACTCTCTAGTGTACATAATGTGTTTCATGTATCAATGACAAAGAAATATGTCCCAGATCCAAAACATATCTTAAGTCATGAGCCTCTTCAAGTTAGAGAAGATTTATCGTATATTGAGCATCCAGTGGAAATCTTGGACCATAAAGATCAAATATTACGAACCAAGGTTATTCCACAAGTCAACGTATTATAGCAGAATCATTTTGTTCAAAAAGCAATATGGGAGCGGGAAGATGAAATAAAGGAGCGATATCCATACCTTTTTGGGAATTAATGTAAGTAAAGTTTGGGGACCAAACTTTTTATAAGGAGGGTAGGGTGTAATGACCCCACTTTTATATATATATAGTTTGTTTTTACATTCTTGCCTTACTTATTATCTTATAAATTTTGTATTATTAGATATGTGGTATTATTGGCTATTAATATAACAAACCTCATTTTTAATTATGAAGAATTAACTGTAAATTGGATCAAATCGAAGTCTTATGACATATCTTAAGGTAAATAATAAGTTTTGAGGTAGAAAATATAATTTTATGAAACATTAAGGACTAAAACTAAAATATAAAATGGGTCATTTTGTAAATAAAATATTTTCAAGGACCTCTAAGAAATATTCAAAATATATAGTGTGAAATTACTAAAATACCCTTCATGTGTGAAATGACCCTTATACCCTTATCACCTTTCCACCACGTGCTGGTCACTTCCACCTTACACATGTCGTCTTTAGAGAGAAAACTAAAACACTTGTCATTATTTGGTGATATTAACACTGCGAGACCACTCCAGATCGTAACACCTCGGTGTTGAATCACCACTCCAAAAAACCTAGTCATTAGACACGTGTCAACACCGTAATACTTTTGGAAACCTATAAATAGGGCCTTAGGGTTCATTTGAAACTCACACCAATTCCTTGAGAATTATAGTAAGAAAGGGTGATAGAAAGCTTGGGAAATATCTTAAGAATGAGTTCTATAATTTCGAAGAAAGAATTCATTTCGTATGTATGATTTTATTTATATGTTATAATGTATTTTTATAGTTTTAATTTTATGTTTTATAGCTTTACTTAATAGTTATGCTGGTAAAATACACTAAGGACTTCACTAATCAAAACTTAAAGTTTAGAAGAAATCCAAGTTGATTTTATGTAAACTTGTTTGAAATTATATATACGCTTTTAAAAAAAATGATTTTTTTAAACTCGTTATTATGGAATCCCATTTAAGTAATTCCAAAGTCAGGCCCGGTGAAATTCTGTCTAGATGAGATGGTATTTAAGTGGTGCCCCTGTGACCCTCCATCTCTACTGGGAACGAATCCGAAAATGTTTTGTTTAGAGGAGATGGTATTTAAGCGGTGCCCCTGTGACCCTCCATCTCTACTGGGAACCGACTGATTAGGAAGAACTATGAATTGAATCCTTTAATTACGATCAATGAGTTTTAAAAGTTAAGAAAATGGTTTTTAGTAATCCTTTGAAACAAGTTATTATTAAAATACAATACGTAGACTGGACCTTGTTTAGAACGTATACTTAAACCTTTATCATATTTGTTAGATTAACGTGCGATCGAAGACTCATTATTTATAATTTCGACCTCTATTTTAGGTGAGTACTCTATGAAATTTCTTGCGCATTTTGATTATATTATATTATGCAAACTATGTATATTTTGTGAAATGTTTTTATTCTCAAAATGCATCTAATACCGATGATTTCGTCGTTTGTTATATGTTTATATCTCTCTATATAAATATCTGATTTGAATTATGAAATTATTGATTCGGCCTATGGAAACTCTCTTACTATATTGGCCTTGACTACCGGGTGGAAATATTTGGGTGGTACCTTCCCAACTGGTTTATCGTTGGTGTGCCCTAAACAAGGCGTTGTTCCAGAAATCATGATTATCTGTCTGTGATGTTACCGGGTGGAAACATTTGGTAATACTATATGTCTGGGTATTAGAGCCTACATGGCCACTAAAACTGAATAATTGACATATGCTCAATTATTTTATCTGCTCTGTTCTGAACTGTTTATTCTGAATATATATATTATCATTTACTTTATATATATATTACTTGAAATCCCTATCTCTATGTATATACCTTATGTTCTAAATTGAATAGGTATCAATTTTCTGAAAAACCCTGGAATATCTGGAGATTGAATCTCATTCGGCTTTTAGCTGACGTTGTATAAATAACCATTTTCCAGGAAATAATTAAGCTCGTGGATGGAACGAAAAAGGACTATGTTTAAGATTTAGCTTTTAAAGCTCTTTTTGTTACCTTAAGTCGAAGTTTGTTTAATTAGATAGAGCATGTTTAGCTCTTTGTGTCAAGTTGTAACTCGTTGATATTTTAATACAAATGAAGTTCCCTTTAGAAAGCTCTGATGGTGTAATTCCTTCACTTTCAGTATTTTATGATTCATAACCATGTGATTATACTTCCGCTACATATATTTTATAATGAAAAAATTTTACGCCAGAATATTGGATGCCTTGGTGGCATGTCAAGACACTCGTTCCCTACTATTTTGGGTCGGGGTCGTGACACTACATGCTTGCCTTTCCCATTAAATTCGTATCTCGAAATGGATCCTATCAATTACCTACTAGAGAAACCTTCCATGTTCAGCCAAATGGCCCGATGGTTGATGCTTCTAGCCGAATTTCATATTATGTCATGCAGAAAGCCATGAAAGGAAAAGCCATCTCTAACTACTACGGGTGTTCGTGGTCCGGTCCAGTCCAGTTTTTAGGATTTTAAGGACCGGACCGACTAAATCGGTCCTAAAAAATGGACCAAGATCGGACCGATTGTGTCGGTCACCCGACCCTTGTCGTTTCGATTTTCTATAGGATCGGTTTGGTTTAACTTGTCGGTCCTAATCTTATTAAATCTTATTAAATTAACCTTTTGACTGCCTTATTTTGACATTTTTGTTGTTCGTTTTAGTGAAGACATGTCCGTAACTCCCAACTGTTGTTCAAACTTCGTGGAGGCTTATGATGCGCAAAATCCCTCAAAATTTAAAGATTTATTTTCTGTTGATAAGTTCATATCCGTAGGATACCATATTCCTCCCAGTATGATTCATCCATTTAAGTTTGTTAATCCTTTGTATGATGAGTACTTTTGGAAATAAACCCAAGGACATAGGTCGATTCGGAGGTCAAGGCCGAAACTAATATATAGATAGCTATGTCATCCTTTTTCTGCTCATTCTTAACACATTTTCATAGAATTAATAACTTATTCATTCGTATAGTTCCATCTCATGTTGTTTCAGACCCACCCTTAGAAGACACATTGGAATGGCACTAAGAAATGTTGATCGTTAAGCGTTGGAAGTTGCTTACCAGAAGAGGCTGGAAGTATAAAAGAAGAGGGTTGGAGCAAAATGAATTTATACAGAAACGTACCAACTGCGATGAGGCAGAAGCTGCGATGAGACTGCGGCGATGGCAGCCAAAATGAGAGGCAGAAGCTACCGCGATGAGGCTTAACATCAGCAGCAGTGGCGAAGAGAGACGAGAGGTAGAAACAACAGCGGCAACGGCGGAGAGAGACGAGAGGTGGAAACGACAGCGTCAGAGAGAGATGAGAGCGGAGCTGTAATGGCAGCGGCGGGGAGAGGAAAATTTGTTGGCAACGGCGGAGAGAGGAAAACCCGTAGAGAGGGATGAGAGAAAAACGGCGTGGGTTGTTTGTTGGCTTGGCACAAATGAAGAAAATATAGGTTTTAGGGCAGCAAAAAGGCATTAGGCATTTTTTTATTTACGATCATACCCTCCCTCCCTCTTTAGTTAAGTTATTTTATATATAAAAATATATAGTAATATGAACAATCGGTCCGGGTTGGCCAAATAGGTTATCTAATGTGGCGGACCGAGGACCGGACTGACTAGACCGGTATGGGAAAAAAAACCTAGATCGGATTGGTGATAAAAAAACGGTAAAAGTAGGGCGGTTCGGTTCGGCCCAGTTCGGTCCACCGGTCCAATCGGTTTTTTGAACACCCCTACTAACTACCTCGTTGAGTACCCTATGGAAGAAATTGATGTTTAGATTTTTGAGTTCCCATATGAAAATATCATTTGTACCTCCTAAAAACACCTTCGATGGCAAATTTTCTTCGACGACACAACCAAGAAGAAATGATATGGCATTGGAATACTCTTAATTGCCCCTGTGACTCTCATACTCCCATTGCTATCAAGATGGATTTTCTCTACACCAACAACATGACTGAATACGAGGCATGCACGGTAGGCCTCAAAGTCTCTCTCAAGAAGGGAATTCGATACCTAGATGACTATGAGATTCACCCCTCATCATCGGTCAAGTACTTTGAAGATGGAAAGCCAAGGACAAGAAACTCTTACCATTCTATGCTCAACTAGAAGAGTTGGCCTCCCAATTCCAAGATATCACTTTCCAATACCTGTTTCGAGCAAAGAACAACCTAGTTGATGCCCTTGCTACCTTAGCCTCCCTAGTTGACATGTCGAAAGAATAACAATAACCCATCCCCTAGACCAAAAGCAAGATAAACTAACTCGCTGTTACCACATTGAACTCATCACAGAAGAAGATCCCGATATAGTTGATTGTTGGTACTATGATATTTTGCACCTCCTCAAGAATGGTAGGTATTCCCATCAATCTAACAAGAAAGATCGAGCAACCCTTCACAAACTGGTTGCCCAATACATTGTCTGCAATAAAGCACTGTTCAAGATAAACTTTGATGGAACCCATTTACACTGCATCGCAGGGGGCTGACATTGAAGAGATGATGCAAAAAATCCACATTGGGGAGTGCAGACCCCATATGAATAGCCACATGCTTGCCAAGAAAATCATCCGATAGGGTTGCCAAGATTGGGTCGACCAGATTCCTTACGTCCTCTAGGCTATCGCACTTCAATTTGAACATCTATTGGGGTTGCCCCTTACTCTCTAGTATACGGCATGGAAGCAGTCCTACCCATGGAGCTAGAAATTCCTTCACTATGCGTCATGCTTGAAAGAAAAGTCAGTGTGGAAGACTGACATCAAAGTCATCTTGGCAAGTTATCACTCTTGGACGAAATAAGACTAAAGGCTCTGTGTCATATACAAGGGTACCATCACCGAATAGCATGATCACTTAATAAGAGAGTCAAGGACCGTGGTGTTCGAGAAGGGGACTTAGCCCTTAAAAAAATTATAAAGCCCATCTGGGACCCTAGAGGGAATTTCAAGCCCAATTGGAGCGACCCCTATATTCTAAAGAAGATCCTGTCTATCGACGCCGCTATGCTCACCAACCTTGACGAAGAAGAGATGGTGCATTCAGTTAAGCTGGACCGCCTCAAGAAATTCTACCCCTAGTCCAAAATCTCGGCGCACTACGACTCTTATCATCTCACTTATATTCTTAAAAAAAATCTTCATTCCCTCTACTCGGAACTACGTGGGGCCTGATCCTCTAAAAGTATTTTTATTTGCAAAAATAAAACTCAAAATTTTTTCAAAACCCAGAGGTACGTAGGCATCTCATACGCTTTACATGAGCATGTCCCCTTTTTTTTCACAATATGTGATTCTTTTCTTATCTCCAAGAACGACAATTCATTTTATCAATTACATGAACAAAAGGATAATGTATGCCTTAGCGATTGGTATTGATAATTCAAATGCAAAAACTCATCAAGAGGCACAACAATATAATTATTTTTTTCTTTTTTTACTAATTCTGTTACAATTACATCGGCATAATGAGTCAAATAACTTCCCTACCCAACCTAACCATATTTTCCTAAAAGTTAAACCAAAGATAAACCAACAACTCCTAAAAACAGCATTCCCAAATTCATTACCAAAACATCATAGGAGCTTCACAAATAAATCCCATAAGGATCCTCCCCGCGGCTGCCAGAGGAACCGACCCCATCATCATTAACATACCAGGGTCCCTAAACCTCCCCTAATTGAATAGAATGCCGCAAGTGCTCCATGGAACGGTAAGCTCGGACCAGCCTAGAAAAATCAATAACACCTCCCTCCATGGTGTTAGACATGGTGAACCACCTTTCACGGGTTCTACGGCCAGCATTTTAGCAACTACCCTCCTCTATAATCACTTCATATAGTCCCCAAAAATATTCTAGACTCTACCAACATACTGGAAAGGACGGGTCAACGATCGACGATTCTCCCACAGAGAACCCAGGCGCATGCGCATATTCTCTATCAAATCTTCCACCTTAAACAAGTTTAGTGTTCGAGGTGGCACAATATACTCCTAGCCAAATTGGCGTAAGAGCCGCCAGAAAAGGTAGAAAGAAGTTTTTCGGAACCAACCAACCAAATATACTGGTATTCCACTAGTTCTCGAATGGGAAACAGCTCCCCTCCACCAAGGCACTGACCAATGCAAGTCTCGAGCTCCACAAACCAGTTCTCCCAGCTCTCAATGTCCAAGCCCACATTGATAAAGTAGCAAGAAAAGAAGTTTGGCACAACCGACAAAGGATATCCAGGAGGGTCCACCATATGGAATCTCTTCGACAGTCACATGAACAGTATTATGGGGCTACCCCTCAGGAAGACGGAACGACATTCCCGCTAGGTATCCAGACCCTTCAAAGTCTCTGCTAGTATCACCGCCACAGGATTGCGATAGTAAAACATCCATGAATTAATGGCTGCAAATTGGGGGTCCACTAACAGTTCCCCAATCGCCAACACTAATTTTGAATTTAAAATTACGGTTCCAGCATAACCAGCATCACCAACATCCTGTAAACGCACAGAATGCAGCATAGCAAGAAGAAAAATCATTCCTCCCATAAACCAGCGATCGAGTTGTCGAAGGTGAGATATGGAGAAGTCCCGCAAACAGCTCCCGAGGAGATCGAGAAAATTCAGGCATAGCTATCGTAACACCGGGATTTATCCCCAACATGGTAGAGAACTCTTCATAAGTCGGACATAATTCGTCCAACCCAAAGCGAAAAACATGGACTTCTAGGTACCAAAATTCCACAGCTGCCATCAGCATATTGCATTCTATAGACGGTTGCGCCATAATAAAACCCGACACATGTTGAAAGCATCGTAGTCGATATTATATGAGCACATCGCCTCCAGGTTTTCAAGGTAAGTAGCAAACTCGACACTTTCGGGGAGAGCTATATTACAAATGATGAGATAAGAGTGAAGATAATGAAAAAGATAAGGAATGTGGAGGTGTGAAGAAAATACTCCACCCATACCCCCTATTTATACTTGGAAAACACCAACCAAAGACAAACATCCTACAGATTTCAGAGGAAAACTTGCCTCACCAAGTACCAAGCAATTGAAGAAAGTGCAATCAAAGCCTTGGGTTGATTGGACTAGACTGACATGCCGATAGGCAGGACAAGGGGCATTCCAATTGGCAACCCCCTATTTTTGAAAAATTCCCTTTTTCCTTTTTTGTCAAAATAAAAAAAAAAACTCAATAAAAATAGTTTTTATTCTAAGAAATTTCGAATTTTCTTCTCCCTATATTTTTACTTGTCCTGTTTTAAAATAAATTTTCTCTCAAATCATTATAAATTCTTTTACGATCTCAGTAGCAAAGTAAAAAGAGCATATGCATTAGGTCACTAAAATAAAAATTAATAAAAACTTCATTGCATAAATAATGTTTTATTACATTTTTCTTGCAGGAAAACCACAAAAATAATGGGACTCACCCCGACCCCCCAAACACTCTCTATCTCTCTCCCTCTCACCTACCTTCACCTACATTCTCTCTCTCTCTCTCTCTCTCTCTCTCTCTCTCTCTCTCTCTACTCTTTTCTCTCTCTAAGAACCTCCATCCCTCTAGCGTACTCGTTTCCCCCGGCGACGAGACGACATACCTTCACTCTTCGAACCAGACCCTTCCTCAAACGAGGCAGACATCACAAAGCGAGAAGGAATCATGATCGACTCCAAAATGTGAGCAGTCACAGAAGCTACCCAATCAAGAATGTACCTCAGCCAGTTGGTCGACACCCGAATGTGCTACAAGAAAAAAAAGCAAATCAGTCAGTCTGAGGCAAAGAAATAAAAAAATCGAAAGATAAGGAGATGAAAAGTATACCGCTGGCTGAAGAACCTCCTCCGTCAGCCACTACTATATCCAGATCCATCGTATTGGGACGATGCAGCATACGCACCGACCCTCCATCAACTCATCGAATGTTATAAGAAGGAGGAGCCAACCGCATAAAGGGAACCTCCGAGATCTTCGTCCCTGCCCATGTCTACGCGCTATCTACACCGTAGGAAGACCCCACTGGTCGACTCGAACCCGCCTGGGGGAGAGGCATCACGTCATATATGCTGGGTGACATCAACCAGCTCGACATGAAGTCCCGATAATTATAAGTCACTACCGTATCGGTATATCACGAGTAAGGTTCGCCGATCATCACCTACACCCTCGCATCATTTGACATTTCCCGTTCTCGCCTCATATACACCGGGGGTGTCACGGGTGGAACCATCACCTCATTATCTACCACCTGTCGGATTACTATCTCCCCGAGATACTAGGAGTATTCGAATTCATGCACAAGTAGACGTCATAGCTGCGCGTTCACCCCCATGTGTTGAATGGTCGTCCCCTAGGGATAAAAGGTCAATTGCGAAATGCCCAGTAGAAAATTAGTATCTGAAAAAATCATTAAGGAAAAATGATCTCAAGGAGAAAAAATAATTTACCCGATAGACATCTCCCATTTTTAAATATACCGATCGACATTGTCCCTTCACCTGCTCGAGGTACCCCAAAAGACCATGCCACTGCTGTTTGACACCTCTCACACCATGTCGATCGGCACCCTCCCTGAAATTTCATATAAAAAATTCCCCCCAAAAGGCCGAAAAATCCCCAGAAAATTCCTAAACTTACCAAATGAATTTTAGAACCTTTTTCACCAAGAAAAATATTTTTACCACCCTTACTTCACCAGCAGAACTCTTATCTCCCCAATGGAATTCCCAAAATCAATTGATATCCTCCCAGTAACGTCTCCAAAGGACAAAAAAAAAATCCTCTATAAGGAAACATCCAATCCTAGGATTAATTCTCTTTCCCCAATGGAACCTCAGACTCAAAATCAAATGCTTCCTCAAAATCAAGTGCTTCCCCAAAATCCCTAGCGGATCCACAAAGATAATTTCTCTATTGGAGTCTCCAAATTTCCCTAAGAAAACTACAACTTAAGCCCTCAGAATTGTCTTTGACCCGCAAAATTGGTCACCTCTATTTAATGCCCTCAGAATTGTCTTCAACCCTTTTACTCAATCCCTCAGAATTGGCTTCGACCCAAATAATTGGTCACTTCAACTTAAGCCCTCGAAATTAGCTTCGATACGCTGAATTGGTTATCTCTACTTAAGCCCTCAGAATTAGCTTCGACCCTCATAATTGGTCATCTCAACTTAAGCCCTCAGAATTGGCTTCGACCCGCATAATTGGTCGCTCTTAATTAAGCCCGTAGAATTGGTCAACTCTACTTAATCCCTTAAAATTGGCTTCGACTCCTAGAATTGGTCACCTCTACTTAACTCCTCTGAATTGACTTTGACCCGCAGAAGTGGTCACCTCTACTTAAAGCCCTCAGAATTGGCTTCGACCCGCAGAATTGGTCACCCCAACTTAAGCCCTCAGAATTGGCTTCGACATGCAGAATTGATCACTTCAACTTAAGCCCTTAGAATTGGCTTCGACCCGCAGAATTAGTCATTCTACTTAAGCCCTCAGAGTTGGCTTCGACCCATAGAATTTGTCATCTCAACTTATGCCCTCAGAATTGGCTTCGACCCATATAATTGGTCACTTTTACTTAAGCCCTCAGAATTGGCTTCGACCCACATAATTGGTCACTTTAACTTAAGCCCTAAGAATTGGCTTAGACCCGCATAATTGGTCACTTCTACTTCAGCTCCTCAGAATTGACTTTGACCTGCAGAATTGGTCGCCCACTACTTAAGGTCCTCAAAATTGACCTCGGCCCGCAGAATTGGTCGCCCTCCACTTAAGGTCCTAAAAATTGACCTCGCCCCCGTAAAATCGATCGCTCTCACCCTAGGCCCTCAGAATTGACCTCGGCCCATAAGATTTGTCACAATAAAGTCCTTAGAATTGACCTCAACCCGTAAAATTAGCCATCCCTAGTATTTCCTTAAGTCCTCAGAATCGGCTTCGACCCTCTGAATCGGTCATACTCATCTCTTAGGTCTACACAATCGACCTATTTTTAAAACATCGCGTGATATCTATTTGACGGTTTTCACTTGTTCAAAGCTCAATCGTGGAGGGGCTCTGTAGACACCGCATTCTAGGACCCCCTAAGTCTCCTTAGGTGCCTAACACCTCCCCATTTCACTACAAAACCTAGGTCATACTCCGAGTACCAATCTAGAGGCTATCAGTGCTCTCGATCCCCATTTGACTCCGATTAACTCCATCATCAGAGCGAAAGATTGATAAATATTTGAAGGGCTCAAAATTCCCTTTCCAACAGTCCACCCCGTGCGCGAATCGGCATAACGGTTCGGACATACGAACCATTTTACTACCGAAAATCGATTTAGAGGCCCAGGGCCACTCCCGGGCCCCAATTTGGCCCTAATCAACTCCATCATTAGAGTGAAAGATCTTTGAATCTTTGAAGGGCACTAAAAACCATTTTCAATGGTCCACCTCATGCCTAAAACAGCATAACTGTTCGGACGAATAATTTGTTTTCCCTTGAAAATTGATCCGGATGCCACCGGGCACTCTCGGGCTCCATTTGACCAAAAGTCAACTCTTCAGCTCGAACGGGACTGAATGAATCTTCGAAGGGCACTAAATACCCTTTCTAACGGTTGGTTTCGTACAGGAATCAGACTTATGGTACGAACGAACGATCTGTTTTCCTCCGAGAGGTCACCGAGCAATTTTGATCCTCGATTGACCAAAGTCAACTTTTCGAACCGAGCGAAGCTATTTAGAATGTCAATGTACCTCGCATAACCTTTCTAAAGTTTTGCCTCATACGCGATTTTGACTCACCGTTCGGATGAGTGATCCATTTCCGTTCGACGATCTCCCGTCCAAAGGATCGACAAATGCTTCTAACCACATTTGACCTAAAGTCAATTCTCGAACCTAGGAGCGGTCCAAACGACTCTTAAAGGTCTTTGAATTACCTTTCTAATGGTATAACCCATGCATGATTTGGATAAATGAATTGCGTTCTACGACCATTTTTTCGAAAAAAATCGCCACGAGGCTGTCGATTAGCAGATCCATTTCCCTTCCAATCGGCAGTGTGTCTAGGGTTTACCTGCGGATTGGAAGGACTAGGACTATGTTGATCGACATTACTCCTGACCCTATAAATAGAGGGCATGACCTCACTCCCAAAGCACACCTCATATTCACCAGCATTAGTGATCTCAGCAACATTATCTTGCAATCAACGAAATTTCCTCATGTGAAATTCCATTCAATCTTATATTCCCATCCTTTTCACACCCAATTTGTCAAAATCTCATTCTCTCTCATCCAACATTCATCTCAACATTCAAGGGAGTTCATCCAAGATCAAGACCAAGCATTAATTCTTCAAAAGGTCCAAATCCTTTCCTCTCTCTTTAAATTTCTTATTTTTGCATTTATCTTATAAACCCATAATCTAGTTTTTACCTTAATTCATACATATCAACATCTCTCATTTTTATTAGTTATATTGCACATACTTTATTTTCCATAAAAAATCCAAAATAAACAAAAAGAGGGTTACTCCCATAAATTCCAAACGGGATTATCCATTACACTTTTCCAAAACTAAAACATATTTTCTACATGCACACATATAATAAATTTCCGTTTGAATCTATGGAATAAACCCCACCCATATGCCGCATGAGAGCTACGTGAACTTTGATACCTTTATAGGCTACTTATGCATTTCGGGCTAAACCTCGACACTCGAGTCTAATTTTCCAAATGTTCCAATTTTGTTCATATTCTCATTTTTACCCTTTTCATCGATACATTATACCTGTGATTCTTATTGGCGTTTTATCCCAACATATATTATAGTTTCACTATAACGACTAATATCGCGATAAACGCAAAAATTGTATTTTTTATATATTATTTTGGGAAAATTTCTATGGATGACCTCGCTCTATCTCTTCCATGGTATGAGTTGGGCGATTCCGATCTCCATTATATATACATGCACACACACACACACATCATGGAGAAATAAAGGAAAATAATAACATAAGACCATGAGCAATCGAAATGACTGGATGGGTGCCTAACACCTTCCCATTTCGTAACTTAGCCCCCGAACTCTTCGATCTATTGGTTTCGTAAGCACCAGTTTGTCTTTGATGCCACTCTCTCGAGGCGGCGACATGTTCTTTTGCTTGTTTTGTGCAAAATAGGTTGGCGACTCCATCTCTTTACTAGGGGTGGCAAATCGTGTTATTGGGTCGGGTTCAGTACCAACCCGACACGACACGAAATGTTTTTTAATGACACGAACACGACACGATCCGATGTCGTGTTATTTTTTTATAATCTGAACACGACCCGCTTCAAACACGACATGACACGATTTAAAATTTTTATCTGATTAATACCCATTAACACGACATGATTGAAACAACATAATTTGTAGCATTTTTTTTCAATTCATGCTTGTATTACAAATTAAATCAACAATTTGCAAAAAAATCATAATATGTAAAAATTATATAGTAAGCATGCGCAACTACGAATTACATCACAATAAGCAAGCACAACTAAAATTTATATAATCTGAACCACCAAAAGTTCCAAAAAATTTCAAACATACTTAAAGTTGCTAATCAGATTACAATTCACAAATAATAGATTTTAGCTAATATAACAACTAATAAAGTTTCCAAAAGATCACTACTCTCCTCCGTGCTTGCATCATTCTTTATTTCATCATGCACAATATCATTCCTATGAAAAAAATATAAGCATTATCAGAATAAACAAATTAGTAATACTAGTGAAACTAATAAAATATTAAAAATTTCATGTATTAACCTTGATAGTATCCGATGAATTACTTTCCTTCTTATTTACTTCTATGATATCTTCAGTGAGCTCAAGCAAATTAAGCTCCAAATCACCTTATTTATTAGTACAAAAATTTAAAATGATTAAGAAGTGAAAATCGTTTATTTATAAAATCGAATTGTAAAGAAATATAATTTTACCTTTAATGCCAAAAAGCCAATCTCTAGTACAAATCAGTGCCTCCACAGTTTCAGGCTTAAGTGAGCTCCGATATTGATCAAGCACGCGACCACCGTTACTAAAGGCCGACTCCGATGCAATTGTGGATACAGGAACACTTAAAACATCACGAGCCATACACGTTAGATCAGGGTATCGGTATTGATGAGCTCTCCAAAAACTTAAAACACCTAATTGTTCTGCTAAGTCACTCCTTGGTTCATCTAAACACATCTCAAGTTGTGTCTTTTGCATTGAAGAAAGTGTCTGACTCTCATAAGAGGAGAACTCCTAAAAACAACAAAAAAACATCAATGTTTTTCATAAAAATAACAACTTTTCAAACAAAAAAACAACATGTTTTGTAATTAAAAAAAAATAGCATGTTTTATCATAAAAAAACAGCAATATTTTTGCATAAAAAACACCAATGTTTTTGCATTTACTAAAAAAAACAGCAACTTTTGAAATAAAAAAACATGTTTTGTAATAATAAAAAAAAGAGCATATTTTTTCATAAAAAACAACAACAATATTTTTGCATAAAAACAGCAATGTTTTTGCATTTACTAAAAAAATCGCAACTTTTGAAATAAAAAAACAACATGTTTTGTGATTAAAAAAAACGTTTTTTCATAAAAAAAATAGCAATGTTTTTGCATTTATTAAAAAAAAAAACAACTTTTGAAGTAAAAAAACAGCATGTTTTGTGATAAAAACAACAACAACATGTTTTTCCATAAAAAAAACAGCAATGTTTTTGCATTTACTAAAAACAACAACAACTTTTGAAGTAAGAAAACATGTTTTTGGTAATAAAAAATAGGAATGTATATTTACCTTGAACATGTTTTTGGTGGTTCGACTTAGTACGGTAACATTTGTCTTCTCATCATCAACTTTCTTACATCCATCTACCGTTGTACTAGAGGTGTTCTCGCCCATAGTAGAGTTGCTCATGTATTCACCAAAAAGATCAAACAACTTTTCTTTAACAATACGACTTTGATAATTATTGATACCATAAAGTTTTTGGTATGTGAACTCAACATATTGAAATTTGAGACGAGGATCCAAAATCGTGGCCATTACCAAAAGTAAATTATAATCCGACCAATACTTGAAAATTTTCTTGTACATTTTACATGCCATTTGCTTCATAAATACATCCGAATTTTGCATTTCTTCTCTTAAAGTGAACTCAACCATGGAAACGGAAGTAAAATACAAGTTAGACGTAGGGTATTTGTTTCTGAAGAAGATGCAAGTCACTTCATAGAAAACCTCCAAAAACTTAAAATTTTTCTCAATCTTTCCCCACTCCGTTTCATTTGGACAATGCAAAAAATTTGAATCACTTAGGGCTAAACGAACAAATGCACGACGATAAAATATAGCACTCTCTATCATTAGAAATGTTGCATTCTACCTAGTAGGGACATCTTGACGTAATCCTCTCCTTGCATCCAAATGAACAAATTTCACACATTCCATAAATTTTTCTTTTCTAACTTGTGAGCCTTTCACATACTTCACACACTCGCGCACCTTTTTCACCCCTTCATCTATTGCCTTGAA
Organism: Sambucus nigra; assembly: GCA_949130495.1. NCBI lineage: Eukaryota > Viridiplantae > Streptophyta > Magnoliopsida > Dipsacales > Adoxaceae > Sambucus > Sambucus nigra. The sequence continues at coordinate 406,982,715 of OX422224.1, forward strand.
ACCATCTTGAACAATTAAATTTAAAACATGAGCACAACATTGAATATGAAAATAATCACCCTTACTTAAAAGTGAGCCTTCATTATTTAATTGATTTTTTAGCAATTCAACAAATGTATCATTGCTTGATGCATTGTCCAACGTGATAGTGAACAACTTCTTCTCAATGCCCCACTCAGATAACAAATTGGATATTTTTTCGGTTAAGCAAATACCATTATGTGGTGGTGGCATCACTTGAAAATTGAGAATCCTTTTTTGCAATTTCCAATCTTTGTCAATAAAATGGGAAGTGACATAAATAAATCCATCTGTGTTAATTGAAGACCATAAATCGAATTTCAAAGAAACCCTACCCGGAGCTAACTCAAGCATTTTCTTTAATTTTCTCTTCTCCCTTTTATGCATTTTTAAGATATCGGCCTTTGCGGTATTTCTTGAGATAGTTATCACACCCTCATATAAGTAATGAAAAGTAGCCCTAATACCCTCATACTCTACAAACTGAAATGGTAGATCATGCATTACAATGGCCTCGCTAATTAACTCTCGAAATCTTTCAGGCTCAAATTTAGAAGAGCACATTGACATATACCACAAGATTGATTCATCAACATTTGGGATACGTCATTTTTATCCCTCCTTGGATAATTTTTCATATGTTTTCTCAAACTACCCGTCCCATTCTTAGAATAACACATGTAAATTTTTGAACATTTTTTACATTTGGCTCTTTCTTTTCCATCATCACCAACGGAAAGAAGGTCAAAAAAATTCCATACCTCGAATCGACGTTCCCTACATTGCTTGACTAAATCCCCTTGTGTTTCCGTCTCTAATTTCACATTAACTTCAATAGCGTCATCACCATCATCTTCGCAAGAACTATCGTCTCCACTGTCCCTGTCAGCCTAAAAAAAATCATAACACTATAAGACAAACTACAAAAAATAAACAAATTTAAACTAAACAAAATAAATCTAATAAAATAAAATACACAATTACCTCATTTTCATTTAAATTATTCTCAAGAGGTTCTGAAAATTTCACCATTTTCTTCTCCCCAACTTCAAATGATTTTGATCTTTTCTTCTCATTAACATTAGACGAGGTTGATTTTGGGTTCATTTTTCAGATCTGCCAAACGAATTTTTTTTTGCAAATGTTAGTCACATAAAGAAGAACAAAAATGTATTAACTCAAAAGCAAGTACCTGTTAACATGTAAAAATTAAAAAAAAAAATAATAACAAAAAATGAGTAAATGACACATAATCTGGTACCTGTTAACATGTAAAAATAAAAAAAAAATAATAACAAAAAATGAGTAAATGACACATAATCTGGTACCTGTTAACATGTAAAAATAAAAAAAAAATAATAACAAAAAATGAGTAAAGGATTACAAAGCAAGTACCTGCTAACATGTAAAAATTAAAAAAAAAACAATAACAAAAAATGAGTAAAGGATTACAAAGAAAGTACCTATTAACATGTAAAAATTAAAAAAAAAACAATAACAAAAAATGAGTAAAGAATTACAAAGCAAGTACTTATTAACATGTAAAAACTAAAAAAAAACAGTAACAAAGTTGGATCCGTGTTAGTTATATACTAGGATATTAGACATTATAAATATATTTTATGATATCCTCATCACGGTTAGAGTTGAGTAATCTGACCTCATCACGGTGAGAGTTGGGTTTCAACTTTCAAACTAAAGGTATATTATATAACAACCATTTCAAAGTAAAGTTGGGTTTCAACTTTCACGGTCAGATTTTGGTTAGTTAATAACTAAACGAAATGAATGAACCATCGAAATAAAGATCATAAATCATAACATTATAAATCATGACAAAAAAAACACCAAAATAAAGATCAGAAATCAGAACTATCGAAATGATGGAAACAAAATGAAGGAAACGATGACAGATCATAAAACATACCGCCGAAATGAAGGAGAGAACCTCCCATGAAGGAGAGAATGACCGAGGTTTTTTTGTTGTGAAGAAATGATTTTTTGCTAGCTAGGTTTTGTTTTGTTTTGTTTTGTGCTAATGGAAGTGGACGGGTCTCAAATGTTTTATTTGTTGGGTTTTTAATAAAAGCCTTTTATTTTTTAATGGATTTATATTGGGTCTTAATGGATTTAATAACGTGTCAATAATAGGTTTTAATCGGGTCCATATTGGGTCTTAACGAGGTCACTATCGTGTCTTTGACGGGTTGATTTCGGGTCGATTTTATGGCCAAAACTCAACACGAACACGACACGACAACGGGTCCAGTAACCCAGACCCGAACACGATAAGCCATGTAAATTTCGTGTTAATTTCGTTCCGTGTCATTTTCGAAATTGCCACCCCTACTCTTTACATTCAACCCACACCGACGAGGACCGAAGCGTTCCTAAGATCAGAGAGGGCGCAAAACCTTTTTCACCCTTTTTCACCCTTTCAATAGTCTCACAATTTCCCCCTTTTGCTTCGAATCTATACTTTTTTATATGAAAATGGGTCTCTTGTCCCCACCTTTTCCCCCCATATTTCTCAAATTCTTGCAGTCGCTCTTTTGGACTATCTTATATGCATTATGGAGCAGCCTCTGCCTTTTTAATATGTTCCACTATATGAGAATCATTAATCACAAAAATTCTGGGACTGGGTTAGCATCCTCATTCTAGAACATTGCTCTATTACACTGTTATAAACGGTAAATCACTTTGCCATTGGGTAGATACACGTTTTTCCACGTTCGAGCAGGTAGATACTTTTCTTTTGCTTTTCTTTTGCCTTTATTCTCTTATTATGTTGGTACCACTCATGGTCCAAACTTACCATGGATAGGCTTTTTGGCCTGATCTATTGCATGAGTTACAAGTGGTTGCTCTTTGCCTTCTATTAGGCGAGCACTTATTTTTTCATCCAACTCGGTGTAAAACGCGACATCCACCATGTGACATCTTATATTGAGAAATGCCTCTATTTTGCATTAATAGTAATATATGTTCCTCTATATTTCAGGCTTTATTTTACTTTCAAATAATTCATATCACTCGGTTTATCTTGTGAAAAAGTCCTAACTAAGTTAGGCACAAGTCCTATTAATTTAGGCACACCCAAAGAACCTAAGAATATTGTGCATAGATGAGTTCATTTCCAAGCACACATATTTTGGCACTAGAAGGAAGGAAACAAAATGTCGAAATAACATAACGAATCTTTCCCATTCAATATTTAAACCATTTTTTTAGTTAATGATGAATTTAATTGTGTATAAGACAAACAATAAAAAGTATCAATGATTTTGCCCAAAGTTTACAAGATTTTGCTAAAAATCTTTACAGTTTGGTTGTAATAGTCCCTATCACACCAACTTTTTACAAAGAGCATATTTTGACAACAACTATTAGTATAGAAAATGCCACGATTTTTCAGAAAAAATATGATGATGATCCTCAATCTTTTGCTTTACAAAATTTCAATGCTAATCTAAAACTTGAGGTTCCAAAAAATTAGTGTTCAAATCAAATTTTGGGCAGCAAGAAGATGTTCAAACGTATGAAGAATTGCATCCAAAAATATCCCAAAATATATACTTCGAACCAAAGTACAAGGGGCCCTCAAAGTTTCTGTGGAAGATCATGAAAATTTTAGTCAAGCCCAATGAACATCTAAATCGGCTCATATGGATGGTAAACTATAATTGAATATGGTAAAAATTGGATATGATGTTGTTCCTACAATATTTATAGACAGCTTAGCTTGAAAAATACGAAGCTATGGTCGTTGGGAATAATTTTTAACACCAACATTTGTAATCTTATTCGCTTGACAACCATGATTTCATTTTTGAGTTGTGCAATCTCCAAAAATGGGTTTCAGTAAAATAATCATAACTCTCTCTACAGAGGTTGAAATGACGAACCAATTTTTGGATTGGAATCTTGACTTTTAGAGCTTTCTTTTGGTACCTGACTAATTTTATAGTTCAAAACAAATGGAGAACTCCATGATTGGAAATTCAAATCAAAATTTTGGACAACTACAACATTTTATGCTCACACCAAAACACAATTTAGTAAAATAGTCACAACTCTCCTTACAGAGGTTCAAATGGTGAACCACTATTTGGATTGAAATCTTGACTTCCATAGATTTCTTTTGGTACCTTGCACATTTTTTTATTTCAAAACACAGAGAGAATGCCATGTTCAGGAAGTCACACTAAAAGTTTGGATTGTTGCATCTCATTTTGTTATGACACCCAAACACCTTTTAGTAAAACGATCGTAACTCCATATAAAGAGGTCAAAGCGATGAACCCCGTTTTGCATTGGAAACTTGACTTTCAGATCTTTCTTTTGGTATATGGCCCTTTTCTTAGTTCAAAATATACAAATAACTCCAAGCTTGGAAAATCAAGTGATAGTTTTTTTTATAGTTATAGACATGTTTGGTCACCTTTGAACATAAAAACTTTTATAATAATTCCCCATCTTTCTTGAAAATTCGAATATTATTTTTTATGATAATTCACCATATTTAGTTACCCTTTGAAGTAAGAAAAATATTATAATTATTTACCGCCTTTGGTGATCTTCTAGGGCCAAAAAAATGTTGCCATTATTCACCATTTATTGTGACACTTCAAAGCTTAAATTATTTATGATTATTCACCATTTTTTGTGATCTTCAAATGCAAAAATATTACAATTATAAACCACCTTTAGTGATCTTTGGAGGCAAAAAAATATAGTAAATATTCCCCATTTTTTGTGACACTTCAAAGCATAGACTTTTTATGATTATTCACTATCTTGGGTGATCTTCGAAAGCAAAAAAAAAAAAAAATTGTTGCAATTATTCACCATCTTTGGTGACACTTCGAAGGTTAGAGTTTTTATGATTATTCACCATCTTTCGCGACCCTTCGAATGTTAAATGTTTTTAGAATTTTTCATCATCTTTGGTGAAACTTTGAGGGCCAGTTTTTTGGGGATTATTCACCATCTTTGATAACCCTTCGAAGTATTCACCATCTTTGGTGATCTTTGAAGTTAAAAAGGATGAAGTTATTCACCTTTTTCGACGACGATAAAAGTTGAAATTGGAAAATAAACTACGTCACTTATCAAGTCCAATGAAGTTTATCGAATACTATAATTATCAAGCTTCCACCACCTAAATTTTTCTCAAAACTCAGGTGGTGCGGGGGATACGTTCACACTATATTTTACAGGCCTTATCTCATGACATTTTTTATGCATGGATAAATGACATGGCAAATTAGTAGCGGTTATATTGTAGTTATTTAATCCAGAAGCAACTTTCAAGTACTTATAAGTTATATGATTCACTCATTGGGATTGATGTAATTCAATAGTTTATTTTCGTATTTGCTGTAAGAATAAACACCCTTTGGTAAAGCGGTCATAACTCACTCGTTAAAAGTCCAAATAATATGATTGGAAGCTTATTGGAGAGATAACTTCCAAACCTTTCATTTGGTGTATGGATCACCTTCTAATTCAATGTAAACACAGGACTATGTTCATTTAAATAAAGCCAAAATTCCTAGAATATTAGTTTTGAGTCCAAATGAATGCATGGTGAAAGGAGTGTGTGGTTTAAAGAGGTTAAGTTTGGTGGTAATAGTGGAAAGTTTCTTCTGTTTATTATTTAAATTTGAGTTAGAAGTTATTTAATGGTAAGCATGGGTCATTATTGTAGATAATTAATTCATATTCAAAGTGGAGGTTACTTGGAACCAAAATTCAAATTTAAATTTTCGAGCCAAATAAAGTTAAATTTAAATAAAGTTAGTTACTTTCGAGCCAAATAAAGTTAGTTACTTTCGACAACTATAAATTCAGCCATCGAGGAAGAGGAAAAAGATATCCAAATGATCAAATAAGGGTCTTTACATTTTATCGTTTAAGTTTAAGAACTTTTTCTTTGTACCTTTTATCCTTTAATTTTAAGTAATTTAATCTTACTTTCCTTAGATTCAATGCGAGTTTATTTATAGTCTAGCATTTACATTCTAACATTTATATTTCAACCTCTATTTTACTTTCAAACAATTCACATCACTCGTTCTATTTTGCGACAAAGTCCTAACTAAGTTAGGCACGAGTCGTATTAATTTAGGCACGCCAAATAACCTACAAATGTTGTGCATGGATGAGTTTATTTCCAAGCAAACACCCGTCAGTTGCGGGTCTGTGGTCGAATTACTTATCTGGCCTATAAATGGACCAGGCTCTCGGTTGCCAGTGATGAACACCTCATTAATGAAAGTCTTGTTGCTTCGTCCTTGATTACCCACTGGTGTATCTTCGAAAACAAGTTGCTTAATGATATTATGACCTTCTTTTTTTATAGTTACGAGTATACCTCTTTAATAGAGTCGCCAAAAGTATATGGATAATGATTAATGGAGATGCGTTACTTACGCTTATGAAAGACTTTTCAAAGGTAATAATAACTTTGTGTTTGAAAATGAATAAAAATATAATGTTTCTTATAATAACTTGGATCTTTGCTAAGAAAGGATATCAATCGTTAAAAGATAAATATAATGTTTTGAGTATATTTGCAGCTAAACAACAATAAATTCCAACCAATACCTTTTGAGAGTAATGATTCTTTGAGAGAGGAGGCATAAACACTTCAGTAACTACGAGAGATAAGCACCGAGAGAATATTCTTGTTCTCATATGATTTATGCAGTATAACAACTCTTTGTTATGTCATGACTGTTAGTGTGCATGCGAGGTCCTATTTATAGGTAAGTCTTAAGGCTTACGTGTACTCACGTGCCTACAAAATACTTTGTGTTATATTTTGTGCAATAAATGCTCGGTACACTTTGCCCCTTACATTTGTCTCTCACGGTCAGATCATTTTTCCCTTTGTTTGTCACGTTTAAAGACACCAATGTTGTATATATGCCATAGAGAATATATGACAAGTGCCAAAGTTATTATAAGTTTTATAGCATCATATGGTGAAAAAGTGAGTTTTTCCCCATTTTCAATTCACTTCGTATATTATTTTTTTAGCAAAATGCGTTAGTTTTAAACTTGTTACCAAAATTATGGCACTTGTAAAAAAACATTTTCACACGGTAAAAGTGATGCTCGAGGCACCGTCGTTTCAAATCAATAAGTTTCAAACAATCACATTTTTACAAAAAGAAAATACCCCATTCATCCCAAATTAATAGTCCCGTATTAAAAACAACGACTTTTAAGGATATATTCAATCAATGATCAAAATAAAGACTTGTTCATTATTGTGGAATTTGATTCGTTTGTTACGTTTAAAAAAAGTGAACAATTAATTCGAGACGTCCCCAAAAGAAAAGTAAGACTCTTGATTAAGTATGAAATAGGTATTTTAAGTGCATTTTTTTTACTTTAACTATGCAATAATGCTGTAGCTATGGATACCCTAATTGTTCGATAATTAGACTTGCCTTCGAATGTTTAAGGTACAAGTACTTTGATGCATAAAGTAAAAGCGACTTCTTGCGCATCAGCGTGCATGGGTGTTGGGGGTAAGTATTATTATCGAACATCATGACGGTACCTATAAATACAACATTATCTCATGAATACGGTAAAAAAAACGAACTTGTTCAACGATATGGTCACATTTTTAGCAAATTTTAGTCAATTTTTTTTCTCCATAAAACTTAAATACATTACTAAATTTTGATTTTATAATTTAATCAAAACAAATCAATTTATTAAACTCTAGAATATTTCTCGTCGCTAAATGTCACTAAAGATTACTCTTAATGGCAAAATTTGTACATATAATAAAGAGAAATGTACTACAATTTAATAAATTGATTAATTTGAATTATAAACCATAATCGAAAATAAAATGTATTAAAGTAAAAAAAAATTACAATGGAAATACGGTGATAAATCCTTAGACTCTTTAGAAAGTAACGATAAGGACAAGCTAAAAGTAAATTTTTCAATAAGTCTATGTGTGTTACAATTATTAATGCATATACAGTTATACTGATGAATATACATACAATTGTACTTACACTTACTAAAGTAAATAGAGTTATAATTGCAACGTGTTAATGGATTATCGTGTTTTTTAACAGGTCTACTTACACTTACTAATATAGTTACAATTGCAATTGTATCTATATTAGTAAGTGTAATTAAACCTGTTAAAAAACATGATAACCCGTTAACACGACACGATCCGACACGAAATTATAAGTTAATGGGTTTACCTTTATTGTGTTTGGGTCATTAACGGGTTAACACAGTAGACCCGTTAACACTAACGATTCGAGTTTGGAAATTTACTTGTATCCATTTTAACCCGTTTCTACCCGTTAACACTAATGGGTACTATAGGGTCACCCAACCCGTACTTAATAAGAATAACCATTAAAACCCATTATTTTTAAATCCTTTAAGACTAACGGGTACTATAGTGTCACTCAACCTATACCCAATAAGAATTATAATTAAAACATATTATTTTTAAATTATTGAAGACTAATGGGTACTATAGGGTCACCCAACTCGTTGCCCGTTTAGACCCAAACTGATTCGTTATTATTAACGGGTGCTAACGATTCGGGTTGTGTACCCGTTAATATTAACGGAATGTGTTTGGATATTGTCATTAGACCCATTACTCTTAACAGGCTGTGTACAAATTAAGCATGTTTTGACCCATAACCCATAATTCGTAACCCGTACACGACCCGTTGACAGGTGTAACTTTATCGTTTGGACTTATCGTTAATTAATTAAAAAAATTATGAATTTAATATACCAACAAGGTTATCGCTTGAACTCGTCATATATAAATGCACTTTAAACGAATTTATTTAGTACCCCCTCTTTTTATAATGACTAGTTTTAAGTCGGCCTGCATATTGATCCAGACAAGTACGAAGTCCGTCGGTTGAACCCCTTATTTTCAAGATGAGCCGAGCCTGAGCCAAAATTTCAGGCACGAATGAATTTCGGATCGAACTTGAGCGATACCTTGCCAGGCCGAAGCTCGAACTTTAAATAAATAAATATATAGTTTTATATAATATAGCGCGCGCGCGCACACACACACACACACACACACACACACACACACACACACACATATATATATATATATATATATATATATATATATATATATAGGGAAAGAATCAAGTGAAGTCTCAGTTTGAGGACCTTAAATGAGGTCCATTTTTTTAAAATAGTAAAAAAAATATTTTGGAGATGATTTTTTTTTCTATGGCTTTTAAACATTTTAGTAGGACCATAAAAAAATAATCAGCCAAAAACGATTTTTTTTGCTATTTTAAAAAAATCGGGCAAACTGTGTCAGTTTTTAAATTGTTTTTAAGCTGTTAAAAACTGACAAAGTTTTGCCGATTTTTTAAAATAGTAAAAAAATTCATTTTGAGTTGATTATTTTTTTATAGTCCTACGGAAATGTTTAAAAATCATAGAAAAAAATCAGCTCAAAAATATTTTTTTTACTATTTTAAAAAAATGGACCTCATTCAGGGTCCTCAAACTGGGGGACCTCACTTCATCCTCTCTCTCTCTCTCTCTCTCTCTATATATATATATATATATATATATATATATAGGAGAAGGATCACAAGTGGACCAAAAGAATGGACTTTTTAATGGACTTAACAAAAAAGACTAATAACCCACTAATTTTAATTCCTTGGTGTAATGGGTCCGCGCCAGCGGCACCCAATAACCGAGACTTATTTGTCTTTTTTGTTAAGTCCATTAAAAAGTCCATTCTTTTGGTCCACTTGTGAACCTCTCCCTATATATATATATATATGTTAACATTGTTTAGTTATGTTTCACCGTTTTATTTCATTTACTAATTTAAAAAAAATTAATTCGCCATAATCCATTATATTACAAGTGATATTTAATTTTGTGATTTTATTGCTAATGTCATTGGGGACATTTGATTTATTAATTGTTGAAGTCACAACAGGCCTTTTGTTAGTAATCAAATAATGATTTATATATGAAATTTAATAGTCTTTTGTATAATTTAATACATTTAATAATTATATATTTATTTTATGAAATATTAATTAGATTTTAGTGCGTACATTTTTTCCGTGATGAAAATATAAGAAAAATACATTAATTTAAACATTTTTAACAAAAAAATTGAAAATCAGCATACCGAATTTGAGTTTGAAGTTCTTAACATTTATGAGTCGAATTCAGACTTAGATGAAAAAAATTAGTTCGACTCAGCTCGAGCTTGCGCAGAGTAATATAATTCAGATCGAACCGAGCAACCCTAACCTCAATTCACACCCCAAATTAAAACTCTAGTTTTTTTTAAGTGTACAAATTTTATAATAACAATATTATTAGTACTGTACTGTTCTTGTACGAAATACGAACTAATCTGTATATTAAACTTGTGTCGTGACGATGAGCGTAGAAATTATAGGGGCACGGAAAATGTAACGATAATATTGTTAGACAAAACAAAATAAACTTCTCAAAACCTTTATGCCCTAAGCATCTTCGTCTTCACACAAAAACACCGTCCCTCCTAAAACCCTAATTTTAAAAACCCTAGCTATGGCTTCTGTTGCTTTAAAGAAAAACTACCGATCCGTTCAATCTCTGCAACAATTTTACACCGGCGGACCATTCACTGTCTCATCTGACGGTTCATTTATTGTTTGTGCTTGTGATGAGACAATTAAAATAGTGGAATCTTCAAACGCGTCTATAAAATCCACCATTGAAGGCGATTCTGAAACAATTACTGCTTTGGCTCTCAGTCCTAATGATAATTTCTTGTTTTCTGCGAGTCATAGTCGCCAAATTAGGGTTTGGGATCTCTCCACACTCAAATGCTTGCGCTCCTGGAAGGTACAAAAAAAGAGGAAATTTGATAGTTGTTTTGTGTAATTATGTGTTTGTGATAAAAAAAATAGATTGTGTACTTTTAAGACTAAAAATATTATTGATTATGGATATAGGACAACAAATATTTCGTTTTCATTTTTAGTCCCTATTTTCAAATTAAAGGGACATGTGACATGCTGTGATTGTTTGACGTTTTATTAATATGGACGTTATATGAATATGGGTCCGTGCCTGCGGCTGTTTTCAAAAATAGGGACTAAAACCATAAATAAAATGCTTGTTGTCCTATTTTCAAAATACATATTACAATATGTCCTAAATTTACAAAGCCCATAAAAAAAATGAAAAAGCAAGAAAAAGGGTATATTTTCACCAAAACCTAGTTTGATAATACCATATGACTTTAACTCCAGTTTTGTTAAATAATAATTAGTCATAACACCAATTTCATGCAAATAGAAATAGGTGTGATATAGGTGTGAGATTTCCGACTCCACCATGTAGGCCAAAGTCGTTGTCACTTCGGAGACAACTAAATAGGTTATATATTTCAGTTACTTCCTAAGTAACTTGGGTGAGGTTCCTTCAAGTGCAATTAGCTATCACACTATTACACTTTTATGCCTCGTTTGGTTGTTCCAAAATTCTAAATTGGCTTATTTACAAATTGCCCCATTAATTGTGTTTGGTTTCGTTAATGAAATGATTCATTAATCGTCCCATTTGAGCTAATGTGAAAAATTTGAATTGGGGCATTTCACAAAAAAACGTGAAATCCATGAAATATGAACATTTCACATAAAGTTTATCCTGATTGCTCATCCCTATTTGTAAGTGCACACTCTCTCTCTCTCTCTCTCTCTCTCTCTCTCTCTTCATTTGTTTTTAACTTTCTTATTGAACCTTAACATCAATTTCAAATTACCAAACATCGCTTAAAATTGGATTTAAACTCATTTCCAATCTGCTCATTTACAATTCACTAATTCACAATAAATCAATTTACATAATCAAACAATTTGCGCAACCAAACAAGGTCTTAGTGTTCGTAGCGGTACGATTTCAAGTTCGAGAGAACCCGTAACCCATAAGAGGGTTAAGCACATTGAGCGTAGGTTTCACTTAGTTTGAGAAATCAAAAAAGATGGTGATAAACGATTGTATCGGATAACACCCGGTTAATCCTTCTACCGATAGGCAACAAACTGATGAGTAGATGGGTTGGGAGTTGGATACATGGCTTTAAGACTAAGTGGGAGATTGTTGGGTTTTTATTCTTAAAATTAGGTATGACGGTTACCTTTGGAGTAAAGGTGTGTTAGTTCATTTTGAAATAAGAATCATGGTTACGAGAATGCCTTATATTTTAGGGGTTGGTATCTCTCCACACTTAAATGCATGCGCCCTTGGAAGGTAAAAAAAAGGAAAATTGATAGTTGTTTTGTATAAGTGTGTGCTTGTGATAAAAAATGAAAAAACAAGTAAAAAAGGTATTTTTGACAAAACACCAGTTTGAAAATACGATATTTGACTTAACCACGGTTTTGTAGAACAATTAGTCATAACACCAATTTCATGCAAAAGTAGGGGTCAGTTTGCATGAAATTGGCATGGATTTGGTGTTGAGTAATTATTTGACAAAATTGGGGTTAAGTCAAATATCGTATTATTAAATCAGGCTTTTATCAAAAAGACCCAGAGAAATAAGAAGCTAGCTAAATTTTGGATTTTTATGTGTTTGATAAAACTGTGTAATGTGCAAAATTTGTTGTGTGTTTGATAAATTACTTTTTATGTTTATGGTTTTTGAATTGTGTTAATTTTTTGTATTTTGTTATTGATAAGTGTTCTTAAAATCAGGGCTATAGTATTTTTTTTTCAAGGCAGTAGATGGAGTGATTAGAAGTGTATTTTGGTCACTAAGCTATCAGGGGGCGTAAAGTCTAATTATCAATTACCGATGTTATGTTAGAGGGTAGATGGTAAGTCTAAATTTTGAAAAAGTGATGGGTTAAGTCTAATTATGGCATTATCTCAGTTAGTACTGGCAAAAACAGGTCCACGAGATTGATCCGCCCATATTAGCTCTGACTTCAAAATATAGTGCCCATATTTTAAACTTAGGGGGGCAAATGTGGGTCTAAACCTCAACATGACTGGGTCAACATGGGCACTCATTTATACTTTGTTAAATTAACCCTAGCATCCATTTCTCTTTGCTAAAACACCCCATTCCTCTTTCTCACTCTCTACTGAGATATCCTTCTCTCCCCATCAGATCCTCTCTCTCTCTCTTGGATTTCTAATATCTTGATTGTGACAAGTTTGTTGGACTTAAACATCTGAACCATCTTTATATACATACATATATTCATTGAACTATAGGGATCAATTTCCCCCTCCCTTCTCCACAGAAAAATCAGCAGATAGGATTGCTGCAAAAAATGGGTTGGCCCGGACCGAACCCAACCCGACATCCAACCCAGCCTGATTTCAACCCGCCCAGATTCAACCCAGCCCGAATTTGGCCCGCCCTGATTTTGTCCTAGCCCACCTGTTTGCCACTGCTAATCTCAGTGTGGTAAATTCAAAGCAACCTTGTAATAAACCAACTTGCCACAAGACCCTATACCCTTAACAATCTCCCTCTTCAAACATAGAAGAACCTCCTTCCCCTACTCTAAACCAAGTACACTCCTAAAACTGTAATTTTCCAAAACCATAATATAACCATTTCTTCGAACTGAAGAAAAACTATCAGTCCATTCAATCTGTCCAACAATTTTACACCGGTGGACCATAGACTGACAGATCTTGGTGTTGTGATGAAATAATTAAAATAGTGGATTCTTCAAATGTGTCTATAAAATCCACCATTGAAGGCGATTCTGAGACAATTACAGCTTTGGTTCTCAGTCCTAATGATAGTTTCCTATTTTCGGCGACTCGTAGTCATTAAATAGGGTTTGGGATATCTAAACCCTCCAATGCTTGCACTTTTGGAAGGTAAAGTGGTAAAAAGGAAAACTGAAATTTGTTTTTTGTTGTGTTTGTGAGAGAAAAGCTGGAAAAGCAATAAAAATATAAAAAATAAAAAATAATCAAGGCAATCGAAATTTGGTATTTTATATGGAGTTTGTGAAAACATTCAAAATGATAGGTGTAACCAATGAAAATTTAACTAATCTTTAATTTAATTTATTTAGGGGATTAAAATTTTTTTTAGCCTCTGAATGTTGAATCGTGTGTTGATTTTTATATAAGTAAACCTCTTGTTTAATAATGTGATTTGACCATTTTAGCATTACGAATTATTTATTAAACTGTTTTATATTAGTGTCATTTAGCAAATATGATAAGAGTAAAACTAGAATAAAATTTCATTAAAAAATTCAGCATTAAGCATTTAGCAGTGACTTCTTAATGCTTAATGGAACCCAAATCAGCAAAAAGAGGTAAAAACAAACACCCCCTCAGTTGAATAAGTTGTCCTTTTTGGTGTAAAAAGTTAAAAAAGAAAATTGGTGAAATCAGGCACGCCAAAAGTTGGAAAATATGAAATTTTCCACGCCCAAAGTTGTCAATGTTTGGTAGAAAAGATGGAGAATGATTTTTTTTTCTTTCTAAATTGCTCGTGTTTGATTATAGTTGCGTAAAAATATTGATAAAATAGGTTTCTTCAGGTTAAATTAATGAAAATTTGCCTTTGGAAATTTATAAATTTAGTATTGGGGGGTAAGAGAATAAAATTACAGAATGAAAATTATCTTCCTGTTATCAAGTTGTACACTCCGAGTTGGTAGGAATATTTTCCAATGCAAATTTGTACAATCAAACACACCCAAAAGTTGGCAAATCTGGAATCTTCCATATTTATCACGTGGGTGATTGAGGTGGGTTATTTTTTCTTACACCCCCATCCTGAAGAAAAATTTTCCTTGGCAAACCTAAATTTTTCTTCTTTGGTATTACAAGTTTACACTTTAGGCAAACCTGAAAAAATATCTGATGGCAAACATGGGCAAACAAACATACCAAAAGTTGAAAAATTGAAATCTTTCAAATTTTTAATTACAATTTTTTCTATCGAACACACCTCAAGTGTTGGAGTGATGGATTAATTGTTTGTTATTTGACACTGTAGGGACATGAAGGCCCTGTGATGACCATGGCTTGTGATGCATCTGGTGGATTGCTGGCAACGGCTGGATCTGATAGGAAAGTTCTCGTGTGGGACGTCGATGGTGGCTTCTGCACACATTACTTCAAAGGTCACAAAGGCATTGTGAATTCTATTATGTTCCATCCCGACCCGAATCGACTGCTTGTAAGTTGTGATTTGAATTTGAAGACAAATAGAAGAATTAATTTTGTCTAGATAGAAATTAATGGTTTGTCACTGTTCCAATAAACTTCTCTCGTTTTCCTAACAAGGTTCTTAAATTGAAAGAAAATTATGCAAGATGTATGAAGAAACTTATTTGCATACTTGAGAAATTACTACATGGAGAAATAACTCTCGGTTTATATATGTAAGTAGCAGTATTAAGATGTTCACATGATTTGTTTTTGTTTGTGAGCAATGCTTTATTAGTGGCAAAATATTTGATTCAAGTAAGAGATGCTAGAAAACAAATGGAACTCCAAAAAGGTAGTAGGTCAAAGGAAAAAGACGGCGGGTTTTCTTTGTCATGGTCTAAAAATATAGATGAGCTGGGGTACATAGATTTAGTGAGGCCAACACAAGAACTTGTGATATTATGAGTGTAAAGCTCACCTCCCCCCCCCTCTCTCTCTCTCTCTCTCTCTCTCTCTAACACACACATGTATGAGCCTCCTACACATCGAGGCTCACAAGCACGTATCTGTTATTGCCCCCAGACTTTATGCTTCAGAGCTGCTAGTAAACACCAACTAATTTGAAGAGGACTAGAATGTAATAATGTAATTTGTATATTGCTAAATGGAGTAGAAGAGAAATCTGGAAGATGCATGAAGTACTAAGTTGGTGTGTCTGTAACATAATATAAGGCTTCCATATAGCTAAAACGAGTTTATATCATAAACACTGTATTTAATTGAGCAGAACGCCTCCTTCTCTTACCTCTATCTGCAATGCTCTTATGGAATAATGCAAAGCGAGCTTATAGAATTCACACCTCCTTTGGAATCTCTGAAGCCATTTTTTAGGTATATTTCAAAGTGGTTCATGAGGGAGGAAAATCGAGTTTATCGTGCTGGTTAAGAACTATTAAAACTAGCTCTGCATCATATTTGTGGTAATTGGTGCTTTCGAATTGGGCCAGCAGGGGTGTGCGGTGGGCTGAGAGAGAGAAGACTTAATTTTCTTTATAATGTGATTTAGGAAAATAAATATTGGAACTTGTTTTTCAATTTAGGCAGTTGTCTTATTCGGCCTAGTTTAGTCCTTTTTTTCCTTTTTTTTTGTCGGGGGTGTTTCTTGGAATTTAAGGCCACTCCTTATTTATCCATATTGTTCTCTATTGTAGGGGATATTTGAAGATATTAATATAAATTGCCTTTTGGTTTGATTGCTAGGTACTTGGCTTAGTTTTCCACAATGTGAGTATATTTCAAATTGACTTGTCAAAAAAAGTACTCTCTCCGTCCCAAATTAAGGTTCCACTTTCTTTTTTTGGACATAATCAACGAATCATGTTCCACGATGGTGAACTAGAGTTGATCTTTGCCATTGATTGAGAGTATCCTTAATATCTACAAAATAAAGACATGGACTCTTAATTTGGATAGAGGGAGTATATGCTAAATTGGTATCAGTTTGTGAGTACTAGTTCGTTTTGAATTTGGATTAGTGTTATGGACCGAGGGTTATTGAAGCTATAATGGCTTGAATCCGGAAATTTTAGAAGCCCATGTTGAACCATGCATTTTCACGACCAGGTGGCATCATCGAGATTCTGATGCCCCCCCCCCCCCACGGATTCTGATGCCCACTGTCACCGATGATACTTTTGGCTTCGTCCTTCTTGTCGACCTAGGCGAGCTCCCATTCCTACTCACTATCACATGTGCAGATACTGAAGGCCACCAGAGAGTTTGCCTAGAATCTTAGATGAATCTCAAGGATCGAAGGCGATTGTGGGAATTGCAACATTGCAAAAGCCAGACCTAACACCCATGATCCTTGTCGCGTTCATGAGGCTTGTCGCCCAATCACCCCTATGAGTCACTGTCGTGATTCTCCAGTAGTTACTACAGGTTTTCTAGGTAGATGATTATGATGAAGTCATCGAAGAGGTTGATAAGGAAATGCGATATTCACGAGAGAGATGTCTGCGGCGAGAGAGCCGTTCATGAGGGTGTGGACAGGTTATATCCCTTGCTATGAGCCTCGCAAGAACCTTCTGTGCTTTTTGACCAAGAGATATAGTGGTTGAGATGCATGGGCCTTTGACAGGTTATATTCTTAAGGGACATGTTGGCACTAAACAGTCCAAACATTGATGCTGTCTATTTCGGGCCATTGGAACATTTGGCACATTGTGGTTCTCCGCTCATGGGTGATTTTCGTCCTTATACTGCCTTTGATGCGACAATTTATTCATTTTCTTTCTGTGAATTTTTTTGGCTTAACACCAAAATTTCAATTTATGTACCATATTATTTTGGGCATGAAAATTTGAGGATTATGCATTTAGCTGAGACTAAATTGGTGCAAGTACTCCAAAGAACAATCAATATGTGGTTAAAGATCGAGGCTGAGGCTGAGCTTCGTCGGAGGATAGCATGGTGCTTATGATTTGGGACTGTAAAGGGTGGGGAGTTATGCAATGAAAGAGAAGTCTTTATGTGGCTTTTTCGATTTGTGAAAATAAATACTAGGGCTTATCATGTTAGGTCTAGTTTTGTCTTCTTATCCTTTTACGGTTACTTAGAGCACAATGCGTCCCCTTGGATATATGAAGAGATCAATAGAAATCGGTTTTGGTTTGATTGTTGAGTGTGTGGCAAGTTCTTTGACTGTTTGAGTATACATCAAATATAATGGCAAAGAAAAGTGATCCGAATATTTTCGCGTCGTCTAGGTACACATTATGTTTTTTGGTACTTACCGAAAGAGAGGAAGTTTGTTCTGTAAATGAAGCATGGAAATTGAGGGAGGGTTTTTCAAGTCTGAGTGCATGTGTCAAGTATCTACTTCACTGGTTACTTATCTTAATGCTAATATTTTTCATCAGTTATTGGTTTGCTTTTGTTAGTGGTTTGCTTTTGGTGTTTGCAATGTTTTGATATTGCATTCATTTAATTGGCATTTAGTTGGTGTCGGCCAATGACAATGTCTTACATTCTCCACCGTATACCGGGTTATATTGAATTATTATTGAGTGGGGCGGAAATGACTGCCTCATCATATCACTATCTTCAGCTTGTTACATTAATATGGAAATATATATAACCATATTACAACTTCCTATCAGTACATCATTACTATCTGCGTACAAGTAAACAACAATAATTTTAAAAGAGGAAAAATGACGAAGGGGTGGAAACATATACGAGAATCTATCCAGCATTAAGATAAAGAGCAATGTTCCAAAAAAAACTCAAGAAGAGCACATAAACGGAGAAAAATCTGCATAATATCCAAAGCAGGATCCCAAGAACTCAACGAAAGTAAAGAAGACCGATGAGGGAAGTGAAACGCATAGCAAATAACAAAATACAAAAATATCTGTCTTAATAACAAGAAGTGCAGTTTAGGATTTTAGGCATCATTGAGGGACGCCAAACATAGCAAATAAGGGGGTCCACAACTCTTGGAAAAACTCATAATGAATGAGGAAATTTGCTCCGTATCCTCTTCTTTCTTGCACACCCAGCACGTATTAGCCAAATCGTTCTCTCATCAATTTTCCCTTATTAAAATTGCGTTCCTGTCCCTTATCCTTTCAAAGGGAGAGTTCATGGCTTCCATTTTGTCTGAAGGAGGGGAAGTCATTAAAGGTCTGTGTAGGAGGGTGTTCTTCATTGGGTAGGATGGGGAAGGTTACTCCTCAAGAGCCGAGATGTAACCGTCTTGAAGGACGTATGTCGAAATGCTGTAGGTAACCTGAGAGGAGATGGAACGGAGGGCGAGAGCACATGATATACGTGTTAGGAGGTAGCCTAAAGATAATATGGTAAGGTTGTCTCTAGTGTTGGATGATAGGCTAGGGAGTTAATGGGTTTTGGTGAAAGTTAAAGAATGCTCTTTTAAGGTATCTTAATGGCAGTTTTCTAAAGTATATATTCGTTACCTCATAAATGAGGTTGAGGGTGGTATTTATAGGACTGAGGGTTTTGATCTTGGCTGTTAATGTTGGTGAGAGAACAGGGTAAATAATACCATGCATTAAATGCAAGTCAATGCATTACGTCGGTTATAGTTCTCTATTTCGACATATCGAAGAGAGGATAGAGGTGTGGATATTGATATACCAGAGGAGGCATGTGTTAACGGAGTCGAATTCCAAAGGAGATGTTTGGTGGGTAGGGTAGGGGGTGTGGATGAGGAAGCACCGTTACTGGCAGAGGTGATGTCGTGGAAGTCATCGGGAGGAGTTAGAGCAGTAGAACTTGGGTGTCTAGATTCCTTTCATTTTTCTTTCAAAGGTAGAGGCGAGAAGCTGTATGGAGGCTGAGAACCGGTCCTTTAATGGTTTATCGGTATTTCTTGATTTTTGGCATCCATTGGGGATGTGCAACAGGAGCGAATGTAAATTGGAGGTGGTATGGGTTAGAGCATTGGGTATACCTTTGCATTTGTGGAGTACGGAGGTGTCTAGATCAATAGGTTATCAGTGTGGGGGGTTTTGTAGTAGTTGATGAGGCCACAATGACAAGTATGCACTTCCGATTGGCGAGGATGCAAGTCCGTTGTTCCGACGAGAGTGGTGTTGGCGGTCGTACTCCATTTAGATTTGAGAATATGTGGCTGAAGGAGGCTTTGAGGAGAGGGTGAAGAATTGATGGCATGTTTTGTTTTAGCAAGAAGTGGAATCAGGACTGTTTTGGTAATGTTAAATGGTGCATCTACATGGGATTGGATGAAATCAAGAGGGTGGATGAGAATTGAGGGTAAATTGGGAAGAGGTTTGTAAACCAATTCAGGAACTTGGCGAACTTCAATAAGGCTTTGTTGGGTAAATGGTTGTGGAGATTTCCGTTCGAGGAGGCTCGTTTGTGGAGGGGCGTGCTGGCTACAAGGTTTGACATTGGTATCTATGGTTGGACATATGGTGCTATTCGTTCTCCGCATGGAATGGGTATGTGGAAGAATATAGCTGGAGGGTGGATGGAGTGTGTTAGATATTCTTTTTTTAGCTTGGGAAACGGGCAAAGGGTGAGGTTTTGAACGAATGTTTGGTGTGGGGAAGATTCTCTCGAGGTTGGATTCCCTTCCTCCCATGTTTGCCACAAAATTTGCTACCACACAATCCTTGACTCTAGCTATAGTAGCTAGAGGTCGAGGATTGTGTGGCAAACGTGGGAGGAAGTGAAGTATAAAATCCGCGCTTCAGGAAGCCTTTTCAAGATTGAGAATTGGAGGATGTTGATGCTTTCCTTGAGGCATTGGGCGAGTTGGGTTTAACGGCTGCGGGAGAGGATGCTTCGAGGTGGAAGGGAAGTAGGCATGAAAAGTTTTCTTGTGAGAGGTCATTAATTTTTGCTCATGCGAAGGGGAGATGGGGTATTCCCATGGAGGCAAGTGTGGAGGACTAAAGCCCGGTCAAAGTGACTTTTTTACTTGGATGATAACAAAAGAGGCGATTCTTATGTTGGACGACAACAAAAGAGGCGATTCTTACGATGAACGACTTGAAGAGGAGGGGCAGGCATATGTCACGCCGGTGTTGGCTTTGTAGGAGGGAGGAAGAGATGATGGATCATTTATTGTTGCAGTGTGGGGGTGTTGAGGAGTTTGTGGGACATTATTTTTAAGTTCTTTGGGATTCAATGTGCTATGTCCAAGTCTGTTGGGTGTTGGGGGTGCTTGACGCGTGGAGGAGTGGCGCAGCGGGGAAGCACAAGCGGGGTTTGTGGGATATCTCTCCGTTGTGTATTTTTTGGATGTTATGGAGGGAAAGGACTCAAAGGTGTTTTGAAGGCACTGAAGCATATCCGGCAAATTTTTGTTATAAAATGCTAAATTCTATGCACTAATGGCTCAAAGAGGAGCTCCCACGATCTACAGTGAATTTTGTAAATTTTTTAGAGGAGTTCGAGTAGAGCTCGGGCAGTGTTTGTAGTTCCGATGGGTGAGTTTTTATAACTCCCCCACTCTCTATTTTGGTCTACTTTAGCTGGTGTTTCTTTTGTTTATCTTGTATACTCTCTGTATACGGGGTTCTGCCTCGTCAAGCGGGTATATTTATATATTTTCCTTTACTTTATAAAAAATAGTAGAGGAACGTGACTAAAGAATCTGTTTTAATTGTAAAACTTGCATGCACTTTCATAAATGAGAATGAATTGACGCATATTGTTTGCAAATCTGTGATATGTATTATGATGGTGTATCATGAATAACCATTCGTGTCCGTGTATATTCGGGTTCGTGTCACCCTTTTTTCATGTATTTAACGGCTCAACTCATTAATAATATGGACTTGATAAAAATAAATTCAATCCCGTTTAGATTTTTATCGTGGTGTGTTCGGCTTGTGTGAAGAGTTTCTAGCTTGCAGCAACTGACCTCCTTGGCATTTTAACGCTACAAAATTGAATGAAACTTGCCTCTATTACAAGCTTTGTCATTACGGTTCTTCTAAAATGCTTCTGGAGCTGTTGATACCTACTATTTGACAAAATGGCAATGTTGCAGTAAATTCTTCTGAAACTGTCCAACTTTTCTGTGACTATAAGTTGTTATATTGTATCGTTTAATCTGGTAGAACTGCACAAGAAAGATCATGTAAACATTATGATAGTTGAGATTGTTACAATCTTTGTAAGATTAAGCACATGTTAGTGAAGCTGGGATATTGCAACAATATATCTATGACATGGATATTTTTTTTGTTTGTTTTCTTACTTAAAAAGATTTTTTATCTGACTATTTTGCTTGGTGTTTACAGCTTTTCTCCGGAAGTGAGGATGCAACTGTACGAGTTTGGGATCTTACTACTAAAAAGTGCGCTGCGACACTTGAAAAACATCTCTCAGCAGTAACTTCCGTGGCTGTATCTGAAGATGGATGGACCTTGCTTAGTGCTGGAAGGGATAAGGCACGGCGACTTTTTCATGATCATGCATATCTACGTGGTTCCTAAGAATTATTGGAATTAATTTTTAATAGATACAATAATTTTAGAAACATATCAAAGTTAGTATTGAAGCATATTTAGATTTGAGCCGTTGATCTGAGTGGGTTCTGACGTTATAGTCACCCCACCCTCTCTTCTCCCTTTCCTGGTTATAAATGTATTGATTTATGTTAGCAATTGAATGCTGTATGTGCTAATCGGAAGAATGATTTAGTTGAAAAGAACACATTGCATTTGGTAACTAGTTAAATTTCTCGTTGAATCAACCATTTGTCAATATGAAGTTGGTGTGCTCATCTTGATTTTGCATCTTGTATGTATAACCTTTTACACACTAGTCAATCAATTTAAAATTAACATTCTGCCATATATACGCATCCATGTTCTTTTATTCTAGTGAGTATTCTTTTGACTCTTCTTGTAAGTTTTTTTGCTCCTTAGCTTCAAAAATTATTCTTGTGGCTTTTCCACCCTGAAACTTTTGTCTTAAACGTGGGACACCATAATGCATGCATTAAGTTGCAATATTCATAAACCATTAGTTAGCTTTGTCTTATCAGCTTGCTTCAGTGTCAGTCTCTAACTTTGTGCAGATTTATTTCAGATTGTATACTTGTGGAACCTTCATGACTATACTGCAACGATCTCTGTACCAATATACGAGGCGGTTGAAGCAGTGTGTGTAATTGGTTCTTTGTCTCCTTTTGCTTCATGTCTAGCTTCGTGCATAAAGCAGCGTGGAAAAAAAGAAAGAGGTTCATCAACAATATATTTTATCACTGTTGGTGAACGCGGGGTTGTACGTATTTGGGATTCTGATGGGTATGCCATTATTACTTTTAACAACTTGGACTTATTTATGATTTATTATACATAGATACAAGATGTCTCTGAAGCGAGATCCAAACAACAGACCTAAAATATGGATCAATTTTTAAATTAATTAATAAATTAATTATTTAACCAAGTTGGTGGAGATGATCTTCATAGTGAAGAGACCGTCTATTCAACCGGGAAGTGGGTGAGATGATCATCAAAAGTTTCAAAAAGCCGAAAAAAAAAAAAAATCATTTATTTTCTAATTCGAAAAATTAGTTTGTTTTTTGGATTCCGCTAAGAGACTTTTTGAACTCCAAAAGGTGTGCCTCTTTCTATTGGCCTCAATGAATTAATATTGAACCAAATGTGAGGAGAATCATCTCCACCAAATTTTATCAATAAATTCAATCCGGAAGTGGGTGAGATGATCATTAAAGTTTCTAAGGCGGAAATTGCACATTTTATTAATTTTGATTTCACCTACTTCTGGATGTTTAATTTTATTCTGGTGGAGATAATCTCCTCTTTCTGAAGATCATCTACGGCAACTCTGGTTGAAAAAGGGAGGTCCATTTTTTAGTGTATGCTTAAGAGACTCCCAGTGTATATATTATATGAAACTCTATTATAGAAATTTTCCCTCCTATGTCTTAAATTGATCATGTAAAGCATGTTATATTGATTTGTTTATTTTGATTCTGCAACAGTGCGGTGTGCCTTTTTGAGCAGAAGTCATCGGATGTTACTGTCAGCTCAGATGGAGAGGACTCGAAAAGGGGATTCACTTCTGCTGTGATGTTGCCATCTGATCAGGGATTGCTTTGTGTCACAGCTGACCAGCAGTTTCTTTTCTATTCCCCAACAGAAAATCCTGAATGTGGGTTGAATCTAGTACTAAGCAAAAGGCTTGTAGGGTACAATGAAGAGATAGTGGATATGAAGTTTTTGGGTGAGGAGGAACAATTCCTTGCTGTTGCTACAAGTGTTGAACAGGTAAATTTTACTTTAATGCTTTCCTTGTGTTTGTGGGTTCTGCATCTAAAGTTGGGATGACCTGCTTAATTTAACAATTGATGTTACAATTTGGAGATATAGAGGAATTGCAAACCACCTCACGTGGCTTGAGTGAAAATTGAGCTTAGAATTTTTTATTACATTAATATGGAAAAAAGTTTTATTACATTAATGGGAAAAAGAGAATAGTTACCTTGAGGAGAAACCCTTCTATTCATCATTTATACTTATCATCCCTTTGCAAAATTTTACAGAAATTGTATACATATTACGTCATTAAAAATTGAGTTCTCATAGCAATGTTACCTTCTCCTATTCATACACAAATTATCACAAAATATATGTATATATATATATATATATGTGTGTGTGTGTGTGTGTGGAGGGTTCAACTTGCACCGATGTAAACTAAGAGAAGTTTTATACCACTCAATGACTTTAATGACTTTTTATCGGATACATTACTCAATAAACCAACTGTTAGATTAAATATTTCACATTGATTGTACAAAAATTAAAGTAATCAGAGATCAAGAGATGCCTCGTCATGATTGTATGATTGAAACTAAAATTATTTAGTTAATGAAGTTCAGAAAATGTTAGCATACCGATGACATCCTTATAAAATGTGATATCTTGCGTGCATATTATAGGCAACAAGAACAAGTATTTTAAATATAAAGTTTGGTTTATTGAATTATGTTAGCCAACCCCAAATAATTGGGAAAAGGCTTTGTTGAGTTGAGTTGAGGTTTATTGAATTATGTCTCCGATAAAAAGTTATTGAGGGATGTAAAACTCAATTTTTGTAACCCTGGTGTAAGTTGAACCCTCCTCTATATTTATGCACCATAAAAATGATCTACCCTTTCAACTATGGGAATGTGTAGTACAATAAAGTATAGGTAACACTTGCAAATTTAATTTTTTAATGGCTCTCTGGATGTGAAGTAGACGTGGATGTTGTTGGAGTTATTATACCCCCAGGCAATTTGTACAGTGTTTGTAATTGTGCATGAAGAAATGTCATGTTGATTGTAAGTTTCAGCTTATGAGTTGTATTCTAACGTTGCACAAATGTAGGTACGAGTGTATGATCTTGCATCAATGTCATGTTCGTATGTATTGGCTGGTCATACTGACATTGTCCTATGCCTTGATACATGCGTATCAAGTTCTGGAAGAACACTAATTGTAACTGGAAGCAAGGACAATAGTGTAAGTTTTCTTTTTTCCTTTTGCTTACAAAGAATTTCTCTCTCTCTCTCTCTCTCTCTCTCTCTCTCTCTCTCTCTCTCAAGTTCTCTCTCTCTCTCTCTCTCTCTCTCTCTCTCTCTCAAGTGCTTACTTCGATCCCAATTAAAAGGGTACAAAAGGCAATTAATTCTATAGTTTTTGATGTATTAGTCTAAAAATCCTTATTAAAATTTGAACTGTATAGAGTTATTTGCATTTTTGAGTCCAGGAGTTATGCGTATTATAGTTTGGGTCTGAAATCTTGCATATTTGCACTTTGGGGTCTATTTACACTTTTTTTGCGACACTTTTGATAGAAGAAAGTGTTGTAAAGATGCTATAAAATGTTGCAAAATGGGCTTGAAGCTCAACCTTTGGACCATAGTCTACAAATACATATAACTAGTGGGCATGAAAGTGCAAATAACCCTATATATAATGCTCTCTTGTTCTGTTTACATAGATTTATGCTTGCATATCTGATTTTATTGTCTTCATAGGTTAGGTTATGGGAATCTGATAGCAGAAGTTGCATTGGAGTTGGCATAGGTCATATGGGAGCTGTTGGAACTGTTGCTTTTTCGAAGAAATCACGGAACTTCTTTGTTAGTGGCAGTAGGTAAGTGGCTAACAAGAACGTGGTAAAGTTGACCTTTACGTATGAATCTATATTGGTTGTTGGAGCCTTTACTGTGGTGCATGTAAATTTATTCTCAGTGTACTTTGTGCCTACGATACACCGGTGTGTTGTGCCTACGCATCATCTAATTCAATTTACATTTTCTAAATTTGGGGACTAAAATATAATTTTTGAACTTGAACAAGGGTCAAAATAAAATATTACAAAACTTTTACGGTCATTTTCAGATTGAAAAAAAATTGATGATTACTTTTTTGGTCCAAATGAAAGGTTCAGTTATTCTAAATAGATCACAAACCGTTGCTTATCTTCTTAATCTATACCATTGCTATGAGAACAGAGGGTCTGAATCATCATTTTGTTATGCGAGAGGGACATTTTCAAAATCTGTTTCAGAACATTATATAGATAGATGTCTCTTAATTAAGAAAAAGTAGGGTTTTTTGACTTTACCCGCCATTTAGTTTTCATTATTTTGCTTTAGCCAGAGGTCGTACCTTGGAGTGATGGCAAGTGCCCTCGCCCAAGCTATGGTTGGTCTCGGGTTTCGAGACTTGGGAGCGTTCTCTTCATATTATAAAACAATATGGTGGGGGGTAAGACTAGCCGACATCTACCTCTCCCAGACCCTGCAGTGAAAAGCGGGAGCCTTGTGCACCGGGTACGACCGACCTATTTTGCTTTAACCACCATTTTGTTTTATTTGAAACTTTAGTCACAATTTTGAATTTTAATGACACTTCCCCCCTTTTGTGACGCTAAAATTCAAAATGTTAGCTAATGTCTAAAGGAGAACAAAACAGTGGCTCAAGTAAAACAATGATAACTAAATGGTAGGTAAAGTCGTCTGAAAGAATTTCCAACTTTGAGGATTATAGTGCTCTTATGGAGGTGGTCAAGAATCATATGCTATGATATTTCATATGGGGGGTGCAAAAATATTACATTCAGTTGTTCTGATGTTAATACCCCTCAGTCCCAAAAAGACTCCTGTTTTCCTTTTCTTGAGATCCAAAATTGGGGGCTTGCTTTTAAAATCAATGTATAGAATCCCACGACATTCAAGTAAGTTCTTATTCTTACTTTGATTGTGTCAACAGCCAATTTTTCTTATAAGTCTTGACTTTCAAATGTGGACTTTTTATTTGGGATGGAGTATGTGATTACTGTTGATGAAACGTCTGGCTGATGAACGTAATATTTATTTAGTTCTCAATTTTTTTATAGTCCGTGCAACTAATATTTGCCATTTGTACCAGTCAATGTTTAAAAAGGCGCCCGAGGCTTACGCCTCGAGGCGAGGGAAAAACGCCTCGAGGCTTAAGCCTCAGGCCATAAAATAGAGGCTTACGCCTCAATGCGCCTCGAGCCTTTTTGCTGAGGTGCGGAAAAAAAAAAAAAAAAAAAAAATCATTCATCACAAAGTCTGTTTTTTTAAAGGTTAAAATTCTTCATTTTTCTAAAATTGCACCTAACTTAAAAAAATGTTGTTTTAATCTACTAACTCTTATTCTTTTTTTATTTTAGTTTAGTTTTAAAGTTGCACTTAATTTTGTTTTTCTTTACTAATTTGTTTGAAATAAGTGTATAAATTTATTTGAGACTATATTTTGTTACAAATATATAGTTTGTTTGAAATAAATGTACAAAATTAACTTCAATATGACTTTTTTTTAAAAGGTTTCTATTTTTTGGTTTTCAACTTATATTAATATGTTTTCTTTAACTTGTACTAATATATTTTAAAGGTTGCTGTTTTTTTTAATAAACTTAGGTTAATATGTTTTATTATTTTTTTAATAAAGATGCTATTTTTTTAATCTTAGCTTGAAAATCAATGTTTTTTTTAATAAATTTGCTTGTTAAGTTGCATTGATTAATTTATTGTCATATTATAAAAGAACCAATATGTGAATGAAGCTAAAAAAATGATTTTGCCAATACGATTTTGCATTGATTAATTTATTGTCATATTTAAAATAACCAATATGTTCAAATTGATTTTCTTTTTCTAAAAAGTTATATTGGGGGGAACAAAAAAATGTCAAACTATGTGAGAAAGCCCTCAAGGATGTTTTTTTTGTAGTTTTATTTTATATTTCTTTGTTATTTTATTTTTATGGTTTTATTAGTATTTTTTAAATATTATTTTGCTCTTTTTTTTTTCTTTTCGGTGAGGCTTACGCCTCGCCTCGCCTTTCGCCTTTTTAAACATTGGTACCAGTTGATAGAGTAGTAGCTGTTGCTTTATTTTTATGTTTTTGATCAATTATTGCTGTTGCATATTATGAAATTACTATTCCCCCAACAACTCTTAACATTCTATTTTTTATTTGGTTTGTGCAATTGATTCTGCATTTTCTATTTGCAATCCTTGATATTTTGTATGTTGTTATCTATGGGTGTTCAGCGGCTTATGGACCACATAGCTCAACAAATATCGTGTGTATAGTTGTTAGTATCATAAGATACGCATATCATATTGTATGATAAGATACAATACAGCACACAAACGATTTGTATCACTTGGTTTTCTTATTATAAGAAAGTGTAAATGAAAATTTATTTTATTTATTGTATTCTCTTTTCCTTTCTCTTTTATTCAATTATTATTATAATAATGGGATTGAAATTTACACCCCCCCTCCTGCTGTTTTAGTCTGTAATGTGTTATTTATTGTAATGCATTCTCTGCACATTTATTCTTTTTTATTCCATATTTTGACGTTTCGCACTTTATCGTATGTTATGATACTGAATAAATAGGTTTTTGATACACAATAAGATACATGATTTAACAAGGCGCTCATTTAGATGTTTGTTCATAGTGCTGGGATCACATAAATGGCGTTTGCTCTCTTTTTGCGATAATACTAATTTTAGTTTGTGCCTGGGGTTTAATTTTCACTTTTTATCTTGTTTAGTGATCGTACCTTGAAGGTATGGAGTTTAGATGGTATCTCAGATTCTGTGGAAGAACCTTCCAATTTGAAAGCAAAAGCAGTTGTAGCAGCCCATGATAAAGATATAAATTCTCTGGCCATTGCACCAAATGACAGTCTTGTTTGTAGTGGTTCCCAGGTTGGTAAATTACAAGCTATTGTTCCACATTTGAATGTTCCAGTTAGGGTGAATAAGAATTCAAGTATTCCCATTGTGTTATTAATAAATAACCCCTTAAGTTAAACTATGAAAAAATTGCAAGTAACCCTTTATGTGTAGGTAAAAAATATTGCTAAGAATACTTTTTAGCAACACAAAGGGACAATATTGCAAAAGACGAAATAATTCAAAGTTTTTTTTGGCAAAATTAATAGTGGGAGGTATTTGCATCTAGTGTGGTAGGTAACAGGTTTGTTGCAGTTTCCCATTTTTGTGATTTCCGGAAATCTAAATTTTACAGTTAGGATAAATGCGTGAAACACCTAAAGCATCTCGCAGATTGCTAGTACCCCCTAGTGTCACAAATAACCCTTGAACTATGAAAAGTTTGTAAATACTCCCTTATGTGTTGTTAAAAAATATCGCTAAGAATATATTTTAGCACCACCTAGGGGCAAAAGAGTCGGATGAAATAGTCCAAAGTTTTTTTTTTTCTTTCAAACTTCTAAGTTCGAGGTATTTGCATATATGGTGATGGTTCAGGGGTTTGTCACAGTTTACCCTTCGTGCTCATTTGGTTCGTGCTCTTGTGATTTCCGGAATCTAAGGGTAAAATGCAAGAAACTCCCTAAATTGTCTCAGATTGCTATACCCCTTTAGTGTTTCAAATAACTTTTGAGCTATGAAAAAGTTGCAAATACCCCCTTATGTGTTGTTAAATAGTATTGCTGAGAATATTTTTAGCAACACGAAGGGTCAACATTGCAAAAGATGAAATAATTCAAATAGTTGGAAGTATTTGCAAAATTATGTTAAAGATATTTGCATCTAGTGTGGTAGTTCATAGGTTTGTTGCAAATTACCGTTGGTGATCGTTTGGTTCGAGTTTTTGTGATTTCCGGAAATTTTAATTCGTCTATTTCACATGTAAAATTTGAGCATTAGGAATCGAATTGACATTATGTGGTTCAAACTCCAAACATGAATTATGCGACTACATATGAATTTACTAAACTGGGATGCCACAGAAACAATAAAAACTCTAATTAAGCGGGCGCTTATAAATAGTTTCCAATTTCATGAAAATGGATGGATATCTGTGGAATAAGCAGAAAAAGCCAAGGAGGAAAGACTCAATGGCATTGTTGAGGCTTAGCTGATGTTTTTATATCCTGATGCTGCCTCAATAATCTCTCTCTCTCCCTCTCTCTGACCAGGACCGTACTGCTTGCGTATGGCGGCTTCCAGATCTGGTATCTGTGGTCAAATTTAAAGGGCATAAGAGGGGAATTTGGTCCGTAGAGTTTTCTCCAGTCGATCAATGTGTTATTACGGCCTCGGGAGATAAAACTGTAAAGATATGGGCTATATCTGATGGCTCATGTTTAAAAACATTTGAAGGGCATACCTCAAGTGTATTCAGAGCATCCTTTATCACTCGTGGGACTCAGTTTGTTTCTTGTGGTAAATATTTCCTGCTCATACCTTGTCTATCTTGATGCTTTAATTAGCCTGTTTTAACCTCCTATTAATTGTTTCTTGTGGTAACTATTTAGGAGCCGATGGTTTGGTAAAGCTGTGGACAGTGAAAACTAATGAATGCATCGCAACTTACGATCAACATGAGGACAAGGTGCTGAAGTACTTGGAGTTTATATATTTGTAGTTATTCTTATAAAGAAAATCCTCTCTGCTTACTCCATTTTTCAGGCCAATTATGTGTATTTGTTATATTTTAGTATAGAATTTTGATGTATTAATGTTGCACTCCCTCCATCCCAAATTAGGAGTCCTTGAAAGTCAAACATTTTAAGGAAAAGATTTACTTTCCAACATGGTTCAAAGTCGCGGTATCGGTCTATGATCGGACACTCAATTTTTTACTCGGTATCGGTATCGGTCTCGGACGATGCACAGCCATACATTATTTAGAGAACTCAAAAAAATTTGAAAAAAATACAGAGAAGTTTGGAAAAATAAGAATAATACTAAAGTTCAATTAGACAAGTACAAAATCACTATTTAGTATGCATAACATTGTCTAATTGTTTATACTGAATCATCATTTAGTATGCATGACATTGTTTAAATCAATATAATATTTAGTAATATATTCTTCGTGAATGCTATAATAGTACCTATTACTAATTAAGGATATATATATATATATATATATATTATAAATAATCATACACTTTTAAGGATAGATGAATAATGATACATTTTAATACAAATTAAGTAAATTTGAAAAAGAAGGTTAAAGGGGAGATAACCCCTTTAGTAACACTACAAGAAAAGAAATGAGAGATTTAACAAAAAAAAAAAACGATTTGCGACCATGAAATATCATATGCCCTGTAACAAATTGAAAGCGATTGCTCTGAACGTGACATGGATGCAAAATCAAGGCTCAATTTAGTGAGTTAGAAATTGAGATAAAGAGATCGATTCTTAGTAACTTATACCATCTCGGTCGATATATCACCGGTATGGGTCTATACTATCGTGATATCGCCGATATGGACCAAATTTACCGCAATATCGCCGATATGGACCAAATTTACCGCAATATCACCGATAGAGCTGAGAAATTACCGATATAGGGTCGATTCACACTAATAATCGAAAATTCAACTTGTAACTCGGAATCGAATCGGTGGGTACCGATACCTAGTCAACTCAGTCGTATCGTCGCGGTATCGGCCTTGACTTTGAACCATGCTTTCCAATCTATCCTCCTACAAATTGTGAATACCCCTAGAATGCAACACACACTTGGATCATTGCTCTTCCATTAGGTATTGTTGAATGAGTAACTATGGAACCTTGCATGGTTTTATATGTTACTTTTAGAAAATGACTCTTACTTCGTGATGAACCAAAAAGGAAAACAAGAGTATTAATTTGGGACAGAGGGCGTATTTATTTTTCCAATGACGCTTCAACACGAGTATGTGATTACTTGTATATATGAATTTTGCAATCTCATAAAAAATCCACCATGTTATTATAAACATAATAACTCCCTTTATCCACCAAATTAATAGTCATTGTCTGAAAGTCAAAATATTTTAAGAAAAAACTGCCTTTTCCAAATATATCCTCCTAGAAATGATGAATAGCTTTGAATGCAAGGTACATGCTTGGATCATTGTTTTCTAATGGGTATTGTTTGGAGTCTGGACGGGTACCTTTGTAATCTCACATAGTTTTATTTTTATACTATTTCTAGAAACATTGGTGTTAATTTGGGATAGACTCAAAAAGAAAGCAAGACTATTAATTTAGGATGGAGAAAGGAGTATGATTTTCAATATTTTAATTGTAAAACATTTTGGTTAAGTTTTAACACATTTTATCCCTATGATTTGAAGATCTGGAATTGCTACCGATAATCTTCATGGAAATATTAGCGTCCTCTTATTTGGCTAAATTGATTATTTCATCAGGTTTGGGCCTTGGCTGTTGGGAAGAAGACAGAAATGCTTGCAACTGGTGGTAGTGATGCAGTTATTAATCTCTGGCATGATTCTACTGCCTCTGAGAAAGAGGAAGCTTTTCGTAAAGAAGTGAGGCGTCCTTATTATTGTAATTGTTTTTTAGTGTTTTCCAGAAAACCAATCACACCTATAGAATTTTGTTAGGTTGTAATGACCTATATTGTTGATAATGCAATGGGACTAGAATTTTGAAAAACTAAGGCCCTGTTCAGTTGTAGAAAATTATTTTCTTTTTTCTGTTTCCAGTTTTCATCACCGTTTATAGTTTTAATTTTTTGTCAAATTTTAAAAAATTAGAAAACACACTCAATTATTGAAAACAGACTTCCTTCTCTCTATTTTTTTCCACAAACACCACGACCACAAAATCGTGGTGGTGATGGATGTGGAGGTGAGTTTGTGGTAAATTTGAAAGTTTATTTTTATTCTAATTGAAGAATGTTGGAGAATATTTTAATTGCGTTTTCCAAATTTTGTATGGATAAAATTTATCTGATAGAATTTGATGTTACTGATATAGGAGGAAGGTGTTTTAAAAGGTCAAGAATTAGAAAATGCGCTATCGGATGCTGACTACTCGAAAGCAATCCAAATAGCATTTGAGCTTCGTAGACCTCATAAACTTTTCGAGTTATTTGCTGAACTTTGCAGGTATCTTGCTATTCTTTGATCTTATTCCTTTATGTATTTAGTTTTGGATAAATTGCATGATACCCACTAAACTATTAGACTAGTTGCAAATACCTTTCTGAACCTTTATTTTTACAAAGAAACGTCTGGAACTTGGGCATCGCAATGGATCGGGTTGTTTTTGTGTCGTGTTCTATAGGTTCTGTGCCAAGATTGACGCCACCCAAAACAGTCATTCACAATCATGTATTGTGTCTTGTTGGGTTCATGTTGTGGATAGCTGGGTTCGTGTCACCCATTTATACAATTGTGTCCATTGGGTGAACGTGTTAACGACTCAAACCTGTTAAGACGGAACCAAATCCCGGTAAATTTTCGTGTCAACGGGCAGTGTCAAGAATTGCCACACCTACTTGAACTACTCTCATCTGTTTGCAAATCTTGTCATCAAAAAACTTGGCGAGTTAGTGGCACACAAGTGTGTATTTGCACTTTTTTAAAGTTTGGGGGATTATTTGCACTGGTGTGGGGGGGGGGGGGGGGGGGTATTTGCAACTAGAATAATAGTATACAGTATTCCTTGCATTTTATTTTTTATTTTTCTCAGGGGAGGGGGTGGGGTGTCAATATACTGTACGATGCATCTGAACCTGATATATTTGCAGGAAAAGAGATGCTGAATATCAAGTTGAGAAAGCTCGGGGGGGGGGGGGGGGGGTATTTGCAACTAGAATAATAGTATACAGTATTCCTTGCATTTTCTTTTTTATTTTTCTCAGGGGAGGGTTGGGGTGTCAATATACTGTACGATGCATCTGAACCTGATAAATTTGCAGGAAAAGAGATGCTGAATATCAAGTTGAGAAAGCTCTTCGCGCTCTTGAAAACGAAGAATTCCGTCAACTTTTGGAATATGTTCGAGAATGGAATACAAAGCCAAAGCTGTGTCATATTGCGCATTTTGTGCTTTTCCGGATTTTCAACATCCTTCCTCCAACCGAGATTGTTGAGGTACTGACTCTGGATTTCTTTAGGTTTATTTTTTTACTGTGAATCCCACTCAGCCCTCCTGTATTTGGTTAACATTCTAGGCACATCCCTTGTGTTTTGTAAAAGGTAACAGACCTGCCTTGAGCTTTGAAAAATCAGTACAAACACAAACCTTCCTTATTCGAATAAAACTGTCATCAACTATTGGCCAGCAGTAAATAATTATATTGAGCTTCAGAAATGACGAAGATACTTTTGTTGAACATATGTAACTATGTTCATTGAACCAACTAGTTTTTTGGGTAATTAAAAAAAAGGGTCATTTGGTCTTTGTCCTTGTTTGTTATGTTGCGTATCTCTTTGGGTGCCATAGTTGAACGTTTAATCACATTGGGTACCATTTTACACTTTTTACTACTATTTTTTGAACCAATGTCACCCAAAGTGATATATCGCATAACAAACGGGAACTATAGGCCAAATGACATTATTTAAAAAGTGGAATGACAAGAATACCTTCGTAATTTATGATTTGAATTCTAATCTTTAAATAAAAGTTTTAATGAATTAATAAAAGGGTAACGCTATATCCACTCCGCCAAAATCCTTAAGCACTCCAAAGTGTTAATGCAATGACTCTTATACCCTTATGAATAATCTTTTTCATTCCCTCTCACTCACAAAATGAAATAAATCTCTTATTTATCCAAAAAATTATACACAATTTTAAAAAATGAACTATTAAAAAAAGCGAGAATTGTACATATAAATTAGTTTTATATTAATATATATTTAATACATATAAATACTAAAATGATCCAATTAAAACGTGACAAGAAATCATAAAATACAAAATTTTAATTTTTTTACCTAATACAAATATCATCCAAATAAAATAGACGCAACACAATACGACACAGATCTTATTATTTTTATTTAACACGAATCGAACACATCTTAATTGACACAACACAAAATCTTATTCTTTTTTATCTAACACGAGTGAATGACCCGAATAAAAGCGACACGACACGAAATCATTTTTTTAAACCAAACCAAACCAAACACGAACACAACTCAATTAAAAATAGACACGCCATGTGACATAAAATCTTTTTTTTCACCTAAAACGGACACTACCCAAATAATTTTTTTTTTACCAAACACGAAAACGATCAACTAAAATTGCAGCTAGGGGTGGTAAACGGACGGATACGGATCGGATATCATGCTTTTCATATCCGTATCCGTTATCTGAATGTACTATCCGTATCCGTATCCATATCCGTCCGGATAGTTAAAACAACTATCCATATCCGTATCCGCTCGGATACCTCGGATTCGGATAATATCCGTATGCGTTTACATTATTTAGCCATCGCAAAAAATAACTATTAAAATATCCAATCCAATGAAACCCAATCCAATCCAAATAAATATATAACAAAATTACTGCCTCCTAACATCAACAATTATGGATTCCATAATAATAGTATCATTCCATAATGATAATATGACTTAAAGTCATCCATACTTTACAACCATATAAGCTTAAAACTATCCAAAAAATAAAATAATAGTCGCATTCCATGACAGTAGAAATAAATATGCACCTTTTAGATTAAATCAAATTTATTGAGAATGATAACCTCATGGACATATTGTCTTCAAAACATACTGATATTTTTATTTTAGTAAGCATACATTTTTATTTTATATATAATATACCTGTTGTTAACTTCAGTTCTCATCACAATCAAAACCGTCTCTTTACTTTTTCGATTCTCTCATACATTCTATTATGTTTCTCTCGTACATTTATTTATAATTAAGGAAACTAACGAATAACTACATGAGGGTTTCTTTCTCTTGTTTTGTATGAAAGAGAAATGAAATGAAGTTAGTTTTTTTTTTAGTGGAGTATATGTTCTTTAGTGGGCGTATGTTGTGTGTATAGGGTGAATTATAACTTTAGTACAACTCCAAGATAATATACCCAATAAACTAATAATACATGACATTTTATAATATGCCCAATAAAATAATAACTTTAGGGTGTTTTTGTTTTGAGTGGAGTATGTGTTTATTTTGTTTTAGGGAATAAACGATTATGGTTTTTTTTAATATTATTTTATTAGTAATACTAATGCTAATATTATTAGTAATATTTTAAATATATGTTTGAT
Source organism: Sambucus nigra (assembly GCA_949130495.1). Taxonomy (NCBI): domain Eukaryota; kingdom Viridiplantae; phylum Streptophyta; class Magnoliopsida; order Dipsacales; family Adoxaceae; genus Sambucus; species Sambucus nigra. The sequence goes on from OX422224.1 coordinate 407,019,040, forward strand.
GGATACGGATATCCGATAAAATGGATACTCCGCATCGGATACGGATTATACGTGTCGGATACTAGTACTATCCGTATCCGTATCCGTTTCTTCGGATATTTTTATAGAGTATCCATATTCGTATCCATTTCCATATTTTCGGATAAATATCCGCAAATTCGAATTCAGATATCGGAGGGATGCGGATTTTCGAATATCCGTTTACAGCCTTGCAGCCGACATGAAATCTTATTTTTATTTAAAAGCAATACGACTTTGTTGTTCGCTTTTTTTGTCCTGGTTTTCACTTATCAAAAACAAAACAATTTTTTTTCTTTCTCCTATTTTTCATTCCATTTTTTTATTAATTTAATTATTGTATTCCATTTTTTTAATTAGATCCTAGTATATTTTTTATGAATTTATTAAGCTTTGCTACATTTTTCGTCGCTAAATAGCAAACTTTCACCATGAAAAGTTATATTTGCTACATTTGTAATAAAGTCTAAAAAAATAATGGGTAGAAAAAGTCCAAATACTAATATTAATAACAATAATTATAATAATAACCATACATGTAAAACAGTTTTTATGTATGGTTATTATTTTTTTTTAGATAAATCAAAGATTGTATAAAAACCAACGCTTAGGGAGCGAACTCGTATACAGGGAGTATACAAAGAGAATAAAAAGAACTACAGACGAACCCCAATAAACAAACTTACAAATACATAGCTAATTGAATCTCATCCACGAAATGCAAAAAATCATGCGTACTAACAGTGATCCTCTCCTCGGACCAACTAAGCAGTGTGCTCAAAAAGGAATAGCGAAGTCTCGATGGTGGTGTCACAGTTATTATTAAAAGTATTGTTGTTATTAATATTAGTATTTGGACTTTTTTTACTTTAACACATTATTTTAATGGGTTGAAGTAATTATATTCATAAAAAAGGGAATGAAAAATAGGAAGAAAAAAATGGTTTTGTTTTTTATATAAGTGAAAACCTGGACAAAAGAAGCGAACAACAACGATGTGTCGTATTGCTTTTAAATAAAAATAAGATTTCATGTCGGGCTGCATTTTTAGTTGATCGTTTTCGTGTTCGGTAATTTTTTTTTATTCGGGCGGTGTTCGTTTTAGGTGGAAAACAAGATTGTATGTCACGTTTCGTGTCTATTTTTAATTGAGTTGTGCTCGTGTTTAGTTAAAAAATGATCTCGTGTCGCTTTTATTCGGGTAATTCATTCGTGTTAGATAAAAAAAAATAAGATTTTGTGTTGTGTCTTAATTAAGATGTGTTCGTGTTAAGTAAAAATAATAAGATTTGTGTCGTATCATGTTGCGTCTCTTTTATTTGGATGATATTCATATTAGGTAAAAAAATTAAATTTTTGTATTTTATGATTTTGTGTTGCATTTTAATTGTATCATTTTTGTATTTATATGTATTAAATATATATTAATATAAAATTAATTTATATGTACAGCCTTTGCTTTTTTTAATAGTTCATTTTTTAAATTACGTGTATAATTTTTTGGATAAATAAGAGATTTATTTCATTTTGTGAGTGAAAGGGAATGAAAAGTATTATTCATAAGGGTATAAGAGTCATTGCATTAACACTTTGGAGTGCTTAAGGAGTTTGGTGGAGCGGATATAGCGTTACCCTTAATAAAAATGGGTGAAATGCTCATTTATTAAGTTGGCGTACGGCATATTAACCAATGGGAGGTTTTTGTAATTTTTGGAAGGGGCATTTCTCAAAAAACGGGGTGCATCTGGATTTTTGTGGAAACATAAGAAAATGGGCTCCGCGGTTGGGTTGGTGGGTCTGAAAGGAACATACCCTAAATTCAACCCTGCAGCTGCTTTTAACTCTGAAAATTGATGTCATCTTTGAAGATGTGAATTATGGACAATCTAATCTACAATGTGATTTGTTTCAGATAAAAGGCATTAATGAAGTCCTTGAAGGCCTTATCCCCTATTCCCAGAGGCATTTCAGTAGGATAGACAGGCTTGAAAGAAGCACATTCCTGTTAGACTATACTCTTACAGGAATGTCGGTAATCGACCCAGAAACCGATACAGGTGAGAAACAATGGGAAGACAACTCTATAAATCACTCAAAGGATGCAAATGAGGAGCAATTGCCAGAAATTGCTGTTGAAGAGAAGAAGAAATCTACAAAAAAGCGAAAATCACAAAAATCTAAAAATGCAGATGAAGAGCAATTAGAAGAAATTATAGTTGAGGACCAAGAAAAGGTGAGAGAGAAGAAAAGAAGATCAAAGAAATCTAGAGATGTGGCTTATTTGAGTGTTTCGGCTATTTCATCGCAGGCCTAACAAATCAGATGCGTCGTTTAGGATAGTCATCGTGTATTTTTTTTTTTGGCTAAATTATTTGTCTATGATTGTTCGTGCGATGCCAATTTTGTCAAGCTACATTGTAACAAATTCAGGTGTTTTTCCTACATATGTTTTTGTTCCTTGTGTAGAATATCTTTTTTCGCTGGATCATTCTTGATGTAAAATGTCTGAATTCTGCTCGCTTTTTGAAAATTTTGTATTTGTATACCAATTATAGCTGTATCTGGACAATTAACCGCACGAACTACTATCCATCTCTGATTGGCGTAGCCGACTATGGTAATAGCTATAAAAAGTTCATTCCGGCTTTGCTGATGCATAAAAGGAGAGCTTTCATGGTGGTGTTAGCACATAGAGGAACTTTTGGATATACCCACCAATCTTTTTATTATGCGTACAGAATTTTATGATAATCAACATTTATTTTTATAATACCCTCAAATATAGTTTTCACCTCATCTCTTTCGCTCTCAAACTCGTTCGTAGGGAGTTTGGATCATCAAATTGATATTTAATGCAACACATTATCATTTCTTCATATCCTCGTAATTATTTGTTTTCCCATAACTGGGAGTCAAATCTACAAGGAGAAACATTAAAAAAGCATGTCTTGTACATTATTTTTAGAAGCAAAGAAGAAAAAAGATAAGCACTTTAAGGTCTGTATTTGCAACCATAGATTTTCGAAACCCAAGGCCCTCAAAACTCTTTGGTTTCTTCCTTGAGTCCCAAGGAACAAAAACAGTATTTTTGATTTTCGGAAGCCACGGCCCTCTCTTGAGATTGAAACGGTAATAAGGCCATCAAGTTCTTATGGAAAGGGGGTGGAGAAAGAGGCCAGACATTAGAAATAGGAGGAAAAGAGGTCACCAATATCTGTTCTACTAAAAGTTGAAGTGCCATAAGTTTATTTTTTATTTTTGTCTTTTCAGAATGTTAAGTGATTGTCTCTTCTCGTGTCGAGGTAAAGGTGAAATAAAGCTTTGTATTGGCATCCCACCCCTTTAGCTAGATATCCCCCGACATTTGCTTTCACATAATTACATACTCCCTTCGTCCCAAATTAAGAGTTCATGTCTTTATTTTGTATATATTAAGGATAATCTCAATCAACGATCAAGATTAACTCTTGTTCATCATCGTGGAACTTGCTTTGTCGATTATGTCCGGAAAAGAAAAAAATGGACCCTTAAATTGGGACGGAGAGAGTATCTATTCTTACGTTCGAACAATTCTTTCTCGAGAGCTTTTTCTTCCATAATGGTACATGATTGAGAACTAAATAACTAAATTTTGAATTTTATCAACTTTTTTTTAAACTTTAATTTTATCAAAGCAATTAACGAAAGAGCATCTACACCACCTTTTAAGAGGAGCTTTTATAGCATTGATTTTTTTTCATAATACGAAGGCATGTACACTCAAATTTGGTGTACACTACCATCACTACGAGAGTTTCTCACCCACGTAAGTTACAAACCTAAACAATTTAGGGGTGTGTTGAAGTCTTTCCAAAGTGTAAAATAGCAAGGTGAATAGGCAAAACCTTCTATTCTACCAAACAATAATTCTACACCAACACCCAAATGCGACACATTTGGTGCAATACCTTGACGTGTCGCACCCGTATTGACTCGTGTTTAGACTTCATTTTAATTGGGCCCAGACACGAGACAATACGGATGCGACATGTCAGGGTGTCGCCTCAAAATATGTCGATTTAGGGTGTCTTCGTAGAATTACTCTTCGACTAAATGGAAGGGTTGCCCGAATAACCCATGCCAATGAGGCCTTAAATTTGAATGAAACTATCAAAATCATTGCTAGATGATGAAGAAAATATTGTACCACCCAACCTTTTTTCTTTAGAACTTATGTAAATAGAATCTTTAATGAAAATCTTTGGGGGCATTGCAATCAACCATAATTTCTTCATAGCATCCCAAAATGAGATTTAAGAAGAATAAAAACAAAACATGATCATATAACTTTATTAAGGCTCTTAGTGTAAACTATAGAGGTATATGCCAACCCTCGACAGTTCCAAACACTATCGATCATGGCTAGGGTCCATCCTGAAATTGATGAAAATCGACAAATAAGCAAAAGTTGTAAATTATGCCCCTATTATGTATGCTATATAAGATAGTTGAGCCTTAAACATGTAAGTAACAAAAAATTAATGAAGGAGGTCTTGTGCGATCGCACCTAGCACATGCTCGAAACCGTGTATGATCATGGCAAATGTGACAACATGATAAGGCTCGCCAACTCTTAACATAGTGATTTACTCTAAACTTTTTAAAAAACTAGGTGATATAAGCATTTTCTATAAACTTTAATCTTTAAACTATTTTTTTTTCTTTTACAAGAGTATTGTTGAGAATATAAAGTTCCATAAGGGAAAATCAAAACTTTCACCGCAATATATAAGATCCTAGACCCCTCCACACATTGCCAATTAGTTTTGGATTGAATGGTCCAATATTTCACATGACATTAGAGCAATTCTATATGTCCCAATGACTCAATTAATCCACGCCACCCAATATAACTCTGTCCACGTGTTAGGTGTTAGAGTAATAAATTAAAATCATATTTTATGTAATAGTTTTAATCGGGAACTAATTGTTTAATAAAATCATTTTTTTGTTTCAATGAGATTCATGTATGGGCATAATATTTGCATTATTTTATATATTTTAGGTGTCTTTTATTTTGTATAGAATATTATTGGTATGTCGATTACGAATTACACAAATGATTAGATCGCCAATTCTTATTGAATATGCATTTCTTATTCACAGTCTCACATGGAGTTGGACGTACTATTGGTAGGGTTGTAGCACAATATTTTCATAGGTTTATCTTGATTGCAAGAAACAATATTGTTCCAACTTATTGTGTTAGTACGCTTTGTCTGTATTGAATATGATTACCTTGAGGTCATTGCATTTGTATAGATTTTATAAGTTAATGTGTATCTTGTGATTATTAGGTTTTCTAGATAGTGATTTTTTTATAGTTCAATTTATATGCGTTATCAACAGATCTTGGGTAGCCTTTCTAACACTAAGCTCAAGACATGCCGCACATGAGGGGCATGTTGAAAATGTTGGCCCGTAAATATACTGAATAAAGGGGTAAATTAAGTATTAATATAATTAATGGCAAGTTAAAAAAAATAACTTTATTTTTAGATTAATTGCAATAAGATAAATATATTTAAATCTAAACAATTAATCATACAATAAGTATAAATAATCAAGAAAGAGAGTTTAGAGAATTTTTTACAAATCGAGGTTTTAACATGGTACTCGAGAAAATTCACTATCTCTAATTCACTAAGGTGGAACCAGAACCTCACAAGGATATATAACACCTCACAAAATACAAACGACAAGGAATTATACCCGTCCTTGCCAAAGCAAAATACGAAAGAACCCACGGTCTTATCATGCCTTGATTCCCTATAACTACAACATTACCATCCATGAAGATACAATGAAGTTAAACTGTAAGTATCAATAATAAAATATGAAATTAAAATGTGAATCAAAGTTTATTTATAAAAAATAATGGTGAAACGAGTTCATTTTCTCTCTCTAAAAATGTAAACCAATAAGTACTCACAAGTATGTTGCTCAAGTGTGTTTTGGGGTTGAATCTTTATTACAATAGAGTATTGGGTTTATATCTTTGGCTAAAGAGGGGTTGAGGAAGAAGTTGATCTCAAATGGGTGTTTTTGGTTGGAGCTTTGCTTTAATGGAGTTTTGGATTTGAAACTTTGAACCTGGACATGGGTTTGGGGAGTTGATTTCTCTTCCTAGAAAACTCGAGTAGATGGACATAAGATATGAATTGGATCTTTGATATTTGGAGATTTATGTAGAGAGCTTGTGTGTTTGAAGAAGGTACTAGATGATCCTTTTATCGGCTTTTTCAAAAACTAGCCATTAAAGGAAACTTTGGTAAATTTTGTAGATTTTGCAATTTAAATTTTGAAAACTAGCCGTTGAGATTTTGATCCGCCTAGGCACTTTAAGTTGACTCAAAATAACTTGAGTCAACTTGAAGTCCCGACCCTTCTTTTGAATTTTTTAAAAATTTTCATTCTTAACCAAATTTCGAGGCAGATCAATTTGGGCAATTTGAGTCGAATTAAAGTCCACTTTGAGTCGACTTAAAGTGCCTGTTTGATGTCGAGGATATTTTAGATTTGTTAAAGGTTTAAGGAAGGTTTGGTTGGTTAGTTTAAGCAATTACATGATCCTATAAGTTTATGTACAGTACTACAATCATTCCCTAATCACTCAAAACGCTGAGAGGGTATTCTAGAGTTAGATTACTCTATTTGACTGTATGGAACATATGATTCTTCTTCTAGTTGTTTCTGATGAACATTATCTTTAATTGATACTTTTCATGCGTAATTTGGTGAGATGCAGTTAATTGTTTTTTAAAGGTGCGATGCTTTGAATGGAATGCACCGTCTTGACTAGTTGAGCTTGTCATGTGTTGAGTGAAGTTTTGATTATTCAGTATACATGAAGATTATTCTTCTTTCTTTGGTTATGAACCTTTTCAAGGAATGAACTCATGACTTGTGTTTGTGGATATGATGATTAAGACTTGACTTTTCCTACTTTGGTTCATGTTATTGTGGATATGATGATCTATTACCTTTTTCTTGTTATCGTACGTGGTTTCTTCTTCTCATGTCTTGATACTTTGCTTTATGTACATGATTGCGAATCATAATCTTTCTTTGGTGGGGATAAGTCTTTTGATTATTCCTTATAACATGGATTTTTATTGATTGATTATTGAGATGATGATTCTCTTGTGGTTTTGGTTGCTTGGTTGATACAATTTTGGCGATAGGTCTCATCATGTCTTGAGTGCATGTTTACATCTCAAGGAAATTAAACAGAAGATAATGAAGTGATGTCATACAACAATTGGATTTTTGTCATACATTGTCTTTATTCTTGATATGTGATGATCCTATAGAGGGTATACCAAGAGTGCATATAATGTGAAGTAACCGATTTTTGATGAGTACACACGATTTTAACATGCTGTTTCTCATAGTGTAAGGGAACACGTCTAATCCTTAAATTTTTAGGAAGCTCTATTTTATTAGAGATATTTACAAGTTTCACAAATATTTATAGAATTTATTTTGCAATATGGTCTTTTGATATGTGGACATGTCACTCATTTAATGGAATTATGAATATAACCTTAAAGATGAACTTGAATTGTATTAAAATATGTCTCTCACACATGCAATTTGAGGAAAATGGAGACATAATAGTACCATGATAATTTTAAGTAAAGATACACTACATAGACAAATAACACATGCTATAGGATGGGATTATGTAAAGAAGTTTTTAAGGTCCTTAGATTTTGTGAGTACAAAAAATATCACAATAAAGAGATCCACGAAAATAATTACAAAGAACAAGAAATAAAGATCGCACACAACAACGATATACGTGGTTCAGCAATTTGCCTACGTCTACGGAGAGGTTACTCTTTATTATAGTGTCTCTAAACAATGTTTTTGTTACATCCCTTTGTCCCGGGTCAGGGTATACAATTTATAGTAAATCGACATAGAGTTTGAGTTATCCAAGGAACTTAAAAAATACGTGAATATATCAACGAGTACCTGAATATCTCTTATGAGATTATTGGTAACTAATTTGACTATATCCGTAAGTGTTCATGTGTATCTGAAATACTTGTCTGTTAAGTTGGGTCGGGAAGTGCTTTGATCAATTCGGGTTGGTCGCCTACTCTTATGGGTCGTACAAAATGGTCCCACAATTGCCCCTAAAAATTTTAGGCCTTATGGATTTTGGGTCAATAATTTTTAAAGGTCCCATAAAACGAAATCCTCATGCCTTAAGTCTAAAATTGCATTTTTATAAATGCGAGAAACATGCAGGAGTACTCTTGTCCTGAACAGATCTTCATGGCATATTTGTGATTTGTTTGGATGGGCGAGGATGTTATGGGCTGACGAGGCATTTAAATCGCTAAAAATTGTTTAGGAGATTGTGTTCATCATTGACATCGGGTTTCAAACCAGAGATACAGTCCCTCTCGTCAGTTTAATTCAGTTTCTTACTTGCTTGTTCAGCTTTGAAAAGTTCATCTTCTTCAGTGTCTTCTTTTTCTCCAAGAATCCATCAATTGTTGTAAGTTTAGATCTTCCCTCTCTTAAGCTTTTCTTGGAACTTTGTCTAGCTGTAGCTAGGGTTTTCTTCCTTATTTGTACAATTATGGCGATGCTAGATAATAAAATGATAGATGAATTTAGACGCTAATAAAATATTCTCGATTGGGTGGTCATCGACTATGCCCTTCTTCTTAGGAATGTTCGTGATGTCGAAGGGTGCACTGAATACACACCCGCCTGATAACCCAGAGGGGTTTAACGTTTCCCCCAAACCAGTTGTTCCTTAGGTTCTTCAGATATTTTGAAATAGTGCCTGCCCAGTGTACCCCTAATGTTTGGAAGATAATTAATGGGGTCCATAGGATAAACACCCTTTATGGGATAAACTAAGCCTTACTAATATCTGCGATTACTACTTGTGGTCGTGAACCAGGGAAGGTCTTATGTATTTAAAAACCAGGAAGGATGAGAGGGTTCTGATGGTGAATCTTATGGAGTCCCATAAGGATTACTTGGAACACAATTTCATTGTTAAAAAATTGGCAACGTCCTCCTACTGGTGTGGGTAAAAGGCGATGGGGACCTGTAATTTTTTACTATGGAGAGGCCCAAATAGGGAGCTTCTTATTTTTTTCATTCTTGACTATGCATTTTGACCTTTATCCTCTTAGCTAATGTTCTTATCCCTTTGTTCTTACAGCTCGTGCCAAAAATCAGGAGCTTGATACAAGTAAGGTTGATGCCGATGAGCTTCTGAAAGCTCTAAACATTAAGGAAAGACTATCAGACAACGAGCACCTGAGGTCGGTGGCCTACCTGTTGGAATACAAAAATATAATTACTAGTTTTATTGCTCATCTGGTCAATAAGGTTCCAATCTTAAAAGCTCCTGAAGTTGGTCCTTCTGACCCTTTTGTGATAGAGGAGGAGGAAGAGGGATCCAAAGAGGAAGGAGAAGGATCTAAAGAGTATGAAGAGGAAGTAGAAGAAGAAAAAGTAATGGCCTCTCCGATAAAGAGAAGAAAGCTGAGGCTCCCTGATGATGATGATGATCAGGTCGTCCTGTCTGATCGGCTTAAATATTTGAAGACATCATATACCGGGTCCCCTAGGACTAGTGGCTCTAGCTCATCGAATAAGGGGAAAGATAATAAGAGGGGGATAGATAGAGAGAGATAGAGGGAGAGATAGAGATAGAGATAGATAGATATAGATAGAGAGAGAGAGAGAGAGATGAGAAAGGGGCGAAGAAGAAAGAATAAGAGAGGCTAAAAGAACGTTGGCCCTAAAAGCTTTTGAATTTCCCCCTCTTATTATAATTATTGAGGGGGCTAGCATGGGTGATGCCCCTTATCTTGCCCCCGACCTACTGAAGAGGGAGGTGCTCCCTGTTGATTGTGAGTGTTCTTCGAGGTTGGAGTCATCCCAGCTCTCCCTCAAAACTGTTCATGGCATGTCCATGGTAAGTCTTCTCCACTAATTGTCTCTCTGCACTTTCCCTACTTCTGCACTTAACTTGTTTATCTCTCTCTTTCTATGTAGTTATTATCTAATTTCACAACTCTTTTGGACAACCATGCCAGCGAGTCCAAGATCGAAACAAGAGCTGAAAAAATCTCTGAATTTTGAGAAAAAAGGCATTTGCTGAACGTCGCCCGACGTGGGGGAAAGATAGAGAGAAGACGACTAAAGCTTTTGATGTAAAGCATCTCAAAAAGTGATGGTCGCCGAGAAGGCCCAGCTCGTCAAGGCAAATGAAGCTTTATCCGGTAAGTTTGTTAAGCTGGAGGAGGACCTTGCACAAGAAAAGGATGCCAATTATCGCAAGGGTTTCGATAAGGCTTATGATGATGTCGAGCAATAGTTGGCCTACGGATGCAAGGTGGCCTTCAAGAAGGGTTCGGATCAGGCCCTGAAGGATGTTATGACTCCTGTCGAATTCGAGCTCTTCGGCCTTCATTCTCCTAGTTTTGACCATTTTGAGGAGGATAAAGAGGGAGATAATCAACCTGGTGATAATACTAAGATCATCCCCATTGAAGTTGGGATTGATGATGATAATGCTTGCGAGGAGCATCCCACTATTGATAATGGAAAGGCCATTACTAAATATGATCAGGTGAAGGACCAAGGCTCGTAAACTAGGATTTTTTCTTTCTTCCTTGTACGATTTCCTTTTTGTAATTATCTCGAAAATTTAGTGGATTGGCCCTTGGCCTCCTTTTGTTTGTTATTAATGACGATGAAATCTTTCTTCTTTGCATATGTTTTCTTAATCTTCTTGTGCTAATACTTTGCTTGTGATCTAATATGTGTATTCTATTGATTTAGACAAATACATTCCTCCTACCTCCCGTTTAGGGCAGATCCTTGGGAAAAAATATCAATGTGAAGGCTCGCAAAGCCTTTGTAAAATTCTGCAAGGCCTTAAGGGCGAGGAACAAGCAATATAAGAATCAATCTGAACTAGTTGCCAAGTTGAAGGATAATCTTCAAGAGATGGAGTAGATAGGCGCCTAGGTTCAAGAAGAGGTGAACTCTTTGAGGGCCAAACTCTTAGAGAACACCGAGGTTAGCCAAGTGGGTGAAGTCCTTTAGGCAGAGAATGATTCACTGAGGAAGGAGGTAGTTGGTATGAAGTTCAAGGTTATTGGGCACGAGGAGCGTGTTGAGAGATTGAGGAATGCTTTCAAAGTGGGACCTCAAGAAGCTTGGTTGGAGGGCTATAAGCCCCAGTAAAGTTTAAATAGGCAGAGGATGCGGCTTTATCTCATTGGTGGTTAATCGCTCTTAGGGAGGTTAAGACGTCCAAGGATTCTAGGATATAATATAAGTACCAAGCCGAGGGTTCTACCTACTATCACAATCCTTTCTCGAAGGATGACCAAAGGATTTCTACTGATGCCATTCCATCCCATCTCTTGGAGCATGATCTAGATAATGATGTGGAAGAGTTTGCTTATAAACTAGCTTGCTCTATAGACGGATGGGCAGACTGAGTGAACTAATCAGATACTGGAGGATATGTTACGTATTTGTATTCTTGATTTTATGGGAGGTTGGGAGCAATACTTTACACTGGTGGAGTTTTCATAAAATAAATCCTATCAGTTCATTATTGGCATGGATTCATTTGAGGCTTTGTATGGTAGACCTTGTCGTTCTCCTGCTTATTGGCTAGAGGTGGGGGACAACAAGCTACTCAGGCTAGAGGTGATTCAGGATACATCGGCCAGGATTGAGATGATTCGAAGTCGCATACGGGTAGCTCATGATAAATAGAAAAGTTGTGCCGATGCTAAGCGATTCTTCAGAGAGTTTAGTGTGGGGGACCGGGTGCTCCTACAAGTATCTCCTATGAAGGGGATTATGAAGTTCGGGAAGAAAGGAAAATTGGCACCGAGATACGTGTGGCCATTTCCTATCATCGAGAGGATTGGATCAGTAGTATATAGACTTGGGTTATCGGAGCACCTGCACCGTATTCATGATGTGTTCCATATTTCTTCACTGAGACGGTATTTCAGGGATGAGTTAGCTCACACTCATATTGCATTGGAGGAGATTGACTTACAACCTGATAGTTCGTATGAGGAGAGACCAATGGCTATCTTATACCATAGCGAGAGGAGATTGAGGTTGAAGGTAGTTCCACTGGTGCGTGTCCACTGGGAAACATCATAATGTCGAGGAGTCTACTTGGGAGCGAGAGGATGAGATGCACAAAAAATATCCAGAGTTATTCTTACCAAGTATGCTTTTATTTTCCAAATTTTGGGATGAAGTTACGTAATTAGGGTGAAGTATGTAACACCTTGTATTTTTTTTAATAATTTTTAAATATTGGATTAATTAAATTAAATAAGGGAAATTAACTGATAATTAATCCGGAATAAAATAAATATTAAATAGCAAGATAAGGGTTAGTATTTATTGATGTGAATTATATTGAATATTACTTAGTGATTTAAGTAATATGTGATTATGAAAATATTAAAAATTGTCGCGATGGAAAAATACGACATTGATGGTGATTAAGTAGAGACGCGCGTGTGAGTCATGTCGGGACCTAATTTAATGGGATAGAAAGTAATTTGTTTTTAAGTCATCCAAATGGTCATTTTCGAGTGCTCCAACGTGTCCAGAAGGGTCGAGATAGCCAGAAAATTTTACCCCGGGAGTTCAATTTGGGTTTCAAGCCAATTTAGGACCAAATCGGCATCCCGGGATGACATTTTGGTCATTTGTATTTTTGGGGTAATTTAACCTAACAATTTCCTAAGTAAAATATACCTGATAAGAGAAGGGAAGTTGGGTGAGAGAAGTGAGAAATAAAGAGGAGTTACAGAGAAGCCATAGGAGGAAGAGGGGAGGAGTTACAAAGGCTAGAACCACCGTTCCTACACCTTTTGCACCACCTACATCGTCGGAGAGTAGATCGGAAAGAGAGGAACATCAATTTACCCATTTTCTTCAGAGGATCAGACCTTCATATTGAGGCAAGTGTTTAATCTTACAAAACTATTGCATGTATGATATCCGTGTTAGTGTAGGATGTATCATATAAGAAATTTGTATACTTTGGGTTAAATTGGAAGACTTAAATCATAATCTTATATTGAAAATTGATATATGTTTGAACCCTCCATGTATGTAACATGAAACCCACAAAATTTCATTGAATCTTGATGAAGAAATTCGAGTTTTAAATTGGTTCTTGAATGAAAGTGTTAAACTAGGGTTTTTCATAATTTAATTGGGAATTCATATATATTGGTATAATGATTGAGATAATTAGTTGGGAGTTTGGGTGTTTGGTGAAGGTTTTGATGATTGAAAATGATTAAAGCCATAGGAAAACTATGCATAATTCGAGACTTGTAGGTGGCAAATTGATTCGGCTCCTGACCGAATCGATTCGGACATGGGCGAATCGATTTGGTTGCCCAGTTTTGGCCAACTTCTCCCTTTTATTTAGTATCTTTGGGGTAATGTTTGGTATTCAATCGTGGGATTTATTTTTAAACATAGTGGGAATATATTGAGACACCAGTAGGCTTGGGTGGGGATTCGATCTTAGTCCTAAGAGGGGGAATTAAGGGCTAAACTTAATTAGGATTTATCGAGGAAAATACTTAATTTGGAGAATAATTTGGGTTTTGTGAATTCGAGGGAAATTATGACTTAGACCTGTAGGGCATAGGGAGTTTACCTATTGATATTATGTATAGAATAAAGGACACCCTTCGAGTCATGAGAAATACTCTGGAGCGTACGATAATAAGTAAAGTTATAATTATTAAATACGTAGAATGTTCGGGGCATACATATGCTACATACGGGATATATAATATAGGATGTGCGTATGTCTATATATATATATATATATATATATATATATATATATATATATATATATATATATACCTATTGCTTGATTTATTATGTGTTTGTCATACCTATGCTTCTTGCTATCGGGTGGAGGTTTCACTTTGTGGACGGTTTTATCCTGACAAGCCTACTAGGGGATTTTAAACTCGTACCCTGAACAGAGGACCTTGAACATGTCCTATATGAGAGTATGATAGTTGGACGGTTGAATGGGTACGTAGGTATGTGCGTGACCCATTTGGCTGGGGATTATGTCCGCCTCCTAATATGTGTGATTTTTATTTATGGTTCGAGGGTGACACCGAACCGATTGTCCTTATTTAATACGTGATGTACCATGACTTGATAGCAGAGTATGTCTGCACCGTAGTTGTGCCTCGGGGTGCCGTATTAGTGTATACACACACACACACACACACACACACACACACACACACACACATATATATATATATATATATATATATATATATATATATATATATATATATATATATATGATTATGATTATTCTACTTTATGGACCTAGTAGATAAGTAAGATGATAGCATGTGAACACTAAACCACTAATTGAGAAAAGCCTTGTTGTGAAAAAAAAAGGATTAGATATATTTAATAAATGGATTGCGTGGGAAATGTGGGTGGATATTATGAGCTAGAGTTAGAAGACTTATAATTATAAACTAGTTAGGTGTTGTGACAGTAACTAGGGGAATTTAGAGATACGTTAGGCGTGCACATTAGATGAGAGGTGAGAATTTCAAGAGAGAGCCGAAAAGCTAACATGTATATAGTATTTTCTTTACAGCATTTTTAAATACTTGCTAAACTGTTTTAAAATATTTTCACTCGGGCTCTGACCCGTTTCTTGCAAATCTATTTTCTTTGTGCAACTATTTTAGGTGTCCATACATAAGGATGCCAAGCATAGGAGTCAGTTGATTTAACGTGCTGCAGCTATTGTGGAAGTTGCATGTCATCAATATTAGACGCCTCCACATCTATCCATTCAGTTTCTGATGTAGTCAGTTCAGTTAGGGCATGTTTCCCATTTCTAGTTACCATTAATTTATGAGATATTGTACTCTTTTATTTCAGTTGACGGGATTTGGATTTATTATTTGGTTATTTGTATTGAGACATTTAACTGGAACGTTTATTCCAATATTACTTATTCAGTCAAATGGTTTCTCATTTATTATTGTTTTATTCATTAGAATGGTGAATGTGGTTAATGGTTTAAATTGTTGGATAATAATTAAATGATGAAAAGTTTTTAATACTAGCTTAATTAACTATTAGGTGGTTAATAAAGTAGATGTTTTTGACAGTGATACTAAGAATGAACCAACTAGATATTCTGATTTAATTTAATAAATGACTGATCACCCGATATTTAATTGAGCGGGGTGTCACAGGTGGTATGAAAGCATCAGGTTATAGAGTCTTT
Source organism: Sambucus nigra (assembly GCA_949130495.1). Taxonomy (NCBI): domain Eukaryota; kingdom Viridiplantae; phylum Streptophyta; class Magnoliopsida; order Dipsacales; family Adoxaceae; genus Sambucus; species Sambucus nigra. The sequence goes on from OX422224.1 coordinate 407,034,431, forward strand.
TGGTATATATGCGGCTTATTATGCTTTAAGCGTAGCACTATTTGATAGAGAGCCCTATTATTAGAATTGTTGTGTTCATGATTATGCATTTACGTCTTTAACTATTTGATATTTATTGAACTGGGGACTTATGAAAATTCTTTCTCGTTTCAGATGCCTCCCAGACACCACGGGCTAACAGAAATGACCAACCAGTGCCGATCCAGGGTACAATGAATGCTGCAGAGGTTACCGCGATAGTGGCACATGCGGTGAATGCAGGTTTGGCAGTAGTACAATAGGCCCCACCCCAGGCCCATGTAGTGGAACCATCCTAGGTACAAGTGTTCCCTTCTGCTTGGGAGCAAGTTAGAGATGCCTTTCAGAAGGCACATCCTCTCGAGTTTCAAGGGAGTTCTGATCTTGTTCCTGCAAGTCAATGGAAAATGGACATTCGGTGGCACCTGAGGATGTACTAGTGCACCGAGGTGCAGAAACAGATACTAGATACCTTTAAGCTAGTCGGGGCAGCCTTACAGTGGTGGGAGTCCACTACCGCAACTAATGAGAGAAACACCATGACTATTCCAGATTTCTGGGTGCATTTTGACTGTAAATATTTCCCTTCCGCCATCCAGAGTGAGATGAGGCAAAAATTATTGGACCTCACCCAGGAGGGGAAGATTGTTGTTGAATACGAGGAGGAGTTTACGAGGGTGACTAATTTGGTACTAGGAGAGGTACTTACTGAAGAGAAAAAAATACAGATGTTTATGGATGGTCTCACATGGAGGATCCGACATCACCTTTTGGGTAATCTATCTCTGCTGTCATACAGTTATGTGCTAAACGCTGCTTTGTTACACTACCAGGACCACCGCTTCTATGTAAAGGGAAGCAAACGAGTTGAATTCCACCCGACAGGGCAGGATCGGGGGAGGCAGTGCTAGTGGGGCATTATCAACTCAGGGTCAGTCGAGGCAAGGTGAGAAGAGTTCCCAGCAAGGGGATACTGTTAAGCGTTTAGATCAGGGGGTTTCCGTCATGGGTAGGGAGGTTTTAGACATGGCCACCAGGGTCAGCATGGCCATCAGGGCCAATAGGGCCAGCAGGGCCACCACCACCAGGGCCAGCAGTAGTTTCAGTAGGGCCATCAGGGCCAAGGGAGGGGTGGCAACGGCCAACAGGAACAGAGAGGAGGAAACTTTGGAGGCCGATGTTTCCTATGTGGCAATACTAGCCACAAGAATAGGATTGCCCCGATAAGGGCAAGTTTCCTCAGCAGTAGGGTGATCATCAGGTGCCACAAAGGCCTATTTTCCCAGCCACTCTCCCAGTGCCAGCTCAGATTCCATCTTTGCCTGCTATGCCATCCGTTCTCGCAGCCCCACCTCAACAGGGACAGTTGCAGTACAGACGTGTTTATTACGTCCACCAGGTAGCAGTTCCTCAGGCACCTCTCGCAGTTGAGGGTGTGTTTTCTATCCATGGGACTATGGGGCATATTTTATTTAAAACGGGGGCCTCACACTCATTCGTAGCCACTAGATTTGCATAGGCCGCGGGGTTGTTAGATATGAACGACATTACGGTTACTTGTGTAGACTCACTGTTGGGTAATGGGATGCTGATTTTCTTTATATGTCGGGGTGTGAGTATAGAGATTAGGAGTCTTATTTTACTTGTTGATATGCTTGTGTTAGATATGTCTGAGTACGACGCCATTATAGGTATGGATTGGCTATTCGCGTATAGGGACATGATTGATTGCTATAGTAGGAGCATTATTTTTGCTATTCTGGGTCAGGAGATGTTCCTAGTGGCGATGCCTCGTCCTGAGGGAGGATCATTCACCCATTTGTATTACATAGAGGAGGAGACCTCTCAGGAGGTAATGATTTCTCTCAACTCGATTCCAGTTGTCTGCGAGTTCACCGATGTGTTTTAGGAGATACTAGGATTACCACCAAGCAGGGAGATAGAGTTTGTGACTGATTTAGTGTCGGGTGCTCGGCTAATAGCCCGTGCACGTTACTATAGAGATGAGGGAGTTACCGGATCAGATTGAGCTATCGTTGGGACAGGATTTTATCCGCCGGAGTACCTCACCTTAGGGTGCACTAGTTCTTCTTTTAAAGAAAAGGGATGGATCCTTATGACTGTGCGTAGATTATCGGGAGTTGAATAAAGTCACGATATGGAATAAAAATGTGTTGCCTGACATCGATGACTAACCATCTTAGAGGAGAAGCCTACTCATCTAAAATAGATTTGAGATTCGGGTATCACCAATTATGTATCAAGGAAAAGGATGTGTCTAAGACTGCATTTCTGATGAGGTATGGGTTCTACGAGTTTTGGGTTATGCCATTTGGACTAACCAATGCACCAACTGTATTTATGGTCTTGACGAATAGGGTGTTCAGAGAGTTCTTAGATCAGTTTATCATTGTTTTCATATATGACATCCTGATTTATTCACAGACAGATGAGAGGACCATGTCGAGCATTTGTGTCGGGTCCTACAGACATTACGCGAGCATCAACTATATGCGAAGTCTGAGAAATGTGGGTTCTGGATGTGTGAGGTACAGTTTTTGGGGCATATCATTTTTGAATTGGGGATATCAGTGGACCCGAGCAAGGTGTCAGTGGTGAAGGAGTGGGGATATCCCAAAACACCGATATAGGTGCATAGTTTCTTAGGGTTGGCCGGGTATTACAGACAGTTCATCCGAGGATTTTCGAAGATTGCGGGTCCCATGACTAATCTGACTCGTAAGGGCGTACCGTTTGTTTGGGATAATGCATGTCAATTGGCATTTGATGAACTGAATAATAAGTTAACTTCAGAACCCGTACTAGCACTTCCCAGAGCAGGTGTGGAGTACCTTGTGTATAGTGACGCATCCCTACAGGGATTTAGTGGAGTATTGCAGCAAGAGGATCGGGCTATAGCCTATGATTCCCACAAGCTTAAGCCTCATGAGAGAAATTATCCCACCCACGACTTGGAGTTAGCAACAGTCGTGTTTGCACTTCGGATTTGGAGGCACTACTTGTTGGGAGAGAAGTTTTGCCTATTCATAGATCATAAGTCACTACAGTACTTGTTCACTCAGAGAGAGCTGAATATGCATCAGCATAGGTGGCTTGAATTCGTAAAGGACTATCAGTTTGAGATCCAGTACCACCCGGGGAAGGCTAATGTGGTAGCAGAAGCATTGAGCCGTAGGTCGGTAGGTGAGGTGGCTGAGGTGTGGAAGGCGAAATGGAAGAAGCTGGGACATCAGGATGCGATTTCCAGATCATTCATGTCAGTTATAACCATTACACCCCAGATTGTGATGAGGGTAGTACAGGCCCAGGCAGCGGTTCCGTTCTATCAGGAGAGGATTCGTCAGCTTTTAGCTGACGGAGTAGAGTCTTACTCAGTGAGTTTCGAGGGAGGCTTATGCTTCAACGAGAGATTGATTGTTCCTGAGGGGAAGGATCTACGACACGCGGTGATGACAGAGTCACATGGATCCCGTTTTATGCTATATCCCGATGAGGATAAAATGTACTAGGATATGAGGCGATAATATTAGTAGAGTGGGATAAAGAGAGATATTGCCGAGTTCTTCTCAAAGTGTGCAACTTGTCAGCTGGTAAAGGTGGACCATCAGAAACCGACAAGGTTTCTTCAGTCGCTAGAGATTCTTATATGGAAATGGGAGAGCATTTATATGGATTTCATCATAGGATTGCCTACTTCTCAGAGGGGTCAAGATTCCATATGGGTGATAGTGGATCGGTTATCTAAGGTATCCCTCTTTCTGCCAGTCCGGATAGATTAAACTATGACACCGTATGCCCAGATTTTCATTACTAAGATTACACGGGGGGACCTTTAATATTGTGTCTGATCAGAACAAGATTTTTGTGTCTTATTTATGGGAGAGCTTTCAGGAGGCCATGGGCATCGAGTTGTGTTTGAGTACCGCCTATCACCCACAGACGAATGGGAAGACTAAGTGAACTAATCAGATGCTGGAGGATATGTTACGTATGTTTGTTTTTGATTTTATGGGAGGTTGGGAGCAATACCTTCCACTGGTGGAGTTTGCTTATAATAACTCCTATCAATTCACTATTGGCATGGCTCAATTTGAGGCGTTGTATAGTAGACCTTATCGTTCTCCTGCTTATTGGCTAGATATGGGGGAAAACAAACTACTCGGGCCTAGGCCTGGCAATTCGGGTTGCCTTGTCGTGTTCGGGTCGTGTCGAGACCTGATATTTCTAGATATACCGTTGACACGAACACGACCCGTTTAAGTAATCGTGTCATTGTACCTGACTCGAACACGAACCTGTTTATATATAGGTTACACGACATGACCCGTCTAACCCGTTTAATAAACAGGTCGTGTCCAACCCGCTAATACGACACGACCCGTCTAACCTATTTAATAAATAGGTCGTGTCCAACCCGCTAACACGACACGACCCGTTTAACCTGCTTAATAAATAGGTCATCCGCAGGGGGAACCTGTTTACATGATCCACAATGACCTGTTTATGAGATTAAATAATTTTCACTATTTATTTCCAAACACACTTTAACAAATAAACATCACAAAATTAATCAAAAAAATATTTGTCAAATCTAATAAACATAACATAATAATACCAACAACATTTAGTCATTATCCAAATAACATCATCCAACAAAGTCTAATCCATTATCTATTACAACACATTCAAAATTTCAAGTTCAAATTACAATTTGTAAATCTTCAACCAAATTGCAAAAAGATGTCATGCTCCACTCTATCCAAAAGCTAGTCTCCTTCCATTTCATTCCATACCTACGAACAAAAAAAGTAATGAGTACAACGCACAATAAGATTAAAAAAACAAATAGGATACTTAATTAAACTATATATTAATATGCAATATTTACCTCATCTGCAATTGATTAATGTTTTTTTGAAACCGATCTTATATTTTCACCCCAAGTGCTATACAGAAATATACAATATCAAAATATATAACTCATAAGTACACAATAACTTATCACATGAATGTAACATAACAATTTGCTCACCGAAAATAGAGGTCGAGCATTGAGCATCAGATGATTGACTTTCTTCTTTGTTAATATCCAAATTCAAGATATCCTCGGTGAGATCGTCAATTTGAGCTTGTGCCGCTTCTACATTCATAATTATTAAGTATGTCAAAAGTTGTAATGATAAAACAACTAGAACAATTGTATTATAATTTATATTAACCATTAATAATTACCAATAGCACCCAAAAGCCAATCTTTTGTGCAAAGCAACGCCTCGGCCACCTCCGGTTTCAATGAACTTCTATATTGATCAATTATCCTCCCACCCATGCTAAAGGCCGACTCTGAAGCCACAGTTGATATAGGAATGCTCAATACATCTCTTGCCATTGATGCGAGTTGGGGATACCTAAATTGATTTGCTTTCCAAAATGCCAAAATGTCCAAATTGGTACTCCTTTCAATCCTTGGTTCGTCCAAATAAAGTTCAAGTTGTGACTTTTGAGAACAAGAACTAAATTCCGCACTTTCAAAATCATCAAACTCCTACAAAATAAGATGACAAAAATATAAATATGAATTAAAAAAGACCTAAATTTGAAGTCAATAGAACTTAACAAATGTACTTAATATTTACCTTCAAAACATCACGTGTATCATCCATGGTAAATGAATCATGATTAAAGTTATCACCCGTTTTGTTTTGTGCCGAGGTAAAAGGAAGCTTAACATCATATTCACCAAAGAGGATGAACAAATTTTCTCGTACTTCTGCAAATTCAAGTGAGGCCATCCCATACACTTTCTTGTAGCAAAAATCCACAAAATGAATTTTGTACCGAGGATCTAATATCACCGCTATAGCTAATATCATGCTAAAATCTGCCCAATACTTCTCAAACTTTGCATACATCATCACGGCCATGTTTTGTAAGTATGGATCACTACTTTCCATGTGTTTCTTTAATGTCAAATGCGCCATAAACACTAAAGGGAAGTACAAGTTTGCAGTAGGATATTTCGTGCCAGAGAAAATACAAGTTAAACTATAAAAAACACATAAGAACTTGCATATTTTCTCAATCTTCGCCCACTCACTCTCCGAAGGACAATGCTTATAATTATAATCACTTAATTCCAAATGGGAAAAAACATCACGAAAAAAGTGCACTCTCAAGCATTATAAATGTGGAATTCCATCTCGTGGGAATATCTTGTCTTCAACCTCTTTTAACATCAAGTGACAACAATTTCGCGCATTCAACAAAGCTTAATTTCCTCGCTTGTGAGCCCTTAATGTACTTACAACTTTCACGAATTTTTTGCACACCCACATCAATTTCTTTTAAACCATCTTGAACTATCAAATTGAGGATGTGTGCACAACATCTAATATGAAAGAAGTCACCATTGCATAAAAGTGATTTCCTAGCATTCAATTGTGTACGACACATACTAACAAATGTATCATTTGATGAAGCGTTATCAAGGGTCACGGAAAACAATTTTTTTTCTATCCCCCAATCCCTTAAAAAGGAGAAAATTTTATCACACAAAGAGATACCATTATGGGGCGGAGCCATGTATGAAAAATTTAAAACCCTTTTTTGTAACACCCAATCCTTGTCAATAAAATGTATCGTGACACATATGTACCCATCTGTTACAACTGATGACCACAAATCAGAAGTTAAGCACACTCTATCGGGAGCTACATCCATCATTCTCTTAATATTGACCTTCTCTCTATGAAACATTTTCAAAACATCTGCTTTTGCGGTGTTACGGGATATGAGTGGTGCATCCTCACGTAGATAAGAGAAAATTGCTCTTATACCCTTGTATTCAACAAATGAAAAAGGTAAATCATGCATTATGATTGAGGCAATTAACATCTCCCTAAATAATTCGGGACTAAATTTTGGGGCACCCAAAGATATTGAATCAGAACCAATTTGTTGTTGAACAATTAACTGCCCAATATCACGTGTAGTAATTTTTTGACATCTATTCTTATGTCGCGATAAATTACCGTTTACGTACCTGCTATCGCAAATGAAGACGGACCCACATTTCTTACACTTACATCTTTGCTTGCCATCAACGCCATTTTGTTTGAGAATTTCAAAGAATGGCCACACGTTAAAAGTGCATCGTCTTTTGCGCTTTCCACCCTTAATTTGGCTTTTAGCAGATCCTTTATTCAGATCCACAACATCATCGTCCTCATCCTCATCCTCATCCATTATTTCATCAACATCAATAGAATTGTCAACTAAATTAACATCAACTCCATCAGATTCCATCTGCAAAGAATAAAATAAAATGAATTTGTATGTCCTGTCATAAAATGAGTGTGTATGTTCTGTCAAAAAACTAAAATGGAATCTGAAGTGAATGTGTAGAAAAATTGAACTTAAATGTGTACAAAATGGAATCTGAAATCAATGTGCTGAAAAAAAAATCAATACCAGAAATCAATAACATAAATCTAATTACCTGCTGAAAAAAAAATCAGTACCTGAAAAAAAATCAAAAATATAAAATCAAAAATCAGAAATAACAGAAATCCAAATTAAGTGTTTGCATGTGTTCTGTGTGTGCGTGTGTTTTGTGTGCGTGTGTGTTCAGTGTTGTGTTTCTGCGTGTGTTCAGTGTGTGCGTGTGTTCAGTGTTATGTGTGTGTGTGCGTGTGCGTGTGCGTGTGTTCAGTGTTCTCTGTGTGTGCGTGTGTGTGTTCTGTGTGTGTGCGTGAGTTCTGTGTGTGTGCGTGTGTGTGTTCTGTGTGTGTACGTGAGTATTGTGTGCGGCGTGTGGGTTGGCCGGTGGGAGAATTACCTGTGTGCGGTGGCCGGTGCGGTGGCGAGAGAGAAGAATAGATGACGAGAGAGAAGAAGAGATGACGAAAGAGAAGAGAAGAGATGTGGGGTGCGGCGGCGGTCTGTTTTTTTTTGTTTCTTAAGTTAGGTTTTCAATTAGGTTTTTCAATGGAAGGAGAACAGTTAGGTTTTTTTTCTTTGATTTTTCATTTTTCTGACCGTTAGATTAAAAAATCAACGGTTTATAATTATTCGTGTCTAAACGGGTTAATAGGTTTTTTGACCCGAAAGTGACCCGAAATCAACCCGAAAAATAAACGTGTCAATTGCGGGTTAGGCGGGTTGACCCGAAACATGATCTGTTTAATAAACGGGTTAAGCGGGTCTGACCCGATTTCGACCCGGACCTATTAAGTCATGACCTGACCTGTAAAAATCGTGTCGAGTTCGATTCGGGTTTTCGGGTCGTGTCAAAAATTGCCACCCCTACTCGGGCCAGAAGTGATTCAGGATACGTCGGCTAGGATTGAGATAATTTAAAGTAGCATACGGGTAGCCCATAAAAGACAAAAATGTTGCGCTGATGCTAAGCGATTCTTTAGAGTGTTTAGTATGGAGGACCAGGTGCTCCTACGAGTATCTCCTATGAAGGGGATTATGAGGTTCGGAAATAAAGGAAAATTGGCACTGAGATACCTGGGGCCATTTCTTATCATCGAGAGAATTGGATCAGTAGCTTATAAACTTGGGTTACCGGAGCACTTGCACCGTATTCATGATGTGTTCCACATTTCTTCACTGAGACGGTATCTCCGGGATGAGTTAGCTCACACTCATATTGCGCTGGAGGAGCTTGCCTTACAACTTGATAGTTCGTATGGGAAGAGACCGGTGGCTATCTTAAATCATAGCGAGAGGAGATTGAGGTCGAAGGTAGTTCCACTAGTGCGTGTCTAGTGGGAGCATCATAATATCGAGGAGTCTACTTGGGAGCGCGAGGATGAGATGCGCAAAAAATATCCAGAGTTGTTCTTACTGGGTATGCTTTTATTTTCCAAATTTCGGGATGAAATTATGTTATTAGGGGGAAATATATAACACCTCGTATTTTTTTAATAATTTTTAAATGTTGGATTGATTAAATAAAATAAGGGAAATTAATTGATAACTAATTCGGAATAAATTAAATATTACCTAGCGAGATGAGGGTTGGTATTTATTAATGTGAATTATATTGAATATTACTTAGTGAGTTAATTAATATGTGATTATGAAAATATTAAAAATTATCGAGAGGGAAAAATATGACAATTACGGTAATTTAGTCAGGACGCGCGTGTGAGTTGTGTCGGGACCTAATTTAATGGGATAGAAAGCAATTTATTTTTAAGTCATCCAAATGGTCATTTCGAGTGCTCCAAAGTGTCCAAAAGGGTCGAGATAGCCAGGAAAGTCTACCCGGGAGTTTAATTTTGGTTCTGAGCCAATTTAGGACCAAACCGGCATCTCGGGAGGACATTTTGGTCATTTATATTTTTGGGGGTAATTTAACATACGAATTTCCTAAGTAAAATATATCTGATAAGAGAAGGGAATTTGGGTGAGACAAGTGAGAAATAAAGAGAAGTTACAGAGAATCCATAGGAGGAAGAGGAGAGGAGTTCCAAAGGCTAGAACCACCGTTCCTACACCTTTTATACCACCGACACCGTTGGAGCGTAGATTGGCAAGGGAGGTACATCAATATACCCATTTTCTTCAGAGGATCAGGCCTTCATATTGAGGCAAGTGTTTAATCTTGCAAAACTATTGCATGTATGATATCTGTGTTAGTGTAGGATGTATCATATAAGAAATTTGTATACTTTGGGTTAAATTGGAAGACTTAAATCATAATATTATGTTGGAAATTAATATTGGATTGAACCCTCCATGTATGTAGCATGAAACCCTCAAAATTTCATTGAATATTGACGAAGAAATTCGAGTTTTAAATTGGTTCTTGAATGAAAGTGTTAAACTAGGGTTTTTGAGAATTTAATTGGCATTAAATTGATTAATTGATAATTGTTGATGAATTCTTGATTTTTGTACGTTAGAAATCATTCATATATGTTGGTATAATGATTGAAGTAATTGGTTGGGAGTTTTGAAATGTTTGGTGAAGGTTTTGATGATTAAAAATGGTGAAACCAGTAGGAAAAACTATGCAGAATTCGAGACCTATAGGTGGCGAATCAATTCGGCTCCTCACCGAATCAATTCGGACCAGGGCGAATCGATTCGATTGACCAGTTTTGGCCATTTTCTTCTTTTTATTTAGTATCTTTGGGGGAACGTTCGGGTTTCAATTATGGGATTTATTTTTAAACATGATGGGAATATATTGAGACACCAGTAGTCCTAGGTGGGGTTTAGGGCTTAGTCCTAAGAGGGGGAATTAAGGGCTAAACTTAATTTGGATTTATCGAGGAAAATACAGAATAATTCGGGTCTCGTGAATTTGAGGGAAATGATGACTTAGACCTGTAAGGCATAGGGAGTTTACCTAGTGATATTATGTGTAGAATAAAGGATACCCTTCGAGTCGTGAGAAATACTCGGGAGCATACAATAATAAGTAAAGTTGTAAATTATTAAATACGTAGAATGTTCGGGGCATACATATGCTACGTACGGGATGTATAATATAGGATCTGCGTATGTCTGTGCTGTTGATATATATATATATATATATATATATATATATATATATACACACACACACACACACATATTACTTGATTTATTATGTGTATGACATACCTATGTTGCTTGCTATCGGGAGGAGGTTTCACGTTATGGACGATCTTATCCTGATGAGCCCACTCGGGGATTTTAGACTCGTACCCTGAACATTAGACCTTAAACACGTGATATATGAGAGTATAATAGTTTCGACGGTTAAATGGATGCGTAGGTATTTGCATGACCCATTTGGCTGGGGATTATGTTCACCTCCTAATATGTGTGATTTGTATTTATGGTTCGAGGGTGACACCGAACCAATTGTCCTTATTTAGTACGTGATGTACTAGGACTTGATAGCAGAGTATGCTTGCATAGCTGATGTGCCTCGGGGTGCCGTATTAGTGTGTGTGTATATATATATATATATATATATATATACACATGCTTGTGATTTTTCTAGTGTGTGGACTTAGTAGATAAGTAAGATGATTGTATATGAACATTGAACCATTAATCGAGAAAATCCTTATTGTGATAAGAAAAGGAATATATATATTTAATAAATGGATTGCGTGGGAAATATAGGTGGATATTATGAGTTAGAGTTAGAAGACTTATAATTACAAACTAGTTAGGGTTGTGATAGTAACTAGGGGAGTTTAGAGTTACGTTAGACGTTCACATTAGATGAGAGGTGAGAATCTCAAGAGAGAGCCCGAAAAGCTTATATGTATATAGTATTTGCTTTACAACATTTTTAAATACTTGCTAAACTGTTTTAAAAAACTTTCACTCGGGCTCTGACCCATTTCTTGCACATCTATTTTCTTTGTGCGACTATTTTAGGTATCCAGACACATGGACACCAGGCATAGGAGTTGGTCGATTTGACGTGCTGCAGCTATTGTAGAAGTTGTGTGTCGTTAATATTAGATGCCTCCACATCTATCCATTCAGTTTCTGATGTAGTCATTTCAGTTTGGGAATGTTGCCTATTTCTAGTTACCATTAATTTATGAGATATTGTACTCTTTTATTTCATTTGACGGGATTTGGATTTATTATTTGGTTATTTGTGTTGAGACATTTAACTGGAACGTTTATTCCAGTATTGTTTATTTAGTCAGATGGTTTCTCATTTATTATTGTTTTATTCATTAGAATGGTGAATGTGGTTAATGGTTTAAATTGTTGGATAATAATTAAATGATGAAAAGTTTTTTATACTAGCTTAATTAACTATTAGGTGGTTAATAAAGTAAATGTTCTTTACTGTGATGCTAAGAATGAACCAACTAGATATTCTGATTTAATTTAATAAAGGACTAATCACCTGGTATTTAATTGAGGGGGGTATCACACTCATGATGTCTCTTGTGTTCGTAACAAGGACCTAAGGATTGCAGTAATTGAAGCACTTCTATTGATTTTTTATAACCACTACAAACCCTAATCGGCATGTGAGCTTCCCTGATTGAGAGCAAGTTAAACAACTTGCAGTAATCCTAGGGATCTAGCCGTGCACGAAGGAGTTGTCATTTGGAAAAGGTGGGCATTGATGATATGCAACCAAGAACAACTAAGCATCCAATGCAAAATACGAAAGTGCTAGGGCAAACCGACCTGTATTCATTAAATATTGTCTGACGAGCAACATAAGTTTGAAAATAAAATTTTGCTTAAACTAAATGTGCTAAGAGATAACAAAAAGACTAAAAGTAGAACTTCTTGAGATTGGCTGCATTCCATGCTTTTGGTATCTCCATTCCCTCCAGCGTTTCCAAGTGATATGATCCTTGATGGTTATCCCTAATTACTCTAAATGGCCCTTCCCAGTTTGGTCCCAGATTTGCATCTGATGGTATTACGGCACTGCCGAGAACTTTCCTGAGGACATAATCCCCTACTAGAAATATCCTTGAATTGACTTTCTTACTGTACTATCTGGCCAGTTGTTATTGGTAGGATGCCAACTTGATCATAACCTTCTCTCTCCGCTCATCTTCTAAGTCAAGTTCAATGCGTAATGCATCATTATTAAGGCTTTGGTCGACCAAGGCAACTCGCATGGTGGGGAGACCCACTTCTAGTGGGATAATAGCTTCCATTCCGCAAGCGAGCACGAATGGTGTTTCTCGAGTTGGTCGTCTAGGGGTGGTACGATAAGCCCATATAATACAAGGGAGCTCATCCACCCAGACACCCCTGGCTCTTTCTAGCCGCTTTTTTAGTCCAACGAGCATGGTTTTGTTAGAAGCCTCTGGCTATCCATTACTTTTGGGGTATGCCACATAACTGAAGTGGTGCTTGATGCCATGTTCATCGCAAAAACTTTGAAAGTAACTACTCTTAAATTGTGTTCCATTATCGGTGATGATAGTTCTGGGTACCCCCAGGCGTGTTATAATGTTTCTCCAGATGAACCTGGTCATATTCGAGTCGTGAATGTTTGTCAGTGGCTTTGCCTCTACCCTTTTGGTTAAGTAATCTGTACCTATTAGTTTATACTTTTGGTTACCAGATACAGTAGGTAGTGGTACCACTATGTCTAGTCCCCATTGTGCGAATGACCATGGGCTTGTCAGTGATTTCAGGTCACTGGCGAGCTGGTGGATCATTGGAGAATGCTTCTGTCATTTTTCACAGTTATGAACATAAGTACTTGCTTATTTTTACATATGAGGCAACCAGTAAGCCTCCTTAATTGCTGGAAAGGATAGAGATCTCCCTCCTACGTGACTCCCACAAATGCCCTCATAAAGTTTGCCAAGTACTTACTTGGTGTCATGTGTGTGGATGCACTGGAGATAAGGACCAACAAATGACTTATTATAGATATTTCCTTCTAGGAAGAGATAAAAATGATCAGCCTTGATCCTCACCTGATGGGTCGACCTTTTGTCATCGGCCAGTGTGTGGATCCTTAGATAATTTATGATGAGATCCATCCAATTGGAGGACTTTTCTGTGAAGAGGACATGCTTAATTATAACTGTCTGGTCAATACTTGGCTGTGCGAGAAATTCTATCTGAATAGTTCTCGTTAAATCGGAGTCGAATTCTGAACTCAGGTCCGTGCCATTTTTCCTCTGGGGGAATTATTGAATGTCCACTTTTTCAAATCCTATCATAAGTACTCTTACCAAAATGAGGTAGGCTTCCATCCTATCATCTTTGGTGTTGAAATCCCTTCTCACTTGCTTGGAGACTAGTTTGGAGCCGTCAAATACGTGAAGGGGCTTTACCTCCAGCAGTTGGGTTTTGCGCAAGCCATCGATCAGTGCTTCGTACTCGGATTCATTATTGGAGGCTTCAAATCTCAATGTGATTCCTTACTTAATCACAGTATCTTTTGGAGTGATGACAATAATACCTACTCCTATCCCCTTGAAATTAGAGGCTCTATCAATGTATAGGGTCCAATCCTTAGACTGTGCTTCCTCATTCGTTGACTGCTTCATTCCTAGTTGGTTGATTGGCTGGTCCCTTGTAAATAATAAAGTCTGTTAAGACTTGTCCCTTAATCACCGTTCTTAGTTGGAAGTGGATAACGAACCTCCCAAGCTCTATCGACCACTTAGAGAGCCATCCGGAGATGTCGTCTTTTCGTGTAACAACTTTGAGGGAGTAGGAAGTGATTATGGTCATTGAATGGGTTTCAAAATAATGCTTTAACTTCCATAAGCGAGCTTCTCTAGAGGAAACATTCATAAGTGTCTTCCTGGGGTAATAAACTGGGTGCTGACCTCCTTCCTTTCAATATACCAGGGCGAAGCTTACAGCATGGTCTGATACTGCCAGGTAAAGGTACAGTACGTCTCCATTATTTGGGATCACCAGTAGGGGTGGCTTACTAAGGTAGAATTTAATCTCTTCCAAAGCTCACGAGCATCCATTGTCCCATGTGAGGCTTTTATCCATTTTTAGGAGATGAAAGAATGGTCGGCAGCATTTTGAGGACTTGGAGATGAAGTGATTTAGTACCGCGAGCTTGCCAGTGAGCTTTTGAACACTTCTCAATGTCTGAGGAGGTTGGACTCTAGTAAAAGGACACAAATTTCCAATTGAGTCTTAATTTAGTTTTGGCTCAATTCTGGACAAAAACATTTGAGTCATAGGATAGTGTTCTTATGTATCCTTCAAGCCTATTACAAGTTGGAGTTGAAGACGTTGTGGCCTACTTATCAAGAGAACATCATTGTCGAGTTTTAGTGCCGCGCTTCACGTCATCAACATCATATTTCAAGTCTCCAAAGGTATGAATGCTTTTATATATTTGTAGGAGACTTGGAATAATTTTATAATGGGTGAAAATTTATTTAAAATGATTTTTATTTTCAGAAGGTTATTTTAAAACTTTGAATAAAAAGTTTTTGGGATTAAAATTGAAAAATGAATATTCTGACATTTCTTTCGAAATTGTCGTTCAAAAGAGTTTGCCAACGACTTTTCCCATTTGGCCAGTGGAACATAGTTAGACTAACTCTTCCAGATTTATTTAGTGCGGGAACCTCTTTTGAAAAACTAACTTTTGAAATTTTCAAAACACATTTTTTGAAAGAACATTTTAGATAGAAAATTTTCTTAGTTCAAAAGTTCATTGTTTAGTGTTTTTGTGTAACCATGATCTAATCTGTATAAAAACACTTACACCCATAGTTTAGTTTGTTTATCCAAGTATCTTTACACATATATCTATTGCTTGGAGTTCATTGTTTGGCACTGTGGGTTCATCTCTACCAATAAAAGGATAAGTTTAGGTTTACTTCTATATCCCTCAAAGAAGAAGAAGCTTTTGTTTTGCTGCGACATTCTCACATGGTGAAGGGCACCATGTATGGTTGATGGTTGCTTGGTCTTAATTTGGTGGACTCCAAGGTTTCGGTGGACTCTGGGATTATTCTCTAGGCGGGGGTTGAAGATCGAAGGAGCGCGTCAAGGCTTGAAGGGAGTTGAGTCGGTTGTGTAAGTCCTCTTGTCGAGTCTTTGTAAAATTCATACCATATTTAGTGAATTTGTTAGGCCAGGGCCGTCTGAGATTTTTTCCCAATTTTGGTTTTTCCTCGTACATCGTCGTGTTGTGGGATTGTGAATTTATTTTATCTTTTGCAAAAATCACCTATAACTCATGCTTAGAGTAAAAAGATAAAATTGGGTTTAATTCGCATTCTTGATTAAAATGGTGCAGGTTTAATTATGTGGGTACATTTAGTTTAAGTTAATTTAATTCAAGTTTGTAACAAATTAATTGGTTAATATTCTTGCCTATGTTGTTCAATCTTGATAATTAAATTAATTTGGTTAGAGTTAATTTAAAGTGTGTGTGAGTTTACTTTAGTTCACTTTGTTGTGTTTAAATTTTAATTTGTTTAAGAAATTAAAATTTGTCATTTGTGTGTGTTGTGTTGAACCATGTTTATTCCGCACTTATAGGAAATTAAAGTGAAAGTTTTTTTAATATTGGGGTCCTACGTTTCCAACATCTAGTGATATCATCGATTTGATTCGGATTGGCCTCGATTCCCTTTTTACTGATTAGAGAGCCTAAGAACTTTCCTGACTGAATATCGAATAAACACTTACTCGCGTTAAGCTTCATACAATATTTACTAAGGATCTCAAAGGTTCTGGCTAAGTATGTGAGGTGGTCGCCCTTTTTCTTTCTTTTAACTCGTATATCTTCGATGTAGACTTCCATCGTGTCTCCCATCTGTTTCTTGAACATCTTGGTGATCAATTTTTGATACGTTGCACACGCCTTCTTTAAGCCGAACGGCATAACTTTGTAGCAATATAACCTAATGGGTGTTATAAAAGATGTTTTATCCTGATCTGGACCAAACCAAGGAATCTGATGGTAGCTAGAGTAGGCGTCTAAGAACCTCATCCTTTCGTGCGTTGCTGTAGCATCAACCAACTGATCTATTTTACGAAGCGGGAAGCTATCTTTGGGACACACTCTATTGAGGTCCGTGAAGTCAATGCAGACTCTCTAACTGCCGTTACTCTTGCGTATCCCCACTAGGTTGGATAACCATTCGGGTAACTAAATCTCCCTGATGCATCCTCCATCCAGTAGCTTCCCTACTTCGTTTTCCACCACTTTGGCCATCTCAAAGGTTGTTCAAAGAGCCTTTTGAGCAATCAGTTGAAGGTTGGATCGATGTGCAGGCAGTGACAGGCTACATTGGGATGAACCCCTGGCAAGTCATACGATTCCCAAGAAAAAATGTCCAGATTGCTCTTGAGAAATGCAATCAACTCTTTCTTATCATGAAGGGTGAGTGTGGCTCCGATCAGAAATTTCCTCTCTGCCAAGTTATCACTGGCTCCAACTTCTTCCAAGTTTTCAATGACCTTGTCGGTGAGGAGGACCTTGGTCTCCTCCACCCCTAGTCAACTGTACCGTAATTTCTATTTGGAGGGTACAACCCCCTCCTGGGCTTCCTCCTGAGAGTCCTTTACCCCCTTCTTCTTTTCCTTCTTGGGGAGAATGGTTGCGATAAATCACTTCTTGGTTGTGGCTTGATCGCCATAAATTTCAACCACTCCCCGATCAGTAACGCACTTTAGCTTCTGACCAAACATGGATGGTACGACCTTCATATCGTGAAACCATCCTCTGCCTAAGATGACATAATGTGGGGACTCAATGTCCACAATCGCTTCAGCTACGCATCCCTGGAATGAATCATCAAGCCTGTTGTCCCTGTGGCTGGACAGCTAAATGGTTTTGAAAAATATTTTTAACACGAGTCAGAGCCCAAAAATTTTGAAAAACCTTTGCAAGTAATTAAGATGCAGTAATTAAATATGCGTGAACACTTTTCGATCTCCTTTGAGTCATTGCCTGCCCTCACGGGCAAGATTATCTTCCTTAACGGCATCGTGATCCTTCCTGCAAAGACAACCAACGAAACTATGGTTTCTTTAATGTAGGCGATGTTTAGCTTCACTTTATGGAACAATTACAGGTACATCACTTCTGACGAACTCCCCTAGTCCATGAGCACCTTGTCAATGTCCCAATTGGCTATTTTGAGTGTGGTCACCAATGCATCATGATGTGGGGTTCTCACCCCAACTAGATCTTCCTCGGTGAACACAATATGCTTGGTGTAGTTTACGTCCTCTGGTCGTCGACGCTTACCAACCTGGGTTTTGGCGGGGTAGATCTGAAAAGCCTTCATAACGGCAGTCACCTTCTTAAGCTCCATTCGAACAACATTCTCCTGAATCTGATTAAGGTCTGATGCCCCATGGATCACTGCAAACTAGGGATGGCAACGGGGCGAGTTTGTCAAAACCCAAACCGGCCCCACAAAAAAAATAATTAGCTCGCCCCGCCCCGTGACCCACGACGGGTTTAATTTTTATACCCCGAACCCGTTTAAGTATGAGGTCCCTAACCTCGCCCCTGCCCCACCCCGTTTATATTATACGAGTCGAAAACCCGCCTCGCCCCGCGATTTAAAACCCAAACTTTTTACTTTTTTCTAAAAGGCTGCTTTTGTTCTATAATAGAAAAAACCTCAATTAATAACACATAAATAATGTTAAATGTCTCACATAACACAATAATAATGTCAAACTTAGAAGTCTAATACAAACGAGTCTCGAATAACATCAATTATTACAAAATAAGTCTCAAATAACATCAACTTGTGGAAAATATATCTAAAAAATAACATCAATTATTACCATTGTAGTCTCCTTCTCATCTACTCAAACCTGAAAAATAAGAACTAAGAGTACAACATCTGTTACCTGTTCTGTGTAACATAAAATTGCTACCAATTCTGTATAAATTTTTTCTATATATTAACAAAAATACTAATATGTTCTATATATTAACAAAAAAAATATATACGAACAAAAAATTTGTTCTGTATAAATTTGTTCAACACTGTTACAGATCTCACAATGTTTCAGATATATAAAAACAAATAAGTCCTAAATTAAAAGAAACAACAAAACGAAACCTTAATAAAAACGAACCAGAATTTGTGTGAATTTCACACATTGAAACCATAAGATAACTAGGGGTGGCAATTCGGGCCAATGGGTCGTGTTTGGGTCTGGCCCGACACGACCCGACACAATTTTATCTGGCACGAACACGACACGACACGCTAGCGTGTTTTTTTTGCTAGCACGAACACGACCCATTAGTAGCCCGACCCGACACGAGTAACACAAAAAAAAAAATTGTGCCAAATTGGCACGATTGACACGACTGGACACGATAACCCGTTGGGCTAATTGAAGATGTGTTCTCTTTTTTCACGAGATGGAGTTTCTTATTTGGGCTAATTGGGACACAATTGGGTTGTAATTGGGACATAATTGGGTTATTTTCGTATCGTGTTGCAATTGGGCTCTAACGGGCCAATTTCGGGCCAATATCGGGTCAATTTCCTGGCACGAACACGACACGACCCGATAGTGGGCCAAAAAAGTCTGGCCCGAACACGACCCGAACACGACAAGCTGTTTTAATTTCGTGTCAATTTCGTGTTGGATCGTGTCGTGTTGTCGTGTTCGTGCCCAAATTGCCACCCCTAAAGATAACTAACCTTGAAACGAAGAAAGAGAGTGTAGAGAGAACGAGACGCTGTTGTGTGGCCACTGCAGCCAGCATCGGCTTGAGAGTGAGATACGAGAAGGAGAAAGTGAGTGCAGGAAGAGAGAGTGGGAGTGGCCGGATAGAAAAGAGAGTGTAAGTTAAGGATCAAGGGTTTCTTTCATAAGTTTATATATATGTGGCGGGAGTCTTATTAGTATAATAAGGACATAATAGTAAATTTACTAAATGGGGAGGGGCGGAGCAACCATATTATGACAAAACCCGAATTCGCCCCATTTAATAAACGTTTAAAAAAAAACCACCCCTATTATTTTAAACGAGTTTTAACCCGCTCCATTAGGGTCGGGACGGGAACCCTGCAGGCGGGGTTAAATTGCCATCCCCACTGCAAACTCATGTCATGTATCATCGTCGAGGACTTTGTCCAGCTTCTGGTCACCATTGGCTGCGACCTTGTCTATTTTCTTCTCGATATACTCATTGAGGTTGCCCTACTTGAGCCAACTCCTCCAATTGTTACTTCAAAGCCTTGTAATTCTCGTGACTGCCCTCCTTGTAGAATGCGCATCTTAGTGCATTATTCCTATTGGTTGGGTCGCCACCCATATTCTTAGGCCATTTTATGAATGGATCGTCTTTGATCTTGCTCAAGATTTTAATAAATGAGTTCCTTGAAGATTATGTTAACAGCATGAAATGCCTTAGAGGGATCGGTCTTGTTCCCATTCTTGAAGCCATTCTTTCCCCCATTCTTGTTTCCCATTTTTTTTTAGTATCACTCTTCTTTGATCCCTTATTCGCTTTTGCTCTACCATTGTCCCCTGTATTAGAGTGAACTACATCTTCCACCTTGGCATATTTCTCGATACGGGCCATGAGGTCGTCAATGGTGCTGGCTTGTTTCTTAGTTAGGGACTGGTGCAATAAAGATGTGGTCGACATGTCAATTTTGAAGGATGCAATGATAACTTGCTCCGAGCAGTCCTCGACCTCATTAAAGACTTCCCAATACCTTTTGGAATAATCTCAGAGGCTCTCCTTCGACTTCTTCTTCATCATAAGAATTGCATCCATTCGTTTAAGGTGGGAGCTGTTGGTTATAAAGTGAGCAGTAAAGGCTTCTGTTAGAGCCTTAAAGTTTCTAATCGACCCGTGAGGTAGCCTCTCAAACCACTTATGTGCTACAGCATGCAGGCTATAAGGGAAAATTCATCACATCCGTGCATCATTATGGCTCCATAAGGTCATTGCTTACCGAACGTGGTCAATAGGGTCTGTCTTTTTATCGTAAATCTTAATCCTGAGAACAATAAACTTCTTTGGGGGCTCCTCCTCCTCGATTTCCCTCGAAAAAGGGGATATCATCTGAGTGTTGAGATCCCTCCTGTATATCTCTCTGGCGGACATAGATCCACGGTGGGCTGGATGTTGACCCATCTCCCTACGGACCAGAATCCTAATGTTTTCACTATATCAATCATTTCTCCTATGGCGTCTCTCTGTCCGGCCACGCTCTGATCGACCATGCTCTCATCTGCTACATTCAGTTCCTTCCTGGTCATGCCTGTAGCTCCTTAGCCTGAGGATTATGAGTCCTATCTCGACGCTTCCTGGTGCTCCTTTGGAGATCTCTCTCAATTCTTTTGAGTCAACTTTAGACGCGAGCATTCTCGTCCGCCTGTAGGCGTGTAACCTCCTTTTTTTCGCGAAGCTTGGGTTCGTAAGCATCAACCAACTTGGAGATCTGAGTTGATCCGGGTGGTCCCTAGCTTTCTTTAGAAGGTTGCCTTTACTAGAGAAACCTAAGGTTTGTATGATGGCAAATTTCAGACCTGACTCTCGGAGGAACTGAGTTTGCCTGCACATCGCCAACTTGAGGAATGTTATTGCTATGGTGAGACACTTTCTGTTTGAAAAGATTTTTGCATGAATATAAATCTCTTCCCACAGACGAAGCCAGTTGTGAGTATATAAAATATCACAACAAAGAGATCCATAAAAATAATCACAAAGAACGGGTTATAAAGATCACACACAACGACGATATACGTGGTTCGACAATTTGCCTACATCCATAGAGAGGTTTCTCTTTATTATAGTGTCTCTCAACAATGTTTTTTTACATCCCTTTGCCCCGGGTTAGGGTTTACAATTTATAGGTAAATCGACATAGATTTTGAGTTATCCACGGAACTTAAATAACACGTGAATATATCAATGAGTACCTAAATATCACTTCCAAGATTATTGGTAACTGATTTGACTATATCCGTAAGTATTTATGTGTATTTGAAATACTCGTGTGTTAAATTAAATCATGATTTGGGTCGGGTAACTTCTATATTAATCCGGGATGGTCGACTACTCCCATAGATCATACCAAATGGGCTCCCATAGGTTTTATATTAGGATTGACTTGATTTAGAATTTATTCATGAATGTGGGTGGACATTTTATAACCATATAGATTTTGGTTTAATTATATGTTCATGATTGCTCTGGGGTTGATGTTTTCCATAAGGATATATGGCATCTTATTAGGTTGAAATAGTTGCTCGAATGGATTGGGAGGCATAATCGAGTGTTGGGGCATCGAAGAGTACCACTTGTAATTGACATTGTACAAGAGTGGTTTTTAGTGATCAACATCAATTTAAAAGTTGGTTTGAATATCGTCAATAATTTCCACGAGTTGTGCTCGGTTAGATTGAAGTTTAGGAAGTTATGAGTGGATAAAGGAGCAAAAAGTATCAAACTTTCTATAAATATATTTAATGGTTACTTTCGACATGTTGGAAGAGTTGACTTGGCTGTGGGAGTCTGGTATATGAAGGGATACATGGGCTTTATTTCTTCATCATTGCTAAGATGTACCATAGAATCCATTACTTGTTCGTGATTTTTTTATAAGCATGCTAAACTCCAATGAATTTGAAGACCTTAAGGCTAAAAAGGCTCTAAACCACAAAGGTGGCACGAGGATTGACCGGAATACACTTTTTATAGGGAGTGAATTGGATTCCTACGTATATTAAAAATCCAAGTGATTATCATTATACGGGGTAAGATTTTTCCTTCCATTTTATAAAAATTTCCCATATGGCTGAGAATGTAGAAGGAAAGATCAATGGGAATTCCTCTTTAAATTTTTCAATCAAGGAATATGTCCAGTTAGGATAATGAAGAGTGTTTTCTAGTTACTAGGAGAATTGAAATCCCAATGATGTTGTGGATGATTCTCGAGGTGACAAAAATATGAGAAATGCATACTTCAATGTTTGGGGACTTTGTGGTATCATGATTTTCCAAAATGTTTGTAGCATCAATTGGATTGAATCTTTAGTGTTTAACCAACCTGTAGGTTACATAGACCGAGACCATGGTCTGGTAAATTTAAGACTCTTTTTAGGACTGACTGAGATAGGAGAATTTGGTAGTAAAAGGCAGAGTTTTTGTTAACATTATCTTGAAAAAATATTTGAGTAGAACACTTTGGTAAAGTCTGAGTAGATATTTTCATATACTTCGAGGAAGCCTAACCATCCTTGTGTCATGAACTTTATATGTATGTGAGGAAATTATTCTCTTAGAAAAATGGAGGAATGAACCCTACCAAGTTCAACTGAACGATGTTGATAGTCAGATAAGTATCCGACTTCATTGGGTGAGGTGGATTTGAAGTGATCATATAAGTTGAATGTGAGAGTGATGATGAGAAGAGCTTCATAAACAATATTTTCATTTTCTAGAATGAAGTCGCTAGGGCATCCTCAATCCACTTTGAGAGAAAATATTCTTTTAAGAGAGTGATAAGCGAAGATGATGAGGTATATGAGAGAGTTTATGCCTCTTAAAACCCATAAATAAGGCTTCTAGGACATACGAGGGAGTTTGAATTATTTTAAGAAGGAGTTGTTTCTAGATACACAATTTGAGTCAATTCAAACTACTATGAGTCGCCTCAAAGTGATAAATCTTTTATTTTTTTTTATTATTTTATGGTTCTAGGTGCAGCCTTTAGGGAAATGATGAGGGATCATTATAAGGTTATTTTGAATTGACAAGCGATTATATTTTATATCATATGGATTAAGGTACCTTTAGGTGATGATGGTTGGATAAAATATTTCATTTGGATTCTTAAGGAATATTAGAATTAATCCCAATATGGATTTTTCGAAGATGGATGTTAAAGGCACCCGATAATTTACTCCATAATACCAAGATGCTAATATAACTTCCTACCACCACAATTACCCATTTCAAAATTCACCACCGCACCATATCCACCACATATCATCATAATATTTACCACCGCACCATCACTATACCCATCAATGCAGTAATTTGTGTGTGTGTGCGCGCACACATATATACTCTCTCTCTCTCTCTCTCTCTCTCTCTCTCTCTCTCTCTCTCTCTCTCTCTCTCTCTCTCTCCCATTAGCTTTGTCTCACAAAAACCCTAGTATAAAAAATATATATTTTTAATCAATAAATGACCCTAGAAAAATATTTTCTGAGCTTCAATCCATAAAAAACTTAAAGTAAAATACATATTAACACATGATTCAAAACATAGTTAAAATTTTGAAAAAAAACATCATATTTTTTAAAACTTGCAACATTGTTACGTGATCCTGACTTTTTCCTCTAAATTTGGGGCTTAAAACCCAAAATTTGGTCTCAAATTAGGGTTTTGAACTCGAAATTTGACCTCAGATTAAGGGTCTAGACCCCAGATGACTACAATGCGAAACAATATAAATTTTTTTATCCAAATTCGGGGTTAGGACCTTGAATTTCATCATCATTTTCGAGATCGGGGGAGTAAATTTGAATCATATATGAGTATATACTATATTTTAAGTTATTTATGTGTTGAATATAAAGTCAAAATAATTATTTCAGTCATTTTGCATTTTAAATATGAACTTTTTCATAACTAATATTTTTTTTGTGTGTGTGAGAGAGAGAGAGAGAGAGAAATGCGCTGGTGGGTGATGGAGATGGTGGGGTGGGGTGGGGTGGCGGTGGAGATGATTATTGGGAGAAAATAAAAGTTTGAGTGGTATGAGGTGAGGAAAAATTAAATGGGCCCCATTAAAAAATTTAATATAAACTATTTATACCACGTTGATGCCCTTTGCAACAATATATTATTTTTATTGTGGAATTATCGAGGAAATTATTAATTGCACCCTTTTTAAAGTACATCCCTAAGTTGTCAAAAATGGTATCCAAAACCAAAATCCAAATTTTATAGAGTTCAAATTTGTTGACACACTTTAAAAGTGTGTTATTATGACCTTATTACATTATTAATTAAAACGATAAAAACGATAAAACCCATTATAACTATTTATTGATTGACCGTAAGGGAGATCTTTACTGTGAGTTGATAACGTTAATTTGTCCATACGCCTGAGTCTATAGTAGACTCAAAATCATCTCCTCACGTATGAAGACTCAAACTCATCCCTAGGGGTGTGCACGGGTCGGGTCGGTTCGGTTTTGGACCGCAATCCAAACCGAACCGATCGGTTCGGTTTTGGAAAGGGTTAGACCGAAATCGAACCGATAATGAAAAAAACCGTCGATTTCGGTTTATGTCTGTTTCGGTTCGGTTTTGGTTAGTTTTCGATTTTGGTCGGTTTTTTTTGGGCGGTTTCGGTTTTGGCCGGTTTTTAAGGCCGGTTAATGGATTTTGCATATAAAAATATAAGTTTTTTAATATAAATATTGATAACGGTTCGGTTCGGTTCGGTTTTTTCCATGGCTAGATCGCCAACCGAACAGACATGGTCGGTTTTTTAATTCCTTAAACCGTAAACCGAACCGGGCTAAAAAGAACCGCCAGTTTCGGTCCGGTTCGGGCCGGTTCGGTTCAGTTTTTGGGCTGGTCGGTTTTTTTGAACACCCCTACTCATCCCCTCCCTACATTTGAAAATGGACAGCCTGCCCAAATAATGAACCACAGACCCTTTGATTTTCTTCATATTCTCTTCTTTTAAGAAAGTTCGATATCATTACATGCCACTCTGATCATATATTTTTGTAATGATCTAGTTTTTTCGTTTGCTTACATTGAAAGTTCGATATCATACAAGCCACTCTGATCAATGATTTATGTTTAACATTGATTGTGTATTTTGAATGGCAAAATCGATGATCTGGGTTGAATGGGTTGTCGTGATTTTCTTGCAAGTTTTGCAGCATACGATCGGTCCCCATCGATCCACAATATTCTAGTTTACTATTTTAATATTTCAACCAATAATGTAAACAATGTATCCATGACCCAAAATTTAAAGGGTATTTTTTACTTAACCCCCATAAATTAATGTCATATATTGACATAAACCCCTCAAAATTAAAAAATTAGACATAAACCCCTAAAATCTGACGGCGTTACCGATTCATTAAAAAACACTCTTAATCGGTAATTTAACTTTACCCCCTCATTCTATCTAGACAAAAATGTTCGTTTTCTTTTACAAATTCAACAACTCCTAATCCTTATTATTGGATCATTTTAAACCTAGAAATTTAAAAAAATAAGAAAATATCAAGAAAATTTGTGTTTAAGCAACCCATATGTTTAAAGTGTTCAAAAAATTTGAATTGGGTTTTGAATATTTACACCTTCCTCCATTTCAAAGTGAGACAAAACAAATGAGGAAGCTAGTTCTACTTCTCACTAGGCGATTTGCCAGTGGCTCAATTGCTCGTTCTTCTACTTCTGCAACCAGCTCTTCTCTTCCGTTCTCACTCTCTCCCCACCAAATCAGTTTTCTCTCTTTATACACACACACACACACACATATGTATGCATATTTCTATATTTCAAAATTTGTACCAGTTATTACATTTGTGTACTTGTGTGTGTATATATGTTTAAGTTGATTAAAGGAAGACTTACAAAACCCTACAAACCTTTTTAATATGCCACCGTTTGAGTAGTCTGTATCAAGTAATCAATATTATAAACATTGCCTAAAGAAAGATATACCATGTGGGTTCGCACATTTAAGCCCATTTGGTTGTTCCAAAATTGTAAATTGGTTCATTAATAAATTGGTAAATTTACAAATTGACCCATTAATTGTGTTTGGTTTTATTAATGAAATGATTCGTTAATTGTCCCATTTTAGTTAATGGGAAAAATTTGAAATTCGATCATTTCATAAAAAATGTGAAATGCATCCATTTGAAATAAGAGTCACGTAAAGTGCATGACCTATCTCTCTTTCCCTCCCCTCCTCCCCATCTCTCTCTTAATTTGTTTTTATCTTTTTTCTCATAGAGTTTTAACATTAATTTCAAAACATTGCGTAAAATTAGATTTAACTCTTTTCAAATCCACGCATTTAGAATACACTAATTCACAATGAACTGATTTACATAATCAAATGATTTGTGTAACCAAACTGAGCCTTAATGGTTTCACTTATAATATCTCCATTCTTAACTAGTGTTACGTCAGTTTCTACCAAAAGTTTGTACAATTTATTTGTTTAAGTTTTTCAATAATTGTTATCTGTTCCCAAGATCATACACTTAGTCCCGTCTGAAAGCATGGGGTGACAATATTTTCTTAAAATTTTTTACTACACCCTCTATGCGGGATGCCTCTTTTTAGGTATTCTCTCGATTTCGCCTCATATTACGCTCTTGGATGCGGGGTCCATTTGTTGCCATCAAGACACGATCTGTCATTGCTAGGCAAAACACGTGGACGTTACTCATGTTACCACAACTTCATGTGCTTCCTCACTCAATGACACCAAACACATCAACGTGATATCCCGAGCCCTCCTTAGTATCTCTGAGTCTTTTAATGATTCCATCGGGATGTAGACAAGTATTTTACTTACCCGTTGCACGTTGAAAGGGCATTTATGTACTGTCATCATCGACGATGGAGCCAATGATAATCTCGTCGCCTATGAGATGGTCGACAAGCTGGGCTCCCTACGGATCCACTCGCCAAGCAGTGTCATATTTGGTGGTTGGGAAGCAGTGTTTCTATAGCTCCGAGCGTGCTGTGTGTGGGTGTGCGCAGTTCGGTCGATTCGGTTTTATAGCCCAAATTCTAGCTGAACCGACTTGGTCAGTTTTCTTGAATAAAAAATCAGAGGCCGAGTCGAGGAGAAGAAACATGTCGGTTTTGGCCCATGTCATTTTTTGACAAGTTTCGACTGGTTCAATGGTTTTAGGAGAAATCAACCCAATTTACAATTAAAATCAATAAAATTAACAATCACAATGAGAATATGAGATGAGAAACCAAAATCCATGAAAATCACAAGCCAAACAAAAAATTTGAACTCAAACTCAAACATATATAGTTATATACACAAATTTACATACATGGATGTTTGAAAATTAGAGTTGTTATTCAGCTTCGATATAGAATTAGAGAGATAACCAAATCATTCATAGTAGCAATTTGACAAAATCTACTACAAACTTCCAATTGGGGAACCAACGGGCTGTTTGGATGTATGCACATACATATAGAGATATGGAAAGAGATAAGGAGGGTGGGGAGAGAGAAGTGACTGACTCACAGTGGTAGAGCGAGCAAGAAAAAGAGAGTGAGATGTAGTGGGCCACATAAAATGAGAGGAGAAATAACGAAGGTTAGGTTTTTTTCAAACCTTTTTAATGGGGGTGGTTCAGTTGGGTTTAAGGAGGATTTCAAACCTTTTTTCAAACCATTCCAATGCCCATTTCTACACTCCCTTACCCATTCCTGATCATCCTTGGCAGGATGTATCCATGGACTTCATTGTGAGTCTTGTGGATTTTGGCTTGAATTTTGTGCATGTACAATTCATATGCGGAGTATTGTTCATACGCGATTTACAGTTCACTTTTTATCCTTATTTAAGGAGGATTTCAACCATGGTTCACCAACACCAACACATAGCCATAGAGAGAGAGAGAGAGAGAGTCTTCTTCTAAAGTTAAGAGTTTGGAATGCGAGGTGAGGGTTTTTCCTCTCACCATCTCAAAGGTGGAAGAAGGGTATGGGTTTAGTGTGAGTATTTCATGTATGGTAGGTGCGCTTAAGATGTAATTTGTGGAGGATTTTTCACTGGTTTACATAGGAGCGGGATATACCGGATTGGGTATGAGAAACACTTAGAAAACACTTGAGGGCAAGAGATTGAGAGGATTCTTAGCTTAAAACTTGGATTCACATGGGTGGGGAGTTGGTGTACAATGGTTATCCGGAATTTGGGTATGAGAGTAAAGGGTCTGTGATTACATGTAATTTCTTCAAATATTGTGGAATTGGCCATTTTCGTAGATGTTTCAAAGTTGTTGAACCACGTATATCTTGGTGTTGTCCATCTTATTTACATCTTAATGTACTTGTCATTATTACTATTTTATTTTGATCATATCTGGGGCGTTATTGATTGGGGGATGCCCCAAAAAATTGAGCATCAGGGCACAATAATTGGTATCAGAGATTTTGGTTCACAAAAGGTGTTTGTCAAAAATCTGAAATGAGATTTGGGTGTCAAACCACTAGTGCTTGGATTTATTGGGTGTGTTCATTCAACTAGGAAAGGAGATATTGCTTTAAAAGTTTAGGTGGAGGGATTAAATGGTAATGGGTGCTTTACTATGGCGATTAAAGTGGAGCTCATTCTTGTTCAACGTGGGTCGTGTATTGGGGTTGAGAGAAGAATAGAAGCCGGAGAAAGATGGAGGGTGTAATTGCTTGCCCAAAATGTAATTAGAGAGGGTGTGATTTCTAGTGCGGAATGCAATTGGCAATGGTGTGATAGCCACTCGCAAGGTCTATTGATACGGTTTGATTTTCACCCGGTAAAAAATTGATTGTCAGGGATGTTAACAACTTTACGTCCCAGGACAATGAGCATTTCTACGTCTGGGGAAAATGAGTTTCATAGTTCGATATTTGAAAAATGGATGATGGTGGCTCGGTAAATACGTCAAGACAGTTAGGGTATATGCTAGCCTTTTTGGGATGTTAGAACAACTTTCGAGCACGATTAATTCTAAGGAGAAAGGTGCTCGATTCTTAGCGGAGTTCATAAATCGCACAGTGGTGTATGGATTTTGTGTAATGTTGTCTGAACTCGATGGTATATTTTGGGAACGAGGTGCACAAGTGAGGAAGGCCTTCCAAATGCTCTTATTTACAACCGATGAGCGGGGTGTATGTTTGGATTTTGTGTAATGTTGTCTGAACTTGATGGTATATTTTGGTAACAAGGTGCATAAGTGAGGAAGGCCTTCCAAATGCCCTCGTTTATAATAGATGAGCGGGTTGTATGTTCCGACAGATGACAGTGAGAGGAATCAATCGTGCTAGGGAAGGGGTGAGGTCGAGGTAGTCGATCGGTATATTCAACTAGTTACAGCTACATTTAGGCATTGGCCCATGTTTTCAACTTCAGAAGATGTCCAAGAAGAGTAGTTGAAAATTGCAAGGTGCAAACAGTATATTTGCAAGAGGAGGTATTTACTCTAAGGGAAATTTTCACGAATTAATTTGGATCTTTGAAGAACATTGAATGGTATACTAGTTGGTATGATGAATCTCAATGGTGGTTCTTTGGGTGGTGTGGCAAACGGGGAGATTCAGATGTAGGGAATTCTCATCGGGTGGAGTCTCGATATTGGTTTAGTGTATTTCTCGCCAAGGTGGAGATTTGTGGAGTTTGGCTTGAATTTTGCGCGGGTACTGTTCATAAGGGGTTTACTATTCATACGTGGTTTACTGTTCACTTTTTATCCTTATTTAAGGAGGGTTTCAGCTATAGTTCAAAAACACCAACACCAACACAGAGCTAGAGAGAGACTGAGAGAGAGTCTTCTTCTAAAGGTGAGAGTTTGGGGTGAGAGGTGAAGGTTTTTCCCTCTCATCCATCTTAAAGGTGTAAGAAGGGGATGGGTGTAAGTGTGAGTATAAGTGTTTCATTAGGTGTGCTTAAGATGTAATGTGTGGGAGATTTCTCATCGCTTTACATGGGAGCGGGATAAATCGGATTGGGTTCATGAGAAACACTTGAAAACACTTTGGCAAGAGATTGAGAGGGTCCTTGGCTTAGAACTTGGATTCACTTGGATAGAGAGTTGGTGTACAATGGTTTTCCAAAAAGGCTAAATTGGCACCCTTTAACCGGCCAGCCTTGTCACAGTCATTGATCGTGACAAAAAATACGCATTTTTTATCACGATCATTGACTGTGACAAGTCCGTGACAAAGACTTATCTTGGTTAATGACCGTGATAATAGTATTAACTTATCACGTTCAATGACCGTGACCTGTCCGTGATAATTTCTTCAGTAAAAAAAACTATTGATCAACGTGTGAAAAGTAGCGCGTGTAAAGAACGCTAATCGTTGTTTTAATTTCACGGTGATAATGCAAACAAACCTAAGTTACGACTACACTCAACCGGTGAGTATAGCGGTAAGTCGGGTATCGAATCCACAGAGAATGGTCGATAGATTGTAACAGATTATTAATCCAAGAATAAATGTGTAAAAAGGTGATGTGTCCTAGGAAATAAAAGACAAGAATAAGTTAAGTCTAAATAAAAGTAATGCAAGGATGAGGATATCATCCAACCATAAGGCTCGAAACAACTATTAGTCAGAATTCCGGCTCGAGAGAAATTTAATCGAGCATTATCAATTAAACATAAACTTTGTACAATAAGAAATTTAAGACAAAGTTGCGTGAATAAATATTTAACCAAAAATGGTCGCACACGGATTAAATTCGGATTATCGCTTTAAACACTAACGTTGCATGACAAAGAAAGTTAAACGCATAATAATCCTACTTTAATTCACGCGGGTTCAATTAAATGCAATTTTGCACAAGACATAATTTTCGGAGCTCGGGGCCCGTTGATGGCGGAACGACATCCCGACCCTATTTATCTAAGGGTACATAATGAACTAAGCTAATTTATACTAATTAAACTAGGAAAGCAAGAAATAAAGCAATTAAACTAATTAAGGAAGCGTGTAAATTATTCTACAAAGAAAGAAATAGGCAAGAACAATTATATAAATGGAGATGGAAGATGAAAGTTCAACATACAAACTCCAAATGGTTGTCACCCCAAGAAGAATTGAAGCTAAGCTCTCAAAACCCAAAACACTAAGCTAAAAACTAAGTGAAACTGAATATATCTGATATTATAACAAAATTAGGTTATATAGTAAGTTGGAATAAAAGAAAAGAAGAAAGAAAAGAAAGCAAAATATCTGCAGAAAATAGGGGATCGGTTGATCGACCCCTTCGGTCGATCGATCGACAGTTCAAATCGTGGAAAAATATTGAAGGGTCGATCGATCGATCCTTTTGATCAATCGATCGATCAAGGAGGGCAGAACCTCCTTTCCTCCTGTTTTGGTGTAAATGCTTTCCTCTCCGCTATAATTGCCGTAACTTCTTCATTCGGGATCAGAATCGTGCACCGTTCGCGGCCACACGAAGCTTTCGAGGAGGGATGCAACTTCCATGAAATGTCGGGCCAGGTTCCTAAACTGTAAATTGATCGGATTGCCCTTGAACGTGCGAATGTGTACGGGACTTGCACGGAATGCGTCCTAACTCCATTCTTAGTACCTAAATACCTACAAAAGTCCAATTATACCTCATATAGCATGTTAACAATATAAACCAAGGTTTTCTAGTTAACGGGCTTAAATATAGAGATTAAGGCACCCGAGAGAGATAAAATGCGTAGGTTTGATAGATGACATACGCAATATTTGCGTATTATCACACTCCTTAACTTACACATTCCTAGTCCCTAGCAATGAAATAGGATGCAACAAGAAGAACAAGTAAACCAAAACAGGAGATAGTACAAAAGTATGGTATAAAAGCAATAAAAAGATAAGTCCACTTTCACGGGTGAACGATTGCATTTGGCGTATGCAATAAGCCGTTAAACCTCTAGGTTACCCTAGTGGACGAGTGTCGTCTCGTGAGGGTTTTCAGGGATGATACCCACAAACATCAAACAGTTTCCTCAAAATATGCCCAATCACATGCGACAAACTCAACAATACGGACAAGATTTCAACATGTTATTAGCAACGCAAACGAATTCACGTGAAAAGTTCGTAGTTACTAACATTATAGAATGCACCTCAATGAATTGAAACTTTAACATGTGGGAGGGGAGTGAGCACACGCAAAATATGATTTGGCAAAAAACTTAAATAACTCGGATACTAAATATCAAAGCATGCATAAAAGTCAATCCTCACGGGCATTACACTCATCAAACGAATTCACTTGAAACGAGGAGGTAACACACGGAACATGTGTAATACCCCGTATTTTTATGACTTTTAAATTTTGGGATTTATTAAAATTAATTAGAGATACTAATTTAATATTAATCCAAAAAATCATTTAAATATTTACTAGCTTGATGAGAGTTAGTAATTATTGGAATTGTGTTGTAAGTTACCTTATGGGTAAAGTAAGATGTGTAATTGAATTTAGTAAAATTACCACGAGAATCTAATTTGATAACCTTAGAAATTTATCGGGACGCGCCTGTGTCGTGTCTGGATTAAATTCGAATTATTAAAGTGAATAAATTATAAGTCACCCGTATGGTCATTTTGAGTGCGTCAATGCATCTGGAAGGGTCGAGATAGTCAAAATAATGTACCCGAGGGTTTAGTTTGGGTCTCGGGGCGTTTTTAGGCCTAATAAGCATCCCAAAAGGGTGTTTCGGACATTTAATATTTTTGGATAATTAAACCCACGAATTTACAAAGGATAAATCAGATGTTAGGGGTTGTCATCTAGGGTTAACATAACCAATAACCAAAGACGGCCATTGGAGAAGAAGTGGAGAAGCTTTTCAAGGAGTTCTAGGTCAAAAACTCTGTCGTTTGCACCGCGAAACCGTAGATCACGCGACGAGGAACACAAACAAACCACCTTCTTCAACAAATCAGGAACCAAATTCCCAGGCAAGTATCTATGTTGTTGAATTCTAGTTAATGTTCCTCTCATGTTAGTCTAGGAATGAAAATTACATATTTTGATTGAAAAATAATATGTTTTAGAAGAAAAATCCCATGTGTTGTAGGGAGAATCTGTGTAGCCTGAACTTTGATCATATGTAGAGTTTGTATCACGAAATTTGTAAATAATATTGATGAACGAATTGATGTTGGTTAGGTTCTTTAATTGAAAATTCGGGATTTAAGGTTCTTACGAATTAATTTGGGGATTTCATGTAATCTAAATGATTTTTGATGAATTAATGGTTCAAGGAGGTTATTGATGTTATATAATCATGATATTATTATTTGGGATTGAAGAGGAGAAATTTGGGATTAAACTGTAGAGGTTTTTAGGCTTAAAATGGTTAAAAATGAGACTGCCAAAGGTTGAAGACGAAACAGTCCAGTTCGCGCGATGTCGCGCGAAGTCGCTCGAGCGAGATGCCAATATCGTGCGAAGTCGTTCGAGTGAGATGGCCATCTCGTGCGATGTCGTTCGAGCGAAACGTGGAAGTCGTTCGAGCGAGAGCCATTCTTGTTCGAGCGAGATTTTTAATTTCTAAGGAAATTCCCATTTTTTCCCCTATTTTAGAAATCGATTAATTTGAGGGAGGAAAACCAGTATTCGAGGAATTCAGAATAATACAAAATTATTGGGATTGTTTAGCTGTAATGATTTAAGTATTTGGGATGGTGAGGTTACTCTAAAGATCCCGAGAGTGAGATAACCGTAATAAACGATAGGAGTCCATTATATGGGAGAAACGAGTAAAATGTCTTGAGAACAAGAAATTATAATTATGGGTTGTGGGTACACCAAATTGAGAAATGTGAATAAGTGTTGTATATATATAACTATGTGATTATGAATATATTATAAATGTGTAAAAATCGTACCCGAGCTACTTGCTATCACGGGGGGTTTTCGCGTTGGGACAGTCTTATCTCGATTGGGCCATTTCGGGGGATAACGACTTGTACCCTAGAATATAGGATTCCTTGGTACAGGCTATCAGATTGATAGTCAGATGGTCCTAAGAGACGTGAGGGTATGTGCTGACCTCTTAGCGACTTGGAACTATGATTTGCCTCCATTTGTTCATGTTTTGTGTTAATACAGTTCGAGAGTGATTTCGAACTAGTATTTCCCTTAGTACGAGTGATACGGGTACTTGATAGCAGAGTATGCCACCACCATAAATTTATGTGGGGTGCTGATAGTATATATTACTTGAGTGATTAATATATATATAGACATAAGACTGGGAAATTTCTATTGTGCATAAAAGTTTTTAAGTAACGATTTAATTACTCCGACTTTATTATAGACATGAGGCTGGGAAATTTCTATTGTGCATAAAAGTATTTAAGTAACGATTTAATTACTCCGACTTTATTATAAGTATTTGAGAATTTTGTAACAACACTAAAACATCTTAAGAATAAATTGAAATAAATGTGAGCTTTATTTCCAGAAATTTATTACCTTAGCCATAGTAATCGTCGGCATGAAATCTTACGGGAGATTGAGTTAAAATAAACTTTTGGAGTTAATAGTGAGGTAGGTGTGCACACTTGTTGAGAGGTGAGAATTTCTCAAGAGAGTGTCTCATACTAACATGATTGTTGCATTGGCCAGTAAGCATTTTAAATACTTGCTAAACTAAATTTAAACTGTTTTACAATCGGGCTCTGACCCGTTTCTTGTCATCTCTTCTCTCTTGTGTATATATATGTATATATTACAGGTGCCCAGCCATAAGGGCGTCATGCTTAGGTTCTTTGGACGGGACGTGCTGCAGCTTAGGTGGGAGTTGCAGGCCTCTTGCTTAGACGACCTCATCATTGATTCCACTTCTAGTTCTAGTTTATCCAGTTGGGCATGTATCGCCCCTTTTCCTTATTCTGTTGGATTGATCAGAGACTATGTTCATTTATCTTTAGTACTTTATTCTTTGGGATTTACTTTACCGTCAGGATGGTTTTTCTTGTATGGTTTTAAGTATTAGTTATTTGAACAATTAAATGCATGGGTGTTTATTTCCATTTTAATAATTGTGCGATATCTAATCTGTATCTTGTTAAAGGTTTTATAATTGGACTTATTGAAATAAAACTAATTTTTTAAATGGTTTTAACACTTAGCTTAATTAATAAGAGTGTGTTAATTGGAAACTTTATTTTGCGTCAGTGATGCTAAGAATGAACCTACCATTCACCTTTATAATAATATAATAAAGGACTGATCACCCGGTATTTAATTAGGCGGGGTATTACAGGTGGTATCAGAGCATCAGGTTCTACTGTCTTTAGGATCTGTACGGCTTATTTTGCTTTCAGCTTAGCGTTCTTGCTATAGAGCCCTATTTTTAGGATTTTTGTATTCTTACTTTTACGCTTACGTCTTCAGCTATTTGGGACTTGCTAATAACTATAGACTCATAAATTCCTTTACGTTTCAGATGCCTCCGAGACGCGCACCCAAGGACAGATGTGCACAGGCCGAGCAGCCAGCACATCCGATCCAGGGAACGATGAACGCAACAGAGGTAGCCGCTATCATTGCTCAGGCGGTGAATGCCGCGTTGGCAGTAGTGCAGCAGGCTCCACCCCAGGTTCAAGCAATGGCGCCAGTACCGGTACAACTCCCTTCTGCTTGGGAGCGAGTTAGGTATGCCTTCTAGAAGGCGTATCCCCAGAGTTTGTGGGTAGTTCGAATATCATTGTAGCCAGCCAATGGAAGAAGGATATCCAGAGGCATCTGCACATGTACGAGTGCACTGACGTGAAGAAACAACTGTTGGCTTCCTTCAAGCTAGTGGGGCCGCTTTGCAGTGTTGGGAATCCACCACCACCTTGGAGGAGAGGGACATCATCACTATTCAGTCATTTTAGGCGCGGTTTAACTGCAAATACTTTCCATCCGCTGTACACACTGAGATGAGGCAGAAGTTATCGAATATGAGACAGGTGAATATGAATGTTGCTGAGTATGAGGAGGAGTTCACTAGATTTCTCACTATAGTGCCAGATGAGGCACCCACTGAAGGAAATAAGACACTGTTGTTTGTGGACGGGTTGGCCTGGAGGATCCGTCAACACCTCATAGATAATCTGTCACTGAGTACCTATACGGATGCACTCAATGCTGCTTTGTTACACTGCCAGGATCACTGCTTCCATCTGTAGGGAAGCAAGCGAGCAGGAGAGTACAGCCAACAGGGCAGGACAGGGGGTAATGGTACTAGTGGAGCACCGACATCTCAGGGGCAGACTCGTCAGCATGAACAGAGTTCCCATCAGGGGGACCCTGCCAAGCGGTTCCCATCAAGTGACTCTAGGCAGTGATTTGGGGGATTTAGGTAGGGCCAGTCTAATCAGCAGGGTAGCAGGGCCAACATCGTCAGCCGTAGGGTCAGCAGTAGGGCCAACAACTTTTTTAGCAAGGCCAATGGCGAGGAACTAATAGCCAGTAGGGCCGTAATCAGCAGGGACAAAGGGGGGGAAATTTCAGGGGCCGATGCTTAGGGTGTGATAAAAATGGCCATAGGCGCCATGATTGTCCAGAGGGAGATAGGGCCCCACAGCAGCAGGGTGCCCGTAATGAACCACAGAGACCACTTTTTCCAACTGCCCTCCCAGCACCAGCCATCCCAACAGCTCCAGTGCAGCAAGGGCAATTACAGTTCGGACGTGTCTATAACGTCCACCAGGCAGCAGCTCCTCAGGCACCACCACTGATTGACGGTACGTTTCCTATCCATGTTACTATGGGTCAGGTTTTATTTGATACTGGGGTAACACACTATTTTATAGCTACGCATTTTGCGAAGGCCTTAGGGTTATTAGCCACAACAGAGAACAGTGTGACATGCGTAGACTCACCACTGGGAAATGGATCGTTAATTTTCTTTATATGTCGAGGTTTGGGAGTAGAAATTGGTAGCTTAATCTTACCAGCAGACATGTTAGTCTTAGATATGCATGAGCACGATGTTATTATTGGCATGGATTGGCTCGCAACATATAGGGCGATGATAGATTATTTTAGTGGGAGTATTGTCTTTGCCATTCCGGGGCAGGAGATGTTTCTAGTGGCGATGCCTCGTCCAAGGGAGGCTCTTCTATTCATTTGTATTACATAGAGGAAGATACCTTTAAGGAGGTCGTGATTCCCTTAGACTCGATCCCAGTTGTTCGTGAGTATTCTGATGTATTTCAAGAGATACCAGGCCAACCCCCCAGTCGAGAGATAGATTTTGTCATATATTTGTTACTGGATACTTGACTGATAGCACGCGCTCCATACCGTATGGCTCCGGCAGAAATAAGGGAATTACGAAATTAGATAGAGCAACTGTTAAGTCAGGGATTTATTCGTAGGAGTACCTCACCTTGGGATTCTCCAATTTTATTTGTGAAGAAAAGAGATGGTTCACTCAGGTTATGCGTGGACTACCGAGAGCTGAACAAGGTCACAATACGGAATAAATACCCGTTGCCTCGAATCGATGATCTGTTCGACCAGTTGAGGGGAGCAACATTCTTTTCAAAGATAGATTTGAGGTCAGGATACCATCATCTAAGGATTAAGGAATAAGATGTCTCGAAAACTGCTTTCTTGACGAGATATGGGTCCTATTTGTTCAGAGTGATGCCATTTGGACTTGAAAATGCTCCAGTCGTATTCATGGACTTAATGAACCGAGTGTTCAGAGAGTTCTTGGATCAGTTTGTCATCATCTTTATAAATGACATTCTGATATATTCACACACTGAGGAAGAGCATGCTGGGCACTTGAGGCTGGTTCTTCAGACTCTACGAGAGCATCAGCTGTATGCTAAGTATAAAAAGTGCGGATTTTGGTTATGGGAGGTGCAGTTTTTGGGACATGTTGTATCTGAATTGGGGATAGCGGTTGACCCGAAGATTTGAGGTCCGGATACCATCAGCTACGGATTAGGGAGCAGGATGTTTCGAAGACTGCTTTCTTGATGAGATATGGGTCCTATGAGTTCAGAGTGATGCCGTTTGGACTCACAAATGCTCCAGTCGTATTCATGGACTTGATGAACCGAGTGTTCAGAGAGTTCTTGGATTAGTTTATCATTGTCTTCATAGATGACATCCTGATATATTCACACACTGAGGAAGAGCATGCTGAGCACTTGAGGCAGGTTTTTGAGACTCTACGGGAGAATCAGTTGTATGCTAAGTAAAAGAAGTGCGGATTCTGGCTACGGGAGGTGAAGTTTTTGAGACATGTTGTTTCTCAACTGGGGATAGCGGTTGACCCAAGTAAAGTGTCAGTAGTAAGGGAGTGGGAACAACCCACGACATCGACGGAAGTGCGTAGTTTCTTGGGGTTAGCCGGGTACTACAGGAGATATATCTGAGGGTTCTCCAAGATAGCAAGTCCATTGACGAACCTGACTCGCAAGGGGGTACCATATGTTTGGGACGATGCTTGTCAATTGGCTTTCGATGAACTGAAAGATAAGCTAACTTCGGCACCAGTTCTTGCTTTACCCAAGTCGGGCATGGAGTTTCTGGTTTACACCGATGCCTCCTTACAGGGACTCGGGGGAGTACTTCAGTAGGAGGAGAAGGCTATAGCGTTTGCCTCCGATAAGCTTAATCCACACGAGAGAAATTACCCCACTCACGGCCTAGAGTTAGCAGCGGTCGTCTTTGCATTGAGGATATGGAGACATTATCTATTGGGGGAGAAGTTCCGTTTGTTCACAGACCATAAGTCACTGCAGTACCTGTTCACTCAGCGAGAGTTGAATATGCTTCAGCGCAGGTGGTTAGAGTTTGTGAAAAACTATCAGTTTGACATACAGTACCATTCGAGGAAGGCCAACATAATTGCTGATGCGTTTAGACTGGTAGATGATGTAGCAGACGTTTGGAGAGCAAATTGGAAAGAGTGGGGTCACCAGGATGCGGTAGCCCTTTCCTTCATATCTATCATGACAGTGACACTCGAGATTGTTATGAGGGTAATACAAGCACAGGCAGCGGACTCATTTTGCCAGGAGCAGATTGTACGGCTTTTAGCCGAGGGTGCTGAGTCCTAATCTATGGGTTCCGATGGAGGTTTGAGGTTTAATGGGAGATTAGTGGTCCCAGAAGGAATAAACTTACGTCATGCTGTAATGACACAATCTCACGGGTCCAAATTTACGGTGCATCCCGGGGGAGATAAGATGTACCAAGATATGAGGCGATAATACTGGTGGAGTGGAATGAAGAAGGACATTGTTGAGTTCGTGTCCAAGTGTTCTACTTACCAGATGGTAAAAGTAGACCACCAGAAACCGTTGGGGTTTCTTCAACCGTTGGAAATACCCACGTGGAAGTGGGAGAGTATCTCCATGGATTTTATTACTGGGTTGCCTACATCACAGCGGGGTCACGACTCCATCTGGGTGATTGTGGACCGTTTGACCAAGGTAGCTCATTTTCTGCCAGTACGGACAGACTATACCACGGGCTAGTATGCTCAGTTATTCATTGCCGAGATCGTTAAACTACATGGGTGCCCTGGATATTGTGTCAGATAGAGACAAAATCTTTGTGTCGCATTTCTGGGAGAGCTTTCAGGAGGCCATGGGTACAGAGTTGAGGTTGAGTTCAACTTATCACCCACAGACAGATGGACAAACAGAGCGTACCAATCATATGTTGGAAGATATTATACGCATGTGTGTTCTTGATTTTGGGGGAGGTTGAGAGCCACATCTCCCACTAGTAGAGTTTACTTATAATAACTATTATCAGTTCACGATTGTCATGGCTCCATTTGAGGCATTGTACGGCAGGCCTTGTCGTTCTTCAACTTGTTGATTAGAGGTGGGGGACGATAAGTTGCTTGGACCAGAGGTAATTCAGGAAACCTCCGCTAGGATTGAGCTTATCAGGAGTCGCATTCGGGTAGCCAGGACAGGCAGAAAAGCTACGCCGATGCAAAATGGTTTTTCCAAGAATTTAATGTGGGAGACCAAGTATTACTACGTGTATCTCCTATGAAAGGAGTAATGAGGTTTGGGAAGAAGGGGAAACTAGCCCTGAGGTACGTGGGACCATTTTCCACTATCAAGAGGATTGGGTTGGTAGCATACAGATTGGGGTTGCCAGAGCACCTACACCGCATTCACGATGTATTCCACATTTTGTCGTTGAGACGATACCTTCGGGATGATATGGCCCACACCCACATCGCGATAGAGGAGATTGACTTACAGCCCGATAGCTCTTACGAGGAGAGGCCAACGGTTATTCTAGACCATAGCGAAAGGAGATTGAGGTCAAAAGTAGTCCCACTTGTCCGGGTCCAGTGGGAGCATCATAATGTGGAGGAATCCACTTGGGAGCGTGAGGCGGACATGCATGAGAAATACCCAGAATTATTCTTACCAGGTATACTTTACTTTTCGAATTTCGGGACGAAATTCCGTTATTAGGGGGGAAGTATGTAATACCCTGTATTTTTATGATTTTTAAATTTTGGGATTTATTAAAATTAATTAGAGATATTAATTTAATATTAATCCAGAAAATCATTTAAATATTTACTAGCGTGATGAGAGTTAGTAATTATTGGAATTGTGTTATAAGTTACCTTATGGGTAAAGTAAGATGTGTAATTGAATTTAGTAAAATTACCACGAGAATCTAATTTGATAACCTTAGAAATTTATCGGGACGCGCCTATGTCGTGTCGGGATTAAATTCGAATTATTAAAAGTGAATAAATTATAAGTCACCCGTATGGTCATTTTGAGTGCGTCAATGCATCCGGAAGGGTCGAGATAGTCAAAATAATGTACCCGGGGGTTTAGTTTGGGTCTCGGGGCGTTTTTAGGCCTAATAAGCATCCCGAAAGGGTGTTTCGGACATTTCATATTTTTGGATAATTAAACCCACGAATTTACAAAGGATAAATCAGATGTTAAGAGTTGTCATCTAGGGTTAACATAACCAATAACCAAAGACGGCCATTGGAGAAGAAGTGGAGAAGCTTTTCAAGGAGTTCTAGGCCAAAAACTCCGCCGTTTGCACCGCCGTCACTGCCAAACCGTAGATCACGCGACGAGGAACACAACCACACCACCTTCTTCCACAAATCAGGAACCAAATTCCCAGGCAAGTATCTATCTTGTTGAATTCTAGTTAATGTTCCTCTCATGTTAGTCTAGGAATGAAAATTACATGTTTTGATTGAAATATTATATGTTTTGGAAGAAAAATCGCATGTGTTGTAGGGAGAATCTGTGCAGCCTGAACTTTGATCATATGTAGAGTTTGTATCACGAAATTTGGAAATAATATTGATGAACGAATTGATGTTGGTTAGGTTCTTTAATTGAAAATTCGGGATTTAGGGTTCTTACGAATTAATTTGGGGATTTCATGTAATCTAAATGATTTTTGATGAATTAATGGTTCTAGGAGGTTATTGATGTTATATAATCATGATATTATTATTTGGGATTGAAGAGGAGAAATTTGGGATTAAACTGTAGAGGTTTTTAGGCTTAAAATGGTTAAAAATGAGACTGCCAAAGGTTGAATACGAATCAGTCCAGTTCGCGCGATGTCGCTCGAAGTCGCTCGAGCGAGATGCCAATATCGCGCGAAGTCGTTCGAGTGAGATGGCCATCTCGCACGAAGTCGTTCGAGCAACACGTGGAAGTCGTTCAAGCGAGAGCCATTCTGGTTCGAGCTAGATTTTTAATTTCTAAGGAAATTCCCATTTTTACCCCTATTTTAGAAATCGATTAATTTGAGGGAGGAAAACCAGTATTCGAGGAATTCAAAATAGTATAAAATTATTGGGATTGTTTAGGTGTAATGATTTAAGTATTTAGGATGGTGAGGTTACTCTAAAGATCCCGAGAGTGAGATAACTGTAATGAACGATAGGAGTCCCTTATACGGGATAAACGAGTAAAATGTCTTCAGAACAAGAAATTATAATTATGGGTTGTGGGTACACCAAATTGAGAAATGTGAATAAGTGTTGTATATATATGACTATGTGATTATGCATATATTATAAATGTGTAAAAATCGTACCCGGGCTACTTGCTATCACGGGGGGTTTTCGCGTCGGGACAGTCTTATCTCGATTGGGCCTTTACGGGGGATAACGACTTGTACCCTAGAACATAAGATTCCTTGGTACAGGCTATCATATTGATAGTCAGACGGTCCTAATAGACGTGAGGGTATTTGCTGACCTCTTAGCGACATGGAACTATGCTTTGCCTCCATTTGTTTTTGTTTTGTGTTAATACAGTTCGAGAGCGATTCCAAACTAGTATTTCCTTTAGTACGAGTGATACGGGGACTTGATAGCAGAGTATGCCAGCACCATAAATTTATGTGGGGTGCTGATAGTATATATTACTTGAGTGATTAATATATATAGACGTGAGACTGGGAAATTTCTACTGTGTATAAAAGTAGTTAAGTAACGATTTAATTACTCCGACTTTATTATAAGTGTTTGAGAATTTTGTAACAACACTAAAATATCTTAAGAATAAATTGAAATAAATGTGAGCTTTATTTC
Source organism: Sambucus nigra (assembly GCA_949130495.1). Lineage (NCBI taxonomy): Eukaryota > Viridiplantae > Streptophyta > Magnoliopsida > Dipsacales > Adoxaceae > Sambucus > Sambucus nigra. The sequence goes on from OX422224.1 coordinate 407,077,226, forward strand.
CAGAAATTTATTACCTTAGCCATACCAATCGTCGACATGAAACCTTATGGGAGATTGAGTTAAAATAAACTTTTGGAGTTAATAGTGCAGTAGGTGTGCACACTATTTGAGAGGTGGGAATTTCTCAAGAGAGTGTCGCATACTAACATGATTGTTGCATTGGCCAGTAAGCATTTTAAATACTTGCTAAACTAAATTTAAACTGTTTTACAATCGGACTCTGACCCGTTTCTTGTCATCTCTTCTCTCTTGTGTATATATATGTATATATTACAGGTGCCCAACCACAAGGGCATCATGCTTAGGTTCTTTGGACGGGACGTGCTGCAGCTTAGGTGGGAGCTGCAGGCCTCTTTCTTAGACGACCTCATCATTGATTCCACTTCTAGTTCTAGTTTATCCAGTTGGGCATGTATCGCCCTTTTTCCTTATTCTGTTGGATTGATCAGAGACTATGTTCATTTATCTTTAGTACTTTATTCTTTGGGATTTACTTTACTGTCGGGATGGTTTTTCTTTTATGGTTTTAAAGCTGGTATTAGTTATTTGAACAATTAAATGCATGGGTGTTTATTTCCATTCTAATAATTGTGTGATTTCTAGTATGTATCTTGTTAAAGGTTTTATAATTGGACTTATTGAAATAAAACTAATGTTTTAAATGGTTTTGACACTTAGCTTAATTAATTAGAGTGTGTAAATTGGAAGCTTTATTTTGCTTCAGTGATGGTAAGAATGAACCTACCGTTCACCTTGATAATAATTTAATAAAGGACTGATCACCCGGTATTTAATTAGGCGGGGTGTTACAACATGCGATAATAAGGAGTAAATGTAAAAGGAAACTAGGCTGCGCACATGTCACAAATGAAGAACGCTATATAGGAAATAAAAACTGTAATCTCAGTGAAAGGATACCGCACATATAAAAGAGGCGAAATGAATTTTCACAGATTATCTAAACTATTTAAACCTTTGAATTACATCTACTTAAGATCACATAGGACTTTTATAGAGTTGTAATGTAGGCTAGGTTAGGATACGGATTTAAAGGTGTTTGGGGATGAAACTCGGGATAATGGGAAAAAGTGGGCAATTTCAAAATTGGAAAAATGATTTCCAAACAAGCATTAAATATAACAATCGAGAGTAATCAATATTGTTTCCTCAATATATTTCTTCTTTTTCTTTTCTTCTTTTCTCACTTTTTTTTCTTTTGTTTTCTTTTGTTTTCAACTTTCTCCTTTTCTTCTCTTTTCTTCTTTACACTTTCTTCTTTTCTCACTCTTTTTCATGCTCAAATTGCAACCACAATACACAACAATATCATTCAATCCCAAATTAAAATCCAAACAAGGGTATGTAAGGTTATATGTATGGTGTATAACTCCAATTTGGAGTTGGATATGTGATTTGGGGTAATGAAACGAAAGGCTAGTATTTTGGCTCAAGTGGGTTAACTAGGGAACATATAAAAGGTGAGGTCAAGGTCATATCGGTGATATACAAAGAGGGCCTATGATCATTTCAAAAAGTTTATGCAATTCTCGAGAAAACAATATATGAAAATCATGATCAAGTAACACATTTCAAGTATGAACTCAATTAATGAACGGTCAATGAAAGAATAGAGATTACCAATGACTGTAACGTTTTCAAAGAGGAAAGAAAAGTGTATACACTCACAAATGAAGATAAGTCTCCAATCTCACTCGGTGTAAGTATATACAATGCAACAAAAGCCTACCGAGTTATAAAAATCTTAACCCAAATAAATATAACGATAAAAAAAATGCATGTGCTCAAGGGATAAAGTTTAATTCATGAAGTTATTCATAATATTAATGATTTGAGGACTAAAGTATATTAACTACTAAAATCGAGAACATACATCGTTGAATTGTCTAATGGATCGGGCAATTATTAAAATTTATCATCGAAAACAGGGGCAAAATGCCCAACAAAGGAGAAAAAAGAAAGAAAATATTTTTGAAAATTTTCAAATTTTTAACAAAAACATGCTTTGTAACTAAATTGTAGTTAAATTCAAGGACTAAACAGTGAAATGGATAGAATATCCCACACCCCCTAACTTAAATGTTGCATTATCCCCAATGCGTCCATTAAAGAACACAACACAAAGATAGGAAAAGAATGATATTACCCACATTTGGAGCGATCTCCATAAGTACAGGTCCAAATGAATTTGCAAAACAAGTTAGTACAAAGCATAGGAAGAATATGTACCGATGTATTAAGTTAAAAGAATCTATGTCACAAGTCATAACAGTATAGAGGGTCTGAAGTGCAAATACTAGATAAATTGATGGTGAACTTTTTAATTTTATAAAATGGAAGGTCACACACATCAAAATCCAATAAACAACCATAAACTACATTCTCATTGTTCATTTCATAAGTTCCATACAAAACAACTTAATACATTACAACTAAAATAGAAAGAAATAAAAATAAAATAAAAAATACAACATACTATTCGACCCAGAAATGCTAAAAATGTCCCAGTACAATAGTAGCCTAGTGGCCGGAACCACTAGGATCAGAAGGATCATGAAAATGAGGAGGTAGAGGGGCGTCCGAATCATGCCTCTGCAAGTAAATGTCTCTCATTATGGCCTGCATCATCCAGTACTCATGCATGTGATGCGCTCTAGCCTACCTCTGCTCCGCCCACTCCTGCCGCTGCTCGGCCTGATACTGTCGTTGCTCGGCCTGCTGCTGGTCCAGGCGGGACTCCCATGTAGCCCACCTGAGCTGGGTCTCCTCCGAGTGCTGGTCCTGCACGGCCTGAAATGCCTCAAAGCGGGCATCATAATCTGTGTGTGGCACGTGAGAACCCTCACCCTGCTCTATACCTCTAATCTCGGCCTCCTTCGCTGTCCTGTCAACCGTCGCTGCCCTCTGTCTTTTGTTCCCTGGCTCCCCCAAGCATGAGTTAACATCTTCGAGATATTGTCCTTTGTGAGAAGCCCTAGTGGCTCATGCTTGCGATCAACATCATATTTTGGGCACCCGTGAGAAGTGCAGATCCTCGTGATGAGGGTAGGAAAAGGAAGTGAAAATCTCCAGGCAGTCTCCTTTGTTGTCGCGAGCATCGTCTCCAAAAATATTTTGGGTAAACTGATATCGCCCAAATCATGAAGCATGGTTTAGATAAATGCCGCGTGCTTGTGAATAACCTCTGATCGGTTGTTCGTCACCATAAATGAGTGGACGTTGATGTAGTGGAGAACTCTCGGTAAGTCTGCCATTTTTACAGAATGGAACACACCCTTCTTCCAAACCTCACTTGGCGCAAGGGCCTCTATCAACGTCGCATGCCCGAAAAGATCGCTATCCATGAAACTGATAGGATCCGCGGGGTCTGTCACATCCATAAAATATACCAAATCAGAAAGGCGGATAGGTATCCTCACCCCACGGACCATGGCCTCATACGTAGTAGGCCCCTTCCCCCTCACCTCTACCAATGTCGCGTAAAACATACGGACGAGCTCTTCATTGACGTGCCCATTGGTAGCGAGAAAGGGCTCCCATCCCTATCGGCGCAACAAAGCCCGCGCCTCCTGCGGTATGTGATCCAGGGTCTAGGCAAAATGATAACCCAGCGGTCACTCGGATGTCTGAAAATAGGCCTGGTACCAATCAAGCTCCTGCTCAGAGCGAAACCCCTCGACGCCCTGGTGGGGCATGCACCGAGTGAACTTGTATATCTTGATAGCGGCCATTTCAACCTACAAAATAATAATTAAGCAATACAAAAAAATTGTAAGCACAATTAATGGTTAGTTAGTGTACAAGTTGAAATGGTGGGTGCACGTGCGCAAAACCGAGGGAGAAAATTCAACATTGCGATAAAAGTTGTCGGAATGCGACAAGGAGTGAAAATCACCCAAGTGTGCGCCAAAAAGTGGATTGAAAACTGTTTGTGTCATTTCAGCGAACACTTAGCGTGCGCAATGTGCGACGAGGGTGAAAAATACCATTTTGAACCAACAAATGAGCCCCATTCATGAACAAAACAAGAATGCAACAATACACATGTGTTCATGAATGGATATCAATCAAGAATCACAAGTTAAATTAGTTGGAACAACCAAAGCAGGGATAAAACCAACACACAACAATATATGTCAAAAATTGGAGAAAACATGGAAAACATGACAAATTTCAACCAAAATTTACAAATACATAAGTTTAGAGGAAGGATTATACCTTTGAAGTGTAGATTAGGGCCAAAAAATAAGGAAATGTGGTGGGGGAAATATTAGGGCACGAAATTGGTAAGAGAAGAGAGTAAAAGAAATGAAGGAAAGTGGAAAAAATAAGCAAATCTCGGCCTTTTACTGGTCGATCGATCGATCGACCCTTGGGCTTCGATCGATCGATCAAGTAGTAAAAGGCCTACTGCATTCAGTTTTTTAAATGGGGGGGGGTTGGAAATTATAGGGAGTATGGGGGGTAGAAATATAAAAATAAGTATATATAAGTATAGGAAAATAAAAATACAAAGAAAAAAATTATAAAAAAAAAGGAATTGGACTAAAATATGCACATACATACACATAAGGTAACCAGAAAAATGAAAAATATATACGACGAGAGACACACACGCATGTTCACAAAGAAATAAAAAATAAAATAAAATAAAAAATAAAAACAAATGCAAATGCGTGAGGATGAGTGTGTGAAAAATAAAGAAAAACTGTTTTTGTGATTTTTTTTCATTGTTTTCTTAACAAGTGTGTGCCGGGGCGCATAATCTCTGCAAATTCTAGTCCGTTGAACCTACAAAAGAGTTAGAACCAAGCATACAAAAAGAAGTAAAAAGAGATTAACTACTTACACTAGACTAGATTAAGAAAAAATAAAAATGAAGAAGTTAGTATATATAACCTACACATAGGATATCCAATTAGCTATATACTAAAAGTTGAAATTTTTTAGGATCCACCAAAAACACAATTTGACTTTCCCGAAAAATAGGAATTTCGTTCAAATAACGGAAGGCATGTGTAAGGCGGTAAAAGTGAACCATCCCCGATTGAAACTTTGGGAGGGAGGATGGGGGATTTGGATAGGAGGGGAGACAAATACACGTGTGAGACTAGAAAAATTGAATCATCTCCCAAGTATTTTAAAGATGGAATGGGAGGCAATGAACATGAGGGCAAAGATGCCGTCATATGGAAGGCGGCTCGAGCGAGTACTCCTCGTCGGTGAAATGGTTTGGAACTGTAATGTTTTGAACCGATTCACCGGGTAGTAGAATTTGTGTGACGGTATAGAATAAAGACGGGGATAAAAGAAATTCAATCTCAGGCTATGAGTGATCATCGCTTGAAAATTGAATTTCGGAAGAAATAGGATCGTTTACAATGAAACTTTCTTCTTTGAAAATCAAAGAAGAAACGAGTTCATTGCAAATGGATACTATACCCTTTTCATCCTCATTTTCGTTATCTACTACACCATGGGTCAAGTCAAGGATGATTTGTTCCAAAGTAGGAACGAAGTCCTCATTTGGTTCAAAACAGTCCTCGACTTCGTAAGTCTCCGAAGAAAAGTCATCGTCGAATTCAAATAGTAAATCCAACTTGTGTTCCCAACAACGATTTTCTTCCCGATATCGATTTTCAATCCTCTCATTTTCAAGCATGCGCAATCCCTTACCGAAAGTCATAGGGCGAGGAGCGGATTCTTGGAATTGAGAGGGTTGGAAATTGTTCTCGGGACTACACTCAAAGTCATTAACATAAGAATTTTGAAAGTGATTACAATTGGTTTCAAAATTCTTATCATAAGGAACTTGCGACCCAGAATCAAAATGATCACGCACAAAATTGATGTAATCCAAACTTTTATTTTATTAATACTCACCCAATGTCATTTTAGATGTTGCAACTTTTTGGGATTGCGAGTATTGACCAAAAGTCAATGGTTTATCGGAATTTTGAGAGTTATCATTAGGATTCCCAGAAAAGTTAGAATAAGACATGCTTACCCCAACAAAGGCTCGAGAGGGCTAATTCCACAAAGCAATGTGCGACGGGAAAATTCAAGCATTTCTAGGCGCTCAAATATAGAAGTCCTGCAAAAAAGGTTAAAACAAAGAATACAAATACAAAAGAAAAAATACTGCGAAATAATAAGACAATTACAATCTAAAACAAAACATTCCCCGGCAACGGCGCCATTTTGATCAACGTGTGAAAAGTAGCGCGTGTAAAGAACGCCAATCGTTGTTTTAGTTTCATCGCGATAATACAAACAAACCTAAGTTACGACTACACTCAACTGGTGAGCATAACGGTAAGTTGAGTATCGAATCCACAGAGAATGTTCAATAGATCGTAACAGATTATTAATCCAAGAATAAAAGTGTAAAAAGGTGATGTGTGCTAGGAAATAAAAGAAAAGAATAAGTTAAGTCTAAATAAAAGTAAAGCAAGGATTGGGATATCATCCAACCATACGGCTCGAAACAACTATTAGTCATAATTCCGGCTAGAGAGCAATTTAATCGAGCATTATCAATTAAACATAAACTTTGCACAATAAGGAATTTAAGCCAAAGTTGCGTGAATAAATATTTAACCGAAAATGGTCGCACGCGGATTAAATTCGGATTATCGCTTTAAACACTAACGTTGCATGACAAATAAAGTTAAATGCATAATAATCCGACTTTAATTCTCGCGGGTTCAATTAAACGCAATTTTGCACAAGACATAATTTTTGAAGCTCGGGGTCCGTTAATGGCGGAACGACATCCCGACCCTATTTATCTAAGGGCACATAATGAACTAAGCTAATTTATACTAATTAAACTAGGAAAAAAATAAATAAAGCAATTAAACTAATTAAGGAAGCATGGAAATTATTCTAAAAAGCAAGAAATAGGCAAGAACAATTATATAAATGGAGATGGAAGATGAAAGTTCAACATACAAACTCCAAATGGTTGTCAACTCAAGAAGAATTGAAGCTAAGCTCTCAAACCCAAAACACTAAGCTAAAAACTAAGTGAAATTGAATATATGTGATATTACAACAAAATTAGGTTATATAGTAAGTTAGAATAAAAGAAAAGAAGAAAGAAAAGAAAGCAAAATATATGCAGAACACATGGGATCAATTGATCGCCCCCCTTGGTTGATCGATCGACAGTTCAAATCGTGGTAAAATATTGAAGGGTCGATCGATCGATCCTTTTGATCGATCGATCGATCAAGGAGGGTAGAACTTCCTTTCCTCCTGTTTTGGTGTAAATGCTTTCCTGCCCGCTAGAATCGCCGTAACTTCTTCATTCGGGATCGAAATGGCACACCGTTCACGGCCACGCAAAGCTTGTGAGGAGGGATGGAACTTCCATGAAATGTCGGGCCAGGTGCCCAAACTGTAAATTGATCGGATTGCCCTTGAACGTGCGAATGTGTACGGGACTTGCACGGAATGTGTCCGAACTCCATTCTTAGTATCTAAATACCTACAAAAGTCCAATTATACCTCATATAGCATGTTAACAGTATAAACCGAGGATGTAGGTAAGATATAGATACTTTTAGGCATTGACTCATGTTTTCAACTTCAGAAGATGTCCAAGAAGAGTAGTTGAAAATTGCAAGGTGCAAACAGTATATTTGCAAGAGGAGGTATATACTCTGAGGGCAATTTTCACGAATTAATTTGGATCTTTGAAGACGCATTGAATGGTATACTAGTTGGTATGATGAATCTCAATCGTGGTTCTTTGGGTGGCGTGGAAAACGGGGAGATTCGGATGTAAGGAATTCTCATCGGGTGGAGTCTCAATTTTGGTTTAGGTTATTTCTCGCCATGGTGGAGATTTGTGGAGTTTGGCTTGAATTTTGCGCGGGTACTATTCATTAGCGGTTTACTGTTCATATGTGGTTTATTTTTCACTTTTTATCCTTATTTAAGGAGGGTTTCAGCTATAGTTCAAAAACACCAACTCCAACACAGATCTAGAGAGAGACAGAGAGAGAGTCTTCTTCCAAAGGTGAGAGTTTTGGGTGAGAGGTGATGGTTTTTCCCTCTGATCCATCTTAAAGGTGGAAGAATGGGATGGGTGTAAGTGTGAGTATGAGTGTTTCATTAGGTGTGATTAAGATGTAATGTATAGGAGATTTCTCACCGATATACATGGTAGCGGGATACACCGGATTGGGTTCATGAGAAACACTTGAAAACACTTGGGCAAGAGATTGAGAGGGTCCTTGGCTTAGAACTTGGATTCACTTGGATAGAGAGTTGGTGTACAATGGTTATCCAAAAAGGCTAAATTGGCACCCTTTAGCTGGCCAGCCTTGTCACGGTCATTGACCGTGACAAAAAAATACGCATTTTTTGTCACGGTCATTGACTGTGACAAGTCAGTGATAAAGACTTGTCACGGTCCCGTAACAACTGTACTTGTTACGGACTTGTCATGATCAATGACTGTGACAATAGTATTAACTTGTCACGGTCAATGATCGTGACATGTCCGTGACAATTTCTTCAGTAAAAAAAACCCTACGCTTTCTTTTTTCCCACCTTTTTAATTTTCCCTCTCTTTCTCTCTCTAAGCGATTTCGAGCTCTTTCTTTCTCTCTCTAAGGTATGTTTTTTTTCTATCTTTCTCTTTCATTTCTATATGTGTGTGTATGTGTGTGTGTATATGTGTGGTGGGGGGAGGGGGACAGGGGGTGGGGGGGTGTATGTGTGTGCGTGCATGTGTGGAGGGGTGGGGGGGAGGGACAGGGGGGTTGGATGGGGGCAGGGGGTGGTGGTGTGTGCGTGTGTGTGCATGTGTATGGTGGGGTGAGGGGGGCTGGGGGTGGTGGGGTGTACGTGTGTGTGTGTGTGGTGGGGGGAGGGGGTCGGGTGGGGTGTGTGTGGTAGTGGTGGTGGTGGGGTGTGGGTGGGGTCGTGTGTGTGTGTGGTGGGGCAATCTCAACAATTGAAACGGACAAATTGATTAATAAAATACGTATTGTCCCTTTAATATGCAAGTAGGATTGCCCCTTATTAACAGATAATTGTTGAGATTCGAAATAACTTTAAATATACAACTTTAATAAAATAAATTGTATAGCTTTAATTGTAACTTTAATTGTTGTAACACCACGCCTAATTAAATACCGGGTGGCCAGTCCCATACCAAATTAAAATAGAATATACAGTCGGCTCAACCTAAGCATCATTGTCAAAAATATTTACAAATCACCCAATACCCAATTAAGCTGGTGTTAAAACTTTCCAAATTTTAATTCAACAAAAATCACTTTTAGTTTACGAATAACACTACACATTTTATTCTACCACAAACATAACTGAACAGATAACTTACAGGAAATTAAATTCAATTGGAATAAACATTCTCAAGTAATAATCCAATACAAAAATCCCAATAATAACAAAAGTATTAGAACGACACGAGTACAAGACTATTTTGACTCAGACAGAAAGAAGATAACTGAATTCCTCTGGGTGACATGCCCTAAATAAAAGATCACTATGAATCAAATGAAGATAGGAGTCTAAGCAATACTCCATAGCTCCATAGCTCACCATAATCTCCTAAGGTTGGCGTCCCTGCTGCTAGACACCTGATATAGAAGGTACAATAGGAAAGAGAATATGCAAGGAAACGGGTCAGAGCCCGATGTAAAATAATTTTGAAAATAGCAAGTATTTAACAAGTGCAATAAAGCATTTATTATGTACATGTCAGTATCCAGACTCTCACTTGATATTCTCATCTCTCATCTAGAGTCCACGTCTAACGTTTCCTATTAACCTCCTAGTTAATGGTTCCTCCTAACTAGTTTCTATAATACGATTCTATACCATATAATAACCCCGTATGTCCCATACCATACGTAGTATAATCATTCATACTCGTTTCTCATTAATATGAATTAAGCTTTTCAAATCTATAAGAATAAATATTCAATAACTTAATTCCATTCTTTTTTTCTCTATTCACCGTTATCTACAATTATCACACAGTAGATTCATCTAACCATTATATACATTCATTTAATTCATTATATATACACATATATAATACGTCACCCCGAGACACAATTGCGGTGCATGCATTACTCTGCTATCACGTCCCACTATCGCATGTCGTCGAATAGGGGACTAAAGGTTCGGTAAGGATTCCACGAACCACAACTAACAACACCAAAATTGGAGGTGAACATAGTTATTGTATCCATGGGTCACGCACATACCTACGTACCCATAGTCAGCGGACTTATCAACTCCCCGATAAGTCTTTCATAGACCTATGTTCTCGAGTGTCAAATCAAAAATCCCATGGATTCATCAGGATATAACTGCCCTCACGCGCAAACCTCCCGTCGATAGTAAGTAAGCTAGGTATGTCATACACATAAATCATCTATTAATCAAATAGGCATTATCATCTACCTATTGATATAATATCAACAAGGTAATCACACTACCATAAGATAATTCCCATACGTAGCATTATATCTCTTAAATCCGACGTATTAAAATATTATGACTTTACTTCTTCAATTTAATTATTCCAGAGTCTCACTCATTACTCAAGGTTTAAATAGGTTTTTCCTCAATATATTTCTTCAGTAAGAAACCACTAACATCCTACTGGTCCATATCATCTTATCTCCCGAATTACTACGAATTAAACTCTCCTTTAATTAAGGTTATAACCGATAGTTTCTAATCTCTTATAAACACCTCTTCTATCACTTAGGATTAAACCTTCTTGTAAACCTAAGGCTGCCCAAGTGATTTATTAAATTTCCCCTACTGGACTTATCCTTAATCCTCATGCATACAAATTAGAATCCAACACATGAATCTAGCAACCGAAATTTCTTCCAAATTTAATTATCATACTTCTCATCAATTAAATCCCAATCACATTAATTCGGTTCTTATCTAGGGCTTACTGATCTTCCCTAAGTCCCATTATATCCAATTTATAATCATCAAAGATTTATAAAAGATTTGGGATACGAACAAGAATTAAAAAGAAACAACTTCATAAAGTCTGGGGAGGTCGATCGATAGAAGGTACGCCTAGATATCAACCCAGATTTCTGCAATTCTTATGCTACCGATTTCATAACTTTTGATCATACAAACCTTCATTTTAACAACCCAAATTCCTTATCATCATTACTACATGATATAGCAACATAAGTAAATGATTTCTAATGATCTAAACACCCTAGAATCATCACGAGTTTGAATTAAAAGCTTATATTTATCCTATTTTTCCAAAAAATTATAAACATGATATCTTCAAGAACAAACCAATGATTTTCAAAATTTCTTCAATAACTTAATGATTATTTCGTGGATTACTATCTACTTACAACATGAGTTTGATTCCTATGTATTTCCATTTTCCAGAAATCAATTAACAACTCTATCTTTATCTTCCAAACATGAAAAATCTCATTTTTTTCATAACTATCCTAACATGGACAATATACTAACTAGATTACAATTATCAAATAATTTGCCTCTAATGAAGATCTGATCCTTTGGGGTGGTGTATCTTTGGTGGTTCTCCCTTTTTTCGGCCAACTTCCAGTGGTGGTTGGTGGTGGTGACCTTTGGCCCTTGGTTCTCCTCCTTTCCAAGCAAGCTTCTCTTCTCCCAAGCACCCTTTCACATTCTCTCAAAAATATGACCTCTCAATTTTTGTGTAGAAGAGAAAATGAACCTACGCACAACTAATCTCCAAATATTTATAATAAGACAAAAATCCGAAATTACTATTCATCCCTCTTGTAAAAATGACCAAAATGCCTTTTCGGGTGTCTTTTCATTTCCAAATGACCCGAGACCCAAAACCAACATCCAAATAGTATTTTCTGACTATTTCAACCCTTCCGGATACAAGGACGCACTCGAAACGACCATAAGGTTGATGTAAAAATAAGTTTCCTTTTTAATTTAACAAATTTGTCCCGACACGTCCCACACCGCATCCGACTAAAATTCAAATTACTGAATTAATAACTCACAACAATATCAATAACATCATAATCATATATTACCTAAATATATTTAAGTAATATATATAATCATTCATTTTAATATCCACAATTCAGATTAAACCCAAATGAATCAATTTATAATAAAATCTAATTAATCCATTTATTTAAAATATAACACATTTTAAAAGTCATTAAAATTACGGTGTATTACATACTCCCCCCCCCCCCTTATAACGTAATTTCATCCTGAAATTCAGAAAGATAAATCATACTGGTAAGGTCAACTCTGAGTATAAATCTCACATCGCAAGTAATCTACGTCGTACCGCCCATACAGTACATTATCGAAAATCCTTTTTGATGTTATACGCCCAGCCTCACCATATAGTTTCAACTGAATCGAATTTAAACTTTACACAATCTTCCCTATACCATCCTCGTGACAAAGTTTGGGAAAAAGTGATCCTTAATCTTAGTAAATAAATCCTGAAGTCACAACTACTTATTGTTTCATAATTATGAAAACTGCTATAATCCAACCGTCCAGGGCGCCCATACACCCTATCGTATAACTTCCATTATAAAATGGATATATTTACCTGCGTAATACTCTAATTTATCGCAAAGGTTATAAAATCATATCCTAAAGACCTAACTTACTTTGACTCCCAACGTTTGTTAGTTTCAATCGTGGGGTGTCTCGCAAGTGAAATCCAAATAAGGAACCCCCCGATACACTACTACCTAAAGTAGTCGGTCATCGAAACTCCTCAGGTCCTTAGTCAATAGTATATAACTTCTCTACGGGTTTTATCGATTTCAACTAAAAGTCTACTCATATACTCTCTTGGTAAAGACAAAACGCTTGCTATAGTAATCCATACGCTCTCATATACCACAAGTCAATCCACGCCGATAGTCACATCATGTTCGGACATGCCTAATGTAAGTAATTTTTGTGATAAAATCAAACCCACATGATGACATGTAAATATACAGGTGTCCCACAACCCCTCGGTGAGTCTACATAAATAACAGTGCTAAAGGATAAGTTTAGTAACCCTATTGCCCATACAATATTAATTGCTACTAAAATCAGTATGCGCCTCAAAACTCCTTAGATAGAAGACACTCATTCGCGGGTGGTGATTATTGAATCGCTGCCTGATAAACGTTATATACACGCCCATACTGACCCTGTTGCACGGGAGCTGCTAGAATAGGAGGTAATGCTAGCACCTAAGCTGGAGCTGGAAGAGCAGTTAGTGGAAACACTGGTATCTGTGGCTCCTGTCAAGCATTTTGTTGCTGAGGGAATTTGTCTTTATCAGGACAATCTTATCGTTTGTGGCCATACTTGCCGCACACGAAACATTTTCCAGCAAACTTTCCACCATTTTATCCCTGTTGACCCCGACCCTACTGGCCATTACCTCCTTTCCCTTGGCCCTGCTGTCCTTGCCCATTACCTCTATAGTCAAATCGAGAATCTCCAGATCGTAAACGCTTAGCATAATCCCCTGTCTGGGAACCCTGCTCACCCTGACGCTAATGACTCTGTCCTGGCTGAGTCCCACTCGAACTGCCCCCATTAGTCTTACCTTACAGGCTTGACCCAAACCCCCGATTGACACCCTGAGCATGTAAGCGGTTATCCTGGCAGTGAAGCATTGCAGCATTAAGAACATCTGCATAAGTACGTAGTGAAAGATTTTCCAGTAAATGCTGACGAATCTTATAGTTCAACCCATCAGTGAACATTTGAATTCTCCTCTCCTCCGTGGGTACCTCTGTTGGTACCAAATTAGTTAGTCGCGTAAATTCTTCCTCGTATTCTACCACTGTTTTCTGTCCCTATTTCAAATCAAGTAATTTATGCATCATCTCTGTCCAGATGGCGGAAGGAAAGTACTTCTGATCAAACCGTATCCAAAAGTCTTGGATAGTCACTGTGTCTCTCTCCTCGATAGTGGTCGTAGCCTCCCACCACTACAAAGCTGCCCCTACTAGCTTGAATGTGGCTAGTATTTGACGTTGAACCTCAGTACATTCGAGCATTCTCAAGTTCCTTTGGATATCTCTCTTCCATTGGCTAGCAGTCACGACATCTGATCCTCCCTAAAACTCAGGTGGGTGTGCCTTCTGAAAGGCATCCCTCACTCATTCCCATGCAGTAGGAAACACTTACTCTTGCGCGGGTGGCACAACTGGTGCCTATGCTCGAGCCTGTTGAATAGCAGTCAGATCTGCATTTACTGCCTGAGCGACAATTGAGCAACTTCGGCCGCAGTCATTGTACCCTGAGCTGGGGCGGGCTGAGGTGCACGTCGAGGAGGCATCTGAAACGAGAGTATACTATCAGTATTTGATATAATATAATAGCTGAAGAACGTAGGCGTAAATAGAAAAGCAATAATCCTACTCATAGGGCTCTACATCAAAGAACGTTAAGCTGAAAACACAGTAAGCCGTACAGACCCTAAAGGACACTAGAACCTGATGCTCTGATCCCACCTGTAACACCCCGCTTAATTAAATACCGGGTGGCCAGTCTCATACCAAATTAAAATAGAATATACAGTTGGCTCATTCTTAGCATCACTGTTGAAAACATTTAAAAATCACCCAATACCCAATTAAGCTGGTGTTAAAAACTTTCCAAATTTTAATTCAACAAAAATCACTTTTAGTTTACGAATAACACTACACATTTTATTCTACCACAAACATAACTGAACAGATAACTTACAAGAATTTAAATGCAATTGGAATAAACATTCCCAAGTAATAATCCAATACAGAAATTCCAATAATAACAAAAGTATTAAAATGACACGAGTACAAGACTATTTTGACTCAGACAGAAAGAAGATAACTGAATTCCTCTAGGCGACATGCCTTAAATAAAACATCACTATGAATCAAATGAAGATAGGCATCTAAGCAATACTCCATAGCTCCATAGCTCATCATAATCCCCTAAGGTTGGCGTCCCTGCTGCTAGACACCTGATATAGAAGGTAAAATAAAAAAGAGAATATGCAAGGAAACGGGTCAGATCCCGATGTAAAATAATTTTGAAAACAGCAAGTATTTAACAAGTGCAATAAAGCATTTATTATGTACATGTTAGTATCCAGACTATCACTTGATATTCTCACCTCTCATCTAGAGTACACGTCTAACGCTTCCTATTAACCTCCTAGTTAATGGTTCCTCCTAACTAGTTTCCATAATACGATTCTATCACATATCATAACCCCGTATGCCCCATACCATACATAGTATATTTATTCATATACGTTTCTCATTAATATGAATTAAGCTTTTCAAATCTATAAGAATAAATATTCATTAACTTAATTCCATTCTTTTTTTCTCTATTCACCGTCATCTACAATTATCACGCAGTAGATTGATCTAACCATTATATGCATTCATTTAATTCATTATATATATATATATATATATATATATATATATATATATATATATATATATATATATATATATATATATATAATACGGCACCCCGAGATGCAGTTGCGGTGCATGCATTACTCTGCTATCACGTCCTAGTATCGCTGGTCCCCGAATAGGGGATTAAAGGGTCGGTAAGGATTCCTCGAACCACATCTAACAACACAAAAATTAGAGGCGAACATAGTTCTCGTATCCATGGGTCATGAACATACCTCCGTACCCATAGTCAGCGGACTTATTAACTCCCCGATAAGTCTTTCATAGACCTATGTTCTTGAGTGATAAATCAAAAATCCCATGGATTCATCAAGATATGACTGCCCTCACGCGCAAACCTCCCGTCGATAGCAAGTAAGCTAGGTATGTCATACACATAAATCATCAATTAATCAAATAGGCATTATCATCTACCTATAAATATAATTTCAAGAAGGTAATCACACTATCATAAGATAATTCTCATACGTAGCATTATATCTCTTAAATCCTACGTATTAAAATATTATGACTTTACTTCTTCAATTTAATTATTCCAGAGTCTCACTCATTACTCAAGGTTTAAATAGGTTTTTCCTCAATATATTTCTTCAGTAAAAAATCACTAACATCCTACTGGTCCATATCATCTTATCTCCCAAATT
The DNA here is from genome assembly GCA_949130495.1 of Sambucus nigra. Lineage (NCBI taxonomy): Eukaryota > Viridiplantae > Streptophyta > Magnoliopsida > Dipsacales > Adoxaceae > Sambucus > Sambucus nigra. The sequence goes on from OX422224.1 coordinate 407,093,385, forward strand.
ACTACGAATTAAACTCTCCTTTAATTAAGGTTATAACCGATAGTTTCTAATCTCTTATAAACACCTCTTCTATCACTTAGGATTAAACCTTCTTGTAAACCTAAGGCTGCCCAGGTGATTTATTAAATTTCCCCTACTGGACTTATCCTTAATCCTCATGCATACAAATTAGAATCCAACACATGAATCTAGCAATCAAAATTTCTTCCAAATTTAATTATCATAATTCTCATCAATTAAATCCCAATCACATTAATTCGGTTCTTATCTAGGGCTTACTGATCTTCCCTAAGTCCCATTATATCCAATTTATAATAACCATTTAAAAAAGATTTGGGGTACGAACAAGAATTAAAAAGAAACAACTTCATAAATCCTGGGGAGGTCGATCGATCGAAGGTAGGGGGTCGATCGATCGATCGCCCAGATATCAACCTAGATTTCTGCAATTCTTATACTACGGATTTCATAACTTTTGATCATCCAAACCGTAATTTTAACGACCCAAATTCCTCATCATCCTTACTACATGATATAGCAACATAAGTAAATGATTTCTAATGATCTAACCATCCTTGAATCATCAAGAGTTTGAATTAAAATCATATATTTATCCCATTTTTCCAGAAAATTATAAACTTGATATCTTCAAGAACAAACCAATGATTTTCATAATTTCTTCAACAACTTAATGATTATTTCGTGGATTACTATCTACTTACAAGATGAGTTTGATTCCTATGTATTTCCATTTTCCAGAAATCAATTATCAACTCTATCTTTATCTTCCAAACATGAAAAATCTCATGTTTTTCATAGCTATCCTAACATGGACAATATACTAACTAGATTGCAATTATCAAATAACTTGCCTCTAATGAAGATCTGATCATTTGGGGTGGTGTGTCTTTGGTGGTTCTCCCTTTCTCCGGCCAACTTTCGGTGGTAGTTGGTGGTGGTGACCTTTGACCCTTAGTTCTCCTCCTTTCCAAGCAAGCTTCTCTTCTCCCAAGCACCCTTTCACATTCTCTCAAAAAGATGACCTCTCAATTTTTGTGTAGAAGAGAAAATGAACCTACGCACAAATAATCTCCAAATATTTATAATAAGACAAAATTCCAAAATTACTATTCACCCCCCTTATAAAAATGACCAAAATGCCTTTTCGGGTGTCTTTTTATTTCCAAATGACCTGAGACACAACACCAACATCCAAATAGTATTTTCTGACTATTTCAACCCTTCCGGATACAAGGACGCACTCGAAACGACCATAAGGTTGATGTAAAAATAAGTTTCCTTTTTAATTTAACAAATTTGTCCCGACACGTCCCAAACCGCGTTCGACTAAAATTCAAATTACTGAATTAATAACTCACAGCAATATCAATAACATCATAATCATATATGACCTAAATATCTTTAAGTAATATACAGAATCATTCATTTTAATATCCACAATTCGGATTAAACCCAAATGAATTAATTTATAATAAAATTCAATTAATCCATTTATTTAAAATATAACACATTTTAAAAGTCATTAAAATTACGGGGTATTACAATTGTATAGTTTTATGTGAAAGTAAATTAATAATTAGTTCTCATTTCATATGAAAGTAAGATTGCCCCTCATTGTTAGTTTAATTGATGAAATTAATTAATTGAGTAGATGAATTAGAAGGAGTACGACTTACACATTTGTCGTTGACATTGTTGTTGGATTATAGTGTATCGATGTTGGGTTGGTTAGTTTTAAAAGTGGCATGACCACTGAATTATTGTCTATATGGGGGTGGAATTTTTCAACTTTTTTGGAAAATTATTTTGTATATCGAACAATATATATATAGTATGATAATTAAATGAAACGTATTTAAAATTAAATGAAACATACTTGAACTCACCCATTAGAGGAGATAGAGGAGATGGGTGGGTGGGTGGTGGGGTAGGGGTTGGGGGCTGCGTGTGTGTGTATGTGCGTGTGTGTGTAGTGTGCATGTATGTGCATGTTTGTGCGTAATGTCCATTGTAAACGAACTGACTGGTTATTAATTTTTTTAGTAATTAATATATGATTGCCCCTCATTGTAAATTAGTAAATTAATAATTGTATACTTTAATTGTTAGTTTAATTGATGAAAATAATTAATTGAGTAAATGAATTAGAAAGAGTACGGGATACACATTTGTTGTTGACATTGCTGTTGGATTATAGTGGATCGATATTTGGTTGGTTAGTTTTAAAAGTGGCATGACCACTGGATTATTGTCCATATGAGGGTGATATTTTTCAACTTTTTTTTTAAAATTACCTTGTATATCGAACAATATATATATATATATATATATATATATATATATATATATATATATATAGTATTATAATTAATTGAAACATACTTAAAATTACATATGTGCATGTATGTGTGTGTGTGTGCGTGTGTGTGGTGGGTGGGGGGAGGGTGTGGGGAAGGGTGGGGGAAGGGGGTGGGGCAGGGGTGGAGGGAGGGGGTAGGGATGGGTGGGTGGTGGGGTAGGGGTGGGGGGTTGCGTGTGTGTCTGTGAATGTGCACGTGTGTTTGTGTGTGTGTGTGGTGTTTGACAGTAACAATTCATTTTTATTTGTAATAATTGTACATATTTGCATGTCTTCCTTTAATTCATTTTGATATGTACTAATAACATTTTTTTACAGCAAATGTCTCCTTCAGGTATTAAGGCGAGGATGATGATGCTTGTTATGATGATGTCGTCTGGGCTCGGTGGTAGCGGACGCGACGAGGGATCCTCGGCCCCTAGGCTCCCCAAATATGAAAAATTAGGGATGGCCATCGAGAACAAGTCGGGACTATTAGCGAGATCCCTCGAGCTGGTAAAGACGATCATCGGCCCGGGGTAGATTAGTTGAAGGAGGTGCCATATGATCTCAAGTTAGATGTTTGGGTGGCACTACAGGTAATGTATTTATATTTATATTTATATTCATATGAATATTTCAATTTCGATTTCAATTTCATTTTATATTTATATTTATATTTATATTTATTTGCAACTAACATTGTATTTGTTGGACACAAACAATTCATCATGGATCCAAAGCTACGCGATTCCGTCTTGGAGCAGTTGAGGGAGCAACATAAGACGTGGAAGAAAAATATGCGGACCCGGTAATTTGGGAAGACACGAGAGTCAATTATCCAAAGGCGTGAATTTGTCCCGCCGAAGAGCCGATCTCATTGCCCTAATGGCAAAAGTTCGTTGACAATGAGATCGGGGAGCGACAATTGGCATCTCGCCAATCAGGGAGGGAAAATCGGGGAAAAAAGACGGACGTGCACTACTCCGGCCTGACATCTTACGCCGAGGTGGAGCATAGGATGATGGTAAGATTTATTTTTTCTATAACTACAAAAATATATTATTCTGCATTATTTCACTTTGGGGGCCGATACTAATTTTACTTTATTTTATTTCAGGGGACAGGGAGTGGCCCTAGGGTAGGCCACATAGGCTCGATACTTATGTGGCTCTTCGAACGAAGAAAGGGAAGGACAAGGAGGTGTCCCCGAGCTTCGCGGCCATGATTATAAGTAATCAGACAGTTTACTTTTTGTTAATTACGTTATAATTTTTTAATTTACTTATTTTACTAATCATGTGCTTTTTATCGTTTCAGGAAAAGCTTAAGGAAGTGCATGAGTCGCAGTCTGATGCCGACAAGGCATCTTTGTCCACAGACACACTAATTTAAGTGCTTGGATCTGATCTCAAGTGGAGGACAAAGGGGGGTGAGCTCGTGGGTGGCCAAATCTAGAATCATAGGATTGGACACGAGCGACACCGGGGTGGCTCGAACGGTGGACTCACATGACACGAAGTTATCCCGTTTATAGGAAACGGTCCAAGATATGTTCTCATTCATGAAGCGTTCGTTGGGCGGCGGAAAATACAAGGGGAAAGGGAAGGAGAATGTGGGGGGAGGAGTTACCGGAGGACGAGGTGCAGGATGACGAGGATGTGGACCTCGCTACTTCATCGCCGACATGTGCAGACTTTGATGATCCACTTCCTTATTTAGCTCCCTTCGACCGACCAATGTCGATGCTGGGTTGACCGAGTGTGTTTAGACTAGACATATTAGATGGCCAGCGGATAGGGCGGGAGTTGAGGGACCCGAATATCATCCAGGGTGGACTAGTTCATGGACGTGAGCTTCAAGACATCGAGTCCAAGGTGCTCGTCATGCATGTGATACCCGGGAAGGAGAACTCACCGTTGTGGTTACGCGAATAATGTGGCGCGATGTATATCAATGGGTGTGTCAATTCGTATATCGCGTGGGCTACTCACCTCCTTGGATTTAACCTTACCCAAGACATGTAGTGACATTATTTGAATTGAATTGTATTGTTTTTAAGTTGGTACATTTCAATTATTTTTAAGTTGGTACATTTGAATTATATTTGGATTATATCGTGGTGCATATTGTCTCTATTTTGAATGCATATATGAATTATCTCTATTTTATTTGGATATATAATGCTTGAACAGGTACAATGTTGCTATAATAGGTACAAATATACTGCTAGGCAGTGGCAGTGGCCATACTGCCCAACAGATTTTTTTTCAATTCTGCCCATAATTATCACGATTATTGACCGTGACAAGTCGTTGACAAAGCAGTTGTCACTGACTTGTGACAGTTAAGGACCATGATAGTTTTTTTAACATTATCACGAGTTTGTCAGGATCCTTAACCGTGATAAAACTTATCACGGTTAGGGAACGTGACATGATCGTGACAATTCTAACGAGCTTATCACGGTCCATGACCGTGATAAAAAAAAGTTGTCTCACCCAGAATTATCACGGTCATTGACCTTGACAAGTTGAACTTGTCAAGGTCAATGATCGAGACAATTCGGCAGATTTGGTGTAGTGAAATGCCTTGGAGGGATCGGTCTTATTCCCATTCTCGGAGCCATTATTTCCTCCATTCTTGTTTCCCTTCTTTTGAGCATCACTCTTATCTGATCCCTTGTTCACTTTTGCTCTACCATTGTCCCTGTATTAAAGTGAACCATATATTCCATCTTAGCATATTTCTCGATACGGGCAATGAGGTCAATGGTGCTGACTTGTTTCTTAGTTAGGGACTGGTGCAACAAAGATGTGGTCGACATGTCAATTTTGAAGAATGCTATGACAACTTGCTCCGAGCAGTCCTCGACCTCATTAAAGACTTCCCAATACCTTTTGGAATAATCTCGAAGGCTCTCCTGCGACTTCTTCTTCATCGTAATAATTGCATCCATTCGTTTAGGGTGGGAGCATCTGGTTATAAAGTGAGCAGTAAAAGCTTCTGCTAGAGACTTAAAGTTTCTAATCAACCCGTGAGGCAGCCTCTCAAACCACTTATGTGCTACATCATGTAGGCTGTAAGGGAAAATTCAGCACATTCGTGCATCATTATGGCTCCATAAGGCCATTGCTTGTATGTATTATCGAACGTGGTCAATAGGGTCTGTCTTTTCATCATAAATCTTGAACATGAGAACAATAAACTTATTTGGGGGATCTTCCTCCTCGATTGCCTAAGAGCCCTCCTGTATAGATCTCCGTTGGATATGGCTCCACGGTGGGCTGGATGTTGGGCCATCACCCTACGTACCAGAATCCTAATGTTTTCACTTTATCAATCATTTCTCCTATGGCATCTCTATTTTCGGCCACGCTCTGATCGACCATGCTCTGATCTGCTACGTTCAATTCCTTCCTGATCACGCCTGTAGCTCCTTCGCTTGAGGATTATGAGTCCTATCTCGGCGCTTCCTGGTGCTCCTTTGGAGATCTCTCTCAATTATTTGAAGTCGCATTTATATGCGAGCATTCTCTTCCACCTAGAGGCGTGTAACCTCTTTTTGTTCGCGAAGCTTGGCTTCGTAAGAGTCAAACAACCTAGAGATCTGAGTTGATCCGGGTGGTCCCTAGATTTCTTCGGAAGGTTGCCTTTCCTGGAGAAACCTAAGGTCTGTATGCTAGCAAATTTCAGACCTAACTCTAGGAAGAACTCGATTTGCCTGTACTTCGCCAACTTGAGGAATGTTGCTACTATGGTGAGACACTTTCTGTTTGAAAAGATTTTTGCCGTAATATAAATCGCTTCCCACAGACGACGCCAGTTGTGAGTATAAAAAATATCACAATAAAGAGATCCACAAAAACAATCACAAAGAACGGGTTATAAAGATCACACACAACGACAATATAAGTGGTTCGACAATTTACCTACATCCACGGAGAGGTTACTCTTTATTATAGTGTCTCTCAATAATGTTTTTTACATCCCTTTTCCCCGGGTTAGGGTTTACAATTCATAAGTAAATCAACATAGAGTTTGAGTTATCCAAGGAACTCAAATAACACGTGAATATATCAATGAGTACCTAAATATCACTTCCAAGATTATTGGTAACCGATTTGACTATATCCGTAAGTATTCATGTGTATTTGAAATACTCGTGTGTTAAATTAAATCATGATTTGGGTCGGGTAACTCCTATATTAATCCGGGATGGTAGACTACTCCCATAGATCGTATCAAATGGGCTCCCATAGGTTTTATATTGGGATTGACTTGATTTAGAATTTATTCATGAATGTGGGTGGACATTTTATAACCATATAGATTTTGGTTTAATTAGATGTTCATGATTACTCTGGGGTTGATGTTTTCCATAAGGTGTCAGGCATCTTATTAGGTTGAAATAGTTACACAAATGGATTGGGAGGAATAACCGAGTGTTGGGGCATCGAAGAATACCACTTGTAAATGGCATTGTACAAGAGTGTTTTTTAGGGATCAACATGAATTTAAAAGTTGGTTTGAATATGGTCAACAATTTCCATGAGTCGTGCTTAGTTAGATTGAAGTTTAGAAAGTTATGAGTGGATAAAGGAGCATAAAGTATCAAACTTTCTATAAATATATTTAATGGTTACTTTCGACATGCTGGAAGAGTCGACTTGGCTGTGGGAATCTAGTATAGGAAGGGATACATGGGCTTCATTTTCTTCATCATTGCTAAGATGTACCATATAATCCATTGCTTGATCGGGATTTTTTTATGAGCATGCTAAACTCCATTGAATTTGAAGACCTTCAGGCTAAAAACGCTCTAAACCACAAAGGTGGCACGAGGATTAACCGGAATACACTTTCTATAGGGAGTGAATTGGATTCCTACGTATATTGAGAATCCAAGTGATTATCATTATATGTGGTAAGATTTTTCCTTCCATTTTATAAAAAAATTCTATATGGTTGAGAATGTAGAAGGAAAGATCAATGGGAATTCCTCTTTAAAGATTTCAATCAAGGAATATGTCCAATTAGGATAACGAAGAGTGTTTTCTAGTTATTGGGAGAATGGAAATCCCAATGATGTTGTGGATGATTCTCGAGGTGACAATAATATGAGAAATGCATACTTCAATGTTTGGGGACTTTGTGTTATCATGATTTTTCAAAATGTTTATAACATCAACTGGATTGAATCTTTAGTGTTCAACCTACTTGTAGGTAACATAGACCGAGATCATGGTCTGGTAAATTTAAGACTCTTTTTAGGACTGACTGAGATAGGAGAATTTGGTAGTAAAAGGCAGAGTTGCTATTAACATTATCTTGAAAAAATATTTGAGTAGAACACTTTGGTAAAGTCTAAGTAGATATTTTCATATACTTCGAGGAAGCCTAACCATTCTTGTGTCATGAACATTCTATGTGTGTGAGGAAATTCTTCTCTTAGAAAAATGGAGGAATGAATCCTAACAAGTTCAACTGAAGGATGTTGATAGTCAGGTAAGTATCCAACTTCATTGGGTGAGATGGATTTGAAGTGATCGTATAAGTTGAATGTGAGAGTGATGATGAGAAGAGCTTCATAAATAATATTTTCATTTTCTAGAATGAAGTCACTAGGGCATCCTCAATCCACTTTGAGAGAATATATTCTTTTAAGAGAGTGATAAGTGAAGATGATGAGGTATATGAGAGAGTTTATGCCTCTTATAGGCAATAAATAAGGGTTCTAGGACATACGAGGGGGTTTGAATTATTTCAAAAAGGAGTTGTTTCTAGATACACAATTTGAGTCAATTCAAACTACTCTGAGTCGACTCAAAGTGATAAATATATATATATTTTTTTTATGATTTTATGGTTCTAGGTGCAGTCTTTAGGGAAATGATGAGGGATCATGATGAGGTTATTTTGAATTGACAAGAGATTAGAATTTATATCATACGGATTAAGGTACCTTTAGGTGATGATGATTAGATAAAATATATCATTTGAATTCTTAAGGAATATAAGAATTAATCCCAATAGGGATTTTTCGAACATGGATATTAAAAGCACCGGACAATTTACTCCATAATACCAAGATGCTAATATAACTTTCTACCACCACAATTACCCATTTCAAAATTCAACACCGTTCCATATCCACCACATATCATCATAATATTTACCACCGCACCATCAGTATACCCATCAATGCAGCAATTTCTGTGTGTGTACGCGCACACGTATATATACTCTCTCTCTCTCTCTCTCTCTTTCCCATTAGTTTTGTCTCACAAAAACCCTAGTATAAAAAGTATATATTTGTAATCAATTAATGACCCTAGAAAAATATTTTCTAAGCTTCAACCCATAAAAACTTAAAGTAAAATAAATATTAACACAAGATTCAAAACATAGTTAAAATTTTGAAAAAAACATCATATTTTTTAAAACTTGCAACATTGTTACGTGATCCTGACTTTTTCCTCTAAATTTGGGGATTAAAACCCAAAATTTGGTCTCAAATTAGGGTTTTGAACTCGAAATTTGACCTCAGATTAAGGGTTTAGACCACAGATGACTACAATGCGAAACAATATAATTTTTTTATCCAAATTCGGGGTTAGGACCTTGAATTTCATCATCATTTTCGAGATCGGGGGAGCAAATTTGTAGGTTTTCAGATCTGTGATTTTATTTTTTAAGTGTTGTTTTAATCATATATGAGTATATACTATATTTAAATTATTTATGTGTTGAATATAAAGCCAAAATATTTATTTGAGTCATTTTGCATTATAAATATGAACTTTGTCATAACTAATATATTTTTTGTGTGTGTGAGAGAGAGAAATAAAAAGAAATAGGGCTTGCATGTGTAAGATAGAGGGGGAGAGAGAAATGCGTTGGTGGGTGATGGAGATGGTGGGGTGGGGTGGTGGTGGAGATTATTATTGGGAGAAAATAAAAGTTTGAGTGGTATGAGGTGAGGAAAAATTAAATGGGCCCCATTAAAAAAATTAATGTAAACTATTTATACCACGTTGATGCCCTTTGCAATAATATATTATTTTTTTATTGTGGTATTATGGAGTAAATTATTAATTGCACCCTTTTGAAAGTACATCAACAAGTTGTCAAAACTTTTGGTACCCAAAACCAAAATCCAAATTTTATAGAGTTCAAATTTGTTGACACACTTTAAAAGTGTGTTATGATGACCTTATTACATGATTAATTAAAACTTTAAAAACGATAAAACCCATTATAACTATTTATTGATCGACCGTAAGGGAGATGTTTACTGTGAGTTGCTAAAGTCAGACCCTTTGATTTTCTTCATATTCTCTTCTTTTAAGTAAGTTCGATATCATACCTTCCACTTTGATCACATATTTTTGTAATGATATAGTTTTTTCGTTTGTTTACATTTAAAGTTCGATATCATACAAGCCACTCTGATCAATGATTTATGTTTAACATTGATTGTGCATTTTGAATGACAAAATTGATGATTTGGGTTAAATGGGTTGTAGTGGTTTGCTTGCAAGTTTTGCAGCATACGATCGGTCCCCATCGATCCACAGTATTCTAGTTTATTATTTTAATATTTCAACCAATAATGTAAAAAACGTATCAATGACCCAAAATTTAAACAGTATTTTTGACTTAACCCCCATAAATTAATGTCATATATTGACATAAGCCCCTCAAAATTAAAAAATTAGACATAAAACCCTAAAATCTGACGGCATTACCGATTCATTAAAAAACACACTTAATCAGTAATTTAACTTTACCCCCTCATTCTATCTAGACAAAAATGTTTGTTTTCTTTTCCAAATTCAACGACTCCTAATCCTAGTTATTGGATCATTTTAAACCTAGAAATTTAAAAAAATAAGAAAATATCCAGAAAAATTGTGTTTAAGCAACCCATATGTTTAAAGTGTTCAAAAAATTTGAATTGGGTTTTGAATATTTACACATTCCTCCATTTCAAAGTGAGACAAAACAAATGAGGAAGCTGGTTCTGCTTCTTAATCGCCCGTTCTTCTGCTTCTGCAACCAGCTCTTCTCTTCCGTTCTCACTCTCTCCCCACCGCGGCAGTCTCTCTATCTCTATACACACACACACACACACACACACACATGTATGCATATTTCTATGTTTCAAAATTTGTACCAGTTATTACATTTGTGTACTTGTGTGTGTATATATGTTTAAGTTGATTAAAGGAAGACTTACAAAACCCTACAAACCTTTTTAATATGCCATCGTTTGAGTAGTCTTTATCAAGTTATCAATATTATAAACATTGTCTAAAGCAAGCTATACATGTGGGTTCGCACATTTAAGCCCGTTTGGTTATTATAAAATTGTAAATTAGTTCATTAAAAAATTGATCAATTTACAAATTGACCCATTAATTGTGTTTGGTTTTATTAATGAAATGATTCATTAATTATCCCATTTTAGTTAATGTGCAAAATGTGAAATGCGTCCATTTGAAATAAGAGTCACATAAAGTGCATGACCTATCTATCTTCCCCTCCCTCCCCCCCTCCCCATCTCTCTCTTAATTTGTTTTTATATTTTTTCTCATAGAGTTTTAACATTAATTTCAAATTACCAAACATTGCGTAAAATTAGATTAACTCTTTTCAAATCCATTCATTTACAATAGACTAATTCACAATGAACTGATTTACATAATCAAATGATTTGGGCAACCAAACTGAGCCTTAATGGTTTCACTTATAATCTCTTCATTCTTAACTAGTGTTGCCTCAGTTTCTACCAAAAGTTTGTACAAATTATTTGTTTAAGTTTGTCAATAATTGATATCTGTTATACTATGGGCCCGTTTGAAAGCATGGGGTGATAATATTTTCTTAAATTTTTTTACTACACCCTCTATGCGGGATGCTTCTTTTTAGGTATTCTCTCGACGCTCTTGGATACGGGGTCCATTTGTTGCCATCAAGACATGATCTGTCACTGCCAGGCAAAAAACATGGCCGTTACTCATGTTACCATAACGCCATGAGCTTCTTCACCTAATGACACCAAACACGTCAACGTGATATCCCGAGCTCTCCTTGGTATCTCCGAGTCTTTCGATGATTCCATTAGGATGTAGACAAGTATTTTCTTTACTCGTTGCACGTCAAAAGGGCATTTATATACCGTCATCATCGACGATGGAGCCAATGACAATCTCGTCGCCTATGAGATGGTCGACATGGTGGGATCCCTACGAATCCACTCGCCAAGCTGCGTCGTATTGCGTGGTTGGGAAGAAGTGTTTCTGTAGCCCCAAGCTTGCTGCGTGTGGGTGTGCACAGTTCGGTCGATTCGATTTTGTAGCCCAAATTCTAGCTGAACCGACTTGGTCAGTTTTCTTGAATAAAAAATTAAAGGCCGAGTCGAGGAGAAGAAACATGTCGGTTTTGGCCCATGTCGCTTTTCGAAAAGTTTCGACTGGTTCATTGGTTTTAGGAGGAATCAACTCAATTTACAATTACAGTAAATAAAATTAACAATCACAATGAGAATATGAGATGAGAAACCAAAATCCATGCAAATCACAAGCCAAACAAAAAATTTGAACTCAAACTCAATCATATATAGTTATATACACAAATTTACATACATGGAAGTTTGAAAATTAGAGTTGTTATTCAGCTTCGATATAGAATTAGAGAGATAACCAAATCATTCAGAGTAGAAGTTTGACAAAATCTTATACAAACTTCCAATTGGGGAACTAACGGGCTGTTTGGATGTATGCACATACATATAGAGATATAGAAAGAGATAAATAGGGTGGGGAGATAGAAGTGACTGACTCGCAGTGGTAGAGCGAGCAAGAGAAAGAGAGAGAGATGTAGTAGGCCACAAAAAATGAGAGGAGAAATAACGAAGGTTAGGTTTTTTTCAAACCTTTTTAATGGGGGTGGTTCAGTTAGGTTTAAGGATGATTTCAAACCATTCCAACGCCCATTTTTACACTCCCTTATCCATTCCTGATCGTCCTTGGCAGGATGTCTCCATGGACTTCATTGTGAGTCTTGTGGAGTTTGGCTTGAATTTTGCGCATGTTCCATTCATATGCGAAGTAATGTTCATACACGATTTACTGTTCACTTTTTATCCTTATTTAAGGAGGATTTCAACCATGGTTCACCAACACTAACACCAACACCAACGTTGACACCAACACATAGCTAGAGAGAGAGAGAGTCTTCTTCCAAAGTTAAGAGTTTAGAATGAGAGGTGAGGGTTTTTCCCTCTCACAATCTCAAAGGTGGAAGAAGGGTATGGGTTTGAGTGTGAGTATTTCATGTATGGTAGGTGCGCTTAAGATGTAATTTATGGAGGATTTTTCATTGGTTTACATAGGAGCGGGATATATCGGATTGGGTATGAGAAACGCATGGAAAACACTTGAGGGCAAGAGATTGAGAGAGTTCTTGGCTTAAAACTTGGATTCACTTGGGTGGGGAGTTGGTGTACAATGGTTATCCGAAATTTGGGTATGAGAGTAAAGGGTCTGTGATTACTTGTAATTTCTTCAAATATAGTGGAATCGGCCCTTTTCGTAGATGTTTCCAAGTTGGTGAACCACGTATATAATGGTGTTGTCCATCTTATTTACATCTTTATGTGCTTGTCATTATTACCATTTTATTTTGATCATATCTGGGGCGTTATTTATTGGAGGATGCCCCAACAAATTGAGTGTAAGGGCACAACAATTGGTATCAGAGCTCTTAGTACACAAAAGGTGTTTGTCAAAAATTCGAAATGAGATTTGGGTGACAAACCACTAGTGCTTGGATTTCTTGGGTGTGTTCATTCAACTAGGAAAGGTGATATTGCTTGACAAGTTTAAGTGGAGGGATTTAATGGTAATGGGTGCTTCACTCTTGGTGATTAAAGTGGAATTCATTCTTATTCAACGTGGTCCGTGTATCGGGGTTGAGAGAAGAATAGAAGCCGAAGAAAGATGAATGGTGTAATTGCTTGCCCGAAATATAATTAGAGAGGGTGTGATTGCTAGTGCGGAATGCAATTGACAATGGTGTGATAGACACTCGCAAGGTTTATTGATACAGTTTGATTTTCACCTGGTAAAAAATTGATTATCAGGGATGTTAACAACTTTACGTCCCAGGACAATGAGCATTGCTACGTGTGGGGAAAATGAGTTTCATGGTTGGATATTTGAAACAAGGATGGTGGTGGCTCGAGAAGTACGTCAAGATGATTAGGGTATATGCTAGCCTTTTGGGGATGTTAGCATAACTTTTGAGGACGATGAATTCCAAAGAGAAAGGTGCTCGATTCTCGGCGGAGTTCATAAATCGCACGGTGCTGTATGAATTTTGTGTAATGTTATGTGAACTCGATGGTATATTTTAGGAACAAGGTGCACAAGTGAGGAAGGCCTTCCAAATGCTCTCATTTACAACCGATGAGCGGGGTATAAGTTGGGTTATTGTGTAATGTTGTATGAACTTGATGGTATATTTTGGGAACAAGGTGCACAAGTGAGGAAGGCCTTCCAAATGCCCTCGTTTACAACCGATGAGCTGGTTGTATGTTTCGATAGACGACAGTGAGAGGAATCGTGCTAGGGAAGGGGTGAGGTCGAGGTAGTCGATCGGTATATTGTACTGGTTACAGCTACATTTAGGCATTGACCAAAGTTTTCAACTTCAGAAGATGTCCAAGAAGAGTAGTTGAAAACACTACACCAAAAATAGCAATTTGGCACACTCTGATATTAAAAATCTGGCACAGTTTAAAATCGTGCCAAATTCTGGCACGGTTTAATGATAATTTGGCACACTTTAAAACAGTGCCAAAATTTGCCACTGTTTTTAAGTGTGCCAAAATTGAGTACACTTTACTAAAATATAAAATGCCTTAAAAAAATTACACTTCCTCTTCCCGCTCACTCTTCCCTCTCACTTTGGAGTCTCCCGCTCGTATCTCTCTCACATTTTAGTCACAGCTCTGGTCATGTAGCTATTCGTCTCTTATTCTATAGTCGGCTCCGGTGGTGTAGCTGTTCAGCTCTAGTGGCGTAGCTGATGGTGTGGCTCTGGTTGGCTCTTTCTCTCACTCTTTATCATATCATTATCCGGTCACAACTCTGCTATTGAGGTCCTATCACTACTAAAATAGGTATGCGTCTAGGTATTCTTCAAATTTTTACTTAAGGATTCGTCATTTTTGCAGTTTTAGGGTTTTATATGTACATTTTAAAATATTTTTTATTTTTTTATCAATGTATGATTTTTTTGTACAAATTGAATATTGATAATAGAAAAGATAAATCATTGGTTTCTGGATGAAACTTGGGATCTTTTAGTGGTAATATGTGTTTTTATGTTCTCACCCTTTTATTTAAAAGGTATATATGTTCTGATTCGTATTGATTATGAAGTTTTTCTGTGCATGCGATTATTCTAGGGTTTATTTTCTGTTTACAACACTTTCTCCAAAATTGAAGGTATTATATGTTTAATACACCTAGTCCTTTACTTTGTAAGTAAGTTCTTCATTCGATTTGGGAAAATAGAAGATTGAATAGTTCAATTTCATTTAACATGTACAGGTAATGGGATTGAGACTGTGATTAATTGTTGAATAATAGGGTTGTATCTACTTTTATATGTTTTTAGTTCTCTATTGCATTTTGTTTATCTGTTTGCTGTTTTTATCATTGATCGATTACCCATGCTTTGAAATTAGTTACTATGAGTATATATGAAAGAGAGTTATGGAACCATTAGTTTCTATTTAGTTATTCCAGTGTGTTTATTTGATTACATTTGTGTTGTATTGAGTTATTCCACATAATTTATGGTTTGTCTATATGGTATTTTACAAATTTTGAAAGGTGGGTGTGACAGGTGTTTGAATGATCATGTACTTTATTTTAGAAGAATTTGAATTTTGGTATTTAAGTAATGAAATTTGACTGAATTATGAATATATGACCTTTTTTAGTTTGGCTTCTATTGTGTGTTTGATGAGATGAGTGGTTTGACTTTCTGAAGGCAGGAATAAGTTCTTATACATATTTTTGGACTTGGGTTATATTAATCTGGTAAATTGCAAGCCGTTTTGATATTTCAATCACCATCTTTGAATCAACTCTCTCCTCCTATTATTTATGATCACCCAATACTTAATTGTTGTGTTCCTTTATTGATTTTTTTGATTAAATTATGTTAGAACTCGATGATGGAAGATGAATCGATATTTCCACGTGCTCTTCTCTCACGTATCATAGGTAGCAGGTATACTTTATTAATCACTACAATGCATACGTATAGACATAATTATCTTGTAATGCCCTAAAATCTAACTCAAGATTTGTTCATTTTTGCAGGAAATGTAGAAATCTTTAAAATCACTGAGTCACCAGGTAATGACTCTCCTCCGTTTTGTATGCCGACTCTCTATAAGGTGGTGTCACTAAAAAATCCAATTTTTTTTTATATGTTTCTTGTTCATAAATAACTAATTTATTTTAGGGGAAAGCACTCTTAGGCCCCTCGCAAACAAATTTTAAACATTAAAGGAATTTTAACAAATTTTAATCAATTAGATTCACTAATTCTCTTCTTGTAGAAGTCCACGCTAGTGGCATAGTAAGTGGACCTAATTGTAAATTGTCCCTAAATGTTTAAAAATTGTTACTAAGGGACCTAATTATAAATTGCCCTTATTTTAAAGGGTTTATACGCGTAGTTTGATAAGAGGGTGCTATATCAGTGAGCCGAGCAGTGTGGATGATAAAGATTTGAAACAGTTTTAGTCTAATAGAGATCATGACTCTAGTAGTTTGATAAGAGGGTGCTAATGCTACCTCACCTCCCACACCCGCTGCTCTAAATAATTCGCCCTATATTTATAATATGGTTGTAAAGAAGCACCTTAAGAGGTAGGTATCCTCATATTAATTCATATATTCATGTTTTTAAATAATACCACTATATGATTTTGTTAGTAGAAATAGAGCTTTGATAATAAAATGACAAACTTGAGGCAATTTTGCTAGCCCTGCCTTGTACTGTGTTTGGAGCCCCACGTTCTATTTTGAAGTGATAAATGTAGTTTGACTCTGGGTGTGTGAAGAAGAGCAATAGCAGGTGTTGGTGTGTGTGTGTGTAGGTACTCAAGTCCAGAAATTTTTCATTCTCCATTCTATTTTTCGGGAAAGCGTGTTTTGTATAGTTATTGTCATTTCCCTTTTTGATCGACCAATTTTTTCTGCTATTTTCTTCTGTGGTGCGACCATCATTCATTAGTGTAACATTCATTAGTGCCTCCTCTGGCATTATACCCTCCTCAATTTGAGAACTCCCCTGAGCTAGTATGCCGCCACCCTCTGTTGTGGCAGCATCATCAGCTGGATCATCCATCTGATATAACACGGGTGTCATCCATCTGATATAACACGGGTGTCATCCATCTGATATAACACGGGTGCCATTGCCGTGGTTGCACAAAAAGTATGCACACTAAAGTCGCATTCACCACAACCACAAGCATACGATTTTTATTTTTATTTATATATTAGGTTGTATTAGTTCCTGATTACAATGTCAGTGTTGCTGAATTGCTTGGGGAGGAGGTTGAAGATGGCAACTTTTTCCTCTTTGGTGCTCAAGCGCATGAAATTGCGGGGTTGTGAATCAATCACATAGGGCCCTGACATTAGGGCCCCGCCCCAATGTCAAACCAGACATGATGACGAAAAACATAGCTAAGAAGCATGAGATCCCAGCGTATGTGTACCACCAAACCGATCCAAACGTTATCCTCTAAGACTCCTAAGTGTGCTGGATATGATGGTCTCTTCTTTTCTAGTGCGCTGGCCTCCTTTTAATAATTTGGGATTGCTCCATATGTGAAGTACTTAATAAATGAATACCACCAATCCTCTATGACTCCTAAGTGGTTTACAAATTATTGTTGTGGTACTTCTTGGCATGTCTTGTAATTTCCCTCCATTTTTATTCCTTTCTCTCTCATTAGTGGCTAATAAAATACAACTTTTGCGAGTATCATGTAAGGAGCGAAGTTTTGGAACTATAGAGTTTTTATGCAAGTTATAAATTCTTTTTTGAGATTCCTTTTCCCCTATACATCGATAAAGTAATTATACCAACCCTATATTGTATACATCACTTTCAGTAATGAGAAAATTCTCGAGTCCCCTGGCTTGCAATTTTTACAAGTGAATTTGGGTATTAGTTAAGGGAGCGTGGGCGTTGTTCAGTGGGTCATGGAACAGGGGTGAAAATGATAGCCTTCCAAATATAGATTGGGTTCTTGGGCTAGCAAAAGCATCAGTTCTAAGATATGGGGCTAATGGACTTGTCATTGATTTATATAATGAGCTAGATCATCAGTGTCCTGTAAACCAATGAGTCACCTTTCGTACATCTTATATAATTAATGTTTTGGCGAATAGGGTTGGTTTAAGTTGAGAACTCATTTAATACTATGAAATTTGAAGCTCATTATAGATGGAAAATAGATTTCATTAACTTGCTTTTCATTTAGGTAAGGAATATTTAATCCCAAATGGAACAGAACCTAAGTGTTTTTCTGTAAGAGGACTGAAACAGAGTACGTCAGTCGGATGCGAACAAAAGTCAAGCGATTTGCTCAACACCATTCATGTCATGTTTGGTTTGTAGCACATCCAAGAGAGGTATTGTCCTTATATAACAACTGTTTGCAGTTGAAAATGTCAGAGATAGAGTGTGCTGAGTTTATATGTACATGTTTGCTTTAGGTCAATATATAACAACAGTTGTTATAATAGCAGCAGTATATATATATATACACACACACACACACACACATAATAATACTCGCGTCTATATATGCTGTACATACAGCAGTATATATCTATATATGTTGTATATACAGCAGTATAACTACATTATATATATATATACATCATATATAAATTACTGATTAAAGTTAATCCCAATGAATAACGCGTTCCTCCCTTGTTCATTTATCATATACTACTATGGAAATTAATTCTTATTTCAGAGATTGATGAGATAAACTAGCGGAGAGGAATTTCTCCTTATTTGCTAAAACCCCATTTGATTCAAAGTTTTTCCATTTTACTCTTGTCCACTTTAGGTTCTAAGAGAGATAACACATGCATTTTATGAGTTTTCATAAACTTTTTAACTCTTATTGAATAAGATCTTTGATCCACTCAACTAATGTTCCACACAATGAGACTGATCATTTCGTTACTTTGGGATCGGAGTTTGAGGATCCTTTAGAAGTGGATCTGGTAGCCCTTCTATTCGTGTCTTTGAGCCGAGCATTATTGGCTACTTTAATAATATTTTTTTCCCTTGTTAGCATTATTTATTGCTTTATATTTTCCTAGAATCTGGAATCTTAGGGCCTGTTTGATAGGGGACATTTGCCTTGGCAAATGTCCAATTTCCATTTTTTATGGCTTAATATCCAACTACAGATATAGAAATCCAATTTCAAATTTTTATGTCCAATTTCCAATTTTTATATACATGAATTGGTATGGTACTTGAATTGAATTGCTACTACTTGAACTGCAATTCAATAATTGATTTGAATTGAATTTTATACATGAACTGGTATGCTACTAATTGAATTCTATACATGAACTGGTCTATACATGAACTGGTATGCTACTTGAAATGAATTGCTACTACTTGAACTGGAATATGGTATGAACTGGTCTATACATGAAGTGGTATATACAATATGGTATGAGGTATAAGGTATAAGATCCTATATAGCTGATATCTGATGGCTATAGCAGCTATATACACTGCTATAGCAGCTGCTATATACACTGCTATCTGATGTGTATATAGCAACTATATACACTGCTATAGCCCACTGAATTATACACTAATTTAAATATACACAAATACACTAGTCTAGATTATGTCTATCAATTTTCCATTCCACCTCTATTCCAAGTTTTCTATCAAACAGACCCTTAGTTCTTTCGAAAAAGAAATCAGTTGCTGCTAAATATGGCTGAAGCGGCTACTTGAAGAGTTGGAAATTCCTACTGACAAGGCCATGGAAATGCTTAAACATATGATGATGTGTAGTTCTTTTATTATTAACTATTAAATTACTTGGTCAGTGACCCTTTTTTTTGCCGAATTACATTATCACACATCAACATATCATTGTATTTCCCCCTTTGTAGTAAGTGTGCAGTTTGATACACTTCCACCCATTTACATCATAATCAATTACGGTGTGTTTGATAGCCAACATTTGCCACTATAAACGTGAAAGATTTCATACGTATGGTTAAAAGTGAATTGGGGTGTATAAATGTTGAAAGAGCGAATAGAATACATACTGTGTTGGTTCTAGGACGAAGATGGACATAATCTCTTAAAAATTCCAAAGTCAATTTGGTCTTAGGCAAAGGGTACTTAGTCGGATCTGCAGTCCCAACTTGGAGAATTTTTTGAGCCTTAAGTTCAATCCTTTGGGTTTTCCCTTGAGGGGGTACTTGTAGCAGACCCTCCACGGCTATTTTTCTTCTTCCTAATCCTCGTTGAATGAGTAGGCCACATCCTTAAAAAATTTAGAGATTACATAGGTGACTAAAAGTCGTTGAAGATTACGATTGTTGATGTAAAAAACTAGATCACTCTAATTTCTCAATCACAGATAAATAAATAAGACAAAGATTTTTAAAGTGGTTCGGCTAGGAATAAAGCCTACGTCCACTGTTATGTCATTGCTGAGTGTTTGTGGAATTCTTGATTACAAGTTCTCTCAAGAAATTTCGGTCCCCTTGAATGGGATTGATACAAGGTATTTATAGCCTCAAGGCTGTACATGAAAGGTCCAATACATTAAATGATATACATATGAATGGGTAATACATTTAATGCAGCGTGTGCGTCAAGAATCTAATGAATAGTTGAACAGTTGTCCGTCTGATAATTGATGACACGGCCGAGGTGCAGTTCGGACCGCCTTAGTTGCTCGTTAATAAAGAGTTCTTCGGAGTGCTTAGAGTATCTCGGGATGATGGAGTTCCTCGGTATGATAGAGTTCCTCGGTGTATTCTCGTTGCTCGGAAAGAAACATGGTTGGTCGGGAAATGATCTTCCTCGCTATTATTGTGCCACGTAGATTGACGCGTGTCTTCATACTATTCGTCCACATCAGCATATTAATTTTGGTATCAACAGAAGCCCCCAATGTTTCATATTTCGAACTTTGAGGAGTATGGGACATTCTTTCTCGGTATATGGTAATATTAAATGACCTTCCTGGGTTTCAGGAACATTGTATTCAAATTTCCTTCTCATTTCGCAGTTTCCGCCTTTTTTATAAGCGCTTCGATCTTCGTGCAACTTTTGTCTTTTTAGCCGCCGGAAGTTCAGTAGTTTCTTTTTAGTAATCATTTCTTTCGCCGCTTCCCAATGCAAAGTATTTAAACTCCTTTGGTAACCATACCGTCGTCTACACTTTCCAATTTTCTGCATTCAAGTTTTCTATTCTCTTCCTCTCTCTTGTGCGTTCATCATTGTTTCCGTTCGTTGTCAACATATCTCCTTTCTTTCTGTAAGATCTTCTTCCTTTCTTCTGCATCTCTTTTATTCAATATGGTTTATATTGTTGAATCTGCTGAGAAATTTCGTTCTGACTTTTCCATTCCTTCTTGGGTAACTCTAGAGGTTCTTTCTGAGCCTTTAGATTACTTTCGATTGGCTGAGGGACATTGGTTCCCCAGTCTTTTTGTTGCTGAATGCGGTTTTTCTTTTCCACCAAACCCATTATGTCTTGAGTTTTGTCAATATTTTGATCTTGTTCCTGCAAAAATAGCCCCCAATTCATGGAGAATAATTAACGGGGTGCACAAGTTAAATCTAACTCATGGGACTCGTATAGGGATCCCAGAAATCATGTACTGCTATAAGTGGGCCACTTTAGATAATGTTTATTATTTAAAAACTAGGTTTTTAAATAGAGCCCTTGTAGTTAACCTCCCTGATTCAAATAGAGATTATTTTGAGCATGGGTTGGTCATAAAAAATTGGCAACACGCGCCTTTATCTGGGAATGAAGTATACAACGGTCCCAGATGCCCCCCATACGGCAATGGGATAGGTTTATTTTTCATTTTATTTTACTTATGAAATTGCGTTTTCATCATGTTTGACAAAATGTATGACTGAGATTTATGTATTTATTTGCAGTTGATAGTAAAAGAAAAACTCCAAAAGAGTCGGAAGTGAATATCAAGCATTTAAAACTTATCTGGAATTTGCATAAGACAATTGCAGACGAGCATATTAGGTCTGCATCATATTTGCTGCAGTATAAGAGCTACACAACCTCTTATACTGCTCGCCCTGTTGAACCAGCCTCAACACCAGAAAGTTCATCTTCAGATTCTCATATTCCCTTACCTCAGAGAATGGGCAAGAAAAGAGCTCCTCCTGCTCTATTTGGTGAAATTTCTTCTGCTGTTGGAGCACAGAAAGGCAAAATTGATGTCCCAGAGGGGACTAAAAAAGTAGATGCTAGTTCCTCCAAAGTTGCCGAGAAGCCCCCAGTGGCCCCGAGCAAGAAAAGTGCTAGTGCTGATGTAATTACAATCTCTCCGACCAAGACTTCTTCCTTGGTTGACGCTGCTGACCCTCCTTTGAAGAGATTGAGGAAATCATCCTCGGTTAATCTTGCTGGAACTGCATCTTCTCTACCCGCTGGTGGTAGTAGTGTTTCAAAAATCATTCTTCCGAGTTCTTCAACGAGCTCAGTTATACCCGAAGTTCTCGGGGTTGATGAAAAGATTCCTAGGGATACACTGACATCCCTAGCTGCTCGCCACCTTTCTTCAGTAAATTTCTCATACCTTTGGTCTTTCTTTCTTTTTCTTGAATTCTTGCATTTGTATTGACTTTATTGTTTTTCTCATCTTTCAGTTGGTGAATTGCTTCAATACCATCGTGAAGAAAGATCAAGCTATTAAAGCTTCCAGTTCCGCGTCCGATGTTGACGATGCCCTCTTGGGTTTAGCCCAATCTGTGAAAGAATCTCGCCAGCAGTACGTCGAGGAGAAAGCTGCCTGGGAGAAAAAATTGGCTGTAGCTGAGGCTGATAAGATGAAGATGGCTGAAACCTCCAAGAATTTAGAGGAGAAGGTGAAAAGCTTAGAGGTCAATCAGCAAAAGTGCGATGACCAACTGAAGAAGGCAGAAGAAGAACTGTCTGTCCTGCGAGACATCAAAATTCAGAAAGAACAATTGGATGTCAAACTCTCCTCGGAGAAGTTGAAAAGAAAAGCTGTAGTCAAGAAACATTTCAGCGCTGGTTGGGAGAAAGGATGGGATAAAGGGATTGCTGCTATGACATCCCAAGTCCAATATGGGGAGTTGAAATACTTCCAAGACGGTTGGGTAGCTGCTCTACAAGAGCTAAAAATCCAAGACAATTCTGAGCTATTCCAACGGCATCTCCCTGGTCCTCCTCCACCAATTGTGGAAGAAGAAGAAGATGAACCTGCTTCAGATGAGTCTTCCATGGCTGTGGATGTCCCAATCTCTGCTTCTCAACCCTCTGTCATCGAGGATATTTCTTCTATGCCTCCTCCTGCCGAGAAGATTTCTGCCGATCAAGCTGTTGTTATCACCGAGCAACCGAGCTCCTCGTCCCAGCCTCCCGAGAAAGTCTTGGGAGACAAGGAAAAGGTGTGAAGTTGTTCGGTATCATTTCTATCTTTCATCATTTGTAATCGAACAATGTAATCCTTTTATGATCTAATAAAATACTTCTTTACTCATCGCTGTTATTGATGATTCTTTGTTGATTGTTGTCTTTTTCTTGTCTTTAGTTTGTTGCTAGAATGGAATTAATCTCTTCTCATGATACCGAGCTGATGCAGCAATGTCGCCAATACTATAGGGCTGGTCACACAGACCTTAGTTCTTCTGAAATTGCTGACATTCTTGGTCATGATGCTTCAGAACAGGCGACTGAGGCTTATCGGTACTTGAAAGATTTACTCGACCGAGCTGTGGCTAACAATGTCGCTTATTATGACTTGATTGAAGAGCTGCATTGTTCCTTAGAGGATCTCCAAGGTCAACACAATGAATCGATGGCTTCATTACACAAGGAATATGAAAATAGATATCAACAACTTTCCTCTGATACAGGTCATAAAAAGATCATTGCTGCATATGACATTAGGGAAAGGACCCTAAAAGGTGAAGTTGAAGCCTGCCGACAAATTGCCGAGATCCTGGAACAAGAAAATAATAGTCTGCAGAAAAGATTGGCTCAATATGAATCCGCTGCCTCCTCTTCTACTGCATTAGTACCAGTTACTGATGAAGGTTTTTCGTTTCTAGAGGTTGAAAACGCCAAACTAAGGAAAGAGTTGGACGACTTGAAAAAGTCTATTATTCCTGTGACTGCTCGGGGACAAGGAAGGAGTTCTCGGGGACGAGGAAGAATCGTCGAGGAGAAAAAATTCTCCAGTTGCTTCTCGGAGCCGATCAAGAGTTCTTAGCCGCAGTGTTGAAGAATCTCGCACCCAATCTACTCTGGAAACTCAAGCATTCCAACTGAATGTTAAGGATCGTGCTCTGTCTGATTTGTCTAAGAAAAACTTATCTTTAGAGGATCAACTGGATGCGATGAAGTCTGCTCTGAATAATAAAGATGCTCTTATCAAGAACTTTCTCGAGCAAGTAGATAGATTAACTTTCCAATTCCATAAACAGCCTCGGGAGTTCTGGAATGCAGGCTATAATGAAGCTCTTTATCATTTGGATGCTCGCATTGAAAATGCTAACAACGAAGGTTATAAGCAGGGATGGTTGAACGCCCTGGGTGTATTAAAATTGGAACGAGGTCATTATTTATGGGATTATCATGCTCCTGGATTGCTAGACTTGCCTGTTCCTCCCTATAAATTGGATATGGCATGGATTCCTGCTCGTTCCATTCCTCGGAGTTTGATCTCTAAATATCTTGGTGATTATAACCTTCATTCTCAAGTTGAAGTATCTCGTCCTGAGCACCTGTTGGACACTCCTACAATAATGAATGTCAGAATGCTGAAGGACATGGACTTTATTAATTCTCCTCTTTGTCTAGAGGATCCTCCTGCTGGCGAGGAACCTGTCTCAAAAGATAAAGGAAAGAAACCAATAGAGTAGGAATCTTTAATGTAATAGTTAGCACATACATGTAACATGTAATACATTTTTATCTTAATGAAAGAATTTCATTTTCTGTTTTGCCAATAGCTATTTTTCTGTTTGCAAATTATATGGTTCATCAACCAACTTAGAATTTATAATAAGCATAAATTGTTCAAAATTATTTCCAACCAACCAAGGTGGATAAATAATGTTTGTCGACCAACCACAGTTGATGGGTTTCTATCCCCGACCAGCCATACTTGGTTCAATTTCAAATATAAACATGTGTCCGACCAACTAAGGTCAATACTTTTGTGCTCGTCGACTAACTACAGTTAGTGGGTTTTTATCCCCGACCAACCATACTTGGTACAGTTTGGAATATTTTGTTCTTTAAAGAACTTTTTGTAATAATGTTACCTCCCGACCAACATAAGCTGTAATGCGAGAGTATATAAAGTTTTACCAACCGTAGTTGATCATGCTGATGTACACCTCCTAATCAAAGGAATAGTAGGGTTCTTTCGAACTTTTTGGCTCCTTGGAGCATGTCCTCCTAACCAAAGGAGGTTGGCTACTTATAGCACTTTTGCTCCGTAGAGCTTGGCTCCGTAGAGCATGTCCTCCTAACCAAAGGAGGTTGGCTACTTATAGCACTTTTGCTCCGTAGAGCTTGGCTCCGTAGAGCATGTCCTCCTAACCAAAGGAGGTTGGCTACTTATAGCACTTTTGCTCCGTAGAGCTTGGCTCCGTAGAGCATGTCCTCCTAACCAAAGGAGGTTGGCTACTTATAGCACTTTTGCTCCGTAGAGCTTGGCTCCGTAGAGCATGTCCTCCTAACCAAAGGAGGTTGGCTACTTATAGCACTTTTGCTCCGTAGAGCTTGGCTCCGTAGAGCATGGCTCCGTAGAGCATGGCTCCGTAGAGCATGGCTCCGTAGAGCAGTCTTCTTCTTGTTATCAAGCAGTGTAGTGTTCAACACTAGTATTCCCCGAAAAACTTTCAACAGAAAGAAAATGGTGAACCATCCTCATTTTATTCATCGTTTTATTCATCATGAAGGAAATACTTTACATTTTACATCACTGATAATACTTGCGCAGGTGTTCAGCATTCCATGCATTCTTAAATTCCTCTCCTTCTAGAGTTGCTATTCTGTAAGTTCCAGGTCGAACAATCTCTGTAACTCGGTAAGGTCCATGCCAGTTTGCTTCCAGTTTATTCTGTTTCTGAATGACTTTCTTCAGCACATAATCACCCTCCTTCAAATCGCATTTCTTCACCCTTTTGTTGTAGAACAGAGTTGTTCGTTGTTGATAAGCAGCATTCCTAATGGCTGCCTCTTCTCTTACTTCTTCGAGCATATCCAAATCCATTCTTCTCATCAAGTCACTGATCGGAGAGTTGAAATTCAGCACTCTATGCGTTGGGAGACCCAACTCGGCCGGTATCACAGCCTCACTTCCAAATGCTAGCATATATGGTGATTCTCCAGTTGCTGCTCGGGGAGTTGTTCGGTAGGCCCATAATACTGATTGGAGCTCATTAATCCAATTTGCTTTAGCTTCACTTAGCCTCTTTTTCAACCCGTTTAGTAATGTTCTGTTCGTCACTTCAGTCTGTCCATTGCTTTGGGGATGGCCTGGTGCTGAATGAAACTTCAAAACGTTCGACTGATGACAATAGGCAGCAAATTCTTCATTATCAAATTGTGTTCCATGATCTGTGATGAAAGCATGAGGGAGACCATATCGACAAATGATATTCTTCCATACAAACTGGTATACCTTCTCGTACGTCATATTGATAAGAGGCTCAGCTTCCACCCACTTAGTAAAATAGTCCACTGCAACTACGAGATACTTGAATCTTCCTCGGGTGGTCGGCAGTGGTCCAACCAAATCAATTCCCCACATGGCA
Organism: Sambucus nigra; assembly: GCA_949130495.1. Classification (NCBI taxonomy): domain Eukaryota; kingdom Viridiplantae; phylum Streptophyta; class Magnoliopsida; order Dipsacales; family Adoxaceae; genus Sambucus; species Sambucus nigra. The sequence goes on from OX422224.1 coordinate 407,119,897, forward strand.
AATGGCCAAGGGGAAGTTATTGGTGTTAGCAATGCTTGTGGAGTTCGTCGGATGGAGGAAAAACGTTGGCACTTGTCACATTTCTTGGCATAGGCTATACAATCAGCCCTCATTGTCGGCCAGTAATATCCCTGTGTCATCACTCTTTGTAAAAGTGTTCGACCTGCTACATGAGCTCCACAAGATCCTTCATGGATTTCTTCAATCAATTCTTTCACCTCGGTGGGATGTACACATCTCTGCAAACCTGCCATAATTCCTCGTCTATACAAAATACCATTAGTTAATACATACCGAGCAGCTTTATACTTCAGTTTCTTGGCAGCGAGTTTGTCCTCCGGCAATCCACCCTCTTCAACATATTTCCTGATTGGATCCATCCAAGATGGTCCTAAATCAAGGGTAATCACATTCATTGTCAGATCTTCATCTATGCTCCGACCTTCTAATACTTCAATTGGTATGGTTCTTCGCATCTCGGTACGAGTAGCTGATGCTAGTCGGGCCAGTGCGTCTGCTTGTACATTCTCCATCCTTGGTATTCTCATCAATTGAATGGCATCAAATTCTGTCAACAATTTCATCACCTCTGCATGATATTTGATCATTAAATCTCCTTTAACCGCATATATTCCCATCATCTGATTCACAATTAATTGAGAATCACTGAATACCATCACTTGTTGTGCTTCCATAGTCTTTGCTAGATTAAGACCTGCTATCATGGCCTCATACTCCGCTTCATTATTAGAGGCTTTGAATTGGAATCGCAAAGCATATTCCATATCAATCTCGTCTGGAGTGATCAAAACAATTCCTGCTCCACAACCAGCTGTGCAGGATGATCCGTCTACATATAATCTCCATGTAGGTATTTCGTCTTCAAATTTCTTATCTGTCAGAGTTCCTCGATAAAATATCTGCTGTTTTCTTCCATCATCCCCCGGTATCTGTTCGTACCCTTTTACCAACCTTGGTTGGTCTGGGTTTGAATATAATGATTTCTCTACATCCACAAGTCCTTTTACCGACCTTGGTTGGTTTGTACCTGTTTCTGCTGATCCTGTATCGTCCACAGGTAGGTCAGCAAATGTTTCTGTTGATCCTGTATCGTCCACAGGTAGATCAGCAGGCACCTTTTGCTCCTCGGGGGTATCAGGGTATGTGAACTCTGCTATAAAATCTGCTACAGCTTGCCCCTTCAATGATGATCTGGGCTCATACACAATATCATATTCACCAAGTTCTACTGCCCAGTACATCAGTCTCCCCGATTTTTCTGGCTTATGGAGGGCTTGTCTCAATGGCATATCAGTATAAACGATGATGGTATGGGCTTGGAAATATGGCCTCATTCTTCTACTTGCTTCAATTAGTGCCAATGCCAATTTTTCTAGCTTTGGGTACCTGATTTCTGCACCTCGGAAAGCCTTACTTGTGTAATAAATTGGCTTCTGGACTCCATTCTCCAATCTGATCAACGCTGAACTGACTGCATTCTCTGATACTGCCAAATACAAATACAATTTTTCTCCTGTTATTGGTCTGGACAACAGTGGAGGTGCTCCCAAGTATTTCTTCAAGTCTTGAAAGGCTTTTTCACATACCTCATTCCACTCAAAGGTTTTTCGAAGTGTTTTGAAGAATGGTATGCATTTATCAGTTGCTCGAGATACAAATCTGTTGAGCGCTGCAACTCGTCCGGTAAGACTCTGCACTTCTTTCTTCGTCGTCGGGGATCGCAGCCCTAGAAGAGCTTTGATCTTATCTGGATTTGCCTCAATACCTCGCTGATTGACGATGTATCCGAGGAACATTCCTTCTCGTACTCCAAAGGTGCACTTCGTCGGGTTCAGCTTCATTTGGTATTTATCCAATTGATCAAAAGTTTGACTCAAGTCAACCAAATGATCAGCAGCTTTCTTGCTTTTAGTGAGCATGTCATCGACATAGACCTCCATGTTGCGGCTGATTTGTTCGGTAAAAACCTTGTTCATCAACCGCTGATATGTTGCTCCTGCATTTTTTAAACCAAAAGGCATAACATTATAACAATAAGTTCCCCTAGGGGTAATAAAAGAAGTACTTTCCCTGTCTTCAGGTTTCATTTTGATCTGGTTGTAGCCAGAGTAAGCATCCATGAAGCTGAGTAGCTCGTGTCCCGAGGTAGCATCCACCAGTTGATCAATTCTGGGCAATGGAAAGTGATCCTTGGGGCATGCCTTATTGAGATCGGTGAAATCGACACACATTCTCCATTTGTTGTTTTTCTTCTTTACCATCACCACATTTGCCAACCAATCTGGATATTTTACATCTTCAATGAATTGGGCTTTCTGGAGTTTCTCGACTTCCTCTTGTATGGCCTGGTTCTTCTCGGGACTAAACACTCTTCTCCTCTGCTTCACAGGCTTGATCTCCTTATTCACATTGAGCTCGTGACATAAGAAGTTTGGATCTATTCCTGGCATGTCTTCATGACTCCAAGCAAAAGTATTTTTCCTGTTTCTCAAGAAATTTATCAATTCCTGTTTTATTGAAACATCCAACGACGATCCTATCTGGGTTATTCGTTCAGGATGCTCGTCGTCCAGAATAACATTTTCTGTAGATTCCACCACCTGTCCTTTTACAAGTTGAGATTCATCCCTGGGATCAAGAGTTTCAATTTCTGTACCTTCCTCCACCTGGTAAGTAGTAGTCTTTTTCCTGGACTCTTCAAGCTCCTCTTGCTCGGCAGACGAATAATAACATTCCCTAGCTACTTTTTGATCACCTTTCACAACTCCAACCCCAAAATTCGTTGGTAATTTCAAACATTGATGAACTGTAGATGGAACTGCTTCGAACTTCTTCAATCCAACTCGTCCCATGATGATGTTGTAGGCTGACTGTACATTCTTATCCATCACAAAGAAGCGTATTCTTTCTGTTCGACAAGCAGGCCAAGTTCCAATGAGTATATCCAACTTGATCGTCCCAAGTGGAAAAAAATTTTCGCCAGCAAAACCCAGAAGGGGTCTGTGATAAGGTTCCAATTGAGATAATTTCAAATTCAAGCTATCAAAGCATGAATAATACATGATATCTGCCGAACTACCATTGTCTACTAACACCCTTGAAATGACCACATCCTTCATTCTCATTTTGATCACCAAAGGATCATCATGAGGGTAAAGAACACCTGCCAGGTCGTTTTTTGAAAAACCAATCACTAGCTTCTCTTTGTTTACCTTCCTCGGACGATCATCCTCGGCCAGGTTTATTCGCTGAATGTATGAACAAGCTTGAGCCTCTCCGAGGTAAGCTTTTCTTTCTGCAGTAAGGTCTCCTCCTCCTGCATCTCCCCCTGTAATAACGTTACAATGAAATGATCCAAAACGTATGGAAAATACCTCTCGTTCAGGTTTCTTTGGCTTCTTGGGAAGATCGGGGTCATCATCTGGATCCTCTTCATGGTCCCTCCTCTTTTTCTCCTCTGCACGACGAGGAGATCTAGATCTCTCTCTAGTTCTATCATCATTCTTCTTTTCACTTCTGCGATCTACATACTTTGATAATTTTCCTCTTCGAATGAGTGTTTCAATCTCGTTCTGAAGGGCTATACAATTTTTGGTCATATGGCCATGATCTTTGTGAAACTCGCAATATTTGGCCTTATTCCTCATGTCGGGATCTGTCTTCAGTTTCTCTGGCCATTTGATTTCCTCGTTATTCCTGATCTCTTCTAAAACATGATTAATACCCATTTTCAATGGAGTATAATTATCATACTTCTTTAGGGCTTCCAACTTTATCCTGTTATTCCTGGAATATTTGTCACCACCATTACCTTTCTGATCTTTCTTCTTAGAGTTGTCGACCTCCACTTTAACTTCTTTATCCATATTCTTCTTCGCAGTCATAGCCTCCTCGGCATTCATGATTTTGGCCGCCTTTGCCATCAATTCCGACATATTTTTAGGCGGATCTTTGGCCAGAGTATAGTATAGCTTGTTAGGCAGCAAACCACTCATCAAAGCAGTGATTGCTGTCTTTTCTTCATAATCTATGACTTCCAACTTCTCGTTATTGAAACGAGTTATGTAATCTCTAGTACTTTCTCCTGATTTTTATCTAACACTTAGCAAGTGTGCTACTCGCTTTACCGGCTTTGCTCCAAAACAAAAATTGCCAATAAACAGCTCGGCTAACTGAACAAAAGTTGAAATCTTACCCCGAGGAAGATTATTGTACCATATCTGTGCAGATCCGGTAAGAGTTCCCGAGAATGCTCTACACCTCATCTCGTCGGGGACAGCGTAGATATCTGCAGCAGCTTGGTACTGTTCTATATGAAGTACGGGATCTGTCTTTCCATCGTACCTGGGGGTTACTACAGGTGCTTTGAATTTCGACGGTGTAGGAAAATCCACAATGGCTTGCACAAAAGGTGTCCCTTGAACAAAAGTTCTTTGTAAGGGGTTCCTCGCCTTAGCCATTTCTCCCAGTCTATCCTCCAACCGTTGAATGGAACCTTTCCATGCTTCATTCCCTTCCTCAGGCCGCTTAGTCCGAGCAACTGATTGCTCTGACGTAGCTTCCTGAGTTTTATCTCGACGTGTAGTTGGTCGTGATTGTGCAGATCCTTCTCTCAAACCTGGTGGTGGTCGAAAACTTCTTAATGGAGCCCTAGGTGGACTCATGTTCCTCATTGGTCCTAACCGGCTGAAAGGAGACACCCTGCTTAATCTTTCCAAAGCGCTAGTTCTCTCCGGAGAAAGAGAGATATGTTGATTTGTATCCGTAGCCCGTATTGATGAAGTTCGCCCAGGTTGATAAGAAGATTCGTTGGATTCTCCACTGCGATATGACCCAGTACGTCTGGATCGTGGTTGCCCATGATCAGTCCTTTGCCCTGAATAAGTAGGTACACCGCCTTGAAGAGTTTGAAGGAGTTGCCTCATAGATTCTTGCATGGCGGTTTGTCCTTGAGCCAGATTCGTCATAATTCCGGCTAGATCGGAGATACAGATGGATTTGGAAGATTTCCAGTATTTCCAGCATTTCGATTACTGGACTCTGGGTTATCTGCCATTGGTGATAAATGATTTTTATGAAAAACGATAATAACAGTCGTTTCCCACAGACGGCGCCAATCTGTTGATGTAAAAAACTAGATCACTCTAATTTCTCAATCACAGATAAATAAATAAGACAAAGATTTTTAAAGTGGTTCGGCTAGGAATAAAGCCTACGTCCACTGTTATGTCATTGCTGAGTGTTTGTGGAATTCTTGATTACAAGTTCTCTCAAGAAATTCCGGTCCCCTTGAATGGGATTGATACAAGGTATTTATAGCCTCAAGGCTGTACATGAAAGGTCCAATACATTAAATGATATACATATGAATGGGTAATACATTTAATGCAGCGTGTGCGTCAAGAATCTAATGAATAGTTGAACAGTTGTCCGTCTGATAATTGATGACACGGCCGAGGTGCAGTTCGGACCGCCTTAGTTGCTCGTTAATAAAGAGTTCTTCGGAGTGCTTAGAGTATCTCGGGATGATGGAGTTCCTCGGTATGATAGAGTTCCTCGGTGTATTCTCGTTGCTCGGAAAGAAACATGGTTGGTCGGGAAATAATCTTCCTCGCTATTATTGTGCCACGTAGATTGACGCGTGTCTTCATACTATTCGTCCACATCAGCATATTAATTTTGGTATCAACAACGATAATTTCAAAACATGTAGATTAGGCTTGAAAACAAGTCGTTGACGGGTGAAAATCCAAACCAGCCTCCAAACGACCCCGTAGGAGGCACGAACACCTCGCACGGGACAAATGTAACTTGTAGGTATTGATCGCGTAGTCCCGGGTCTCCCGATTTGTGAATATGACGATAATTTACAAAAATCAAGAATTAAAACAAGCCGTTAAAGGGTGAAAACCCAAATCAGCCCCTAAACGACCCCGTAGGAGGCACGAACACCTCGCACAGGGCCAATGTAACTTGTAGGAACTAACCGCGTAGTCCCGCGTCTCCCGGTTTGAGAATATGATGATAATTTGCAAAAATCACACTTAGACTTAAAAACAAGCCGTTAAAGGGTGAAAACCCAAACCAGCCCCCAAACGACCCCATAGGAGGCACGAACACCTTGTACGGGACTAATGTAACTTGTAGGAACTGATCGCGTAGTCCCAGGTCTCCCGATTTGAGAGTATGATGATAATTTGCAAAACTCACACTTGGACTTAAAAATAAGTCATTAAAGGGTGAAAACTCAAACCATCCCCCCAACGACCCCGTAGGAGGCACGAACACCTCGCATGGGACCAATGTAACTTGTAGGAACTGATCACGTAGTCCTGGGTCTCCCTGTTTGAGAATATGACGATAATTTGCAAAAATCACACTTAAGACTTAAAAATAAGCCGTTAAAGAGTGAAAACCCAAACCAGCCCCCAAAGGACCCCGTAGAAGGCACGAACACCTCGCACGGGACCAATGTAACTTGTAGGAACTGACCGCGTAGTCCCGGTTTGAGAGTATGATGATAATTTGCAAAAATCACACTTAGACTTAAAAACAACCCGTTAAAGGGTGAAAACCCAAACCAGCCCCCCAACAACCCCTAGGAAGCACAAACACCTCGCACGGGACTAATGTAACTTGTAGGAACTGGCCGCATAGTCCCGGGTCTCCCGGTTTGAGAGTATGACGATAATTTACAAAAATCACACTTAGACTTAAAAACAAGCCGTTAAAGGGTGAAAACCCAAACCAGCCCCCCAACGATCCCGTAAGAGGCACGAACACCTCGTAAGGGACCAATGTAACTTGTAGGAACTGACCGCGTAGTCCTGGGTCTCCCGGTTTGAGAGTATGTCAATAATTTGCAAAAATCGCACTTAGACTTAAAAACAAGCCGTTAAATGGTGAAAACCCAAACCAGCCCCCAAACGACCCCGTAGGAGGCACGAACACCTCGCATGGGACCAATGTAACTTGTAGGAACTGATCGCGTAGTCCCCGGTCTCCCGGTTTGAGAGTATGACGATAATTTGCAAAAATCACACTTAGACTTAAAAACAAGCCGTTAAAGGGTGAAAACCCTAACCAGCCCCCAAACGACCTCGTAGGAGGCACGAACACCTTGTACGGGACCAATGTAACTTGTAGGAACTGACCGTGTAGTCCCGGGTCTCCCGATTGGAGAATATGACAATAATTTCCAATCATTGTAATTTTTTAGTTTGAGTAATTTTTTTTTTATAAATTATTGGGTTACTAATATTGTATCTTTTTTGTATCCTATTTTTTTTACAGGATAACAGTTTATCGTTGGCATTTATTCACGTGGAACACACAGAGAACTCAATGGTTTACAACAAGGGGTTTATTCATATTCCATATTTTGTGTCATGGCCGTGCGGTCTTTTGTTGTTTTATTGTTGACTTTTATCGTCGTGCGGGCTTTATGTTAGGCAGGTTTTGTATTAACAGGTTTTGGAATGTCCAGAAAATAGAGGAAACTCTGCCCAATTTTTTTTGGGCCTGATACTGTTAAAGACTTGTAATATTTTGAAGCTTGTATGTACATTAGTTTATTAACAACGTGCAATATTATTAATTTGTGAATTTTGTGCTTTCAAATATTTTTTTTTAAAAATTTGGCATAGTTTAAAATCGTGACAAAAGTGTATCATATTTTGGAACGATTTAGAACTGTGCCAAATTTTTTTAAACCGTGTTGGATCTCGCACATTAAAAATTGTGCCAAAAGTGTACCAAAAATATCAAATTCTGGCACGGTTTAAAAGTGTGCCAGAAGTGTTCCTATTCGGCTGAATCTAGCACAGTTAAAAACTGTGCCAGAAATATCAAATTCTGGCACGATTTAAAAGTGTGCCAGAAGTGTTCCTGTTTGGCCAAATCTGGCACACTTTTGAGCCGTGCCAGGAAAAATTACCATTTTGGAACACCTGATTCTGGCACAGTTCAAAATCGTGCCAGATTTGATCTGGCACAGTTTTAAACCGTGCCAGATTCCTGTTTTTGGTGTAGTGAAAATTGCAAGGTGCAAACAGTATATTTGCAAGAGGAGGTATATACTCTGAGGGCAATTTTCACGAATTAATTTGGATCTTTGAAGATGCATTGAATGGTATACTAGTTGGTATGATGAATCTCAATGGTGGTTCTTTGGGTGGCGTGGCAAACGGGGAGATTCGGATGTAGGAAATTCTCATCGGGTGGAGTCTCGATTTTGGTTTAGGGTATTTCTCGCCAAGGTAGAGATTTGTGAAGTTTGGCTTGAATTTTGCGCAGGTACTGTTCATAAGCGGGGTACTGTTCATACATGGTTTAGTGTTCACTTTTTATCCTTATTTATGGAGGGTTTCAGTTATAATTCAAAAACACCAACACCAGCACAGAGCTAGAGAGACACACAGAGAGAGAGTCTTCTTCTAAAGGTGAGAGTTTGGGGTGAGAGGTGATGGTTTTTCCCTCTCATCCATCTTAAAGGTGGAAGAAGGAGATGGGTGTAAGTGTGAGTATGAGTGTTTCATTAGGTGTGCTTAAGATGTAATGTGTGGGAGATTTCCCACCGATTTACATGGGAGCGGGATACACCGGATTGGGTTCATGAGAAACACTTGAAAACACTTGAGCAAGATATTGAGATGGTCCTTGGCTTAGAACTTGGATTCACTTGGATAGAGAGTTGGTGTACAATGGTTATCCAAAAAGGCTAAATTGGCACCCTTTAGCCGGCCAGCCTTGTCACGGTCATTGATTGTGACAAGTCCGTGAGAAAGACTTGTCACGATCAATGACCATGACACGACCGTAACAACTGTACTTATCACAGACTTGTCACTGTCAATGACTGTGACAATAGTATTAACTTATCACGGTCAATGACCGTGACATGTCCATGACAATTTCTTCAGTAAAAAAAACCCTACGCTTTCTTTTTTTCCCACCCTTTTGATTTTCCCTCTCTTTCTCTCTCTAAGCGATTTCGAGCTCTCTCTTTTCTCTCTAAGGTATGTTTTTTCCTCTCTTTCTCTTTCATTTCTATATACGTGTGTATGTGTGTGTATATATGTGTGTGGTGGGGGGAGGGGGCATGGGGTGGTGGGGGTGGTGTGGTGTATGTGTACGTGTGTGTGTGAATGTGTGCGTGCGTGTGTGGTGGGGTGGGGGGACGGACAGGGGGCTGGGTGGGGGGCCGGGGGTGGTGGTGGGGGTGTGTGTGTGTGTGTGGTGGGGTGAGCGGGGCTGGGGGTGGTGGGGTGTATATGTGTGTTTGTGCAGGTGTGTGGGGTGGGGTGGGGTGGGGTCTGTGTGTGGTGAGGCAATCTCAACAATTGAAACGGACAAATTGATTAATAAAATATGTATTGCCCCGCAAGTAAGATTGCCCCTCATTAACAAATAATTCTTGATATTCGAAATAACTTTAATTGTATAACTTTAATAAAATAAATTGTATAGCTTTAATTGTAACTTTAATTGTATAGTTTTATGTGAAAGTAAATTAATAATTATTGCCCATTTCATATGAAAGTAGGATTGCCCCTCATTGTTAGTTTAATTGATGAAAATAATTAATTGAGTAGATGAATTAGAAGGAGTACGGGATACACATTTGTTGTTGACATTGCTGTTGGATTATAGTGGATCGATGTTTGGTTGATCAGTTTAAAAGTGGCATGACCACTGGATTATTGTCCATATGAGGGTGGGATTTTTCAACTTTTTTTGAAAATTACATTTGTATATCGAGTAATATATATATATATATATATATAGTATGATAATTAAATGAAACATATTTGAAATTAAATTAAACATACTTGAACTCACCCTTTAGAGGAGATGGAGGATATGGTGTAGGGATGGGTGGGTGGGTGGTGGGGTAGGGGTTAGGGGCTGCGTGTGTGTGTGTGAATGTGCGCGTGTGTGTGTGTGTGTATGTGTGCGTGTTTGTAGTGTGCGTGTATGTGCGTGTTTGTGCGTAATGTCCCTTGTAAACGAATTGATTGGTTATTAATTTTTTTAGTAAATTAATATATGATTGCTCATCATTGTAAATTAGTAAATTAATATATGATTAATTATGAAAGTAGGATTGCCCCTCATTGTAAATTAGTAAATTAATAATTATATACTTTAATTGTTAGTTTAATTGATGAAAATAATTAATGGAGTAGATGAATTAGAAGGAGTACGGGATACACATTTATTGTTCACATTGCTGTTGGATTATAGTAGATCGATGTTGGGTTGGTTAGTTTTAAAAGTGGCATGACCACTGGATTATTGTCCACATGGGGGGTGGGATTTTTCAACTTCTTTTGAAAATTACTTTGTATATCGAACGATATATATATAGTATGATAATTAAATGAAACATACTTGAAATTACATATGTGCGTGTGTGTGTGTATGTGTGTGTGTGCGTGTGTATGATGGGTGGAGGGTGGGGAGGGGGTGGGGCATGTGGGGGAAGGGGGTGGGGGCAGGGATGGGTGGGTGAGTGGTGGGGTAGGGGTGGGGGGCTGCGTGTGTGTGAGTGAATGTGCGTGTGTGTGTATGTATGGAGTTTGACGGTAACAATTCATTTTTATTTGTAGTAATTATACATATTTGCATGTCTTCTTTTAATTCATTTTGATATGTACTAATAACATTTTTTCACAGCAAATGTCTCCTTTAGGTATTAAGGCGAGGACGATGATGCTTGTTATGATGATGTCGTCTGGGCTCGGTGGTAGCGGAGGCAACGAGGGCTCCTCGGCTCCTAGGCTCCCCAAATATGGCAAATTGGGAACAACCATCTAGAACAAGTCGGGGCTATTAGCGAGATCCCTCGAGCTGGTAAAGATGATCATGGGCTCGGGGTACATTAGTTGGAAGGAGGTGCCATATGAGCTCAAGTTAGCTGTTTGGGTGGCACTACAGGTAATGTATTTATATTTATATTCATATGAATATTTCAATTTCATTTTATATTTATAATTATATTTATATTTATTTGCAACTAACATTGTATCTGTTGGACATGAACAATCCACCCTGGATCCAAAGCTACGCGATTTCGTCTTGGAGCAGTTGAGGGAGCAACACAGGGCGTGGAAGAAAAATATGCGGACCCGGTACTTTGGAAAGACACGAGAGTCCATTATTCAAAGACGTGAATCCGTCCCGCCGAAGGAGCCAATCTTATTGGCACAATGGCAAAAGTTCGTTGATAATGAGATCGGGGAGTGACAATTGGCATCTTGCCAATCAGGGAGGGAAAACGGGCAAAAAATACGGACGTGCACTACTCCGGAGTCCGACCGTACGTCTTACGCCGAGGTGGAGCATAGGATGATGGTAATATTTAATTTTTCTATAACTACAAAAATATATTATTCTGCATTATTTTACGTTGCGGGGAAGATACTAATTTTACTTTATTTTATTTCAGGGACAGAGAGTGGCCCTGGGGGTAGGCCACATAGGCTCGATACTTATGTGGCTCTTCGGACGAAGAGGGGGAAGGACAAGGAGGTGTCCTTGAGCATCGCGGCCACGATTGTAAGTAATCCGACAGTTTACTTTTTGTTAATTACGTTATAATTTTTTAATTTACTTATTTTACTAATCATGTGCTTTTTATCGTTTCAGGCAAAGCTTAAAGAAGTGCATGAGTCACAGTCTGATGCCGACAAGGCATCTTTGTTCACAGACGCACTCAGCCAAGTGCTTGGCTCTGATCGCAAGGGGAGGACAAGGGGGTGAGCTCGCGGGTGGCCAAATCTAGGATCATCGGATTGGAGACGAGCGACACCGAGTAGGCTCGAACGGTGAACTCGCATGACGCAAAGTTTTCCCGTTTGGAGGCAACGGTCCAAGATATGTTCTCATTCATGAAGCGTTCGTTGGGTGGCAGAAAACACAAGGGGAAAAGGAAGGAGAAGGTGGGGGGAGGAGGTGTGGGAGGACGAGGTGCAGGATGACGAGGATGTGGTCCTGGCTGCTTTATCGCTGACACGTGCAGACTTTGATGATCCACTTCCCTATTTGGATCCCTTCGACCGACCGATGTCGACGCTGGGTTGGCCGAGCGTGTTTAGAATGGACATATTTGATGGCCAGCGGATAGGGCGGGGGTTGAGGGACCCAAATATCGTCCAGGGTGGACTAGTTCATGGACGTGAGCGTCAAGACATCGAGTCCAAGGTGCTCGTCACGCATGTGATACCCGGGAAGGAAAACTCCCCGTTGTGGTTGCGCGAACAATGCGGCACGATGTATATCAATGGGTGTGTCAATTCGTATATCGTGTGTTCTACTCACCTCCTCGGATTTTACCTTACCTAAGACATGTAGTGACATTATTTGAATTGAATTGTATTATTTTTAAGTTGGGACATTTGAATTATATTTGGATTATATTGTGGTGCATATTGTCTCTATTTTGAATGTATATTTGCACTGTCTTTATTTTATTTGGACATATAATGTTTGAACAGGTATAACGTTGCTATAACAGGTACAAATATACTGCTGGGCAGTGGCAGTGGCCATATTGCCCAACAGATTTTTTTCCAATTCAGCCCAGAATTATCACGGTCATTGACCGTGATAAGTCCTTGACAAAGACAGTTGTCACGGACTTGTCATGGTCAATAACCGTGATAATTTTTTTAACATTGCACAGGTTTGTCAGGGTCCTTAATCGTGACAAAACTTATCACGGTTAGGGACCGTGACAATTTTAACGAGCTTGTCACGATCCATGACCGTGACAAAAAAAGTTGTCTCACCCAGAATTGTCACGATCATTATTAAGATCAATGACCGTGACAATTCGGTAGATTTGGTGTAGTGAAATGCCTTGGAGGGATCGGTTTTGTTCCCCTTCTCGGAGCTATTATTTCCCCTATTCTTGTTTCCCTTCTTTTGAGTATCACTCTTCTCTGATCCCTTGTTCGCTTTTGCTCTACCACTGTCCCCTATATTAAAGTGAACCACATCTTTCACCTAGGCGTATTTCTCGATACGGGCCATGAGGTCATCAATGGTGTTGGCTTGTTTCTTAGTTAGGGACTGGTGCAATAAAGATGTGGTCGACATGTCATTTTTTGAAGGATGCTATGATAATTTTCTCCGATTAGTCCTCGACCTCGTTAAAGACTTCCCAATACCTTTTAGAATAATCTCGGAGGCTCTCCTGCGACTTCTTCTTCATCGTAAGAATTGCATCCATTCATTTATGGTGGGAGATGCTAGTTATAAAGTGAGCAGTAAAGGCTTCTGCTAGAGCCTTAAAGTTTTTAATCGACCCGTGAGGCAGCCTCTCAAACCACTTCTGTGCTAAGTCATGTAGGCTATAAGGGAAAATTCATCACATCCGTGCATCATTATGGCTCAATAAGGTAATTGCTTGTATGTATTACCGAACGTGGTCAATAGGGTCTGTCTTTTCATCGTAAATCTTGAACTTGGGAACAATAAACTTCTTTGGGGGCTCCTCCGCCTCGATTTCCCTCGAAAAAGGGGATATCATCTGAGTGTTGAGAGCCCTCATATATAGCTCTCTGGTGGACATGGTTCCACGGTGGGCTGGATGTTGGCCCATCTCCCTATGTACAAGAATTCTAATGTTCTCACTATATCAATCATTTCTCCTATGGCGTATCTCTGTCCGGCCACGCTCTGATCGACCATGCTCTGATCTGCTACGTTCAGTTCCTTCCTAGTCACGCCTGGAGCTCCTTCGCCTGAGGATTATGAGTACTATCTCAGCGCTTCCTGGTGCTCCTTTGGAGATCTCTCTCAATTCTTTCGAGTCGCCTTTAGACGCGAGCATTCTCTTCCACCTAGAGGCGTGTAACCTCCTTTTGTTCGCGAAGCTTGGCTTTGTAAGCGTCAACCAACCTGGAGATCTGAGTTGATCCGGGTGGTCCCTACCTTTCTTCGGAAGGTTGCCTTTCCTGGAGAAACCTAAGGTTTGTATGCTGGCAAATTTCAGACCTGACTCTAGGAGAAACTGGGTTTGCCTGCACATCGCCAACTTAAGGAATGTTGTTGCTATGGTGAGACACTTTTTGTTTGAAAAGATTTTTGCAGGAATATAAATCGCTTCTGTAACACCTCGAAATTTTGAGGATTAAATATTTAATTATTTTGGGAGTTATAAAAATATTTAAATTGGAAAAACTTAAATTCATGAGTTGGAGAATTTATTTGAGTGAGCCGAATTATTTTTAATTAGCGACTTTTAAGTTTAATTGTTCGAAATCTCGTGTGTCGCATTTTGAGGTCAAAATTGGACAATGTCAAAAAGTATTTCGGATGGCAATTCTGAGGGCGCGATTGAGTCCGGATGGGTCGAGATAATCAGAAAAGAGTGCCCGGGGATGGTAATTGGGTCTCGGAGTATTTTTGGGCATAGCCGGACCCACACAGGATGATTTGGGCTATTTTAATTAGGCCCATTAGGCTAAAAACGGGATTAGTGTTTTAAGACCTAAATATAAGAAAGGAAAATGGTAGAAAACACAAGGGAGAACCTAGGGTTTGAGAGGAATTTGGGGGAAAGCAAATCAAGAGCCAAATTGGGAATTTTTGAGCTAAATTAAGGGTTAATTTGGGGTGTTCTTCATCAACAATCTCTACATCGACGGAATCAGACCCTATGAACATTTTTCAGGCAAGTGGTTAACTGTTGTGATTTTTAAATTGATGATAATCAATTCATATCATAGTGATGTGTAAATCAAAATTCGTTTTGGGGATAAATGGGTACAAAATTTGGTTTTTTGGAAATTGATATACCTAAATGGGATTTAGGGTGAGATTTATTGTGTTCATAATTCTAGAATGTAGAGGAATGAATCGTATGTTAAAATCAGTGAGAATAAATGTTTAATTGCTGTTAAAATGAATGAGATTCGTATTGGGGATTTGAAACCCGGATAATACCCAAATCGGGAAAACCTTGAAATTAATGGATATTGATGAGTAATTAAGGTCTGGGGAATGTTTAGAACCTTTTCTTATATGGATGATATGTTAATTGTATTTGGGTAAGGAATTGGATTGAGAAACAAAGCTTTAGGATTCGTCCATGGCTGGCAGAGGGCTGGAGAGGACGAACATTGGAACGATTGATCGATCGACCCAGGGGGTTCGATCGATCGATGATGGCAAAATCTGGGCAGTTCGGCCAGTTTGTTATATAAATGGAAATTATTTGAAAGTTAAGTTTCATACATTAATAAATGATAAATAATTATGAAACAAATATTCCTAACAATTATGGGAGAAAGTAATTGGGACTAGGATGAATTTATGTGGGGCACTTTATGGATGGATTTGAGAAATTTTATTCCAAAATAGTGAGATACGGATCAAGTGAGCGAGTCCGGGTATGTTGATAATTATAGGTAAATATAATTGGAAATTTATGTAGATGAATGTGTGCACATTGTGGGCGAAAAATGTGGGGATGAAATTATGAGATATAAAATGGACCAAGTGAGCGAGTCCGGGTAGGTTGGTTAAGTGACATCAAAGTATTGAATTAATTATTGAGAGAAAGTAATTAATTTGGAGTCGGAACATAGACTCGGGAAATATTAAGGTATGGGCCAAGTGAGCGAGTCCAGGGATAATGGTTGGGTGACACCAAGTTATTAAATTAATGGATGTGTTAATTAATGAAAGTAGAGTCGGAAGGTAGACTTAAAAAAGTATTAAAATTAATTGATGTTGTAATTAATTAATTTAGAGTTGGATTGTAGACTCGGGAAGGGTATGAATTAATGAATGTGTAAATTAATTAAATGAGAGTCGGACCACAGACTCGGATCGGTATTAAATTAATAGGTGTGTTAATTAATTTAAATTAGAGTCGGACGATAGACTCAGGAATTAATAGGTGTGTTAATTAATTAAATCAGAGTCGGGCCAGAGACTCGGGAAATTACAGGCTAGTGTTACGGGTTGTGAGTACACGGTGAAGCCGGGATTTATTTTATATATATATAAGGTGTAGTGATAGTATATATATATATATGTGTGTGTGTGTGTATAAATTGTGTGTACTATTAAATATCAGTGATGAGATATTTATTTAATTTATATACTCTAGTGCTATTAAGGGAGGTTGCGCGATGTGGGTGAATCCCCTAGCTCGAGGAGTAGGGTGAGTATATCCCCAGGTCATAGCGTCCGGTATATGGGTGAAGGGATTATCTCACTTTCAGGGAAGGAATATGACCGCCTCCATTTCGTTTATGTTTTGGGTCAGGCTGGTGAGCGATTCCAACTTAGGTAACTAGGTTATGTGAGCACACATAGTGAGATAACACTTTAGAGGGAATCATCCGGCGAGGGTATACTCGAAGGGATGGATATACGTATGTTATATGTGTGGATGTTTTAGTAAAGGTACGTATATAATGGTATCCAATATTATATGCGGATAATAATAATACAGTGTGGGATGTATTTACTTTATATAACTTATGACACGGTTATATGCGATTATTTGAGAAGAAATTAATTAAGTTAATTGTGAGATAACTTATAATTCAAGAATCATTATACTCGGGTTAGAGTAGTATGGCAAGGGAAGGTTATACCAGGACTAGTTGGACGGGGTAGTACAACTAGGTGGGGTTAAGGCAACCGTTAGGTGTGCACAATAGTGGAGGGGTGAGAATGTCCACAAGGGAGTGCGACACTAACTTAAATATGAAGCGCATTCATGCATTTTAAATTACTGCAGTTAATTCACTTGCTAAATATTTTCAAAAATGTTTTGGGCTCTAACCCTTACTATAAAAATATTTTCAAAACCTTTTAGGTGTCTAGCCACAGGGACGCCAGGATTGATATTCTATTCCAGGGACACGGAACTGCGGCATATGTGGATGCTAGCAGGAGTTTGGATTAGACGCATCATTCATTCCTTCCTAGAGTAGGAATCACTTATCAGTTTCAGTTTTATTTAGGGCATGTCGCCTAGACTTTCAGTATAATTTTCAGATGTACTTATTCAGGTGTTGAATGTTTGTATTGGATTTCATTTTGGTGGCCGATGGTTTATTCGGCAAATTATTTATTTAATTATTCAGTTAGGTTTTTTGTTGTGTGAATGGTTTATATTTAATTCCTCATGTACTGTTTTGTTTAATTAAAAAAGTTAAAATTTGGCACCAGTTTTTGGAATACTAGGTGGTTAGTAAGTTTTAAAAAGTTTTTGACAGTGATGCTAAGGATGATCCAACTGGGATTCCTGTTTTAATTTGGTATAGGACTGATCACCCGGTATTTTATTAGGCGAGGTGTCACAGCTTCCCACAGACGACACCAATTGTGAGTATAGAAAATATCACAATAAAGAGATCCACAAAAATAATCACAAAGAACGAGTTATAAAAATCACACACAACGACGATATACGTGGTTCGACAATTTGCCTACATCCACGGAGAGGTTACTCTTTATTATAGTGTCTCTTAACAATGTTTTTTTACATCCCTTTGCCCCGGGTTAGGGTTTACAATTTATAGGTAAATCGACATAGAGTTTGAGTTATCCAAGGAACTCAAATAACACGTGAATATATCAATGAGTAGCTAATTATCACTTCCAAGATTATTGGTAACCGATTTGACTATATCCGTAAGTATTCATGTGTATTTGAAATACTCGTGTGTTAAATTAAATCATGATTTGGGTCGGGTAACTCCTATATTAATTCGGGATGGTCGACTACTCCCATAGATCGTACTAAATGGGCTCCCATAGGTTTTATATTGGGATTGACTTGATTTAGAATTTATTCAAGAATGTGGGTGGACATTTGATAACCATATAGATTTTGGTTTAATTAGATGTTCATGATTGCTCCGGGGTTGATGTTTTCCATAAGGATATCAGACATCTTATTAGGTTGAAATAGTTTCTCGAATGGATTGGGAGGCATAACCGAGTGTTTGGGCATCGAAGAGTACCACTTGTAATTGGCATTGTACAAGAGTGTTTTTTAGTGATCAACATGAATTTAAAAGTTGGTTTGAATATGGTCAACAATTT
Source organism: Sambucus nigra (assembly GCA_949130495.1). NCBI lineage: Eukaryota > Viridiplantae > Streptophyta > Magnoliopsida > Dipsacales > Adoxaceae > Sambucus > Sambucus nigra. Next base: position 407,137,993 of record OX422224.1, read on the forward strand.
CCACGAGTTGTGCTTGGTTAGATTGAAGTTTAGGAAATTATGAGTGGATAAAGGAGCATAAAGTATCAAACTTTCTATAAGTATATTTAATGGTGACTTTCGACATGTTGGAAGAGTCGACTTGGCTGTGGGAGTCTGGTATAGGAAGGGATACATGGGCTTCATTTTCTTCATCATTGCTAAGATGTACCATAGAATCCATCATTTGTTCGTGATTTTTTTATGAGCATGCTAAACTCCATTGAATTTGAAGACCTTAAGGCTAAAAAGGCTCTAAACCACAAAGGTGGAACGAGGATTGACCGGAATACACTTTCTATAGGGTGTGAATTGGATTCCTACGTATATTGAGAATCCAAGTGATTATCATTATACGGGGTAAGATTTTTCCTTCCATTTTATAAAAATTTCCCATATGGTTGAGAATGTAGAAGGAAAGATCAATGGGAATTCCTCTTTAAATATTTTAATCAAGGAATATGTCCAGTTAGGATAACGAAGAGTGTTTTCTAGTTATTGGGAGAATTGAAATCCCAATGATGTTGTGGATGGTTCTCGAGGTGACAAAAATATGAGAAATGCATACTTCAATGTTTGGGGACTTTGTGGTATCATGATTTTCCAAAATTTTTATAGCATCAACTGGATTGAATCTTTAGTGTTTAACCTACTTGTAGGTTACATCGACCGAGACCATGGTCTGGTAAATTTAAGACTCTTTTTAGGACTGATTGAGATAGGAAAATTTGGTAGTAAAAGGCAGAGTTGTTGTTAACATTATCTTGAAAAAATATTTGAGTAGAACACTTTGGTAAAGTCTGAGTAGATATTTTCATATACTTCGAGGAAGCCTAACCATCCTTGTGTCATGAACATTCTATGTGTGTGAGGAAATTCTTCTCTTAGAAAAATGGAGAAATGAATCCTACCAAGTTCAACTGAACGATGTTGATAGTCAGATAAGTATCCGACTTCATTGGGTGAGATGGATTTAAAGTGATCATATAAGTTGAATGTGAGAGTGATGATGAGAAGAGCTTCATAAATAATATTTTCATTTTCTAAAATGAAGTCACTAGGGCATCCTCAATCCACTTTGAGAGAATATATTCTTTTAAGAGAGTGATAAGTGAAGATGATGAGGTATATGAGGGAGTTTATGCCTCTTATAGGCAATAAGTGACGGTTCTAGGATATACGAGGGAGTTTGAATTATTTCAAAAAGGAGTTGATTCTAGATACACAATTTGAGTCAATTCAAACTACTGTGAGTCGACTCAAAGTGATAAATCTTTTATTTTATTTTTGGTGATTTTATGGTTCTAGGTGCAGTCTTTAGGGAAATGATGAGGGATCATTATGAGGTTATTTTGAAATTACAAGCGATTAGATTTTATATCATATGGATTAAGGTACCTTTAGGTGATGATGATTGGATAAAATATTTCATTTGGATTTTTAAGGAATATAAGAATTAATCCCAATATGGATTTTTCGAAGATGGATGTTAAAGGCCCCCGACAATTTACTCCATAATACCAAGATGCTAATATAACTTTCTACCACCACAATTACCCATTTCAAAATTCAACACCGCACCATATCCACCACATATCATCATAATATTTACCACCGCACCATCACTATACCCGTTAATGCAGCAATTTGTATGTGTGTGCGCACACACACATATATATATATATACTCTCTCTCTCTCTCTTTCTCTCTCTCTCCCATTAGCTTTGTCTCACGAAAACCCTAGTATAAAAAGTATATATTTTTAATCAATAAATTACCCTAAAAAAATATTTTCTAAGCTTCAACCCATAAAAAACTTAAAGTAATATACATATTAACACATGATTCAAAACATTGTTAAAATTTTGAAAAAAACATCATATTTTTTAAAATTTGCAACATTGTTATGTGATCCTGACTTTTCCCTCTAAATTTGGGGCTTTAAACCCAAAATTTGGTCTCAAATTAGGGTTTTGAACTCGAAATTTGACCTTAGATTAGGGGTCTAGACCCGAGATGACTACAATGCGAAACAATATTTATTTTTTTATCCAAATTCGGGGCTTGGACCTTGAATTTCATAATCATTTTCGAGATCGGGGGAGCAAATTTGTAGGTTTTCAGATCTGTGATTTTATTTTTTAAATGTTATTTGAATCATATATGAGTATATACTATATTTTAAGTTATTTATGTGTTGAATATAAAGCCAAAATATTTATTTGAGTCATTTTGCATTATAAATATGAACTTTGTCATAACTAATATATTTTTTTGTGTGTGAGAGAGAGAGATAAAAAGAAATAGGGCGTGCATGTGTAAGATAGAGGGGGAGAGAGAAATGCGTTGGTGGGTGATGGAGATGGTGGGGTGGGGTGGCGGTGGAGATGATTATTGGGAGAAAATAAAAGTTTGAGTGGTATGAGGTGAGGAAAAATTAAATGGGCCCCATTAAAAAATTTAATATAAACTATTTATACCACGTTGATGCCCTTTGCAATAATATATTATTTTTTTATTGGAGGAAATTATTAATTGCACCCTTTTGAAAGTACATCAACAAGTTGTCAAAACTTTTGGTACCCAAAACCAAAATCCAAATTTTATAGAGTTCAAATTTGTTGACACACTTTAAAAGTGTGTTATGATGACCTTATTACATGATTAATTAAAACGCTAAAAATGATAAAACCCATTATAACTATTTATTGATCGACCGTAAGGGAGATCTTTACTGTGAGTTACTAAAGTTACTTTGTCCATACGTCTGAGTCTATAGTAGACTCAAAATCATCTCCTCACGTCAGAGTCTATATTAGACTCAAACTCATCTCCTCCATACATTTGAAAATGGACAGCGTGCCCAAATAATGAACCAGAGACCCTTTGATTTTCTTCATATTCTCTTCTTTTAAGGAAGTTTGATATCATACATGCCACTCTGATCACATATTTTTGTAATGATATAGTTTTTTCATTTGTTTACATTGAAAGTTCGATATCATACAAGCCACTCTGATCAATGATTTATGTTTAACATTGATTGTGCATTTTGAATGGCAAAATTGATGATCTGGGTTGAATGGGTTGTCGTGATTTGCTTGCAAGTTTTGCAGCCTACGATCGGTCCCCATCGATCCATAGTATTCTAGTTTATTATTTTAATATTTCAACCAATAATGTAAAAAAGGTATCCATGACCCAAAATTTAAAGGGTATTTTTGACTTAACCCCCATAAATTAATGTCATATATTGACATAAACCCCTCAAAATTAAAAAATAAGACATAAAACCCTAAAATCTGACGGCGTTACCGATTCGTTAAAAACACTCTTAATCAGTAATTTAACTTTACCCCCTCATTCTATCTAGACAAAAATGTTCGTTTTCTTCTCCAAATTCAACAACTCCTAATCCTAGTTATTGGATCATTTTAAACCTAGAAATTTAAAAAAGTAAGAAAATATCAAGAAAATTTGTGTTTAAGCAACCCATATGTTTAAAGTGTTGGAACAAATTTGAATTGGGTTTTGAATATTTACACCTTACCCCATTTCAAAGTGACCCAAAACAAATGAGGAAGCTGGTTATACTTCTCACCAGGCGATTTGCCAGCGGCTCAATCACTCGTTCTTCTGCTTCTGCAACCAACTCTTCTCTTCCGTTCTCACTCTCTCCCCACCGTGTCAGTCCCTCTCTCTCTCTCTCTCTCTCTCTCTCTCTCTATATATATATATATATATATATATATATATATAGACACAGACACACACACTCATATGTATGCTCATTTCTATTTTTCAAAATTTGCCACCGTTTGAGTAGTCTTTATCAAGTAATCAATATTATAAACACCGCCTAAAGCAAGCTATACCATGTGGGTTTGCACATTTAGGCCCGTTTGGATGTTTCAAAATTATAAATTGGTCCATTTATAAATTAACTCATTAATTATGTTTGATTTTATTAATGAAATGATTCATTAATTGTCTCATTTTAGTTCATGTGCAAAATTCGAAATTGATTCATTTCATAAAAAACGTGAAATGCATCCATTTAAAATAAGAGTCACATAAAGTGCATGACCTATCTCTCGTTCCCTCCCTTCCTCCCCATCTCTCTCTTAATTTGTTTTTATCTTTTTTCTCATAGAGTTTTAACATTAATTTCAAATTACCAAACATTGCGTAAAATTAGATTTAACTCTTTTCAAATTTACTCATTTACAATACACTAATTCACAACGAACTGATTTACATAATCAAATGATTTGTGCAACCAAACTGAGCCTTAATGATTTCACTTATAATCTCTCCATTCTTAACTAGTGTTGCGTTAATTTCTACCAAAAGTTTCTACAATTTATTTGTTTAAGTTTGTCAATAATTGCTATCTGTTACACTTAGGGCCCGTTTGAAAGCATGGGGTGACAGTATTTTCTTGAAATTTTTTACTTCACCCTCTATGCGGGATGCCTCTTTTTAGGTATTCTCTCAATTCCGCCTCATATTACGCTCTTGGATGCGGGGTCCATTTGTTGCCATCAAGACACGATCTGTCACTGCCAGGCAAAACACGTGGCCGTTACTCATGTTACCACAACCCCATGAGCTTCCTCACCTAATGACACCAAACACGTCAACGTGATATCCCGAGCCCTCCTTAGTATCTCCGAGTCTTTCGATGATTCCATCGGGATGTAGACAAGTATTTTCTTTACCCGTTGCACGTCGAAAGGGAATTTATGTACCGTCATCATCGACGATGGAGCCAACGACAATCTCGTCGCCTATGAGATGGTCGACAAGCTGGGCTCCCTACGGATCCACTCGCCAAGCTGTGTCGTATTGGGTGGTTGGGAAACAGTGTTTCTATAGCCTCGAGCGTGTTGCGTGTGGGTGTGCACAGTTCGGTCGATTCGGTTTTGTAGCCCAAATTCTAGCTGAACCGACTTGGTCAGTTTTCTTGAATAAAAAACTGAAGGCCGAGTCGAGGAGAAGAAACATGCCGGTTTTGGCCCATGTCGTTTTTTGACAAGTTTCGGCTGGTTCATTGGTTTTAGGAGGAATCAACCTAATTTACAATTACAATCAATAAAATTAACAATCACAATGAGAATATGAGATGAGAAACCAAAATCCATGCAAATCACAAGCCAAACAAAAAATTTGAACTTAAACTCAAACATATATAGTTATATACACAAATTTACATACATGGAAGTTTGAAAATTAGAGTTGTTATTCAGCTTCGATATAGAATTAGAGAGATGACCAAATCATTCACAGTAGCAGTTTGACAAAATCTAATACAAACTTCCAATTGGGGAACTAACGGGCTGTTTGGATGTATGCACATACATATAGAGATATGGAAAGAGATAAAGAGGGTGGGGAGAGAGAAGTGACTGACTCGCAGTGGTAGAGCGAGCAAGAGAAAGAGAGAGAGATGTAGTGGGCCACGAAAAATGAGAGGAGAAATAACGAAGGTTAGGGTTTTTTTCAAACCTTTTTAATGGGGGTGGTTCAGTTAGGTTTAAGGAGGATTTCAAACCTTTTTTCAAACCATTCCAACGCCCATTTTTACACTCCCTTACCCATTCCTGATCGTCCTTGGCAAGATGTCTCCATGGACTTCATTGTGAGTCTTGTGGAGTTTGGCTTGAATTTTGCGCATGTGCCATTCATATGCGGAGTATTGTTTATACGCGATTTACTGTTCACTTTTTATCCTTATTTAAGGAGGATTTCAACCATGGTTCACCAACACCAACACCAACGCTGACACCAACACATAGCTAAAGAGAGAGAGGGTCTTCTTCCAAAGTTAAGAGTTTGGAATGAGAGGTGAGGGTTTTTCCCTCTTACCATCTCAAAGGTGGAAGAAGGGTATGGGTGTGAGTATGAGTATTTCATGTATGGTAGGTGCACTTAAGATGTAATTTGTGGAGGATTTTTCATTGGTTTACATAGGAGCGGGATATATCGGATTGGGTATGAGAAACACTTGGAAAACACTTGAGGGCAAGAGATTGAGAGAGTTCTTAGCTTAAAACTTGGATTCACTTGGGTGGGGAGTTGGTGTACAGTGGTTATCCGGAATTTGGGTATGAGAGTAAAGGGTCTGTGATTACTTGTAATTTCTTCAAATATAGTGGAATCGGCCCTTTTAGTAGATGTTGCCAAGTTGGTGAACCACGTATATCTTGGTGTTGTCCATCTTATTTACATCTTTATGTGCTTTTCATTATTACCATTTTATTTTGATCATATCTGGGGCGTTATTGATTGGAGGATGCCCCAACAAATTGAGCGTCAGGGCACAACAATTGGTATCAGAGCTTTTAGTACACAAAAGGTGTTTGTCAAAAATTCGGAATGAGATTTGGGTGTCAAACCACTAGTGCTTGGATTTCTTGGGTGTGTTCATTCAACTAGGAAAGGTGATATTGCTTTACTAGTTTAGGTGGAGGGATTTAATGGTAATGGGTGCTTCACTCTTGGTGATTGAAGTGGAACTCATTCTTGTTCAACGCGGGTCGTGTATCGGGGTTGAGAGAAGAATAGAAGTCGGAGAAAGATGGAGGGTGTAATTGCTAGTGCGGAATGCAATTGGCAATGGTGTGATAGCCACTCGCAAGGTCTATTGATACGGTTTGATTTTCACCCGGTAAAAAATTGATTGTCAGGGATGTTAACAACTTTACGTCCCAGGACAATGAGCTTTGCTCGTGTGGGGAAAATGAGTTTCATGGTTCGATATTTGAAACAAGGATGGTGGTGGCTCGGGAAGTACGTCAAGACGGTTAGGGTATATGCTAGCCTTTTGGGGATGTTAGCACAACTTTCGAGCACGATGAATTCCAAGGAGAAAGGTGCTCGATTCTTGGCGGAGTTCATAAATCGCATGATGCTATATGAATTTTGTGTAATGTTGTCTGAACTCGATGGTATATTTTGGGAACAAGGTGCACAAGTGAGGAAGGCGTTCCAAATGCTCTCGTTTACAACCGATGAGCGGGGTATATATTTGGATATTGTGTAATGTTGTATGAACTTGATGGTATATTTTGGGAACAAGGTGCACAAGTGAGGAAGGCCTTCCAAATGCCCTCGTTTACAACCGATGAGCGGGTTGTATGTTCCGACAGACGACAATGAGAGGAATCGTGCAAGGGAAAGGGTGAGGTCAAGGTAGTCGATCGGTATATTCAACTAGTTACAGCTACATTTAGGCATTGACCCATGTTTTCAACTTCAGAAGATGTCCATGAAGAGTAGTTGAAAATTGCAAGGTGCAAACAGTATATTTGCAAGAGGAGGTATATACTCTGAGGGCAATTTTAACGAATTAATTTGGATCTTTGAAGACGCATTGAATGGTATACAAGTTGGTATGATGAATCTCAATGGTGGTTCTTTGGGTGGCGTGGCAAACGGGGAGATTCAGATGTAGGGAATTCTCATCGGGTGGAGTCTCGATTTTGGTTTAGGGTATTTCTCGCCAAGGTGGAGATTTGTGGAGTTTGGCTTGAATTTTGCACAGGTACTGTTCATAAGCGGTTTACTGATAACTTTTTATCCTTATTTAAGGAGGGTTTCAGCTATAGTTCAAAAACAATAACACCAACACAGAGCTAGAGAGAGATCGAGAGAGAGTCTTCTTCCAAAGGTGAGAGGTGATGATTTTTCCCTCTCATCCATCTTAAAGCTGGAAGAAGGGGATGGGTGTAAGTGTGAGTATGAGTGTTTCATTAGGTGTGCTTAAGATGTAATGTGTGGGAGAGTTCTCACCGATTTACATGGGAGCGGGATACACCGGATTGGGTTCACGAGAAACACTTGAAAACACTTGGGCAAGAGATTGAGAGGGTCCTTGGCTTAGAACTTCGATTCACTTGGATAGAGAGTTGGTGTACAATGGTTATCCGATATTTGGGTATGAGAGTAAAGGGTATGTAATTTATCCTCGTTTATTCTCCATTGTACTTGTGATTTCATTAAATATAGTGGAATCGGGCCTCTCCGTGTATGTAGCTAAGCTGGTGAATCTTGTATATCTTGGTGTTGTCTATTTTATTTTTATCTTTATGTGCTTGTCATTATTACCATTTTATCTTGATTATATTCGGGGTCGTGATTGATTGGAGGGTGCCCCAACAAATTGGGCGTCATGTCTCTCCCACTCCACTTAGGGGCATGATTCGATTTTTCACTTTTGACAGAGATGTCTAGTTTGCAAGCCACTTTGGGCGGACTAGGGTTTATGGCGATGTTCACCAATGGCTAGACAGAGGTTGCCAACTGGAGTATGGGAGTTTGCTTCGTTGTCTTCTTCTTGAGACTTCGCGATGATGGAATGTTGTCATTGCACAAGCCGAATTTTCCTTCAATAACGCTGTCAATTGTTCCATATTGTTCGGGGGACTTTTTCCCTCATACCATTAGACTTGGAAAAGTTGCCTCCCACACAATATTTAAAAAGGCAAAAGTGAGGTGTAAGGCATTTCTTGTCAAAAAGCGAGACGTAAGCCTTTTGTGCATTTGACTTTTTCAAATATAAAATTATAATTTTTTTTGTAAAAAATTAAATTAAGTAAATAGAATACACAATAATTTTGTAAATATTACATACCATCTGAAAGGGCAATAATTCAAATATTATAAGTCAAACAAAATACCTAACAGTCGTAATGACATAAAAAGGCTTCTCAATTGCAATTATTATAAAAATATAACAACACGGAAGGTTAATAGTCGAAACAATAAAGATACATTCAAAGAAGAAGGTTATAAAATAGAGGCTCGACGAGATCCTCCCCCCCTGCCCCCCCCCCCCCCCCCCCCCAAAAAAAAAAAAAGAATTATCGAAATAGCATAGAGTATAATGACTTATTAAAATTCGAAATTTTTGGGTCTTTCTTCGAGTTTCGTTCAATATCAATAAGATAAATCACAAAATTTTAAATAAATACTTGAAGGTTTATCATACTCACTCAACCAAGACTTTTCCTTACTATTTGGGACTTGAAGGTTTCATAACAAAGCAAAAAATGAGAGATTAGTCAAGATTTTAATTAAAATTATGTATTTTTGAGATTATGTGGCTAACGGAGGATGCACAAAAAGCGTTAAACAGGCGCAAAAAGCATAAAAAGACGTTAAAATGCATAAAGGTTTTTTTGTATTACGCCGAGCCAAGTGAGCCTTAAGGCCTGTTTTTCCACACGTTTTTAAACATTGTTCCCACAATGTCGGCTAGCCCTACCTTCGTTGAGTTCACAAATCGCATGATCGCCATTGATGGATTCCATGTTGATGTTCGTACCCGCCTCCAGCTCGATGACTTAGGCATGGTTCTTTCGGACCATGTTGACACACGCCATCATGCCATTGTATTCCAGCCCGATGACTTAGGCATGGTTCTTTCAGACGGCTCGCCTCCAGGGCAAAGGGTTGTTTTAAACCGTTCCCCGTGATCCACAGTTGTGGGGACAATGCCTATGAAATAGATTTGCCCGCATAATTCCGCATGCACCGCACCTTCAACGTTGCCGACCTATCTCCCTTCTGGAGTACCCACATTCCCCCGTTACCTCTTCCCCTAGGAGAAGGCCACCCCGTTCCTTTCCACGTTGATCGTGTTAAGGGTAGCATATGAGGTGTATTCCTCGCCTTCTGGCGGTTACACTTGTTTTCTCATCCGGTGGTATGATCGACCAGAGGCTGAAGATAGTTGGATCATCGAGGCCACATTGCATTGTATCGACCCCGACTTCTCTCGCCGGTATATGGACTATATGACAGCCTTTTGTGTTTAGGAGCATGAGGCTTGAAGGCTTTTTTTGTACTTCCATCATTTTATTTTTTGAGAGGCTTCCAGATTGATGATGTCACCTACAAGAACCACTGTATTGTGATATCATCTTTCTAGAACTCTCTCCATTATTCCATTGTGCTCTATAAATAGAATGCTCCTCCCTCTTGTAAAGCACTGCATTATTTGGAGAAATGAATGATAAATAGAGATTGGGCCCTTGACCTCTAAATGTTGTTATTGTTGTTGTTTAGCCTAATTAGAATTGCTTCCGCTCACAACTACACATCTCGGCATTTGGATTGGCACAACTTGATTCCATGGGATGCTTATAGTAGATGCATGTGAAAATGGCTCATTTAATTTTGAGTTTAAAGGCATCAGTCATGTCTTGGGTCATCTCATGGTTCAACCAGTTGCACTGGTTGTTGGTCTTTGCTGTTCTTTTTGTGTGGTCTGTTTGTGAGTTTAGTTGGATGAGTTCAGTTGTGCTAAGCCCATCATGTTGGGCTGTCTTTGTAGTTAGGCGGTTTGTAGACTTTGGCCAGGCTACATGTCAACCTTTTGACATAGTAGGGGCCAAGGAAATTGATTGTGGGTTTCAATGTATTTTTTCATGTCAATGCTAACATTTACCAAACAAGAAAAATGACAACAAAGTCTGATTTTGATCATGACAATGTGTTATATTGTCACGTGAATTCATATATCATTTGCAAGCTCAGTCTATCAAAGTTGTGCTTTTAATGATATGCAGTGTGTCAGGGAGTTCCATTTTACTAACGAGCCTTCGGGCACTGCAATGTTTCAACTTATATTTGTATTGCTTATGATCAGAGTGTAGTATTTGACTCATTTTCCCCATTCATTTAGTTTGCATTTGCACTAGCTAGCTTACTAGACTGGAAGCTAACATTCTAATTACAAAAATTCCATTAAATGCGTTTACTACTCCTCACTTCTGAATGCTAAAGCAAAAAGGAATACAATGCCAAAAAAAATAGCAAAAATAAAATAAAATACTAATATGCTTAAAAATGACGCTTTTACCCTCGCTTCACATTAATCTCCCCCTTGAAAAGAGTTCGTCCTCGAACTCAAAGGGAAAGACCAACCGAGTCACCCTCTAAAATTGTGATCAAGGCATGTTCTGATCCATCGCCAATAGGACACGACGTCGCGGGAGAGCACAGTCAGAAGCTCGGTGGCTAACGTTGCCACAATTGTAGCACTTGAATGAGCCGATACTGGGGGAGGAGCAGGAGCGGTGACGGATGTAAGTGAGGCCCGAGACGCCGGAAGAGCCACTGGAGATTTGTATTTGGTAGGCCTTAACCTTGGTCGCATACTCGACCGCCGTAAAAAAGATCGGTATATCCCTCAAGCTGAGATCGTGCTGGATGTATGACTGTTGTCCTAGAATATAGCGGATGATCCTCTAGTCCTCAATTTTCGGGAGGTGAGATTGAGTGTAGAGGAGCTGGAACTGCTTCGTGTACTCTACCAGCGTAGATGAACCTTACCGGAGGCTGAGCAAAATGTCACGCTCATAGGTCAGTGGCATGAATGAAGTCTGAAGAGTGGCTTTCAGCTTGGGCTAAATCTGAATAGGATGCAGTCCCTCGTTGTCCGACGATAGCACATATCATTCTACCAAATCTGGGTGAATCCCTGAAATTTGGTGGCCGCGAGGAGAACACAAGAGCGGCCTTGAACTCGCTTGTAATAAAAAGCTATCTCCATCGATGCCAACCAATCTACCATAGCGTCCGGGGAGAATCATCCATCAAAATGGGAACGTCGATGCGTATATCTCCCTGAAGACTCCAAACCCCCTTAACAGTTAATGGGTCTTTCGGTTTTATTCATATTCCAATCGAAAACTTTATTTCTTAAAAGGACGTAATCCTTGATCTCTCAATAATATAGGAAAAATATACATTCTCGTGATTTATATCCAAAGCCAAATGTCACTTAAAAATAGAATAATTGGATAATGAAATCACTAAACATAATTTTTGAATTGGATCAATACTTCGTTTCTGAGCAGAAGAGCCATTTTCAAGTAGTGTTCGATCGATTACGTATTAATCAATATTCAATTGATTGGTCTGAGGTTATCGACAAAAAAGATTTGTCTAAGCCACTTCTTTTCTTTTTGTCCAAGTCACTTCTTTTTTTGTCCAAGTTGCTTTTCTTTTTGTCTAACTCACTTCCTTTTTTCTTTGTGAGTTTCGGGAATATCCCCATTCATAGGTCCGAGATCTACATCTATGAATTGAAAGCTCCGAATGATCAACTCTACAATCATTTGTTAGAATCACTAGGTCTTCAAATCGTTCATTTGAAAAAATTGAAACCCTTCTTATTAGATGATCCAAAAATCGAAATTCTTGATCAATGGAGGAACAATATTACCATTTTTATTCAATAAGATACCAAAGTGGATGATTAACTCATTCCATACTAGGAATAATCGCAAGAAATCCTTTGATAGAGCGGATTCCTATTTCTTAATGGTATTCTACGATCAAGACAATTGGCTGAATCCCGTGTTCATTGATATCTTCTTTTTATAAAGTAAATCGATTTCGATTCTTGAATAATCCACATCACTTCTGCTTCTATTGTAACACAAGGTTCCCCTTTTTATGTGGAAAAGGCCCTTATTTCGTTTCAAAATCTAAATAATATTATTAGTCATTACGGAAAGCGGTTCTTTCGGGCATTCATCGAAAGGAAAAACTTGCTTCAAATTTGACCAATTGAGATATTCGGAAACAATATATATATATTTTTATTATTTCTTCATTTGAATTCGAAGTAGATTCTTAGTCTATTTCTGTATTCTTTCTAGATTCAAAGACTAACTGCGAAATCACAAATAAAAACAGTGAATGGACTCATAGGTTCGATACCTTGTAATAGAACTCATGCGCGAGAGATATATTAGATTGCATAGAGTCGACGAATAAGGTGGGTTCATGACCAATTTACAGATAAAACAATGGCAAAAAATACAACATTCACTCCTCTTTTATATCTTACATCTTTAGTATTTTTGCCTTGGTGGATTTCTCTCTCATTTAAAAAAAGTCTGGAATCTTAGGTTACTAATTGGTGGAATACTAGGCAATCCGAAATCTTTTTGAATGGTATTCAAGAAAAGAGAGAGAGTAACTAAAGAGCCGTAGATAGGTGGTCGCCATCCTGACGAGCCTCAAGGCCCATCACATCAACCGGTGCAGGTGCAACATAATTCGCAGGAATCGGTGGCATTTGGGCAAGTTGTGAATGAGGAGGGTAAGCATGTGGGGCCACAGGAGATGCTGGAGGGTCCCGATGGGGGCACGTGACAATCAAGTCGTCATGCTCTCCACAATAAAGGCATTGGCGGTCCCAAAGCGAGACGAAGCGAGGAGGGTTAGGTGGGGGAGGTGGGATCCACTCCAAGACGCTGCGGTGAGTATCCCCGACATTCGAGGATGAGGAGGAGTCGGTGTAGAGTAGGGAAAGATCATGATGGAAAGGGGTGTAATGTGACGATGAAGGTGGTGGGACGTACGGTGGTGGGCAAAGGTGTATAAGTGGGGGTAGGAGTAGTGGGTTGGGATCGGAGGGAGGTCCATGAGTCTCTATATGATGGTGGTGGGTTTCGGGATAGGTGGGAAACCCGTGGGGTGTGAAAAAGGTATGGGGTCAAAGGGTGGGACAAACCCGTGCTGAATTGAGGACTCGGGTTTCTCGTTGGGTGGGGGTAAGTATTTAGGGAGTTGGAAATAGGTGGTTTAGGGTGGAAATTGAGTCGGGTTGAGCACGGGAGGGCTTTCGAGTAAGGTGAAGGGGTTCGTTTGCTAAAAATGGGTCGGGGCAGCAGGTTTTGGGGTATCCGGGGTGGGTGGGGCTTAATTATGGGTTGCAATGGGTTGGGTTTCGCATGAAATCAGAGGGGGTACTCCTAGGGTTTGTTTTGTGGCTTACAAGGAGGGAAGTGGGTTGACGGAGGGTCGGAAATGGGTTTCAGTGTCGAGTGGGTGGCCTGGCCGGCAAGGAGAGGGGTCGGAAGGGGCTCATAAAGGTTGGGGTTAGGTTTCAGGGTTGGGGGTGGGGGAAATGGGTCGACCCGAGTAGGAATAGGTCAGGTTGGGGCCTGTTCTGGGTTGGCCTGGTTTTGGGGTTTAAGGAGCAGGTGACTGAGGGGCGCGGCTGGTGGTCGGAAGTGAGGTGGGAGGGCGGGGGGTGGGTTGCGGCTTGTACGGTAGGGACGATGGTGGGTTTTTGGGGTCTGGCGGCGGGAGGGTAGGGCGAGGGATGGTAGGGGTTGGCGGTAAAGGGGGAGGCTAGGGTTAGGGCGACGTGGTGGTTGGTGGTTTTTTTTTTTGGGCAGAGAGGAGTTGAACCACTTGTCGTCTCAACTCTGCCACATGTTTTTTCAACTTTAGATGCTCCTCATGTTATTGCTTGGATTTCTTGGGGGCCATTGAAAAGTAGTGTACGATTTTTTTGAATACCCACACACCATTACACCAATCGGGGAGCGACACGATACCAATTTGGCGTAAATTACATATCAATGGACAAGAAAATAAACCAAACCCTAACTTTTAGAGAGAGAATCAAGAGATTTCTTATATTTCAAATGGAGAGTGTCCTCAAAAGAGGAATACAAGGGGATATTCAAAGGGTCGGAGTAGCTTAGGCTCTAAGCTTAACCTTCTAATTACAAAAATGCCATTAAGCAAAAAGGAAAGCCAAACAAAATAAAAGAAAAATAAAAAAAAGAAAATAAAATACTAATATGCCCCAAAATGATGATTATGGCCTCTCTTCACATCAAACTCTCTCCATTATTCCATTGTACTCTATAAATAGCAGTGTTCTAAAAAACGCGCCTAGGCGGCGCCAAGGCGCGAGGCTTTTTAGATACGCCAAGTTTTGGCCCTAGGCGTGGTCAACGATGGTCAACGTTTTTTGGGGCAAGGCGTGAAAAAACGCGCGTTTTTTTGGAGCTAAGGCGTGAAAAAACGCGAGTTTTTTAAAAGTAAGGCGTGAAAAGATGCATTTTTTTGTTGTTTTTTGTATTTTAAAAAAATAGTATTTTAATTTACAAATATTTAGACATATTTTTAAGGTATGTACCAATTTAGTATTTTAAATAGCCTTGTCATGGTAAAAAAATATTAAAATATATTAAAAAATACCTAAACGTTTTTTCACGCCTTTTTACGGCAAGGCCCGCCTAGGCTTCCAAGGCTTAAGGCTTGGCCTCCACGCCTTGGTCACGCCCCGCGTTTTTTAGAACCTTGATAAATAGAATGCTCCTCCCTCTTATAAAGCACTGCATTATTTGGAGAAATGAATGAGAAATAGAGATTGGGCCCTTGGCCTCTAAATGTTGTTATTGTTGTTGTTTAGTCTAATTAGAATCACTTCCGCTCACAACTATACATCTCCGCATTTCTATTGTCACAGCTTGATTCCTGGCGATGCTTAGTGTAGCGTGTGAAAATGGCTCGTTTAGTTTTGAGTTTTAAAGGCATCAATCATGTCTTGGGTCATCTCATGGTTCAGCCAGTTGCACTGGTTGTTGGTCTTTGCTGTTCTTTTTGTGTAGTCTGTTTGTGAGTTTAGTTGGATGAGTTCAGTTGTGCTGAGCCCATCATGTTGGGCTGTCTTTGTAGTTAGGCGGTTTGTAGACTTTGGCCAGGCTACATGTCAACCTTTTGACATATTTGGGGCCAAGGGGACCTTGTGGGCTTCAATGTAACTTTTCTTTTATAACCCCTTTATAATTTGGTCAATGCTAACATTTACCAAACAAGATAAATGACAAGTCTGATTCTGATCATGACAAGAATCAATGTGTCATTATATTGTCACGTGACTTCATAAATCATTTGGAAGCTCAGCCTGTCAAAGTTGCGCTTTGATCAGTTGCAGTGAGTCACATTTTCTGGGAGTTCCCTTCCACTAATGAGTCTTCAGCTACTGCATTTTCTCTGTGCACTGCAAAATTTCAACTTATATTTGTATTGCTTATGATCCGAGTGTAGTATTTGACTCATTTTCCTCATTTATTTAGTTTGCATTTGCACTAGCTTACTAGACTGGAAGTGTCCGTTATTTGACGTTATTCTCCTTGTTGTGGACTTCTGTAGAATTTAGTTTCTGGCCCATCGGTTGAGGAAGAAGCTGAAACAGTTGTCTCTCCTAGGTGATGGTTCACTCAGCTACTTCTAAAATACAATGGAACTTTAAAACACAAGAATCCTATAATTTCGTTTATTTTTTTCCCTCTTTGGTTCTAACTTCTAAGATGTCATTCTACTAGTACTATAAAAGTGGAATATGTATATACATATTTAATACATGCATACTATATATATATAGGGACGGAGCCAGGATTTAGTATGAGTGGGGGCTAAGTTAATGGTGGTTTCAGGGGTGGGAGCCACCAAGGCAAGTTTTTTGAGGTTATTTTTTAGTATTTATCAAAGAATTACTTAAATATTTATTTGATCTATTGGAAAGATAAATAAAAATTGATTGAATAAAGATTTTACACCCTAAAAAATGGAAGCACAAATAAAAAAATTAATTTGTAATTTAAACCGAGAACGCATAAAATTAATCCGAACATCAACCCTAAAATTAATCCTTACAAACATTAGCCTTAAAATTAACCCCTAATTTAGCATTAATATAAATAGAGAGGGAGAGAAACAAAACATACATTTTTACATTTCAGCCGCAAACTTAAACCAACAAAATCCCTAAAGTTAATCATAAAATTGACTCTAAAATTTAAACCAACAATAACAATAAAATTAACTCTAACAAGCATTAGCAATTTAACCCTAAAATTAACATCAAGATAAATATATGTATATAGAGAAACAAGGC
Organism: Sambucus nigra; assembly: GCA_949130495.1. Lineage (NCBI taxonomy): Eukaryota > Viridiplantae > Streptophyta > Magnoliopsida > Dipsacales > Adoxaceae > Sambucus > Sambucus nigra. The sequence goes on from OX422224.1 coordinate 407,154,731, forward strand.
ATGCCTAGGTGTAATTACTTTTTTACACCTATATTTTCAAATTTCTTATATGTGTATTTTTTAACCAAAAAAAGTTGTGGGGGCTCAAGCTCCCACTGGGTCGAAGGTAGCTCCCTCCCTGTATATATATATATATGTATGTATGTATCTACGAGTTATTATATGTATGTCCTTGAGGTGGAAAGAGAGAAAATGTATATTTTAGCTTCTAAGAGTTGTTTTTCACATATATATGTTCTTTAATTATCATGCTTTTCAATGTGCAGAGAGGGCCCCAATATTTCTTATGGTCTTAACTGGGCTTTGGCTGGAAAAGGTGTAATTGTAAAGGACAAAGCTTTTCGAAACTTGAAGCCTTCCGAGCTAGAACGGAAAGGTGCAACTGTTTCAGGTAGTAATTGTCATATTCATTCGTAATTTGTATTAGTCTTATTTGTTTTTCATTTTGGATCTCTGTAGAGTTTCTTTCGGGACTTCCAGTTTATGTTAGAGGAAATGTTCGTGGAAGGATATCAGAACTTTCAAAGGCACAGTTTAGCAAACTGTTGAAACAGGCATGCCTTATTTTAAAACTTTATAAATATTTTTGTATGTGTTAACAAGAGTATGCGTGCCCATGCGTGTGTGTGAAAGGTACATCGAATGCTAATTAAGTTTTTGAACTTCCACAGTTTATTAGTTATTTAAAATGCTGATTTCACTAAGAATGATCTAATAATTTGGATGGGAATATTGGTTTGTGAAAGATTTTTGTAAGAACAGTGGAAAAATATGTGGGAATGTGAATACTGGTTATGTCCACTTGTTGCTTGCTTCCATCTTCTATGGTATCCGGCAACTGACTACTTTAGGCTGGACAATTCAGGTTAAATATTAACCATACAAAATGTTAATTATTAAGGAACTATCGATTGCAAAGTCCTGGTGTACTTGACTAAACTTGAAGCCATAATGATCATGTTCCGCTCAAAGATTGATTTTTCTGCATAAGATCAAATGTTATGTTATTTCTGAAGCTTTTTGGTACACTTCTCAGTATCCCCCAAGGCATATAAGATTCAACGGTTCACTTGTCGTAAAATAAAATAAAACATAAGCTTCAGCTATTCATTAATCATTTTATCATTTTTGAGATGCTATGTGTTAAAAGCAAATAAATTCATGAAAGTTGTGCTCCATTAGCTATTTTGCATCATATTTTGGTTCTTACTTTGCAATCTATTAAGACAAAAGGTGCCGTTAAAGGCACTCCAAATATTTATCCCTAGCACCAATATCTTACCGGCACTAAAAACTAACAAAAAACATATTCCAAACATCAAACTAAGAGGCAACCCAAGAATCGAAGCATATATAAATTATATTTGACCAAAATCCTCATTTTAAGTTTGGCTAAAGGCGCACTCCAAATATTTCTTCCTAACACCACAATAAAAGTAAACCATATTTTACTACAAAACACCAAAAGTAGATAACCTTTTAATTTGGGTAAACTTACTAAAATACCCCTAATAAAAATGACAATTGACGCAAAAAACATTTTCCCACTAAAACCAAAAAATCAAAATACGTCTTTCACTTCTTAGCAAAAACTCACTATGAAAAGCCCTCCTTCATGACCATACCAACCGGCCACCACCAGCCCGTTAGCCACCAATATCTACCTCCATTGCTATTTTCTGCATTTGCAACTATTTCTTTGTTGTTTTGGAGTTTTTTTGCAAGGAAAAACCGTAGAGAGCATCAACGGTACCTCAAAAACACACCCAGCAAGAGGATTATCAAAATCCCAACATTCAAAGTTCACTTGATTCGTTTGAGGTATATTTTCATCTATTTTATCATTTTCTAATCATTTGAGCATCAAAAATAAAAAATGCAAACGGAAAAAACCTTAGTATTAGTACCCTGCACCTTCAATGATGAGTCACCGAAGGAGTTGAAGTCTCACGGTGACCCCTCACTGTGGAGAAGGGGCATTTGTATTGTTGTACCACGGCTACTTGTGAATGTGGTATCTCACAAACCACGACCACAAGTCAACGTTGGGTCTGGTTTACGATGTCATGCCTTAGTGTCATTGTGACGGGTCACCATGAGACATCTCCTTTGGTGACTCGTCACCGAAGGTGCAAGGTATTGGTGCTAAGGTTTTTTACATTTGCATTTTTTATTTTTGGTGTTCAAATGATTAGAAAGTGATAAACCGGTTGAAAATGTATCTCAAACGAATCAAGTGAACTTTGAATCCTTGGATTTTGATGCCCCTCTTGCTGGGTGGGTTTTTGAGGTACCGTTGAAGCTCTCTATGGTTTTTCCTTGCAAAAAAACTCCAAAACAACAAAGAAATGGTTGTAAATGCATAAAAGAGCAATGAAGGTGGATATTGGTGGCTAACGGTGAGAATGGTGGTGGCCGCTTGGTATGGCCGTGAAGGAGGGCTTTTCGCGGTGGTTTTTGCTGAGAAGTAGAAGAGGTATTTTGATATATTGGTTTTAGTGGGAAAATGTTTTAAGTCATTTGTATTAGGGGTATTTTAGTAAGTTTACCCAAATTAAAAGGTCAACTACTTTTGTTGTTTTGTAGTAAATTATCGTTTGACTTTTATTGTGGTGTTAATAAGTATTATTTGGGTGCCTTTAACAGCACCCTAAGACAACATACTGTCTCTTTCCGCGTGCGGGGCGGAGGGTGGGGGTAGAGTGTCCCCTTTAGTTTTAGAAACAAATATATTAGTCATAAAGTTGTCCCTAATAATATAAAAATATCTAAATTAACTCTGTCCCATATATTAGTTAAGTTGCGCCCCCATTTAATTCTGTAAAATAATATCAGTACTCAAATTGCCCTGTTCGGAAGCATTCCTGGGTCCACTTGAAGGATTTTTCCCGCAGTTTTCCTTAATGCTACTTATTCAAATAAAAGAAATATTTCCTTATTCCCTATCATGGTTTATGAATAAGGTTGGTAAAGAGAATTGTGAAATTGCGACTCACTTTTTTTTTTCTCCAGTACCAGGACTTCAAAAAAATGTTTTTTTTTTCAAGTAAGCATAGTACAACTGAATGCCATAAGTTCTAGTACTTTCTGAAGAAGATAAAACATTAGATTGAATTCTTTTCTGTTCCAATTTTTCTTTATCCTAAAGATCTTGTTTAACTCTTCTCTGAAGTAATGAGGCTGATGACATTATTTATTGGAAGGTTTATTCAGGCCAAGACTATATTGCTTGGTAAATGTATAGTTATGCCTAGTCTCCTTAGTACTATTATACCAAGCTTCATGGTCTAGCCAACACTAGTTTCTTTAGCTGGGTTAACCATGTCAGACATTTATACAAGGTTCCACCCCCCTCGTTTGTTAGCTTCTAATATAAATCATTACTTGTACAAGAAAAGAAAACGTGTCCGAGATTATTTCCAACTGTGTATTACATTCACTGATAGGTTTCCTTTTAACACAATTTAATTCTTTCCACCTTCCTATTCCTAACGATAAATTTTATTCCCAGGTGACGACTCACATATCATCCATCTCGGATATTTTTGTTCATGACGGGGCTATTGGTTCATCACAAAAATGTGATGCAAAAGTTCGTGTGATAAGTGATAGTCCTTCTGCCATATTATCACTTTCCAATCTACTTTGGAAAACCACTACTCGTGCAGTTTCCCACGATTCTTGTCCTTTGACAGTTTATGTTGCTTCATCGATAAGGTTTGTTAATATTGATGCATTATATGGTGTAGCATCTTTACTAATTTTGAGCACGTAGGAAATATTAACCCAGATATCTCTTGAGCTTTGTAGTCCAAAGTAGTCTAAATTTCCATCTGGCTGTGTCAATGCTATTGTTTAAGATTTTTATAACTTTATACCTAGGATTTATTGGGTTAAGATCTCTGTAACTACTTTAGGTATGCATGTAAGCTTCCCTTTGGCATTTGCCGAATACATGTTTAGTTATAAGGAGAAATCTAGAAGGCTTGTAGTTCTATGATATATAAAGAAATCATAACTTAAGGTTTATTTATTTAAATTTTCAAATTTACTGCCCCCATAACCCTGTTTGGTTTGGGGTGAAATATTTTGACCAGGGTAAAAAAGTAAAATGTTGAAAAGTATTTTCATCTATTCGTAATTAAAGTGTATGTTCGTATAAAATTGCAAACAAGTGTACGTAATTGGTTATTGTAAACAAGTTTATGTTCTATAATAAATTCAATCCAAATCGATAAATTCAACGTTATATAATCCAATATTGGTCATTCTTAGTATAAATGATTAGTTGTATAAGACCAAAAACTAATAGTATCTTTTAATCAATAGAAATTGGCAAATGTTACTTTTAGAAAGGTCTGTTTGAACCGTTTCATCTGTTTTTGCTTAAGTCTAACCAAACCCTATCCAATTGAGGCTAGTTCGTTAAAAACAAAATCCAATCCAATTTAGGTTGGTTTTTTTAATTGAATTGGATCAGTCAGTCTCATCGGTTTGCTTTTAAAAATGCTATGTATATGTGGTGGTGTAAACCAGCTCATTTGGCGGGACATCTAAATGTTTGGGATTTACTGTTTGATTATTTCAACAATGCAGTCCAAATGCTTGGGACAGTGTTGGTCTTGGAGCTAAAGGAGATAGTGGATTTATCGCTGCTGATATTGAACGTTTATCTCTAATATTAATTGGTAAAGCCTTCGCTGATGCAAGCGGAATAAAAGAAGCTCTAAATGTCTTATCTGGACCTGTTATATATTCACGGGGCGGCCTTCCTCTATCTGCTAGGTAAATATTCATATCTCCTTATTGCGTAACAATGGTTGGAAGTGTGTAATTACGTATAATGGTTGTGAATTTTCAGGATTTTAAAAACTGGTGAATCTGTGGTTCTTTTGTTTGCTCCAGAAGACACTGTTAAAAGCTGCTCAGATCTATTTGTTTCAGCAGATGGTGGTGTAATTCTTTCTTCTGAAGGTGTTTCACCGCTGTTTCAAACGAGGATTTATGAAGGGCCGCATTCATTTAAATTTCCAAATGCTATAATCCTTGTGACCTCTGATAGGTAATGAAACCGAGATAATGTTATTCGTATTTTTCATTGATAGAATATCATAGATATTAGTATAACGGTTCAAATTGATTCTGTTGGCCAAACTGTTTTTTGCATCATATAAAATTTTCAACTTTTGTTATTGAAGGGTTGGTTCTTAATCCTCTGCTTCAACTCTCTTTTCCTCGTTTATGTTTTGTTTCATTTCTGTTGTAGTCTGTAAAACATGTGTTTTGCAGCATTTTTCACAAATCGATTTCATAAAAAAGCATTGGTCATGTTTAGTTGTACGAGAACAGGACCGTTTTCTAGAAAACACTTCCTAAATGGAGTTAAAATAGAAGGAACTTTCAAATTCTAAATTAAATATCTATTTGGTCAGTTTTCACATTTTCCAGAAAAGTTGAGAAACACATTTTCTTTTATGATGAAAATCAATTCTCGAATTCACCAGCTCCCCCCCCCCACCCACACACACACACACACACACCCCACGATCACAACTATTTCCAATTTTTGTTTTGTTTTATTTGTGTTATATTATGTACACACTTTTGTATTTCAGCATGTTTCATGAGTAGACACTGGCCCTGTTTAGTTGTGGGAAAACACAACTGCTTTGCAGAAAATATGTTCTGTAGAGGTTGAAAACTCAAAGTTGTGTTAAAAAGTTCACAAAAAAATCAAAATTCAAGTGTTTTCTCATGAAACCTTTCTAATATTTTTCTTTTAAGATGAAAATTGATTTATTGTTTCTTGCTTCCTATTGTGTTACCGCTCCTGTACGAAGTTGGAGTAATTGTTCAGTTTTTTTTTCTTTCTTTTTTATGTTGAAGCAGTTTTGGGGTAATCCCTTCTGTTTCAAAGCTCTCTCCGGGCCAAGCAGCTTATCACTACCTAGTAGGCTATTGGGATGGGAAGTTTGTACCTGCATATATTAAGGGCACCTCTTCCATTGACCCGTTGGAACTTGCAATGGCTCTTCTGACCAAGGTCAGTAAGAAAACCAACACATTCATTTGGTACCTATAGAATTCAATAAAATATATGGAAGACAGAGGATTTAACGCGGTTCAACCATAGGCCTACTTCCACTGGAGGAGTTGATCTGTCATTATATTCTCAGCTCAAATGATTACATTTTGAGTCTGGGTGGAAATTCGTGTTTTTGTGACGTAAATGACGTCAAATGGGAGCAAGAAGAAAATAACTGTCATCTAAACTCTCTCAAATCAATATATCTTAAAAGGGAAGAATGCCTTAAATGAGGCTACAAAAGAATATTTATAGGTAGGACGTAACTTGGCCTCTAAGCTATGGAACTAATTACAATTATGTCCCTAGATGCCACTTGTCCTTCCCACCTCTAAATTCAATGCAACACTAGAAAGAATAAAAGACTAAAAAAATGACGAAAAGGCCCTTATTTACATCACTCTCCCCCCCTCGAAAGAGTTCGTCCTCGAACTCAAAGGGGAAGGCCTTCAGTATCACCATCTAGAATAGTAATGAGGGCATGCTGGGGTGGAGCCTCCTCCATCTCCTTGAGATACTTGGGGCCACCAGAAGCTAGGAGGGCTCGACGACGTGGGAGTGAACAATCCGAAGCTCGATGGCCCATCACCTGACAATTGTAACATTTGAATGTTACTGGGTGAGAGAGTGCAGGAGGTGGGACAGTGGAGGTCGCAGCGGCTGAAGTAGGAGGGGGCACTAGAAACAACAGAGGTTGGAGGAGCAGCAGTGGAGCGGGCACGAGGTTTCCCGCGCTTGAGTAGTCTCGGCGACGTACTTAAAGTGGGCCTCCGCATCGTTCGCGTCTAACCTTAAGAACTCTCCCTTACACATGGTCTCAACGAGTTGTTTGGAAGTTGAGCTTAGCCCATGATGGAAGTAGGAGATGAGTCTCCACTTCTCAAAACCGTTGTATGGGCACATGTTGACTAACTCATTGAAATGCTCCCAACATCGATCAAAGGGATCATTCTCGTTTTGATTAAATGTTTGAATCTGAGCTCGAATCGCATTGGTCCTATGTGCGGGAAAGAACTTTTGGAGAAACTTGGCCTGTATATCCCACCAAGTGGCTATCGAGTTCGGTGCTAGTGATCAAAGCAATGCCTTAGCCTTATCCTTCAGGGAGAAGGGGAAAATCTTGAGACGCACGACATCTTGAGTGCATGCTTGGTCCGTGAAAGTCTCGCACGCCTCCTCGAACTCTCGAATGTGGAGGTAGGGGTTTTTCGACTCCATACCGTGGAATGTTGGGAGAATCTGGATCATCTCATTTCAAAAACGAAACTGCCATGCATTATACGGGATTATAATCGTATAATGCATCTCGGAGTAACGGTTCGTTCGGGATATAAGAGGTCTCTTATAGGACGATACGGTAACTCACCCTCACCCGTACCATAACTAGCGTTGTCAGACATTTCGATCTCTCTTAATGAGTCAATATCCTCGCCGAACGCCCTAGACGTGTGACTCGCAGTGTGATTCGTGATGAAGTTGGGCGGTGTATGAGGTGGAATCCAGAAATTTGGAGAGTTTGGGGTGCATGGACTATCGAAGGTAAGCTCGATTGTGGGATTCTCGTGCACTCTAGGAATGATGGGATTATGAGGAGTGTTTTTATTGGAAATGGACCCTATTTTAGGGTTTTATTAGTCATTTTATTTTCTTTTGTATTTTCTTCTATTTTGTTATTGTATTTTCTTTAATTTTTGTTATTGTATTTAGAGGTAAGGAGTAGTAATGGTATTTTTGTAAGTGGGCCTTATCTTGAAGCCTTAGCTACTTCTCCCCTTTAATTACCCACTTGTAAGCCTCATTTGATAAAGACTTGAATTTTGAAATAGAAAATAGTGTTTCTCTCTCTGAAAGTGTGTGTTAGGTATTTTTAGGAGCCTTTTGACATGTAGTTTACGTCAAATTGGTATCAGAGCGGGTGTCGCTCCACATTGGTGTTGGTGTATTTGTATCGAAATCGTATGCTACTCGCAATGGCTCCCAAAAAATCCAAACAACATGACGAGATTCAAGAGTTGAGGCAAGAACTCAACGAGAAATTTCTCTTCTCTTCTAACTCATCTCCTCCAAAATCCAAAACCCTAACCTAGCCCTACACTACTCCTTGCCCAACCCTCTCCCCCGCTGGCCCAAACAGCCCTAACCACCCTTTACCCCGCCTCGGCAGACCCCAGCGCCCCAGCACACTATCCCCTGCCGCCCAACCCCCACCCCACCCGCCGACCATCCCACTACCTAAGAAACCCTGCCGACAAACCCAAACAACCTCATTGCTGTCCAGAATCCCTCCCCATCCCACCCGAACAACAAAAAAAAAACCCCAAACTTGCTCCCCCAGGCCCAACACCACCTCGGGTGGTCGGTTGCCTTCCTGTCCTCCAAAACCACCCCAAAAACCTAGGGTTCAGCTCTATTTTTGCTCAAAAATACTTGGGTTGACCCATCCAAACCCAAACCCAATTGATGCTTCAAAACATTGGTTTTTGACCTGGGAGGAATCTTTTAGGGTTTGATTGGGTGAAAAAGAGAGAAAAGAAGAAAAGAAGAAGAAAATTGTGGGATGTACACTCCTCAAGTTTCAAGAATTATTGTTGGGTCCTCACAATTTTTTTGGCACAATTTTTGAAATTCCCCACGAATCCCGAAATTTTGAACGCTTGAGGACGAGCTTAGTTTTAAGAGGGGAGAGTAATGGAAATGAGCCATATTTTTGGGTTTTATTGGTCATTTTATTTTCTTTTATTTCGTTATTGTATTGTATTTGTCTGATTCTTGTTATTATAGTTAGAAGTAAGGAGTAGTAATGGTATTTTTGTAAATAGGGCGTTAGCTTGGAGCCTAAGCTATTCCTCTTCTTTAATTACCCACTTGTAAGCCCCGTTTGAGAAAGACTTGAATTTTGAAGTAGAAAAGAGTGCTTACTCTCTAAAAGTGTGTGTTAGGCATTTTTAGGAGCCTTTTGACGCATAGTTTACGTCAGTTTTGCATTTAAGGACGGTGAGAATTTTTTTTTGGATTTTTTTTGTAATTTTTGATTTTATAAATGTTTTGGGCTTTTTTTTTGGATTTTTTTGATTTTTTTTCAAGACTTGAAGTCAAATTATTTGATCAATTCGACCTAACCTAGTATATCTACCTAGTCTCCGGCAACGGCGCCAAAAACTTGTCGCGATTCAAAATGTGTCTCTAACGCGTGTAATTATGGCTCAAGTATACACTGGTCGCTCAAGTAATAATTCGGTAAACCGGGTATCGAACTCAGGGACTAAGACGGTCTCTCGTGACGAATACTAAGTAAGATGACTATCCCTAACGAGTGACTCACGAAAGAGAAAAAAGAAACGATGATTATGGTGGAAATCTGTGTACAACTTCTAATTAAAGTAATTAAATCCTATCTAAGTTAACTAGGCATGCAAGACTAAATATTGACTGATTAAGTAATATGAAAGAAAGACAAGGTTGGAATACAATTTCCCGACCCCAAGTAATTTCACCGGATACAAAACTAGTTACGAATTAAACATTTAATCGAAAAGAAGACTTATTTTATTTTAAGAATTACATATATGAAGGAATTAACCCGCACAATACATAATCAAGAGTAAGAATAAAGCGCGTGACAAGATTGTTAATACGCGCGTCACATTCTTAAACACTCTGGTTACCTAGAGCAAAAGGAGTTAAAAGTCCTACAATGGTTGTATTAACAAAATGCCACGTTTTCAATTATTTGTTTAATTCAAAAACATATCTTATATCCATGCGAAACACATAAGGTTGGGTTCATACATTCCAACCCTTGGAAACCTAGCCAAACATAGTGTTGCTAATATAAAATATGATTTCTACGTTGCATGTGAATCTATTCATCATTAAGGTGTATCTAAGCATGCAAGAGTTAACTTTAAATTATAAAAGAGGCCAGGATGTCAGAAAACTAACTAATATCAAAGATCGAAGGAGAAGAAGACAACCTAGATTGAATATTGCTTGAAAAAGATCCACAAATCATAAACGTGACGAAGAAAAAGACTTCTTATGTTCTTGCCTCCTTTCTCTCTCTAAAACTATGTTAAACTAGTGTAAAGTATGCCTAATGTTAAGTTACAACTTAAGTCGTTTTTGAAAGAGTTCTAAACCCATACAACTCTAGGTAAATATTCAGAATAAATGAAATTTCGCGCTCAGGTCAACCAAACCGGTTCCCTTGGAATCCGAACCGGTTCGCTGGTTATCTTTTCTAAATTTCCTCTTTTGCTCCTGGATTTTCTTCTCGACTTCGAACTCGTATAACTTCTTCACCGTAGCTCGAAATGAGGCTCGTTTCTTCCAGTGTTCTTGTGACTTCAAGCTCTTCAACTTTCCAGTTGGCTCCGCCTCCGGACTATGGCTGCAAAATTATGAAAATGCCCTTCAACTTCCTTTCCTTTGTTTCTTTAATTGTTTCGATTTCTCTCTCGCATTCACTTGTATGAAATACATATAAAACACGTAAGAAATACACAAAATAAGAAATACTTGCTAGAAATGGTTAGTAGCATGAATACGAGATAAATCCAGTCTATTTACACCACACGGGATAATAAAAATGCCTAAATTACGGGGATAAGTATGAAATATTTACGCCGAATCAGTAGCAGCAGCCGCATAGAATGGCGAGGGGTTCTACTCCTGATGGTGGAAGCTGGCGGCAGCCGGAGGGGTCCAGGCTGTGATTGGCGGCTGTGATGGGTTTCTTCCACCCGTGGTGGATCCGAGTTGAACATGATGGGAGTTAGGGTTTGTGTGATTGTTTTTTTTTTTGTGGTAGGGGTGTGGAACGAGTTGAATAGGGCGAATTAGGGTTAGGGTTTTAAGATGGTGCCGGAGCGGTGCGAGGGCGGCCGGTGGTGGAAGACGGGCGTCGAAGTCATCCATCCGAGCCATTAACCGGTTGAGAACCTTCTCGAGATGCTCGTTAGAAGTTTCTACGGGAGCATACTTTCTTCTCCGTCCCATCTTGACGTTGTTTACGAGTTTTTGTTTATACAATAACAACGGGTAGAACCAACGAGGCTCTGATACCAATTGACGTAAATGACGTCAAATGGGAGTAAGAAGAAAGTAACTCTCATCTAAACTCTCTCAAATCAATATATCTCAAAAAAGGAAGAAATTGTTCAGTTTTTATTTTCTTTCTTTTTTATGTTGAAACAGTTCTGGGGTAATCCCTTCTGTTTCAAAGCTCTCTCCGGGCCAAGCAGCTTATCGCTACCTAGTAGGCTCTTGGGATGGGAAGTTTGTACCTGGATATATTAAGGGCACCTCTTCCATTGACCCGTTGGAACTTGCAATGGCTCTTTTGTCCAAGGTCAGTAAGAAAACCGACACATTCATTTGATGCTTATAAAATTCAATAAAATATATGGAAGAAAAGGATTTAACGCGGTTCAACCATAGGTCAACGTCCACTGGAGGAGTTGATCTGTCATTATATTCTCGGCTCAAATGATTTCATTTTTGAGTCGGGGTGGACATTCGTGTTTTTGGGTTGTGTTTTGGCGACAAGCGCTATTTAGACACGAATTCATGTTTTTTTTCTTAACACTAAAACGACCCATCACGACACGAGAAAATCAATTAATAATTTTTACACCCAATTAACTACAATATTAACAATAATACATTAAAGCACGAATAAAGACATGAATAACACACGATAACACGAACACCACGCGATTTCGTGTCGGAAAATACCAACTCGAATACGACGTATCATGCCAATTTTCGTGTCTAAAATTGCCACCCCTTCCTTTGAGTGGAGTAATTGTAGAAAACCAAAAAAGACTGCAGATCGCGAAGGTGAAAACAGAGAGATTATTGTTTTTATCTTATTGTGTTCGGTTGAGCATTTCTGGCTTTGAGACCATATAGAATAAAGAAAGCATATACAGAACAATGGATTTACCATGGCTCAGCTATAGGCCTATAACCATGGGAGTAATTGATTTATTCTCAGGTCAGTTGATTGCTCTATAGGAGTGCTCTGCATATAGGCACAAATCCAAACCAAAGTAGAGACAAGTGTATCTTTATCTTTCTACAAATAAATAAAAGGGCAAACCCAGTGCACAAGGCTTCCGCCATTGCGGGGTACGGGGGGTTTAGATGTACGCAGCCTTACTCCTGCATATGTAGAGAGGCTGCTTCCATGACTCGAACCTGTGACCTTTGGATCGTAGTGGGGCAACCTTACCGTTGCTCCAGATTCTCTAAAATAAAAAACTTTAAAGATAATTGACTCCGTGAAATCATTATCTCTAACAAGCCTTGATAATTTGTCTTAGTTAAATCCACTGTAGTAGCCTTTTTGTATGGATTTTAATTGTTGTTCTATGTGTTGCTGCAGATGAAAGACAACCAAATTTCATCCTACCTGATTAACGTCAATCAAGAAAAGAAGACAAATGGTGAGGGAATAAAGATTGGACAATTTGGAATATTGAGCAACTTCTTGCGGTTCATTGACAATCTTATAAGCTCTATGGTTGAAACCAAAGGGCATGACCATATAATTAGAAGCCAAGATTAATTCCAGGCCCACAGGATTCCGGGTGGTGTCTGGGGTCGACTGATTATCATAGGCACCAACTAATGTCGACACGATACGTTTGTGTGTCACACAAAATGTGTTGAAGTCCCGTGTCGGCCTAGAATTACCCGGAAACAAATTCTGTTCTCTCTCTCTCGTGTTGGTGGTTGGGTTTTTCCTTTGTGAACCCATGGATTGCTTATTGGACAAGCATTGGCAATTTGTGGTTTTATTTTGTTAAATTTCCCTTTCTGTTGGTGTAAATTTTTCAAAAAGAACTATGCATATTTTCAAGAATCCCCCTGAACTAGTTTTAATGCAAGAAACTCCCATGCACTACGCATTCTGTTGCAAAGACCCCTATATGTAGCTAAAAAGTCCCCTATAGTACAAGAGGTTGTTTGCAAAAACATCGAAGTTCATCGAGTTTTTTGCACTTTCCTCTTTCTTGAGAGAATCATTTTTCTTAAAGAAAAGATAGGGAAATTATTAGTTGTATTTGAAAATTAAATAGTGAATTGCAGTTATACTTTTCAGCCACAATCTAAGCTACACCTGACATTTTTCTTAAATTTTGATTTTCCAGGCAAAGATCTCGTTAAATTGGTGCAATTGGCCCTACTGGAGAATATCCCACCATTCAAAACTAAAGGTAACTCTATTAATTTTGGGACAATTAATGTTTATCCTTAGGAGATTTGTACATTTTTCATTTGATCCACTTTATTTTTTATGTTCCAAAAAGTCATGTTTTTTATATTTTATTTTATTTTTATTGTGACCACTCAAAGGTTTTAGAGTTTAGGTTTAATGGTTTACTTTTTTTTAATTGGTTTAGTGTTTATTTTTGTATTAGTTTAGGGTTTTCTTTGGTTTGTTATTTTATTATTTATTTTCCGAGTTTAGGGTTTCGCTATTTTAAGGTTTTATGGTTAGAGAAGAGAGTGCTTGTGAGTGTTTGTGAGGAACTTTTTTGAACAAAAAATAAGGTTCAAGCTAAATCTTAGATAAAAAATTGTTCGAGGGACTATTTGTCAAATGACCCTATAGTTTTTTATCTTCCGTTTTCTAGCTGGGACGAACTATTTCTCACTGGGTTATTGTATTTCTTTCTAGGTGGAGATCTCCATAGAAGGTACAAGAGCTTTTTATCTTGCAAGTTCCCATCATTACCTGAGGAGTTCTCATTCTGAAAACCCCTTTTTGTCACTGTATTGCTCGTCTTTTTCTCGCTAAGGTACGGAACTTTTACTGTTCTTAGCTAAGTTAAGACTTTTTTCCTCCCCCTTGTTCCTTATGTTGTATGTAACAACTATTTTGGTGTTTCATCTACTGTTACAAAATTTTCATCTTAAAACTCGATGGTGGGATGGCATCACAATAGTGGTGGAGTTTATATGTGTGCGTGCGCGCGTCAAATTAATAGTCAAACTTTGCTTTTTATGACTTGTAGTCGTTTTTGAAAATGAATATTTCAGATTCCACAACCACAATATTAATAAGTTTTGGTATTGGCCATTGATTAAACTGAAGTTGATGTTGTCAGTTAAATTTGTAAATGAAAAAAAGGTCAAACCCGCTGCACGAAGCTCTCGCTTAACTGCAAGGTCTGGGAGAGACGGATGTCGGCTGTCCTTACCCCCATATATGGAGAGGTTGCTCCCATGTCTTGAACCCAAGACCAACCGTAGCTTGGACGAGGGCACTTGCCATAATTGGAGACAGACGGACTGTTCTTTGTAGTGTCAAATGACCAACTTAAACCTTTCCCACAAGTTGAATTGGGCTCCTAATTTGAGTCGAAGGAAGTATTTTAAGTGTCACACTCTACTTTATATGAGAATTCAGAGTCGCATTCTGAAAAACATGTACCAGATTTGACAGTTGTTAATAAGTTTTGATCTTGCCCATCGATTACGCTGAATTGCTGAAGTTAGTGTTTTATTATAAAGTCACGACTTATAAATACCGCGCCTAATTTGAGATTAAGTGAGTATATTATATTCACTTGTTTTGATGTTATAATAGCCTTCTTTCTTGGGGTTCTTCATCTCATCTCTCGTGAATTGTTGATTAGAACATTGCTGAAAATTATGTTAGAAAATTATTTGTTACTGATAATTATTTTTTAACGTTCTAGTTTGCAGGTCATGGCAATAGAGCATTCAGTTCACCTCCACCACTATGTGATCTATCTATGTTGTATTATGTACAGATTCACATTTTTATATGTTGTATATTTTCTCTAACAGCTCCAATAAAAGACCCATCATCAATTTAGATTATTGGAAAATCTACCGACGATAAGACAAAAAATGAGTTGAGCCTTTTGTTTCACTCTTTTAGATTGATTTCTCCCATCATCGGCGTTCAAGGTGGATGAAAGTCTTTGACTTTTTTTTGGGTAATCTTATTTCAACCCCCATATTTTTTCTGTTCACCCCAATTTTATGAAACCCCATATATTGGGTTGGCATCCTATCCACCCGCCTCACCACAAGGGGTGGTTTAAAAGAAAAACAAAACACGCAAACTCCATGCCAAAATACCAGTTTTATTATTACAAAGGCTCGCTTAATTGCAGGGTCTGGAAGAGGCAGATGTCAGTTGGCCTTAACCCCACATATGGAGAGGTTGTTCCATGTCTGGAACCCAATACCAACCGTAGTTTGGGCAAGGGCATCGTACCATGTTTCTTGTACATGTTTCTTGTACATCGTACCATGTCTCGAACCCAATACCAACCGTAGTTTTATTATTACAGTTTTCGATACATGTTTCTTGTACCATGCCAGGTAGATGTTTCATTTTCGTTTCTCCCAATTCTATCTGTGTTTGTAGAGAGGAGATTAAAGATGACACATGTTTTTGTTTTGAGAGAGGGAGAGAGAGCTCCAAATTCCAAGAGGGAATACAAATGTATTTATTTTGGTACTTTTTTTATAAGCTTGCAATAATGGCTTATATGCCTATTAAATACATACATATTTCACCCTCCCAATGCAAAGTATGATCACCGGCCCAAAGCACCCAAACTAGTAGGGATAGACTTTTGACATACAATTAGTATGACACAATTCGACATATATTTATATATATACAGTCCTACTCTTGTGCGGACTAGTTCGCATTTTAAGAGTGCGGACCGAAAATGTGTCACCCGAGAGAGTGTACCTATAATTTAAGCGATAATTTCTAGGCGCACTATTTGGCGACACATGTCCGGTCTACATTCTTAAAATGCGGGCTAGTCCGCACAAGAACATTATTTTACACACACACACACATATATATATATATATATATATATATATATATATATAGAGAGAGAGAGAGAGAGAGAGAGAGAGAGAGAGAATCTCATGAGGACCTCTGTTTGCATACCACTGGCGTGGATCAATTTTGATAAAATAGTAAAAAAAATATTTTTGAGCTAATTTTATTATATAGTTTTTAAACATTTTAGTAGGCCATATAAAAAAAATCAGCTCAAAATGAATTTTTTTATTATTTTAAAAAAATGGGTCGAACTTTGTCAGTTTTTAACAACTTAAAAATTGAGAAAGTTTGACCGAATTTTTTAAAATAGCAAAAAAAATTATTTTGAGCTGATTATTTTTTTATGGTTCTATTGAAATGTTTAAAAATCATAAAAAAAAAAAAATTAGTCCAAAAATATTTTTGTTATTATTTTAAAAAAATGGTTCTCATTCAGGGTTCTTAAACTGGGAGCTCACTTGATCGTTTCCCTATTTATATATATCATGGTATAAATATACTAGTGACGGTCTATAACCTTTGTCTTCATCTCCTGGAATTTCGGATTTTGAAGTTAAATTTTGTTTGATTTTTAATACAGTTGCAATAGTTGCGTAGAAGGTTTCATAAATTAGGTAAAAAATAGTTGTGGGGTGGTTAAATTGGAATAAAACCATCTAAACAGTTAAGGTAATTGAAACCTTGAAATGTTAAAGTTGGGGTGGGTAGGAAGAATGCATGGGTGGGAATAAAACCACTTTTTTTTTTCCTCCTGTGTTGGTAGAACCAATACTTAAATTTACAAAATTTGGCAAATCCAACTTTTTGAGGATGTTTTGATTTCAACACCAATTTTCTTTCTATTGCCACCACTTTTAATCAGCTTACATTAGGCCATTTTTATTTCCACCCTTGTATTCATTTTACAATCCTCTTGTATGTAAGATGCTATATTTTTAAATAATTTAAGTGTGAAAAAGACTTCACTACGCCATTTATAACACCCCGATTGAATTGAAATTCTACCTCTACAACTTTATTTCTCAATTTTCATCAATCGTCCCAATTAGTTAGGCTCTGTTTGATTGTCCCAAAATTGTAAATTGTTCCATTTACAAATTGTCCCACCAATTGTGTTTGGTTTCATTAATGAAATGATTCATTAATTGTCCTATTTTAGTTCACGTATAAAATCTGAAATTGGAGAATTTCACAAAAAATATAAAATGCATCCATTTGAAATCAGAAAGTTTAGAAAGCTTATCTCGATTGCTTATCCCTATTTATAAGCGCTCTCTCTGTCTCTCCATTTGTTTTTAACTTTGTTCCCGATTGAACCTTAACATTAATTTCAGATTATCAAATATTGTGTAAAATTGGATTTAAACTAATTTCAAATTCATTCATTTATAATTCACAATGAACTAATTTACATGATTAAATAATTTGCTTAACTAAACAGGTTCTTAGTGGATAACATGAAAGCTTTTGATGCAATTTAGATTGTAGAGTAGTTTCAAGAAATGTAATTAAAAGATATTATTCAAATATCTTTGAGATCTGATCTATGGCAAGATCTTGTTGGTGGCGAGGTCACCTTTAGTGGGTTTAGATGTGTTTAGGCATTTGCTGCTGCTGTTTTAGATCTTGGAGTGATCCCATTAATGCAAGTTTCAAATCATGATCATTGTATTATTACAAATCTTTGCACCAACTTTTGCTCCAAACAGTGTTGTGATATGATTAATAAAGATGGAGACATGGTTGATACATAGTAGTTCTCATCTAGATGTAGAGAATGTAAGTGAATATAGTTAGCAAAAATTTTCAAAAGAGGGGTTTGAACTGGAATACATTTTTACTCAAAAATATCAGAGAGAATGATCAAGAAGTTTGTTTAATTAAAAATTTATTCTTAATTTTTTCTAAATCCCATTAGTTGGGGTGGATTAAATGGATTCTAGCCCATTATTAGGGGTTTAATAAAAGTGGGAGCTATAGAAAAAAAAAGTTGAGTTTATATTAATGGGATGAAATTTATTTAACTCCCCTCATTGATGGGGTGTATGAATAAAAATAAGAGGAAAATGTTATTTATACATTCTCGACAGTGAAAGAACCCTTCTTCACACCATTTGTTCCCCTTTTGCACTCACTCAACATCTTTTTCTAGGTGAGTTAAGGTGTGAGGTGAGGTCAACATGAAATGATAAGTTAGCGCGGATGAGTACGGATATTCTCGAATCTTCCCAAGACCTTCTAGATGCAGTTACACGAACATCGTTTTAAAGAAAAAGTAAAGGTGTTAAAATCTAGGAGTTATGTCATATTTTTTTTGTGAGGATAAGAAATTGCAGAGATTATCTCAAGATCCGTAGAACATGTCTAAAACCAATGGAAAAGCTAATAACATGTAAGCATATACCATCTATCTCAAATTATTCACTTCTTGCTATAACAAATTATTTTAATTGATGACTTTTTGTCTAATATTCAAATGATGGCCTCGAATAGTTACATGCCGTCGGATTAGCTTTTGTATAATTTTCATTTTTGAGTTTTTTCCTTTTTTCAATTCCATAATAAAAATTAGGGTTGACAAGCCTACGAATGATTTTCTTCAGTTTACTAGTTTTCTCTCTCTAAAAAGTCTTCTAGATATATGTGAAATTCATTTATGGAGGAAAATACCGAATGTTTGTGCGTGATCAATAGCGTAGTAGAAATGTTGCATATAAATTTGGTTAGTGTTATTTGATTTATGGTGTTTGTCTTAATCGCGATTAGCAAATTTAGGCTAATTCTTTTTTAAGATACTAATTTAATTTTCTAAGAGAACATAGGCAAACCATTTGCTTAGAACTTTTTAGTCGATTCTAACATATATATTACACCAAATAATTATAAAAAGCTCGCGCATCGCGGCAGGCTAAAACCTAGTAATACTCTAAAATGCTATACAAGCATTTAGAGTCTAATTCATCGAAGCTATCCACATAGGATGATAATTATATCCCCTGTTAACCATTGGCTATCCACGTAGGATGACAGTTAATATCCCCTGTTAACCATTCTTTTGAGATTTACTATTCACATAAGATGACCATTTATATCCCCTGTTAACCATTCATCTGAGATTTATACTACTATAAAATGCTATATATGCATTTAATAGGCCTGATCAACGAGACTATTAACGTCATATACCATAATCAACCAACAAGGCCACATCAGATGCTCCCAAGTTGGTGTGACCCTTCAGAACAGATGTAAGATTCCATTTTCAATTGTGTGACCCTTCAGCTGCAAGTCGGACCCTTCACCTCCACAGTATGTAAAGGCATATGGGATATGTATTTATGTTCGTGAAAGTCATTCCTATTCTCACAAAATTATGAAGCAACCTACCAAAATTTTTTTCTTTGTTACGGATTTGTCACGATCAAAGTCCATGACAAGTTCAATTCTTATCACAGACTTTAACCGTGTCAAGTTCGTAACAAATGAATTATCATCCTAAAACTTGTCACGAACAAAGACTGTGACAAGGCTGCCTTGTCAAGGTTTTTGACCGTGACAAGTTGCCAGTTTTGGTGTAGTCTATAGTCACTTCAGGGACTTGTGTCTTTTCATAGAAATTAACCTCTTCAGGGATTTTAGAGAAATTGGATATTTTGTTCATAACCTCTTACTGAGCGTTATGTATAACCTTTTCAGGAAGGTTATTTGGGCATGTTTTGATTTAACCTCCACTTCTAGGGAGTCAACTAGTTGGGACCTATAGGTTTTGCCACACTTTTTGCAAGCAATAAATTTATTTTTTGTCGAATTTATTTTGTCCTACTAGGACATTGATTTTGGCAAGCACATTTGCAATATGTAAAATCATTTGATGTTGCAATATTAATTTTCACTTCATTTTTCGCATTGAGCAATACAGGGGATTGGATGAGACAAAAGTGAAAATATTCCACGACAGTTCTCGCCGTTCTTCATAAACAAATCGTTCTTCAGGAATAATTTGTACTTCAAGTAGATTCTTACCTCCCCCTAACGACAAGAAGTGTGTCTTATTAAAATAAAATTTCATAAAATATAAGAGAAACACTATATTTGTCAATGGTTCACTGGAGGGTGAATTATGTGATAACAATAGTTATAAAGATTAGTCATTATATAATATCAAATAGTTGAAGCATAGAGCTTCAGGCTCATGATAAAGTTCAATTTTACAACAATAAATATTATATTGTATTACTCTGTGAATAATGAAATGATGTTTTTGTAGTGTAAGCTTCTGGCTTCCAATACTAAAAGTAATAGAAAATTACTTTTATTATTTATTTCAATATGGTACCCATGAATTATTATGCCCATAAAATAGAGCGAATTTCTTTAGGAATTGCTTTCATATAACTCATTGCATATGAATGAACGGGTTCCACATAGTGACATCACATAAGCTCTTCTAGAGCCTTCAATAATTTTAGCAGTTTCAACTATTGTTGAAACCTTTACTATACTAAATCTGAAAAAACTTCTTATTTTTCATAATAGTGCGAGTTAATCATGGTCTGCTAGACAAATGTCATTATATAATGACAGTTCACAATTGCCAATTACATTCAATATAGATTGTGAAGTGTGTGAGAGTCCAAATAATTTATGTTATGATCAAGAGTTTAGTGACCAAATTGAAACAAATGAAAGTATTTAAAAAACCTTGTTTCAAATAATTATCATATTTTCAATAATGAGACGGATAACAAAACTTTAAGTTTTATAACAACAAATCTTATAATACCTAATAATTTTGAAAGAATTTTGTATTTAAAGATATAGATCATTTATGATAAATAATACGAAGAAATATATGTCTAAAAATCATGCATTTTAATGACTTTGGATTATCACAAATCATAATTTAATCACTATGTTTTAAGCATAAAAAACCTTAACAATACGTATATCAAATTAGTATGTATATTTAAAGGAGAAAAATTTGGCCAATTAAAGTCTATAACTTTGGGTTCATAATTGATGAAATAAATTTCATATTCTTATCATATGTGTGAGACTTCAGGCTCGAAAATAAAAACTTTAAGTTTACAATATATAACCACGGAATAAACCTTTAGGTTCTGCCAAAACATCAAACTTTATTATTTGTGTGTGAGAACTTCTGTTTTACACAAATAGTTGAACTTCAGGTTTAATATCATTAATATTCAAGGACATTAAATCTCTACCATTTTGTATCAAACTTTAGGTTTGATTAGGGGTAAAAAGGTAAAAATTTTCCAAACAAGTGTCAAATATTTCTATCAAATTTTACTAATGATAATATCATTTGCCTTAAATATGGTGGGCTTATCTTTTACAGTATCTGCGCATTCCAAAGACACGAATGTATTCTAAATGATTGAAATGTGGAAATGAGTTAAAATTAAATATAATTAAAATGATAAAATTAGTACTCAAATGAAGATAAATGGCAAGAGATAAAGGTTTAATGGTGAAACTATTAATAGGATTGTGAAAGGGACATTTAACCTTTAAAAGAGCACTTAAAGAGACATTTCATTTAATAAAGAAAATGAAAAGTCTTGAAGTTGAAAATACATATTTTATTACCTAATTTATTTTGTAACTAATCCTAACTAGGTCTGTAAATCGAGTTGGGTGAGCCACACTGGGGGTTGCTTAGGCTCGACTCAAACTATCTTACCCAGGCTCAAGCCCCAACTATTTCTCCCACCTAAGCCGGAGATCAACTCATAATTATTAGGGGCTTCGGGCTCGATTTAAATTTTTTTGTTAAAAAAATTTGAACTAGTGTTCTTTCCTTATATTTCCATCTTAGAGAAAATGTACATACTAAAATCTAATTGATGTTTCATAAAATAAAATATATAATTATAAAATGTATTAAATTAAAACAAGAAAAATAAGAGTGAAAACTTACAAAGAATAATTAAATTCATACATATAATATTATTTGATCACTAAAAAAGGCCTATTGTGACTTGACCAATTAAGAAATCAAATACCCATAATGATATTAATAGTAAAATCACAAAAGTGAAAACCACTTATAACCTAATTGATTATGACTAGTGAAGCTTTAAAAAAAACTAGTACATGAAATAAAAAAAATGAAACTTAATTGAACAATGTTAACATAAATATGTTATATTATATTAAATTATTTATTTATTTATCTATATATTCAAAGTTTGGGCTTCAGGCCCAATTTGATCTTGGTAAGGTTTGGCTCAAGATCGGCCCAAAATTCATCCGGGCTTGAAATTTTGCCTCAGACTTGGCTCGACTTAAACTCAAATAAGTCTCTGCCCAAAAATCGTGGGTCAAACCAACGGGCTTACTGACTTAATTTACAAGTCTAATACCCTCCCAAAAAATATATTTAGAGCTTTAGGTCTAAATTGTAAATAATTATTTTGAGAACTTTCAATATTTATACCCCATCAAGTTCTGATTTATGTTATATTTTCTTGGAGCTTTAGGTCCAAATATTTTTAAATAACATGAGGGCTCCAGGCCTCATATCTTCAATAGCAATTGAAAAAACTTTATCCCAATTACAAATTATATTTTGTGAACTTGTGGTGACAATAATGATTATGGATCTTCATATCACAAATATAATTGGAGGACTCTTGATATATATCCTTTCAATTAAATAATCAAAACTTCATGTTTGATTATGATATAATATTTTTGACACTTTAGATTCAAATAATTTAGGAACTTTAGTTCACAAAATTTGAACAGAGAAATGTGCAAGTTCCAAATTTCTCTGTTCAAATAACATGAGGACTCTTGCACAACATTAAAACTTTAGGTCCCAATGGGAACCTCACGTCACAACATTACGTGAGGTTCCCATTGGGACCTAAAGTTTTAAATATTTAGGGAGTTTTAAGGTCTTTTCCAATTATATCCAAACTTCAAGTTCGATAAGGGATAAAATTATTTGAAACTTTAGGTCCAATGTATAAATAATCACTATGGAACAGTTAATGTCCTTATCCTTATTATAGAAATCATCAAAACTTCACGTTGTTTATTTAAGTTATATTTTTATTGGAACTTCAAGTCCAAAATTTAAATAGTGATTGAGAACTTTTAATCCTAATATTAAATGGCTTGGGAACTTCTGGCCCAAAATTAAAAAAAATTATATAGAAACTTCAAGTTCCAAATTAAAATAACTATTTGGGAACTTTGGGCCCCAAATATTAAAATAATTATGTGGGACCAAATTTTAGAAGATAATTAGAAACTTTGGGTTCTAATAAAAAATATAAAATGTATGGCTCCAAATTTTAATTTTATTGTAACTTATAAACAAACATAAGAGTTAAATATTGATTTACAAATTTTAATAGTATAATTGTAATTATACAATTTTTTTAGGTTATACCTATTAAATTTATCTTATACAAGATCCAGTGATTGTATAATAACCTTTGTCTACTTAAAGTATAGATGAATCATTGTTGGATTTAAACAAAATATCAAAAACCTAACCAAATATATATATATATATATATATATATATATATATATATATATATATAGAGAGAGAGAGAGAGAGAGAGAGATAAACTAATGCCATACATCACGGTTACTATGGAATTCAAGCGAGTGTTTTTTTTCCATTCTTACATACCCATTATATATGAGTCTCAAAACATGTTCACAAAAACTAATAGGCATATAGTGTGTGACAATGTGTGTGCCCATATGTTTCATATACATATACATGTATATATTCAGAGAGAGTATGATACCATGTTAAGAACTTAGATATATACTTGAATAATCCATAAATCATTGGTAGAGAGACATAAGTCACCCATAGTTAGACGATCTCTGAGCGATGGATGTAAATTTAAAAGCATTCGTGCTGATAACGTGTTGTAAAATAAATGGGACAGAGTAAATTTAGAGGGAGAATAAACTTTGTATTGTATTATAATCTATACTCAAGGGGTGTCACCCTTATTTATAGTACAAATGATGGTATTGTAACACCCCGTATTTTTAATGATATTTATATTAAAATTAATTAAATTAAAATGAGAAATTAATTCGGATTAAAATAAATATTAATTAGCGAGACAAGGGTTAATATTTATTTAAATTGAATATTACTTAGTGAATGAGTAATAAATAAATAAGAACGTATAATGATCGTCGTGAGTGAGAAATACGACAGTTACGGTAATTTAGTTGGGATGCGCGTGTCAATCGTGTCGTGACTTAAATTTATGAGATAAAATATAATTTAATTATGAGTCATCCAAATGGTTATTTTGAGTGAGCCAGTGTGTCCAAAAGGGTCGAAATAGTCAGAAAAGTGTACTCGGGGGTTTGGATTGGGTCTCGGAGTATTTTTAGGCCAAACTGATACCCTAGAGGGGTATTTTGGCCTTTTGGATTTTTGGGGAGGTTGAGCTTACTACGGTTAGAAGTTACAAAATACAAAGAGTCTACTAAAGGTGGAAGGTGAGGAGTTCCAAATCTTTCCCACACCATTTTGCACCACCACCACCACCACCACCACCACCATCTGAGTGTAGATCAAAAGGAGAGAAAGGCAATCCCAACATCTATTTGCAGAGAATCAGACCTACAATATGAGGCAAGTGTTTATCTTACAAAAATTGAGTGCATATATTATCCATGTTAGTGTAGGATTGATTATATGCATGAATAAATGAATTTGGATTCAAATTGGATGATTAATTCATGATGTTGGGTAGGATTTGCATGTAAATTAAAGTCCCATGTGATTAGAAAACGAAATCAGTAGAGATGTGATAATTTAAATGGAAATAATCTCGATTCGATGATGTATAGGCATAAAGAATAATAAAACTAGGGTTTTATGGATAATTATGAAATAATCAGTTCTTGGGTAGAATTCTTAATGATATATTTACGTTGGAAATCACCCTTATATGTGTATATAATGTTTGGGAACATTGGTTGTAAGTTTGGTAAAGAACTATGAAGTTTTGAGTAAGAAAAATGGAGAAAAATAGGACGACGTAGAGGAAGAAGAAGACCTGAGAGTTTTCGAATCGATTCGGCCTTTGGGCGAATCGATTCGGTTTCCCAGATTTTGGCAATTTTCCCTATTTTAGCCTTGAACTTGAAATTGATGAACGGGGGAACTTTTGGGATACTTTTAAAACATTGTGAGAGATATTTTGGGTTACTATTAGGCTAATTGTAGGATTGGGACTTAGTCATAATTGTGATATATTAAGGCTAAGATTAATCGATGTGATTTGTAATGAAATGAGTTCGGTGGAAAGAGAACGAGTCGCAGTGAACATATAAATTAGATCAGTAGGCTATGGAAGAATTACCTACTGAAATACTTTAAAGAATAATTGGCACACTTCGAGTAGTGGGGGAATACTCGGGAATATACGACGAGAAGTATAATCGAAATTTAATAATATGTAGGATAGTTGAGAGTTATATATATACTACGTATGGGACATATATTATACGTTGCGTGTACACCTATATATATATATATATATATATAGGTTGTGTGAATACCTATTGTGTGAATGCTTATGTGTGAACATATCTAGGCCACCTGCTATCACGGGAGGTTCTGCGTCGTGAACAGTCTTATCCTAATGAGCCCATTGGTGGAATTTTGACTTGTACCTCGGAACATAGAACTTAGGGATTGAGCACTACTTGTCTGAATGATAGTGTGACTGGTCATTTGGGTACGTTAGGTGTGTGCATAAGCCAAAAGGCTTAGAACTATGTTCGCCTCCAAATTTTGTGAATTGTGAATGTACGGTTCGAGAGTTTTTTCGAACCGGATGTCCTTTATTTTGTACGTGATGTACCAGGACTTGATAGCATATTATGCCCTCATCACAAGTTTCCACCTAGGGATGCCATATTCGTATATATTCTAAGAAGGATGTAAATATATAAAAGTGTGATTTATGATACTATGTGTTCATTAGTAGATAAGATAGATAATGATATCTAAAGTAATTTAAGTAAGTGGGAACTAATATCTAATTGTTTACTTTTATAGGCTAAAAGGGTTAGAAATTGATAACGTATTGTATGGGCAATACGGGTGGGCATAACACATTATTAGGCAGGGAGAGACTTAATTTAAACTAGTTAGGTGGGGTAGCGTAACTAGGTTGGTTTACAAGTATATGTTTAGCGTGCATATTAGTTGAGAGGTGAGGATCTCAAGTGAGGGCACGTCAAGTGAACATGTATACAATATCTGATCTTTAATGCATTTTAAATACTTGCAAAATATTTTCAAACTGTTTTACTTGTTCTCTAACCCATTTCAAATCCATTTTTGTTAAAACCTATTAGGTGCCCGACCATAAGGACGCCATGCTTAACAGTTCCTTCATATTTGCCGTGATGCAGCTGCTGTGGACGTTGTAGGACCTTTGTAGTAGACGCCTCCACACTTATCAATTCCTCTCTATCATTCAGTTTTATCAGTCGGGAATGTCACCCATCTCTAGCTAGTGGTTATTTCAGAGACATTGTACTTCCATTTTATTTCTAGTGTTGGATTTGGCTTTATATTATGGATGATTGTATATGGATTTCAGTCTGGAATGTTTATTCTAGGAACATTTATTTATCTCATTGGTTTATCATCTATTATGTTGTATATTAAAATGGTGAATGTGATTTATTAGTTTAATTTATTTCCTGGTAATAAAAAGATATAAATTTTGATACCGGACCATTAGGGTATTAGTAAAATAAATTGTGTTTCGACCGTAATGCTAAGAATTAAGCCTATAATGATTCCACTTTAATTTAATAATGGACTGATCACCCATGATTAAAATAGGCGGGGTGTCACAGATAATATCAGAGCCTCATGTTCTAGTGTCCTTAGGATCTGTGCGGACTTGTCACATTTTCAGCGTAACATTCTTTGATATAGATCCCTACTATTACGATTATTGCATTCATGATTACGCATTTATGTATTCAACTATTTTGAGATATATTGGACTGTGGACTTAAGGAAATTCTCTTTCGTTTCAGCTGTCTCCCAGACATGCACCACGAGCCACCCTAGATGCACAACCCAAGACGCAACCAACTCAGGCACCAGGGATTATGAATGCAACTGAGGTTTCTGCCATTGTGCCCAGGCGGTTAATGCGACTTTGACTACTTTGGCTCAATTGGCACCACAGGTGACACCCCAGCCTCAGGTTCTGGCTTCGGAACAAACACACTCATGTCCTTCAGCCTGGGAGCGAGTTAGAGATGTATTTCAGAGGGCTTATCCTCACGAGTTTCAGGGGAGATCCGATGTCATCGCTGCTTGCCAATGGAAGAAGGACATCCGAACAAATTTACGGATGTATAAGTGCACTAATGTATAGATACATATACTAGCTACTTTTAAGCTAGTGGGGACAGCCTTACAGTGGTGGGAGTCCATTACCAATGCACAAGAGATAGGTATAATGCTTATTCAGGAGTTTTGGGAGCAGTTTGAGTGCAAATACTTTCCATCTGCCATTCAGACAGAGATGAGGTGGAAGTTGTTAGACATTTCCTAAGAAGGGAGGACCGTAGATGAATATGATGAAGAATTTACTAGCTTGGAAAACTTTGTACCAAAGAAGGTGAGCACAGAGGAGAAGAGGGTACATCTCTTTGTTGATAGTCTTAGCTGGAGAATCCAACATCATTTATTGGGAAACCCCTCTATGAAGATGTATACAAATGTTATGAACACCACTTTACTGCATTGTTAGGATCACCGCTTCCACATGAAGGGAAGTAAGTGCACAGGAGAGCCCAGCCAGCAGGGCAGGACAGGGGGTAGCAGTGCCAGTGGGGCACAATCGACGCAGAATCAGATGAGGCAGGGTGAGCAGGGTCCCATCAGGGGGATCCTGCTAAGCATTTTTTATCTGAAGATTTCAAGTAGGGTCAGGGTGGATTCAAACATGGCCATCAAGGTCAGCAAGGCCAACAGGGTAAAGGGAGAGGTGGTAGTGGATAACAGGGCTAGAGGGGAGGAAATTTTATGGGCATATGTTTTATATGTGGTAAGAATGGACACAAGCATTAGGATTTCCCTGATAAGGGAAAAGTTTCACAGCAGCAGGGTGATCGTCAGGAGCCCCAGTGGCCTATTTTTCTCGCCGCCCTCCCAGCACCAACACCAGCACTACCCGTCGTACCAACATCCTCACTTCAGCAGGGGCAGTTATAGTACAAGCGTGTGTACAATGTTCACCAAGCCACATTTCCATAGGCTCCATCCACAGTTGAGGGTACGTTTCTTATACATGGGATTTCGAGGCGTATTTTATTTGACACTGGAGCTTAACACTCATTTATAGCCACTATATTTGCACGAGTCGCATGATTGTTAAACACGGTCGATAGTACAGTCATGTGTGTAGACTCACCATTGGGTAATGGGATTTATTTGTCGGGGTGTGAGTATAAACATTAGGAGACTTTTTTTGCCCATCGATATGCTTGTTCTAGATATGACGGAGTATGATGCCATTATTGGCATAGATTGTCTAGCAGTGTATACATCTATGATTGATTGTTACAGTAGGA
The DNA here is from genome assembly GCA_949130495.1 of Sambucus nigra. Taxonomy (NCBI): domain Eukaryota; kingdom Viridiplantae; phylum Streptophyta; class Magnoliopsida; order Dipsacales; family Adoxaceae; genus Sambucus; species Sambucus nigra. Next base: position 407,183,296 of record OX422224.1, read on the forward strand.
GCACCATGTTTGCAATTCCAGTCCAAGCGATGTTCTTAGTGGCGATGCCCCATACCAAAGGGGGATCGTCAACTCACTTGTATTATACAGAGGAGGAGACCTCTTAGGGGGTAGTGTTTCCCTTAAACTCGATCCCAGTTGTGTGCGAGTTCGTTGATGTATTTCAGGAGATACCGGAATTGTTGCCTAGCAGAGAGATAGATTTTGTGATTGATTTAGCACCGGACACTCGGTCGATAGCTCGTGTGCCTTATCGTATGTATCCTATGGAGATGAGGGAGCTATGTGATCAGTTTGCAAATCTTTTGGGGAAGGATTTGATTCGTAAGAGTACTTCGCCTTGGGGGTGCTCCAGTGTTGTTTGTGAAGAAGAGAGATGGATGTCTACGCCTATGTGTGGATAACTGGGAGTTGAATAAAGTCACGATATGAAATAAATATTCGTTGCCCTAAATCGATGACTTATTTGACCAATTGAGAGGAGACTCCTACTTCTCTATGATAGATTTGAGATCAGGGTACAACCAGTTGTGCATCCGGGAGCAAGATGTATCTAAGACTGCCTGACGATATATGGGTCTTATGAATTTCAGGTTATGTCATTTGGGAAAACCAACGTGCCAGTAGTGTTTATGGACTTGATGAATAGGGTGTTCAGAGAGTTCTTGGATCTATTTTTTATTATCTTTATTGATGACATCCTCATTTATTAAAGGGCCGAGGAGGAGCATACGGAGCATTTGCGTCGGGTTTTACAGAGTTTGCACGGTCATCAGTTGTATGCCAAGTTTGAGAAATGTAGTTTTTGGTTACGTGAGGTACAGTTATTGGGTCACATAGTATCCGACATGGGGGTATCAGTGGATCCGAGTAAGGTGTAAGCGGTGAGGGAGTGGGGATAACCCACGACACCGATTGAGGTGCACAGTTTCTTGAGGTTAGCCGGGTACTACCAATAATTTATTCAGGGGTTTTTGAAGATTACGGGTCCGTTGACCAACGTGACTCTCAAAGGGGTACTGTTTATCTGGGATGATGCTTGTCAGTTGGAATTCGATGAGCTGAATAACAAGTTGACCTCAACACGCGTACTCGCACTGCCCAGGATAGTAGTGGAGTATCTTATTTTTATTGATGCGTCCCTATAGGGACTTACGGGTGTGCTAAAGCAGGAGGACTGGGATATAGATTATGCTTCCCGCAAGCTTAAGCCTCACGAGAGGAATTCCCCCACCCACAACTTGGAGTTAGCAGTAGTCATGTTTGCACTATGGATTCGGAGACATTAACTTTTGGGGGAGATATTTTGCCTATTCAAAAATCATAAGTCAATACAGTAGTTGTTCACTCAGAGAGCTAAATATGCGTCAGAGTAAGTGGTTAAAATTTGTGAAAGATTATCAGTCTAACATCCATTATCACCCGGGGAAGGATAACGTGGTGGCAGACGTATTGAGCTGCAGACCAGTGGGGGATGTAGCTAAAGTTTGGAAGGCTAAATGGAAGGAGATGGGATATTAGGATTTAGTTGCCAGATCATTTATGTCGGTTATGACCGTTACCCCTAGATTGTTATGAGGGTGGTACAGGCTCAGGCAGTGGATTCGTTTTGTCAGGATCGGATCTGATAACTTTTTACTGGTGGGCAGAGTCGTACTTCGTGAGGTCAGAGGGAGGCTTACGCTTCAATGAGAGATTGATTATCTCGAAGGGGGAGTAATTGTGACACGCGATGATGGCAGAGTCGCACGGGTCATGATTTTTGGTACATCCTGGAGGGGATAATATAAGATGTACCAAGATATGAGACGATATTATTGGTGGAATGGGATAAAGAGAGACATCGTAGAGTTTGTCACAAGGTGTACCATTTGTCAGCTGGTGAATGTGTTAGAAACCAACAGGGGTTCTACAACCGTTAGAGATTTTGATGTGGAAATGGGAGAATATTTGCATGGATTTCATTACTGGGTTGCCTACTTCACAGAGGGGCTACGATTCCATTTGGGTGATAGTGGATCGGTTGATCGAGATAGCTCACTTTCTGCCAGTCTGGACAAATTATGCTACAGGAAAGTGTTCCCAGATTTTCATTGATGAGATTGTGAGACTCTATGGGGTGCCCCTTGATATTGTGTCCGACAGGGACAAGATCTTTATGTCTCATTTTTGGGAGAGTTTTCAAGAGGCAATGGGTACCGAGTTGCAATTGAGTGGAACCTATCACCCACAGACACCCAAGCAAAGAGAGAGGACGAATCAGAGGTTGGAAGATATGCTAAGGATGTATATCCTTGATTTTAGGTGAGGTTGGGAGCAGTATCTTCCACTGGTGGAGTTTGCGTATAATAACTCTTATTAGTTTACGATTGGCATGGAACCATTTGAGGCATTGTATGGTAGACCTTGTCATTCGCTTGTTTGTTGGTTGGGGGTGGGGGATAATAAGCTACTCGGACCAGAGTTGATTCAGGATACTTCAACCTAAATTGAGTCGATTTGGAGTCATATACGGATAGCTCAGGATAGACATAAGAGTTATGCCGATGCCAAGTTGTTCTTCCTGGAGTTTAATGTGGGGACCAGGTGTTATTACGTGTATCTCTTATGAAGGGGATAATGAGGTTCGAGAAATAAGGGAAGTTGGCACCAAGGCATGTGGGGCTATTCCGTATCATTGACAGATTGGTCCAGTTGCATATAGACTCAGGTTGTCGGAGCACTTGCATCGAATTCATGATGTATTTCACATTTCTTCATTGAGGCGATGTCTGCGGGACGAGTTAGCTCACACTCACATTGCATTAGAGGAGATCGATTTGCAGCCCGATATTTTATACAAGGAGCGACCAGTTGCTATCCTAGACTATAGTGAGATGAGATTATGGGCAAAGGTAGTTCCACTTGTACGTGTTCAGTGGGGGCATCATAATGCCCACGAGTCTACTTGGGAGCGTGGGGATGAGACGCGCGAAAAATATCCAGAGTTATTTATACCAGTTATTTTTTTCGAATTTCAGTGACAAAATTCCGTTATTAGGGAAGAAATATGAAATACCTCGTATTTTTAATGATTTTTATATTGGGATTAATTAAATTAAAATGAAAAATTAATTCAGATTAAAATAAATATTAATTAACGAGACAAGGGTTAATATTTATTTATATTGAGTATTACTTAGTGAATGAGTAATAAATTAATAAGAACGTTTATGATTGTCGTGAGTGACAAATACGACAGTTATGGTAATTTAATCGGGACGCGCGTGTCATTCATGTCAAGACTTAAATTTATGAGATAAAATTTAATTTAATTATGGTTATTAAAATGGTTATTTTGAGTGCACCAGTGTATTCGGAAGGGTCGAAATAATCAGGAAAGTGTACTCGAGGGTTTGGATTGGGTCCCGGGGCATTTTTAGGCCAAACCGGCACCCCAGAGTGGTATTTTGGTCTTTTGTATTTTGGTGGAAAAGAGACCTATGAATTTTAGAGGTTTATATCATCAGTTAGATTGAGTTTACTAGTATTAGAAGTTGAGACCACTAAAGGAGGAAGGATAAGAGTTCCAAAGCTTTCCCACACCATTTTACACCACCACCACCACCGGAGTGTAGATCAGGAGGAGAGAAAGGAAATCCCAACATCTATTCACAGAGAATTAGACCTACAATATCAGACAAGTGTATATCTTTATAAATTTGAGTGCATGTATTATCCATGTTAGTCTAGGATTGATTATATGTATGAATAAATGAATTTGGCTTGAAATTGGAAGATTAATTCATTATCTTGGATAGGACTTGCATGTAGATTAAAGTCCTATGTGATTAGAAAATGAAATCATAATTCTTGGGTAGAATTCTTGATGATTTGATGATATATTTACTTTGGAAATCACCCTTAATGTGTATATAATGTTTAGGAACATTGGTTATAAGTTTGGTAAAGAACTATGAAGTTTTGAGTAAGAAAAATGGAGAAAGACACAACTGCGTAGAGGAAGAAGAAAACCTGACAGTTTTCGAATCGATTCAGCCCAATGGAAAATCGATTCGGTCAGGTGAATCGATTCGGCTGTTGGGCGAATCGATTTGATTTCCCGAATTTTGGAAATTTTTCCTATTTTAGCCTTGAACTTGAAATTGATGAACGAGGGAGCTTTTGGGATACCTTTAAAACATTGTGAGAGATTTTTTGGGTTACCAGTATGCTAATGGTAGAATTGGGACTTAGTCATAAGTGAGTTGAACTAAGGGTAAGATTAATCGATGTGATTTATAATGTAATGAGTTCGGTGGAAAGAGAATGAGTCGCAGTGAAGGTGAGAGAACCTATGAATTAGATCAGTAGGGTATGGGAGAATTGCCTACTGAAATACTTTAAAGATTAATTGGCACACTTCGAGTAATGGGGGAATACTCGGGAATATAGGACAAGAATTATAATTGAAATTTAATAATACGGAGGATAGTGGGGAGTTATGTATAATACGTACATGACATATATTATAGGTTGCATGTACACCTATCCTGATGATATATATATATATATATATATATATATATATATATATATATATATATATATATATATATATATATATATATATATATATATATATATATATATATAGGTTGTGTGAATACCTATTGTGTGAATGCTTATGCGTGAACATACCTAGGCTACCTGCTATTACGGGAGGTTTCGCGTCGTGGATAGTCTTATCCTCATGAGCCCATTTGGGGGATTTTGACTTGTATCTCAGAACATAGAACTTCGGGATTGAGCACTACTTGTGTGAATGAGAGTGTGACCGGTCTTTTGGGCGAGTTAGGTGTGTGTGTAGCCCAAAGGCTTAGAACTATGTTCGCCTCCAAATTTTATGAATTGTGAATCTATGGTTCAAGAGTGATTCCTAGCCCGATGTCCTTTATTTTGTATGTGACGTACCAGGACTTGATAGTAGAGTATGCCCGCATCATAGGTCTACACCTAAGGATGCCGTATTCATATATATTCTAAGAGTGATGTAAATATATATATATATATATATATATATATATATATATATATATGTGTGTGTGTGTGTGTGTGTGTGTGTGTGTGTGTGTGTGTGTGTATGTGTGTGTGTGTGATTTATGCTACTATGTGTGCATTAATAGATAAGATAGATAGTGATATCTAAAGTAATTTAAGTAAGTGGGAACTAGTATCTTATTAGTGATTTTTATTGGCTAAAAGGGTTAGAACTTAATAACGTATTGTATGGGCAATACGGGTGGGCACAACGAATTATTTGGCAGGGAGAGACTTAATTTAAACTAGTTAGGCGGGGTAATGTAACTAGGTTGGTTTATAAGTACACGTTTGGCATGCATATTAGTTGAAAGGTGAGGATCTCAAGTGATGGAATGTAAAGTTAACATGTATATAATATCTTCTTTTTAATGTATTTTAAATACTTGCAAAATATTTTCAAATTGTTTTACTTGGGCGCTGACCAGTTTAAAATCCATTTTTGTAAAAACCTTTTGGGTGCCCATCCACAGGGATGCTAAACTGATGAGTTTCTTCATATTAGCCATGCCGCAGCTGCTGTGGATGTTGCAGGACCTTTGTAGTATGATCCTACAAATTTAATAGTTCCTCTCTATCATTCATAGGGGTGGACAAAAAAAAGACCGACCCGATTGACCCGATTGGACCGAACCGGACCAAACCCACATTTATAGGTTTTTTTATAATTCGGTCCTAAATTAAGAGACCCGAATATATTCGGGTCGGTCTAAAATATCCTTTTTAAATTCGGTCTTAGGATCGGATCGGACCGCTTATTTTAATATTATATAATATATATTAATTTTATTATAAATTTATTATATATCTGTCATAACTAAACCCTGAAACGTATCATATAGGTTTGTCACACACAATCTCTCATTCTTAGGGGTGGACAAAAAAAAGACCGACCCGATTGACCCGATTGGACCGAACTGGACCGAACCCCCATTTATAGGCTTTTTTATAATTCGGTCCTAAATTAAGAGACCCGAATATATTCGGGTCGGTCTAAAATATCCTTTTTAAATTCGGTCTTAGAACCTGGCCGGACCGCTTATTTTAATATTATATAATATATATTAATTTTATTATAAATATATTATATATCTGTCATAACTAAACCCTAAAACGTATCATATAGGTTTGTCACACACAATCTCTCATTCTCACTTCCCTCTCACACTCTCTCTCACCTGCCCACTTCAGTTCCTCTCTTCTACACGAAGAGGCAGGGCCACCAAACCACTCAAAGGTCCAGTCCCGAGACTCGGGGGAGAAGAGATAGGGCTGATCAGATCTCACCTTGGAAATCGAACCACTCCAAGATCTGGTGATTGCAGCCTCACTTATCGGGTATGAAATATTCGGTTCCCCTCACCTTAACGCAGCCTCAACAAATGGCTGGGACATCAGCCTCAACGTAGTCTCAGCCTTGATTTCTATTCTGAGTTGAACATATTATGGAAGCACTTCATAGTTCTTGATTTCTATTGTGAGTTCACCATCACTTCTGAGAAGTGATGGGATTTTTATTGTGAGTTCACCATCACTTCTCAATTCTCAGTTCTTGATTTCAATTGTTTTTTTTCTTGATTTCTATTGTGGAAGCACAAATATCCCACTTAAATAAATTTTACTACACCATCACTTCTCAGTTCTTTTTTTTTTCTTGATTTCTATTGTGGAAGAAACACAAATATCCCACTGAAAAAATACGACCCTTCTTGGCAGCTATTATTAAATATCAAATGGGGGTTCACCAAATAAACTGATTCCGAATTAATACATTGAATATAAATAAATAGAAAAAAAATAACAAGTTTTTATTGAAAAAAAGTAAATAAATGTAAATGTGGACCGATTATTAACCGAAACGGACTGAAAATAGTCTAGACCGAATAAATAGGCTAAACCGATTATATCGGTACGAATTCGATCTTCTCAAATATAGGACCGAATGATTCGGTCCGGCACCTAAAATGACTAAAACCCGGATCGGACCGGACCGCGCCCACCCCTAATCATTCATCTTTATCAGTCGGGCATGTCACCCATCTATAGCTAGTGGTTATTTCAGAGTCATTGTACTTTCATTTTATTTCCAGTGTTGGATTGGCTTTATATTATGGATGATTGTATTTGGATTTCAGTATGGAGTGTTTATTCTAGGCACATTTATTTATCTCGTTGCTTTATCATTTATTATGTTGTTTGTTGGAATGGTGAATGTGATTTATTAGTTTAATTTATTGTTTGTTAATAAAAAGATAAATATTTTGATAGTGGGCCATTAGGGTATTAGTAAAATTAATTAGGTTTTGACAGTGATGCTAAGAATGAAGCCATTAATGATTCCTGTTTAATTTAATAATGGACTGATCACCTACGATTAGAATGGGCAGGGTGTCACAAGTATCTCATAACACCCTATAATAATGAGGAATATCAGTGGACATCCATTAAAAATACACACACACACACACACACACACACACACACACACACACACACATATATATATATATAGTATTATAGTTTATAAGAGGATAAACTACGAGAACAAAAATTTGGATTTTAATTAGAGTTTTGAGAATTAATAGAACTATAAATAAATTGGACAATCTGACATTAAGGATTGAGATGATTCAGTTATATATATATATATATATATATATACACACACACACACACACACACACACACACACCAACACACACACACACAGAGGCTCCTATACATCTTGCTTCCTACATTACCTATACATGACACCTAGTTCTAGGCCTTAATTTTTTTTTCAATTTGTTTATTTTATCCCAGGAATTAACCTTCCAATCAACACATGTTCAAAAAATTAGGTCAAAAGACAATTTCTAGCTATTTTTTAAAAATTCAATTTCCAGCAGATTTTTGTGAATTTTTTAAAAACTTCTAGAAAATGTATTTTAACTAATTTTTTTGAACATATGTTTATTGAAAGGTTAATTTCAATAAAAAAATAAAAAAATTTGGTAAAAAGATTTTTACGGCCTAGAACTAGGTGTGATATATGATATGATATATATATATTGTGATATTGGAGAGCTTTCATCAATATATATATATATATATATAATAATGCTCTTGTTGCGGACTAGTTTGCATTTTAAGAATGCGGACCGAATATGTGTCACCAGACGGTGCACCTACAAATTATCACCTAAATTATAGGTACACTCTCTCTCTTTTCTGGGCTCACCGCCAGGTGACACTTGTCCGGACCGCATTCTTAAAATGCGGACTAGTCCGCACAAGAGCAGGACTATATATATATCTATATAATAAAGTAGGAAACTTATGTATGTCATAAGCTTACTTGATGATGTCATCATATGAGTTTTTTAATGTAATACCCACTTTGCCCCTCAAGTATTTGGTTTCCCCCTCTTTTCTTTCTCATTAATAAGTTCTCAAATTAAAACAGAAGGCTATTTTGGTAAACACACACCAAAAGCACAACTTCTCATTACACTCTCGCATACACTCACCCAAATCCTTCGTTTCATTGTCTAACATTCCCTCATCCATTTCCTCCCCAGACCATAAACCCTCTCTCTCTCTCGGCAATAACCAATATACAACGCATTTTGCTTTTTGTAAACCCTAAGTATTAGGGGTTTTTGCATTTTTAGGGTTCATTATTTGTTCGTTTGTAGTTTATTGTGGAGATCTGAACTTTTTTGGTTCGATTTTTCAGGGAAACCCTGAGCTGCTGTGCTGCTCACTGAGGCTAATCAGCAACAACAATCCACACCCCCGCTTGGTTACAAAGTTCCATTTGTGCCAAATCGGCGCTATGAGAGTAAGAACATACTTACCTAAAATCTGCTACATGAACATACATACCTAATATTTTGGTTCAATCTATCTATTAATGTCTTTTGTTTCTTTCTAACTTCTTTTGCATCTACTGATTTATCTGATTTCACTAACATGATATGTATATTGAACTTTGTGGTTTGAGTGGTGGGTAGATTTCCTGATTCAAGAATGGTGGGTTTCGAATTTTATGTTAAAACCTTACATCTCATTTAGGTTTTATGTTATTATATCTTTATATGGCGCTGTCCTCTTTCCTCCTTTGAATTTTTACATTTATCTGTTGTTTGTTCTTTCTGAAGATAATTTTGCATGGTATATGTTTGGATAAATGTCCTAATGAATTTTCTAACTTTGTTTGTTGAATTTGTTGGGTTGGAGGTTATTGTAACTTAGTACTCTCATATGTTTTCCAGTTCCATGTCGTAAATCTGCAACTAATAATATAAAATGCCCAAATGCTTCGTATTCAATGGGAATATGCATCCATTTTTTTTACTAATTCTGGCAGTGTCTATAACTTTTGCAGTTCAAGTTTACCTTTAACTTAATTCTTCAGACAATTTTATACATGTTCGAGTAATGTTAGATTTTATACATGTTTGTTCAAATTTTGCCCTCGATTTATATCTGTTCAATTTTTGTCCTCAATTTTACATCTGAAATACGATTGTTCAGATGTTTATTCAATTTTATACGTGCTTTGAAATACGATTATTTAAGAGCATTGACACTCAATTATTCATGAGCATTGACACCTGTTTTAACTATGTTTATTCAGATGTTTATTAATTTTAGGTTCTCAAATCGCTTGATTTTTTTGCTAAGTAAACTTAGCTAATGCGTGTTTACTTTCATTATTTTGACTACAATTTACTCTATTTTTACAATGGCAGTATATGGACCTTTCGTAGTGTTCTTGCCCAACATTTGAATTCAAGCTAAAGCAGTGAAGAATTTAATACATTGTAGGCTACAATCCCACAAATATTGGTATACATGTTACTGTACCTTATTTTTATCAATTAAGAGTTTTATTTTTGTTTTGATTTTTGTCTTGATTTTTTTTCATGTTACTGTAGCAATCCACCTTCATTTTTTTCATGTTACTGCAACAAGCCACCTAGCAGAGAAATTGGTTATTTGACAAATTTGGCACCCAATGCTAAAAAAATTGTGAGAGGACTGTACCACATTGATCGTTGAGAGATACGAGTGTTAAAGAAGAAGATTGATTAGTTATCTGTGTGATTCATTGAGGGGTTCGTCCTATTTACCTTAGATTGATATGATATTGGGAAGTTTCAACCTCTTATGCCTCATTTTTTGTTTATGTCTACATACTAAACTGGGAAAAGTGAATAACTTTTTGAAATTTTGAATGAATGTCTACATACCACTTTTTGGACTTATGAAGTAACTGTGAAATTTTCATGTTTTGTATGTCTTTTACCTTAATGTTGATATCTACATTTGATAGATATTGAAAATCTTCCAATAATATGTATGATTGGAGATGCGTGCAAGTGCGTTTTTGGATTTAGGCATTGATTCAGTGATTATTAAATGTATTACATCATATCAATCAATACCATTTTGATTTCAGTTTCTGAATGGAAGGTCGACAACAATTGAAGTAACTTCCATTACCGTTGGGCTTGTGAGAAACCTTACTGCCATGGAAAACACAACCACTGAATTTCTGCACACGAGTTATAGAGCCATAAACAAACCTAAGCTGAACAGAGCCATTCGAAGACCACCATCAGATAGTTTTTGACTATTTATTGTGTTCTCTTCATGCAAATTCATTGTGCTCCCGATCTCATGAACATTTTATATATATGCTGCCACAAAAGGTGCTCTGTGAGTTGGGAAATATGTTTATGGTTTTTAATTTGTCTTAATGGCCCAAGTTTGAAGCATATATTTGTTTTTTGTTAATTTAATTTCGTCTAAGATGTGCATTTCTATTTTTGTTTTATTGGGCTTAGACATTGAATGGAAATATAAATATTTGCATCCTCTGCATATCTTAACTGGTATAACTGCTCATAAAACAGAGCATACATTGAATGGTGGAGAAGCTCATAATTTTACTGCTTCAATTGAACAATGTACCATATGAGAACCATGTATATAATGTAGTTTGTGTTGTTCTTAATGTATTTATTTATTTAGAAATTATTCTGTATATATTATATCTCTTTTTTATACATTCATGTTGATATGTATTTTGTTTGCTTACATTTTATAGCATATCAAAGGTATGTATTGTACATCAGAGGCATATCAGAGGCATTTTGTTCACTGATTCGTTCACTAATTCATTGTGGAATGTGTATTTTGTTCACTGATTCATTGTAGGTTATATTTTTTAGCATATCAGAGGCATGTGTGAAGTGAATATAGGTATGTGTGAAGGTATTTCGTTTGATTATAGGATTTTCGCTCAACTTCATAAACTGAGGATGTGATATGTGAAGGGATTTTGTTTGATTATAGGGTTTTTGCTCAAGTTACCCACAATATCTTTTGAGAATGCAAGAGTAGTTGTTCAAGTTACCCAGGTCAATAGATGAATACTTTTAACATTTTTATTCTTTTTTCATAGTGGGATATTATGCATTTGCCATAAGTGACCGAAAATTTTATATTTTGGCAATGGAGATAGTTGGATTTATCTAGATGATTAATATAGGAATAAGAAGTTTCTTATGTGGCTATCCTGTCCAAAACAGGGCTTTATGCAGGATGGTCAAAATGAGTGGTGTTGTGTTGTGTCAAAAGTTCATATTTTTGTAATTTGGTAATGTTGCTAGCTGAGTTATATAGAAGGTATTCCATGTTGAACTAAATAATGAAAAAATTATCTCCAAAATGCAATGTATTACGAAATTCTCCTCACTTCTATCCCCTACGCACCCCATTCGTTTGGGGTTGGCCTTGAACTTCTCCATATTCTATTATCAAATCATGAACTCTGCTAAAAGTTATGCATGTATTTTTATCTTTTTGAATTCTATTCGCTGAAAACCCATGTATTACTCGTTGAGTTGCCAATATGAATCCCAGGCCTACCAACTTGCCAAGCAAGCATTCGATGACGCTATATCAGAATTGGATACTCTCAGTGAGGAATCAAATCAAGATAGAACATTAATTATGCAGTTCTTGAGGGACAACCTCACCTTATGGACTTCTGACATCCCGTAGGATGGAGGTACTCTTTTTCTTCTATTAGAACTTATGGCATACTTTGATCTTTGCTTCTTTGTGAATGTTTCAAGAACTGTTAACTTTCCACGATTAGGTCATGATACATTTGTTTAATCTCTGTTTCATGATACATAGATGTTGTCTGACTATGAAGATCAACTAAATGGATTTGGGATGGAATATTCTTTGATAGGTTTGGATTTACATAATCTTTTTTTATTCTCATCTGTAGATTTACCAACTATTGAAGTTTCAAATGTCCGCTGCATGGCTATGTTTATAAGTCACTTTTTATATGTTTGTGTCAGTGTAATTGATTTTAGACATTTATGCAATGGTATTCTACACACGCCATATCCCTACAGAGTGTACAGTGTAATTGATTTTCACAGATTGTTCGATTTACAAACGTACAAAGTGTACAGTTAAGATTGTTGATTAGCTGCCATTTAATATTGTTGTGGTATTACTTATGCTTTAATAATCACCTTTTGCATTGTTTACATTGATGAACATAGTGATTACGATCCAATTTTAGCTTTTGTTGTTCTTTTATATTGGGTCTTTTAACTATTATTATTCATTCTTTAGTCTTTCAATTGTTATTGTTCAGAGGTATATACTCCTATTGTTCAAGTGTGAACCCGAGTATAGGTATGTGCGATTAGATTTTAGTTTGTAATATGCAAGTGAGAAATTCTAATATCTCTACTCTTTCGTTTTTACTAAAAAAATTGTGACTGAACTCTTATGTCTTATAAATATAGTGTATTTTGCCTCTTTTTTCCAGTTCCACATGATATATATTTTATATCTCAAATGGATATTCCGTATTTGAGATCTTTGTTTTGATATTATGTTGAACGTCAAGGAGTGCTTAAAGTTTTTTGGGGCTCTTTTAGATCATCCAGTATTATAACAATGGGTCAAAATTTAACATTTAAGTTGAATACGCTCCTGTCAAAATAACAAGTTTGGTACTCCCATCAAATAATTGATACTAAAGGTCAATACGAAGGTAATTCCCATAATCTTCACGGAATTGGTTACGATTTAATGGTATTAGCCGATATTTAACATGTGTGAGTTGAAACAGATTTTCATTGTTTCTGTTGTTTTTCAAATGTCAACTAAATTTTTCTGTCTAAATAGAACTGGAAGCTGAAACGAACCTGCCTCATGATATGATGATGATTTTAATGGTGAGAAATGATTGCTATGGGGATGATTCAGTTTTATCGGTTATGTTAATCTTTTGCATAGGTTCGACAGCAAATTTGAGGTTTGAATAAAATTTAAGATATCATCACTTAATATGCAGAACAAGTGATTCAAATTTGATGTACTGTCATAAGCCTAGATGTGCTATTTTGGACTGTCAAATTTGATGTATTGTCAAATTTGAAGTCTGAATACAATATTGTTTTGGACTTTATTCATAAGCTTAGATGCACAGTTTTAGCCTTTATTCATAAGCATGGATGTACTGTCATCCAATTTTTGTTACAAAATTTGTCTTGAAAATAATATTGAGTGTTTATGACACGCACAATAGTCACGGTGAAAACAAAAGGTTCGTTAAGATGGGTTGCGTTGAACAGTATTATTTCTTTAATTCATTTATGATCTATTGCTCCAGTTTAGATACTTAAATTTAGGAATGCTTGATTCACTTAAGTTCATTTATGTTTTTAGTATAACACTGTTTATTTCGGTAATCTTCTTGAGAGGTTACTTCGGTTGTCTTGAAATAAAGTTGTTGATGTTGATTTTTTAGTAGAAGGTTAGCTGCAACAACAAATCAGTTTTGATAAAGTTGATAAAGTTAGAGGGTACAAGTCTGCTCGAATGGTTATCGGATGTTTGTCTGACGTTTATCTCTTTACTACTCATGAAGTTGGAAAAATACACAATTGCATATGTGAGGGTTTGAGGTGTAGTTATTTATACTGTTAATGCCATTTGTTTTATACTGTACTAAAAAGGCATTTGTTCTTATGTGATATCAAGCTTGATAAAATTAACAATTCGTGTTGGTAACAGTTGTTAAAAAGCATACGTTTTAACATCCTGCCTAATTTTATGGGATCTAAAAAATTAGGCATGATGTTAAAAAATATTTGTTCTTAAGGGATCTCAAGAATGATGTTAAAAATGATTTTAAAAAAATCTATCACAAAGACTACAATGGATCCCAAAACAACATGATGTTAAAAAATGTTAAAATAGGCATGATGTTAAAAAAACATCTGTTTTTATGGGATATCAAGCTTGAGATGGCATAATTATGATATCTGCCTCTGGATCGGTCTTCAATGGGTTACAATTCGTGTTTTGGGGATGTATCTTTTGACCTAACACATGAACAACACCGTTTTGACATGAAGATGAAACAGAGTGTTTTTTTAATCTAAAAGAAACATGTCCCATTTAAAACACACGACGTGACTGATTAATAAAGCATACACCCAAATATTTTCTTCACTGAGTATTTGTGGGGAGAGTTTTTTTTAATTTCCCCGTTCTTTCTCTTTTGCTTGATTGTATACTTCTTGAATATAGGGTTTCACCTCTCGCAAGCGAGTCTTCACATGCATATATATGATTACTAACAAAAAAAAGAAAAATGAATGAGAGCATATACATTATTAAATTTTAATGTATTTTCACTCTAGCTTAGAAAACTTCTTTGATAGCACAGATTGGAACTCAAATAGACTTGAATTTTTATGTCTAATCTCAGTAATGATTAGCCGCGCCAAATTACCTATGTTGGGGTCCAAGGAATGGTTTTCTTTATTATGTGTTATTATTTTCCTTTGGAAATTCATCGATTAATGACATTGAGTATGCTCCTTGATATTTACTATCACTTGCAGTTTATTTTTTACCTAAGTATATGATATTGTTGCATATTTACACGCTAATGCTTTTATTGTTCTTGGTTGTTCCATGTTACCACTGGATTTCATGGATTTTAGGTGTTTTGGAATATTTGCAACTAATCCTGGATCACCTGAATTAATAAATAGCAAGCGGTACATGCGTGACACAACGTGCTGAAAGTGATACGGATAAGCTTCAATGATATCATTGTTTTAATTTATAGGAATACATTTGTACCCCTTAAAGCTGGTGGTTTTCAATATAAAGAGCACAACGGGGCTAAATCCACAACAATTCATCGACTCAGTGGTTGAGATGATGTCCCAAACTATCTGCACTATGGCGATCTGTAGGTGATCATTGTATACCTATATAAAATCGTAGACTATGTACCTCACACATGGGATTTGTCTCTATGTTTTGGGTCACATTTTTATTCTTCTTTCTTTAATTTTTACATCCTTTTATATTGGGACCATGTAGCAACAAATTATATTTGTGTAATAGAGTTCATGTGGCATAACATATGTGAGTAAATTGTTGTGGTTGGAGGGGCTGAATTTTGACATCGACCCAAATTTAGCATTGTTATTCTTAAATAGGGTGGATTTTCTCATAAACAAAGGAAACTTTGCCCATTTTTTAAAATTAATATGTTCTCACCATTTATTTCAAAATTGTTTATATGTTGTAAATTAAAGACGACGTATGGTCTTACCAATGAAGTACACTTTCGAAAATTAACATTGAGAAGATTACCAATGAAGTACACTGTCAATTAAAAATGACATATGCCCGTGCCTTCAGGCACGGGCATACCCTAGTTTATATACCATGCAAAATTATCTTCAGAAAGAACAAACAACAGATAAATGTAAAAATTCAAAGGAGGAAAGAGGACAGCGCCATACAAAGATATAATAACATAAAACCTAAATGAGATGTAAGGTTTTAACATAAAATTCGAAACCCACCATTCTTGAATCAGGAAATCTACCCACCACTCAAACCACAAAGTTCAATATACATATCATGTTAGTGAAATTAGATAAATCAGTAGATGTAAAAGAAGTTAGAAAGAAACAAAAGACATTAATAGATAGATTGAACCAAGATATTAGGTATGTATATTCATGTAGCAGATTTTAGGTAAGTATGTTCTTACTATCATAGCGCCGATTTGGCACAACTGGAGCTTTGTAACCAAGCGGGGGTGTGGATTGTTGTTGCTGATTAGCCTCAGTGAGCAGCACAGCAGCTCAGGGTTTCCCTGAAAAATCGAACCAAAAAAGTTCAGATCTCCATAATAAACTATAAACGAACAAATAATGAACCCTAAAAATGCAAAAACCCGTAATACTTAGGGTTTACAAAAAGCAAAATGCATTGTATATTGGTTATTGCCGAGAGAGAGAGAGAGGGTTTGTGGTCTGGGGAGGAAATGGATGAGGGAATGTTAGACAATGAAACGAAGGATTTGGGTGAGTGTATGCGAGAGTGTAATGAGAAGTTGTGCTTTTGGTGTGTGTTTACCAAAATAGCCTTCTGTTTTAATTTGAGAACTTATTAATGAGAAAGAAAAGAGGGGGAAACCAAATACTTGAGGGGCAAAGTGGGTATTACATTAAAAAACTCATATGATGACATCATCAAGTAAGCTTATGACATACATAAGTTTCCTACTTTATTATATAGATTATTAGTGTGAACACAACGTAATTGACTCGTGTAGAATCTATCGTTAAGAGTTTAATTTAAAGGGTTTATGACTGGGTACCACACTCTTAGTTGTTGATTGTGAAGGTCGATATGTTTAATCACATTTAGTTGGTCACCACCTCGTGACGTGAGATATGGATGACTTGTTCTATTAGAAAAGTTTTGGTATGGGACTAACTGTTAGTGTGACTGCGTAGTGATCCCCCATTCTTAAGCGTGTGCATATTTTTAAATCCGTTAAGTGAGGGACTCCTATGGGTTTGTCTATAGAGACACGAGAAGGTGCACACAGATAGATGCCTTCGTGTGGGTACTATGAGACTTATAATAATTGATGATATAGTCTAGTGATTGAAACTTTAATAAAGATCCCGTGTCGCGTTAATGTGTTATGTATGAGATCACGTGTATCATACTTTATGGGTGGCATGCGTGGGGATTGTTACTTGGTTGTAATCTTTACATTTATAGTTAGTTGCATCCTCGTATCGTATTTATATATGCGATGTTCACATATTAGTCTAATGATAAAAACTTGTAGTATTACTTATGCCTTAGGTTAGGACACTCGTGTAACATTTCACTTATGATGAGGGGTGAAGTATTTCTTGCATGTGCATATCGATGGGTTGACATATATATCATAAATGAATTTCATGATTAACATTAACCCAAGGGAACTTAAGGTCCCTTGAGAAGTCATTTTCATTAAACAGTTACACCCCTCTCGAGGAAGGCCACCCTCTTAAGAAAAATATCAAATATTTGAGTTCGTCATTTAAAATCCTCCATGAGAACAATACTTGAATTATCAATTTTAGCCCTCGCGAGAGTCACAACTCTCAAAGAGGTATTTTGCATCATCAGTTTCATAGTTAATCATACCTTTCGAGAGTCAACCCTCTCGAAAAGGTCATTAATGATACTTTTATATTTTGGCCGTACTGTAAAAAGGGGACTATGCACACTTATGATTTACGAAGAAGCTTTATTCGGTCAACCATATAGATTTTTCCTTATCATGTCATTTTCATGTACTTATGTCCCATAATAATATTTAATAATCTAGACAAGCTCAACCATCTTATTTGATGAGGGGACATGTATCATGTTATGGTAAGACGTAAGGTCACTCATGACCATTATAAAAAGAGGACCTTGCCATTACTAGCTAACGCAACATGAGAGGGAAGTTTAAGAACCCTCTGCAAAAATATTTGTTGAAGCTCAAAGTTCTGGCTTTAAAGATCTATTATAGTTCACATCATTCATGGTAGAGTCAATGGAATTCATATCACAAACATTTGGTGATGTTACACCTTTCTAACCTCTATCTTATTACTAGAGTAATTATTCTCTTACACTCTTCTCCAAAGATTTCAAGGATCCTTTATTGTTATTAAACATTACAATATAAACATTATTTATATCAATTTTCTCCTTTATTTCCCATTGAATGCCAATCATCTTTCCTCATTTCAAGATATTTATAGACCCTACTCTGATTACCCTCCTATAGGATATTACAAATAAATATAAAATTTTAGATTAACTTAAAACGCATAAAAAACACAATTACATTTCCTAAATAATAGAAAATTTTGATTATTTACTAACAAAAAGAAGTATCGTTATTATAGAACATACCTTTGTCAAAATTCATATGAATTGCAAGGGGATACAATGATGGACATTCAATAAGCTTAACCAATTTACTAATCAAATTACTCACTACATCTACCTACCACCATGCGTCTACATATCAATAATGTTCTCACCCTCATAGTACTCGAGCCATTGAAGCTTCCTCTTTAATACTAATGCGAATGAAACACTTAGGTAAATTGAAAATTTAACCATGGTGTTTAGGGTGTCTCAAACTTTTGGACCGACTTATCAAATTTCTCCATGTTTTTAATTTACTCGATGTTAATCCTTGTTCTTACTTCCATTAAGAGAGCTAACGGAAAATTCTATTTGTGCCATATTTTTTATCAAATTAATAAACAAAAACTTAAAGGTAACTAATGCTTAGAATATAAGTGTTCTTACTTATTTAATTAACAAATATTTTGTTTACCCATCAATAAAATAAAACCAATTACCCCCGTCCCCACTCACCACTAAATAAAAAAACATCACCACCACCAACACCCCACCAAACCAAAAATACCACCATAACTAAACCACCACCACTACAAAAAACTCCACAAAAAAAACTCCACCACTAAACAACCACTACCACCACCATTAATAATAATAATAGCTAAATTCACAACATAACCAAAATACATCACCACATTTAAACCTTCAACATTAAACCATCTCCCACACCACCACCACCACCATCACCACTAAAAACAATCACCATAAAATTGCAAACACTATATATAAACTACCACTACTGTTACCACCACACCACCACTAAACACTCCAAAAAAACAACAATAATATAATTATCACTAAACCTCCGCCACCATCAAATCAACACCACCACCATGTAATACCCCATATTTTTATTATTTATTTAATGACTATTAATTATGGGAATAAATTAATAAATTATAATTAATTATTACTGAGTGAATTGCTAATAATAAAGTGTTTATTTAGATGATGATTAAATTTGCATGCTATGTGATATATCTGTACATTATGTTATATTTAATTAATGGGTGTAATTAATTAAGTTCGAATATATGCGATTACATATAAAATAATTATATATGTGTTTTATTTTATGTTATGAGGTATTACCGTGAAATATGGTTTATTACCAATTGGAACGGACTCCGGAGTGATATGTTGGCCTACTTTTTAAAGTTTCAGTTTAGTATTATTCAAAGATTGTATAGACCTTGAGTCCCAGTTATTTATTTCGGTAAGTTTTATGAGAGTTGAGATTATTTGAGTTTATTATGGTTGGATGTTGAGAAATTATTTTTTAGTATATTTATCATTTTACTTTTTTGCATGTTGTGGATGGATTTAGAATCATTTAAAACATTTTTATTTATTTATATTCTTACGTGAATTTTTAGTTAATACAAACCTTGTTTGCTTTTAGATGCCAAACACCAAGTGCAATAGAGTACGACAGGTTGTAGAGAGATGTTTAGCAGGAGTAGCAGTCACAACAGGCACCACCAGTAATATCTATAACAAACTTATCTACTATTATTACTCAGGTTGTTACCATAATAATGGATGTCATGTTATAACACTTTTAACTTCCACCACAACCGCAGCCGTAACTACATCAATAGGCGGTGGTAACCATTCAACCACATAGTTCAGTGTGGGAGAGTGCTTGTGAGGCCTTTGCTAAAGAAAACCCACCTGAGTTTGTTGGGAGTACATATGTTATCATTGCTTATCAGTGGAGTAAGGACATTAAGAGGCACTTGCGGATGTTAGAGTTCTCAGATGTTTAGAAATAAATACTGGCCAGTTTTAGGCTAGTAGGAGAAGCTTTGCAGTGGTAGGAGTCGGTTACCACAATTGAGTAAAGGGATACGATTCTTCCATCTAGAGGAGATACTCGTTTATTCAGTTTCGGACTATCCATAGCAGTCATATCAATTCTACTAAATTATTTAGTAATTCCTTTTGGCTAACATCTTGTTCTAGCCGATCTCAGTATCGGTATTTTTTTATGGATTTCCATTTCAAGTATTGCTCCCGCTGCTCATCACAGAGTTTTGGTTCAAGTTTGATGACAAGTACTTCCCACCAACCGTTAAGGGTGTGAAGAATAGACATATTTCGGGTCTCATGCAGGAGGGCCACACTGTAGAGGAATATGAGAAAGAGTTTAACATTATTTCATTGCTCACACATGATGAAGTAAAAAAAAGGAGAAGAAGATGGAGAAGTTTATCTACGGGTTGACATAGTACATCAGGCATGCCATTTTAGGGAATCCGTCTTTTACCACTTATACATAAGTGGTGAATGTTGCTTTACTTCACTTCCAGGATCATAGGGAGTTCTAGAAGGGCAAGGATGGGAGGAGGCCCAATCCAGATTCATTTAGCTTACAGGGAAAGACAAACAAGGGTGGAACTCAAGGGGCTTAGCAGTCCAAGGGGACTCGATCAGGGAGCATCACTACAAGAATCATAATGGGTTTTAGATTGTAGGGGCCACCAGGGCCAAGAGCAGCAGTCTCAGTAGAGACATCAAGGCTAGGGATAACAGGCTAGAGGATATCAGGTCCAAAAAAAATAGGGCCATCTTAGTCAACAATAAGAGAGGCGCCATTTTAACTACACTTGTTTACATAGCTAAGAGGTGCCCTAAATGTCAGTAGTTGCAAACCCCACTAGTTAGTGTAGCGCCAGCCATACCAGAATCACTAGCTTAGCCTCATAGTAAATAACCATTGTAATATGGGTGTGTATATCACGTTTCCCTTAGGGAGGCACAATCACTAGCTTGGAAGGTTGAGAGTATGTAACCCATTTTTAGGCATATATGATGCATTTTATTTGATACTAGTACATCAAATTCATTTGTTAGTAGTACCTTTGCTTGGTCTTTATGGATGGTAGATTTAACATTAGATATTTTGTTACATATTAATTCAATCGTGGTTAGAGGGGAACCTATTTTTACCCTATGTAGAGGAATATGGGTGGACATTGGTAGACTTTATTTTGTAGCCAACCTATTGATTTTAGATATGTTTGAGTACGACATTATTCTGGGGATGAATTGGTTAGATATGTATCATGTTTGTATTGACTATTTTGAGAGGTCCATCGTCTTTTCCATTTCAAGGAAGGAGATGTACTAGATTGTGATGCTGCACCTGGAGGGAGGGTCGAGCACACATTTGTATTATATTAAGGAAGGCACCTTTGAGGTAGTGACTATGCACTTGGACTCTATTCCGGTGGTGAGCGAGTTTTTTGATGTGTTTCAGGAGATTTCGTGGTTACTTCTAAGTAGGAAAATTAATTTTGTTATTGACTTAGCTCTGGAAAAAAGGTCGATATCCCGATCACCTTATCGTATGGTTCTATTAGAGATGAGAGAGCTGAAAGAACAGATTCAACAATCATTGGGACAAGGATTTATTCGGAAGATTACTTCACCTTGGATAGCTTTGGCCCTTTTTGTGAAGAAGAAGGTTGGATCATTGAGATTATATATTGATTATCGAGTGTTGAACAAAGTTTCCATATGGAACAAATTTTCACTACGATATATTGATGACTTGTTCGACCAATTGAGAGGTGCTTCATACTTTTCAAAGATTAATTTGAGGTCAAGGTACCATCAGTTGAGTATTCGAGACCAGGATGTTCCAAAGACAACATTTTTATGGGATATAGGTCATAAAATTTTATGATTACGACATTTGGCCCAACTAACGCACCAAAAATGTTTATGGACTTGATGAACAAGGTGTTCAGGGATTTCTTGGATCAATTTATCACTGTGTTCGTTGATGATATCCTGATTTATTCTTAGATTGCAAATGGGCATGCTCAGTATTTACGGACGGTGTTACAGGCATTACGAGACCATCATATATGCTAAGTTTGTTAAATGTGGATTTTTTTTCAAATGGTGCAGTTATTAGGTCACATCATGTCTGTGTCAAGGATATCAGTGGACTCGGGTAAAGTGTCTATGCTAATGGAGTGGGGATATCCCACAATGCCTATAAAGGTGTGTAGCTTTCTGGGTTTGGCAGGCTACTACAATCGGTTCATTCAGGGGTTCTCAAAGATAGCTGGGCCTTTGACAACCTGAGTATATATATTATTTAATTAATGTGGAGAACATTTGAAACCTGATTACATCTGTTATTTAATTAATAAAACAAGATAAGGAACATTTAAAGATTTCACCAAAGGTGTAAGAAATATTTATATGGTGGTTCGGCCTAACTTCATACTACTAAACGCGGGTTGGAAGCCCGATACAGGACAACCAACAATTAGGCACAACCGCGTGTTAACTACACAAAAGGAGGAGAAGAGGCTCAACCAACTAGATATGGAAAATAATCAAATAAAAGAAAGTTGGTTATGAAGAACTACCGCCATTACCATGTTATGTTGAAGAAGCTATGAGTTGTTACACAACCATAATATTTTATGGATTCATTTTATCTCCCATAAGCGTTTCATAATGTGCTCCACCAGTGGAAGTTCAAGCCAACCCAAAGTATTGTCAAGTACACTGCGGGTGGTCCATCCTATCGCTAAATATTACATACCGAGTAAAGTCATTAACAAATAGGCGGTGGCAGGAAATTTACAAATTCCCCAGGAATGTGAATAATAACCCACTACTATCTTATTGAGTAAACATAATGGCATCATTTGATAAAGAAGCAAAAACACAAAGAGGAGAAGCACAAAGAGAAGATGATGAGTTCATTAGGATGTATAATGAATGTCTAGTAAGAATGGACAACATGGTTATTGATTATAATGAGCCAAGCACTAGAGACGTTGAACAAGCCTTTCAGATTGAGTATTATGAAGTGAACCATGCATGGAATACCAAGCTGTGTCAAAATCCCGAAAGTTTACCTGGTTCTTCGACCAAATTGGTATGCCTAAAGATAGTAGGTTGTAAATTACCCAGTAAGTTCGAATGATAGCAAGGAAGAACGATGTTCCTTTATTAAATTATCACTACACCAAAATAATGATTTTGTCATGAGGGTTGTCACTGCCACTGGCAGTGATATTTATCACTGCTCAGGGTATTTACAATTTTTTTTTTCAAAGTAATAAAATTAGTTGTCACTGCCACGAACAGTGATAAATTTCTTGCCTAATTTGTCATTGCTGTTGACTGTCACAAGTTTGAGTGAATTAGTTTATCACTGCTTGTGTTAGTGATAAATTTTTTCTTTAATATTTTTCACTATAAGTAACAGTGACAAAGTTTGGCTTTAGAATTACTTTGCCACTGTTATTAGGAGTGACAAACTTTGTTATTGCTATTGACCGTGACAAAATTTATCTTTAATATTTGTCACTGTTAATAACAATGATAAAATTTGGCTTTACGATTACTTTGTCACTGCTGCTGAGAGTGACAAATTTTTTACCCACTTAATCACTGCTCAAGGAGTTATAAACTATTATGGCCTATTTGGTTCTCTATTCTGAAAACTTGATTTAAACGTTGTTTTTAAATACAGTTTTAAAATTCAATTTTTTGTGTTTATAATTATTGGTGTGCGTTTGGTAGACTTGTTTTTAAATACAGTTTTTTTAAAATTTGACACAATTGGTAAACATGTATATTTATATTATACATATATGTGTACATATATAAACACATACATAAAACTTTCATACATACATGACACATGAATGTATACATATATACATATATACATACATCATAAATTATATATATGTACATTTAATATCATGTATTTATATATATATTTAATGAGGTATGTTGTAGAGTTTAAATATACACACACACACACACACACACATATATATATATATATATATATATATATATATATATATATATATATATATATATATATATATATATATATATATATATATATATATATATATATATATATATATATATATATATGTGTGTGTGTGTGTGTGTGTGTGTGTGTATAATGATATTGCATGTATACTTCACAATAAAATTATATTCATACATGAATTGATGATATTTTTTTAATACATCTATAATATATGTATATTTTATATTATTAAATACATTAATAATACATGTATAAAACTGTATATAAGTATCATGTATCTATTCATACTATTATTTAACATATGTATCTTATTATATAAGAATTACACATATATTAATGTATTATGTATGTATATTATATATTAAGGTATAAATCCATTAAAATATTAAGAATTAATAATTTTGAGTTCAAAAATAAAAAACAGAAGTTATAAAATACCCTTTTGCTGTTTTCTGAAAAACTTGATTATAACACAGAAATATTATAATTCAGTATTTAAAAACAGGTTGACAAGTACAAGTTTTTATCAGAATTATATTTAAAAACAAAAAATAGAACCAAACACGCCCTTATATTTAAAAACACAACCCGGCTAAAAACTCTCCTCTCTCTTTCCTCTCCCTAACTCGCCTCTCTCATGCCCCAATTTCTCACGCAAAATCCACATGTCGCACACGTTGTCTAGCCAGTATGCTCTGTCCTCTTGTCCTGTTGTATTTATGGTATATTTTTCCTGTTGCACAATGGGTAAAACATAATTTGTTTTGTTTATATTTTGACAATGTGTTTTTTTAAGGGCAATCGATAATTAGGTCACTTGGTAACAATTTTCAAACGTTTAAGGACAATTTATAATTAGATCTACTTGTTATGTCACTAGTGTGGACTTCTACAAGAAGAAAATTAGTGGACCTATGTTTTTAAAATTTGTCAAAATTCCTTTAGTGTTTAAAATTTATTTATGAGGGACCTAAGAGTACTTTCTCCGTTTTTTAAAGACTATTTTGATTGCAAATTTAACTTTTAACTATGTTGTTTAAAGTAAAAGTTAACATTGGGTTAAAGTTTTTAAATGAAACTTCAAAGATAAAACATTGGGTTTAAGGTTCGTTTGCTGCTTATATAATGCACAATCTGTGAACAATCAATGTGGGTCTCCATGTTATTTTTCTTAATATTTTTTGGGTGGTTACTAGACTTTTACTAGTCACAACACTAATATGTTCTTTGATAATTTTGTCGGGTTATCTATATTTTTGCTTATCAAGATTTTGAGAAGGAGTTTTAATTTTGACATAATTTGATCGTATATGTACTTTTAACTTATTGGTTAGTATCGTGACTCAATAGCTTATCTTTGAACTCATATTGTGAATGGTCCTTCCCTCACTAATAACTTATAATTCGATTTGATCTTGAATTGCTTTCATTAAGTTCATGATTGGTTTGTGATTGTTATATAGTGGGTATAAACCTTGATTGTTATTGTGTCCACCAATTGAAATCTAATTTGTCTTACAAAGTTATTTATTATTATTGTGTAATTGTTTGATTTTAGTTAGACTAAATAAAGTTTAAGAATTAGCAGGTGAGAATGGACATGGACATATTTTACATGATTTATTAATTATGAAAATGGTGTCTCCCACACACTTTACAATAAAGAAGTTGAATGGCCATAGGGTCCTATGTGTTTTTTCGGACGTTACAAAGTCTTTAAATAATTCCTCAGGATTGAATTATGTTGGGTCCACTAAGCTGTACAACAATTACATGAGATTAAATTATGTTGGGTTTATATGTCACTAAGTTAGTGTGAGGTGTAAAATTATGTACGAAAGTGATACGTTACCTAAATTTAGAGTCCATTATTTTATTTTGGGATGTTCAAAATTAAGAGCCCACTTTTTCGTTTTAGACATAATCAACGAACCAAATTTCATGATAGTGAACACGGATTGATTTTGGTCATTGATTGATTGTATTCTTAATCTATGCCAAAAAATGAATATGGACTCTTAACTTGGGACTGAGGAAGTATTTAATCAAAACTTTTCTACTCTTTATACAATGAGTCTACTTAATTTTTTGTATTTTTAATACAGATTTTTGAACTAACAAAAAAATGCTATGTTCTGGAAATATGCTCGGTTCTCTCTTTTTTTATGTAATAATTTTCAAATATTATAGGCTCTTGCATGTACTTTATTTTTATTTGAGGTTGTTAGATATGGATGTTTGCACTACTTTTGTAAGTATAGTTCTTGAACTGTTCTTAGCATTTTTTTACCTTACATTTTGGTGTTTCTTTTGTCCATAAATGTCACTACCTATCTGAAATCGATTTTGATTATTAGTTTTTGATATTGAGTTTATGATTTTCGAAACATAAAGTTCCCTTTTTTCCATATTAGGTTTTGAGAGTTACATGTTTTTTATTCTGTTTAAATGAGTATCAACCCTAACTTGAGTTAATTCTAATTGTAGGTGTAACAACAAGTTACATCATGTATTTATTTACCATAATCAAGAATTTAGATGTGTTGTTATTGTGTAGTTGGGTAAGGGCATGTTTGGTTGCGTAAATTGTTTGATTTTATAAATTGATAATTTGGAATGAATAAATTGTCGATGTGTTCATTTTAAATGGGGTTAAATCGAATTTGTGGCACGTTTTGGAAAAGAAAAATGGAATATATATATATATATATATATATATATATATATATATATATATATAGAGAGAGAGAGAGAGAGAGAGAGAGATAGAGTGTAGTATACAGAAAGTACTCTATAAGAATGATACATTTAAGATTCATGTTATAATTATAAATTGTGCAATTTCAAATTTTTTGTGAAATTGACAAATTTAAGTTTTTCTGAATCAACATGAATTGTCTCATTTTTAAATTTATTCATTCTTGCAACCAAACACTAATAATAAGGCAATTCATGAATGATTCTATTTTAAATGGGCTAATTTACAATTTTAGGGATAACCAAACAGGCGCCGAGTCTTTTAGAATCCAAATGTGTTTTTGTATTATTTGATCCCTGCATAAGGATCTTAGTTTTATTTTATATTTTAAAGTGAGAGATATCCACCCCCTTCCTTGACATATAACCATAGGTGAACATTACATTAGTGGAACAAATTTCTCCATTCTTCACTTTGAAGGATAATCAAGATTTTGTGTACATACTAAATTGTGATGGTCTTCCTACTTTTTATTATTTTTCTTTATTTCCATTAACTTACAATATTTAAGAAAAAAAATTTGTGGTTATCTTATTCTCATTTGAACTGTTTATTCAACTTCAGCTATATATGTCTATTTAATTTCAAATCTATGTTGTGTGAAGCTGTACACATATTAGCTGTGGTCTTAGTTATATATAACTGACGTGGTGGTGTTACACTTATATGTTTTCTCTGTCTAAGCTATGTTTTAGACGTTGAGAAGTTCATGTAATCTATGGTTTACTGATCATCTCTTTCTGGTTCTTAGTGTATATCATCATGATATATAAGGTTGCCTCATTCTATAAAATTTGAATTTCAGTGGTACTTAACATGACGTTAAAAGTTTTTTGGCTTGCATTTTGATTTCGTCCACTTTTATGTTATTTCAATATTTTTTTTGGTAGTATACCATGAGGTGTCCGGACCAGCTTACACGCACCTCGGCGGTTTGTTGTTTCCGCTGGCCAAACATTATTTTGACAGTGTGACCAAACTCAATCCACCCCTACGACTGTTCTAGTGACAGCTTTATACCACTTGGCCAAGAAATTTGGTTGTTATTTCAATATTTATCTGTTCTGTTATGTGCACATAAATGCATATGCTAATTTTTCCCAACGTGTGGTGTGGGTGTCACACGTGAGGGGTATGTCTTAGAAGGTATTAGAGCAACTCATTGCTTAATACTTGGAAGGCACTTTCATTTTCAATTAATGGGCCTTTTGATCGATCATGATTATTCCCTCTTACTTTGGAATAATTTGAGCTCTCAAAATTAGCTTGTCGAGGTTTATGGGTGATTTGGGCTTTGAAGATGATTTATATGAATTTGTCTGATTATAGTTATGGATAATATTTTAGTTTCCCATTACCCCTCAGTGGAGAAAAATAATATGTTCATCAACTAAATTAAACTTCAAATCACTCATTGTAATGTTTATATTGTACTATTGTTCATTCAAATCACTCTTTGCTTTAAAATTTTAGGGATCGCTAGACACCTCTTCCCTACTAATTAGATGCCCAAGGTACTCAATATCAGGTTGTGGAAACAAACATTACAAAGTTTATTGCAATATGTTACGAAGCTCGCAATGACATGGGTAATGGTTGTAGCAAAATAGGGGTGGGAGTGTGCTCCATCTTTCGATGTTGGAATGCTTCGCAATGGGTGACAAGTTCCTTGGTCTCATTCTTTATTCCTGGATAGATGAAATGTGTTTTAGCCCTAGGATAACTAACTTCAATGCCTCCATGACTCCATATCAATGAGTTGTGAATCGTTAACAAAATTCATTGCCTCAAGTAACTATTGTTGCCTACATAAACCCTCTCCCCTATTCTCAAGATACCCTAGATTAACTGATATCCACTTAAAGAATCATGTTATACAAAGTAATTGTCGTATGAGTTCAGTAAACTAATCATCACCCTCATTGCTCCCCATGATCTATTAGCTAAGATAGCATATAGAGAAGCTTCATCCTCATATCTTCGTAACAAAGCATTAACCACTATATAGCCACCATATATTATGCCATCTTTTTGTATTTGATCTCATAACCTAACCCCCAAACCCCCTCACAGGACTTGGGAATTGGCCAATTATTCATTGTTTCAAATTTTGAGGGATATATAGACACCCCTTCCCCACCGATTATATGCCCTCGGTAGTCAATACTAGGTTGTGAAAACAAACATTACAAAGTCCATTGCAATAGTTACCAAACCCGTAATGGCATGGGAAATTGTTGGAGCAAAACAGGGGTGGGAGTGTGCTCCATCTTTCGATGTTGGAATGTTTTGCATGGGGTGATAAGTTCCTTGGCCTCCTTCTTCGTTCATAGACAGATGAAATATGTTTTGGCCCTGTGATAACTACATTCAATGCCATTATGACTCCTTATCAAATAGTTGTGAATCGTTGATAAAATTTGTTGCCTAAAGTCACTACTATTGTCTACATCAATTCCCCTCCCCCTTTTCTCATGATACTCTATATTAATTAATATTCACTTGAAGAAGCATGTTGTACAAAGTATTTATCGTATAATTTTAGTATCCCAATCATCACCCGTATATCTCGCCATGATTTCTTGCATCCATATACGTATAATAGCTAATATAGCATATAGAGAAGCTCGATCCTCATCTCTTCTTGACAAAGCATCAACCATTATATATCCACTATATATTTTGTCACCTTTTTGTATTTGATCTCATAATCTAACACCCCAAAACCCCCTCACACCCTTGATGGACTTGGAAATTGGCTAATTATTCATTGCTTCAAATTTTGAGGGATCATTAGACACCCCTTCCCCACTAATTATATGGCCTAGGTAGTCAATACTAGGTTGTGCAAACATACATTTATTCTTTTTGGCAAACAATTGATAATACTTCAGCAGTTCAAGTATTTTGGATAAATATTTGATGTGCTCCTCTAAGCTGCTACTGTAAACTAGTATGCCGTTGAAAAAACTAAAACAGATTTCCTTATAAATGGTTTAAAAACTTCATTCATAAAACTTTCAAAAGTAGTAGGACCATTAGTAAGGTCAAATAGCATGACCTTGAATTCAAAATGTCCATTGTTTACACTTTGCTCTAGGTATATTGGTAACATATAAAATTGGTATGAAAATATACTATTTTCACTTTGCTATAGGTATATATAAAATTGGTATGAAAAGATATTATTTCCACTTTTTAGCAAGCCGAGAGTCCTATCCTTATCATGCTTCAGATTATGTTACCTACGAAGGATTATCTCTCGTAGAGAACATTTAGGTACACACAACCGTAACCTTTAAAAATGAGCTCATTTGTGATGATGAAATCAATAGGAATTTTGTGTTATATAGAGTGAATAAGAGTAGAAAAATAAGCATCTTCTTCGTATTGGTCCTTAAAATTGTCAAAACCAGCCACTTTAGTTTGATATTCCACTAGCAAAGAAGTCCTCCAACTTAATCCACTAGTAACCTTATTCATAACATTAGATTTATGTTTTCAAGAAAAAGGTTAATTTGTTGCAAGAAACTCACCCACTCAGCATGTCTCTTATGCATGGTGTGCTAACTTTTGAGATATTTTATGGCTTCATGATATGTGTGTAATATGAACTCCTTGTAGGCCAAATAGTAGCTCCAATGGCTAACGACTCTACTATGGCATAAAACTCCAAGTCATATGTAGAATAATGCATTTTAGAACCATCTATCTTAATCGATGGACATGTGAACTATGTACCCCCTCTCCTCCCTTAATCGATGGACATGTGAACTAAAAAATAAATTTTCTATTTATCACAACAAAATGAATTTTGCAGTTTGCTTTTTTACATTACAAATATAATCTTGTAGTTTAAACTAATCATATTCCCTCAAAAAATAATTTTTTCAACAGAACTATCACAAAATTATTACTTAGACAAGAATCAAGCTAGATGACGCGACTAAGAATGTGTCTCAGAAGTGCGTACTCTCTAGGCTCAAGTGCAAGCCTGTCGCTCAAGTAATAATCCGATAAGTCGGGTATCGATCCTCAGGAAAATAGGATATTGGAATTGTAACGACGTTAGATAGACGAAGAAATCCTAACTCTGACACTAAAAAAAAATGAAAAGATGATTTGATTTGAGAATTGGCTACAACTAAATGCAATTTTGAAATTATGAAAGAAATGCAACTATTCTAAATTACCTAAAATGCTAACGATGAATGATTTAAAACTCAAACTATATGATGAAGAAAATAGGACGGGAATACAACCCCTCAACCCTAGTGTATTGATGGTATAAAACTAATCGTAAATTTAAGTGATTAATTAGACCCAGAATTTAGTACTCCCAAGCATTACGTATATGAGGTTCAATCCCGTACCATACATAATCAGAGGATGAGTAAATCAGTATTGCGATAGTTACACTCAAATTGCATTCTGAAGCATCCAGGTTACTCGGAAGCAAACGAGATCCAAAGATCTACAATTGTCATGTTTCTTCACAATATGGTCGTAATAAACCATTAAATTAAGAGGATTAATTTTATACACATGCAACTAACACATCAGGTTGATTTCATGAATCCCGACCCTTAAAATCTCGCTGGACATGTGAAAACTTAAGAACAACATGTTAGGAATGAAAGAAAACATTTTTAATGCGAGAATAAGATGAAGAGGGATGAAATTAGTAATGAACAAACAACTAAAACAAAAAATTGAAACAGAAATTAGAATGATTTTACTTGAATTGCAACTTGAAAATAACTAGGGTTTGTTGTTCCTCTCTTCCAAAAATATGGGTTACAAAGCTTCCCTAATGAATTATAAGCCTCCTCCTTTACGTTTGGGAAGAGTTACAATTTATAAATTATGAACTACAAGAGTTTGAAACAAATAGGATTCTATTTTTGGGTAAATGGTTCGGTTTGGTTCCAACTTTTGTAGCCTTTACAGAATGTTCTTCGAGCATGGGATCGGTTCGTTATTTTCCATCTTCGGTTCGGTTCCATATTTTCATCTCTTCACATAAAGTTTTCCCAAGGTGGATTCAGTTCGTTTTTGCATTACTTTGGTTCGGTTCCCTTTTGCCATCCTTTATAGAAACTTTGCCTATGAGGGATTCAGTTCGTTTTTAGCTCCTTGGGCTCGGTTCTGTTTTTGCCAATTTTTACAGAATCCTTTTCTTCTTGTATTTCTTTGAATCTTTTGGTACGGAACTCGGATTAGAACACCGAACACCTACAAAATAGATGACGAACACATGAAACTCAACGTACTCATTAGAAACTTGCCATTATTGAAGATATGATATAATCCACTTGAATTACATTGCGTGTAGCGATAAAACCCTCTAATTTAAGGGGATAAATGGGAAGAATTTATGCCTAATCAAACCCCCCTAACTTAGAACATTGATCGTCCCGAGCAATGTAAAAGAATCAAAACATAGTCTAGCTCGTAACTGGGATAGGATACCTCTTTCACGGGTGCGCGATTGCATTTAGCGTATGCAACAAGCCTTTAAACCCCTAGGTTACCCTAGTGGGACGAGTTGTGTCTCGTGAGGTTTCCAGAGAATATACCCACAAAATTTGACTCAAAGAAACTTCGAAATATGCAAAAATTGTATAATTCAAACTTTTCCAGAAAATAGTCATCATCAAGTCATGTTCAAGAGTCTCAAATCATAGTGCGTGTGTGTGAAGCCGAAGATTTAACCACGGATTTCCACCGATTGACCATTACGTTACTCATCCGAAAATTCATTTTGATTTCGAAATCTTACGGGATGCTCTCACAAACGAATTACTCGGAATGTGGCAATTCTCTCGGTGTGTGTGATATAAAGAGTAAACATATTGGAACCAAGTTCGTGCACACAAGTTGAAAGACGAAAATTTTTGGGTGAAAAGATCTCATCAATGGAATACAGTTTGAAAAACGGGAACATTGCCTCTTACACATATGTTTAATCTCTTTTCTTATCTTTTTTGTTTTAACTCTCCACGCGGTAACCAATTTCGCAATTTTGGACTCGGTTAGGACTTTTACGGGTAAAAGGTGTTTTGGGTAAAATTGGAAAAGGTTAAGAATTTCGAAATTGGAAAACTTTCTTATCATGTCCGTTAGTGATTTTTCAGGGCTATTGCTCATTTTCTCTTCTTTTTCTCTATTTTTGTTTCTATTTTTCACTTCTTTTCTTTTCTTTCTATTTTTGTTGAGAGTTTCTATTTTTTTCTTGCCCCTTTTTCTGCACTTTTCGGACTTTAATGAATATTCCATTTTCGCAATTCCGGGCTACTTGGGTTTTTCGGGTTACCAAACGAAAAGGATAAATTATTCGGCTCAAATTTGGGTTACAAAAGGGATGATTTTTTTATGACTTTTTATGGCTAATATTTTTGGGTAACAAACGATGGCCTACTTCATTGTCCGAATTACTTATTAATTTACCATATGCGTCTCGAGATTAATTTAATTTAGAGATTTGTAGCATGCTTTTCGAGGCAACATTCCATTTTCCATAACCGATCAAAATAATAAAATAGAGATCATCAACGACTTTTTAACATGATGAAATGAACTTTGAGTTAATCATTAACTCAGATTGATTTAAAATGGTCTAAAAAATGTATAGGCTCGAAATCTCACCGGGTTTGTCAATCTCCGCACTTATTTGTAAAGTCGTCAATTTTCGCACAATTTCCATCTTTGGTCAATTTCGGCTTTGTGTATTTTGTTTTTACAATTTGAGACTTCAAATCGATTTTTAATGATATTTTCAAAAAATTTGAATTCCAATTTTTATTTATTTTGAACAATTTTTTTTTTTTGGATTTTTCAAAATTTTATGATTTTTGTGCATTTTTGAGAATTTGTGAAGTTTTAAAAATACGCACTTGTCACCCCCCTAACTTAGACTTTTGCATTGTCCTCAAGTAAAAAGGACGAAAATCTAACTCAAAGCGAATTAAAAGTGCGGAAAAATAAAGCAAACAAATGAGAAGAAAACTGCAGCATTTATATATAGAAAGAACAAACTGTGTTACATAGAATAAGGGGAAAACAGGCAAACAACATTGAACAAACAACCGCTTTGTATACAAACAAACAAGAAACATCGACAGGGGCTTCATTGGGGGGCTGATTGGAGGACCCGGGTGCGCACGGATCATAGGGATCATAAAAGAAAAATGGTCGGGGACCGCCAAATTTGAGCTCATAGAGGTGGGCTTGGAGTTGGTGCATCATCCTTGTGTCTCGCTGATAGGCCTCTTGGTCCCTGCAATAGGCGGCTTGATCTTGGTTGTATTGGGTGATGAACCCGTCAAAATGGGATTCCACCGCTGCCAGCCGTCTATCGAAATCAGCACCCGGGGGCTCAAAATCCGAGTCATCGTCTTTATTGTATTCTTCCACTTCAGACCCTTCCATCTCAATGTCTTCCTCCACTGGCTCTTTAATAGGAATTTCTTCCTCGACCTCTAAATTGATCGCCTCCCGGGCTGCTCGAATGGCAGCCCTTTGCTGGGCACTCTGTGTGCGGGATACCTTCCCAATGGGCTCCGGGAGGCATGGGAAAGCTTGTGGTGGATGGATACCAGCGTCGAAGAGGAGGGACGTGATGAGGCGGGCATACGGGAGGGGTACCGCACCTTTGTGATCCAAGACTGCGAAAATGATATCTGCGTAAAGCATTCTGGCCAAATTTAGGGTGAAATCGGGGTCGAACAGGTGGTACACAAGTGTCGCTTAGCGAGGGAGCATTGTCGAGTCATTGGAAGTTTGAAGTAAATTGGCGCACACGATATGGAACGTGATGCACGCCTTGTCATTGAGACGGCCCACGGGAAAAGTACCCCGGTCCCAAAAGTCACCGGGTGCGAGTCGATCAATGCATTGCTCCTTGGGAATGGTTGGGGCGTTGGTTGGGTAGTCGTATATTTTCGGGTGGGGAACGCCCTTTCCAGCAAGCTTGCGGGCGAGGATGTCTAAGGTGAATGGAATAGGGCGGCCGTTAACAAATGATTGGCATGCAAATTCACCCGTGCGGACGAGCGTGCCATAGAAGGCCCGGACTTCGTCCGCCCAGATGACTGGATGAGGCTCTTGCAATTATTGCATCCACCCCCTCCAACGAAAAAGGGTTGTGATGGGGTGGGGCAGCTCGTCCCAATTGAAAACCCGCTCAATGTGTAATTGTCGGGCGAAACTAAAGAATCGTTCACACCATACTCGCTCCATGTGGGAGCGATATTGCCTATCGTCGTTGGGCAGAACTTCAGTTGACATATATTTTGGCGGGATAGAGGGATTGGCCATTGGGGAAATCTAAGACTTAGGAGAGGGAAGACTAGGGTTTGTAAAGAGGGAGAGAGAGTTGGAGGTGTGTGGGGAAGAGGAAGGAAGATAAGGTATCTATAAGTGGTGGGGAGGGGTTTGGGTGAGGATTTTTTTGGAGGGAAAAGGGTAAGAATGGGGGGGAAGAGAGGGGATAGGGGGTTGAATGGGTTCCTCGGGAAGAAGCAAAATCGCAGGAACTGAACCGATCCGATTCAGGGGCGATTCGGTTCGATTCTGGGATTTTTTTTTTGCTATTTTACCAAACCGAACCGATCCGGCTCTGGGATTCGGTTCGGTTCCATCTTTCACAGAAACTCCTGCTCGCAGTCTGCTGTACTGGAATTCTATTCTCTCACATTTCTAGATGCTTGGCCTTATTCTCCCACTTGAATTTCTCTATGCCCTCATGAATGTTGTTTTGGAATGCGTGATCTTACCCCTATCCTAACGTACCCTACCTACGGACTCAATGTACTGTATCAAATCATAATTACTATACACAAGAATTCACCCCATACACGTCGGGGGTGTGATGACTTTTCTTTCCAGCTTATTCGACCCCGTAAATGGGGTCCGACAACCAAATGGTGTCGATCTCTTCCACACACACCTATAGATATGGCTTTAGGCATTGTCCATTTACTTTGAATGTATTTCCTCCTTTCAAATCGTCTAACTCCATAGTTCCGTGCGTAAATACATTCTTTACAACGAACGGGCCAGACCATCGTGACCACAACTTGCCCAAAAAGAGATAAAGCCGAGATTTATAGAGAAGAACTTTTTATCCGGGAAGAAACTCTTTGCGTAGAATGATGTTATCGTGAGCGAGTTTCATCCGTTCTTTGGAAATTTTTGCGTTCTCATACGCATCATTGCGTATCTCTTCTAAATCATTTAATTGAAGCTTGTGAGCTTCACCGGCTCTATCCATATCATAATTCAACTTCTTAATCGCCTAATACGCCTTGTGCTCTAATTCTATGGGAAGATGGCAAGGTTTGCCATACACAAAGCGAAATGGGGACATGCCGAGCGAGTTTTTATATGCGGTACGATAGGCCCATAGTGAATCGTTCAATCTAAGTGACCAATATTTTCGGGTAGGATTGAAGGTCTTTTTGAGAATATTCTTGATCTCTCGATTTGCTAGTTTGGCCTGCTCGTTCGTTTATGGATGATAGGTCGTTACATCTTTGTGAACAACGCCATACTTTCTCATGAGCTTCTCGAATGGCCTGTTGCAAAAGTGCGTGCCATTATCACTGATTATCGCTTTCGAAGCACCAAAGCGGGAAAGTATGTGTTCCTGTAGGAACTTAATCACCACTTTGTTGTCATTTATCTTGGTAGCTATAGCTTCCACCCATTTGGAAACGTAGTCGACTGCAACACGGATGTATAGGAAGCCAAAGGATGGGGGGAAAGGGCCCATGAAGTCAATACCCTAGCAGTCGAAGATTTCGATAGTGATTACTGGGGTTAATGGCATCATGTCTCGTCGGGTGATCACCCCCATCCGTTGACACCTACGCAGGATTTGCAACATTTATTCACATCCCGAAAGATTGTGGGCCAATAGAGGCCGTATTAAAGGATCTTAGCGGCTGTCTTTTTCGTCAAAAAGTGAACTCCACAAGCTTCCGAATGATAGAATTGGATGACTTTGGGGATCTCGTCATCCGGTACACAACGTCGGATTATTTGGTCTGCGCAATATTTAAACATGAACGGATCATCATAGAAAAACATGTGCGACCAAGTAATGAACCTATTCTTATCTTACGGTGTCCAATCGTGAGGGACGGCTCCCGTGATAAGGTTGTTCACTATATTCGCAAACAAGGGCAAAGAAGAGGCAACAAAGAGTTGCTCACCCGAAAAGTATTCGTCTATGGGTATTGGATCACTAGGTATGTCGGACGAAAGTCGTGATAAGTGGTCGGAAACGACGTTTTCTACTCCCTTCTTATCTTTAGTGGAGAGATTAAACTCTTGTATGACTAGTTACCAGCTTATGAGGCGCGGCTTTGCGTCTTTCTTCGCAAGTAGGTATTTCAATATCGCGTGGTCGGTGAAGCAAGTGATGGGAGAACCTATAAGGTAGGACCGAAATTTGTCAAGAGCAAAGACTACCGCTAGCAACTCCTTTTCTGTAGTGGAGTAATTGATTTGTGGTCCAATAAGGGTCCGGCTAGCGTAGTAGATGACATGAGCCTTATTATCTTTTCTTTGGCCCAAAACAGCCCCTATCGCATAATCTCTAGCATCACACATAAGTTCGAATGGTAAGGACCAATCCAAAACTTGCATGATGGGAGCGGACACAAGCATGGTTTTTAGTTTTTCAAAAGCGTTATGGCATGCTTTTGTCCATTCAAATGGGGTGTCCTTCATGAGTAGGTTGCTTAAGGGTCTAGCGATGGCGCTAAAGTCCTTAATGAACCTTCGATAAAATCCCGTGTGGCCAAAGAAGGAGCGCACGTCTTTGAGCAATTTTGGTGGGGGTAGATCGGCTATGACATCTATCTCAGATCTATCAACTTCTATCCCCTTAGATGAAACTATGTGGCCAAGAACTATTCCCTTGGTGACCATAAAATGGCATTTCTCCCAATTTGGGACTAAGCTCTTCTCCACACACCGAGCAAGTACCTTTTCCAGTTTTTCTAGACAAAGGTAGAAAGAGGTGCCAAAAACGCTAAAGTCGTCCATGAAAACTTCAAGTCCTCTCTCAACCATGTCGCTAAATAGACTCAACATGCATCTTTGAAAGGTCGCGGGTGCATTACTCAAGCCGAATGGCATAAGTTTGTAGGCAAACATACCAAAGGGTCAAGTGAAGGTCGTTTTCTCCTGGTCAAGTACATCTACCTCAATTTGGTTATATCCAGAATAACCATTAAGGAAGCAATAATAAGGGTGGCCCACTACTCTCTCAAGCATCTGATCAATAATTGGCAAGGGTAAATGGTCTTTCCTAGTTCCCGCATTGAGTTTCCGGTAATCAATGCAAACGTGCCACCCGGTGGTGGTAAGTTGGGGAACTAACTCTCCCTTAGAATTCTCAATCACTATCATGCTCGACTTCTTCGGGACAACTTGAATAGGGCTCACCCACTTGCTATCCGAGATCGGGTAGATAATCGCGGCATCTAATAGCTTAATGATTTCGATTCTCACCACTTCTTTCATATTAGGGTTTAGCCTTCTTTACATTTCTCTCGAGGGCTTGACATCCTTTTAGAGATGGATCTTATGGGTGGAAATAAAAGGACTTATACCCTTCAAATCAATAATACACCAACCGAAATCATCTTGGTGCTTCCTCAGAATTTTTAACAATTTACCCTCCTGCTCTTCGTCTAGGCTAGAGGAGACAACAACAGAAAATGTCTCATCCTCTCCTAGGTATGCATATTTAATATGGGAGGGTAGTTTCTTCAATTCGAGGGTTGGAAATTTGTCACCGGAGGGAACCATGCGTGTCTCCCTCGGTGACTCCTCGAATCTAGAAACCCAACTTGCATTTATCGCGTCCTCGTCCGACGCTCTAAGTAACTCGCTCAACTCCTCAACCTCCTTCTCAAATTCGATGTACGTCCCCTCACTCTCGTGGCTCAATACTAAACAGGATCCTAGGGCATCTACACAATAGTTTTCCTCAAAATACTCCTCTACGATCTCATCTATTAAGCTCACCGCGTGAAGATTATCTACTTCCCCCATTTGTTGGGATATATGGAAGATGTTAGTCTCTAAAGTCATGTTACCAAAGGTGAGTTGCATTTGCCCATTTCGAGTATTGATGATTGCATTAGCTTTAGATAAGAATGGGAGCTTAAGAATGATGGGAACATGATTGCTTGAGGTGAAGGAGGGCTCCGTATCCCAAATGACAAAATCTATCGGGAAGTAGAAAGTGTCAACTTGGACGATCACGTCCTCAACTATGCCTCTTGAGATCTGCACGGTTCGATCCGCTAACTGGAGAGTGACCTTTGTGGGCTTGAGGTCGCCCAGATCAAGTTGCCTATAGATGGCGTAAGGGAGGATATTGACACTTTCTCCCAATCAAGTAAGGATTTTTCAATTTTATTTTCTCCAATGATGCAGGAAATGGTGGGTGCACCGGGATCTTTGAACTTGGGCGGGAGATCATTGAGTAGGATAGAACTCACGTTTTGTGCTAGAAAGACATTTTTCTTTACCTTCCTCTTCTTCTTTACTGTTAACAAGTCCTTGAGGACTTTCTCATAAGATGGAATTTGCTTAATGGCATCGAGGAAAGGTAAATTTAACTTTACTTGCTTAAGCACGTGTAGCATTTCATAACGGGAGTTTACTTTGTGGGAAGGAACCAACCTTTGAGGAAAATGTTCCGCGGTGGGTTGTTTCACAACTACCTCGGGCTCACTAGTGTCTTCTTTATCACTCTTATTCAAGGGGACATCTTCGACCTCTTTCGTGCCGTGCTAAATCTCCTTATATTTGGTTACGTAGTGTGGGGGAGGTGATAAATAAAAGACTCTCCCACTACGAAGAGTGGTCACAGTTTTTGCTCCTGGTGTTCTGTCAATGTGGATCTAACACTAGTTTGACCTTGGGGCGATCTTTGGCCCTGGGCAGGAAACTTGCCCTTCTCTTGGATACCCCACGATGATTCCATTTTTGAAATATTTGCATTTATGTCGCTGATCAGGCGATCATATCTAGCATTGGCTGCACTCTGGGTATTGATAAATTGGTTTATCGTATCCTCAAGACTTCTCTGCAGTGGAAGGATATATGCTCCTTGAGGTGGTGGTGCTTGCACATGTCCTTGCATGTGTGGAGCTTATTGAAAGTGTTGTGGTGGAGGAGGGGAAACATGCGAAATAAGATTCATCGCAGCTTGTTGTTGCCCATAGCTAAAATCAGGATGGTTTTTCCATGAAGGGTTGTAAGAATTCCCATGCTGTGCACCGAAATTACCCTTAAATCCTCCTATACCACTGACTTGCTCTTGAAGCATCACTTTGTAGGCGGGTATAGTCGAGCATTCCTCAGTTGAATGACCCGCCTCATAAATCGCACACACCTTCTCGACGGGTTTTGGGATGAATCCAGTTGGTCCTCCCTCATACACCTCACGTAGGTCTCACAGTCCCTTCTCAAGTACATCGAGTCGACTGTCTGTTATAGAATTCTTTCTACATGAAATAGGCTGGATGCCGATGGAGTGGTGGTCACTTGATGATTTCTATTTTGAGTATTAGGGTCAGATGTATCCCAGGATTGGGTAGTCTCGGTGACATACCTCAGGTGAAGCTCAGCATCGTGGGCGTCTAAGTCGACAAACGAACCACTACCCATGGTTTCAACGAGTTGCTTGGAATTAATGTTCAGCCCATTATGGATAAAGGAAATGATTTGCATTTTATCAAAACCATGATGGGGACATGAAGTAATTAACTCATTGAAACGCTCGAAGCATCGATCGAACGACTCATTTTCTAATTGTCAAAACGTTTGAATTTGAGCCTTGATGGAGTTAGTTCGATGTGGAGGAAAGAATTTCTTGAGAAATTTAGATTGTAATTCGTTCCATGATGAAATCGAATTTGGAGGTAAAGACCATAGCCAGGTCTTAGCCTTATCCTTTAGCGAGAATGGGAAGAGTTTAAGGCGGAGCATATCTTTTGTGCAAGTTTGATCGCTAAGAGTCTCGCATGCCTCCTCAAATTCCATGATGTGGTCATATGGCTTTTCTGAATCCATTCCATGGTAAGTGGGAAGTATCTGGATCATCCCATTCCTAAAGAGAAATTGCCCTACATTATACGGGAGTAAAATGCATCCCAGAGTGATAGTGCACTCGGGATATAAGGTGTCTCTCAAAGGGCGATATGGGGCCTCTCCCTCGCTGGCGGCTGCATTACCGTGTTGCGACATGTCTCTCTCTCTTAATGACTCGGTATCCTCACTTGGTATGCTCGGGGCGTGCTCGGAAGTGTGTCCTAAGAGGGAGAATGGAGTTTTATTTGCGATTGAGTGTGACGGTGTGGGAGGTGGAACCCAGAATTGTGGATCGTCAGGAGTATGAGGGCTATCAGGGTCGTACTCTCCGATCGAGTTTTTGTGAATGTGGATTGGAGTATTATGGGGAGTTGGAGTGAGTTCAGAATTTTGCATTAACTGGATTATGAGAGACGATGATGAATATTTTTGTTCTTTTTCAAATTTTTATATGTTTTTGGATTTTTTTGAAATTTTTGGTCAAAGTTTGAGATTGACTTGATCTAATCCTAAGTCTACCTAAGTCCCCAGCAACAGCGCCAAAAACTTGACGCGACTAAGAATATGTCTCAGAAGTGCGTACTCTCTAGGCTCAAGTGCAAGCCTGTCGCTCAAGTAATAATCTGATAAGTCGGGTATCGATCCTCATGGAAATAGGACAATGGAATTGTAACGACGTTGGATAGATAAAGAAACCCTAACTCCGACTCTAAAAAGAAATGAAAAGATGATTTGATTTGAGAATTGACTACAACTAAATGCAATTTTGAAATTATGAAAGAAATGCAACTATTCTAAATTACCTAAAATACTCAAGATGAATGATTTAAAACTCGAACTATAGGATGAAGGAAACAGGACGGGAATACAATTCCTCAACCCTAGTGTATTGATGGTATAAAACTAATCGTAAATTTAAGTGATTAATTAGACCCAGAATTTAGTACTCCCAAGCATTATGTATATGAGGTTCAAGCCCCCACCATACTTAATCAGAAGACGAGTAAATCATTATTACGATAGTTACACTTGAATTGCATTCAGAAGCATCCCGGTTACCCAGAAGCAAACAAGATCCAAAGATCTATAATTGTCGTGTTTCTCCACAATACGATTGTAATAAACCATTAAATTCAGAGGATTAATTTTATACACATGCAACTAACACATCAGGTTGAGTTCATGTATCCCGACCCTTAAAATCTAGCCGGACATGTGAAAACTTGAGAACAACACGTTAGGAATGAAAGAAAACATTTTTAATATGAGAATAAGATGAAGAGAGATGAAATTAGTAATGAACAAACAACTAGAATAAAAAATTAAAACAAAAATTAGAATGCTTTTATTTAAATTGCAAATTGAAAATAACTAGGGTTTGTTGTTCTTCTCTTCCAAAAATATGGGTTACAAAGCTTCCCTAATGAATTAGAAGCCTCCTCCTTTACGTTTAGGAGGAGTTACAATTTATAAATTACGAACTACAAGAGTTTGAAACAAATAGGATTCTATTTTTGCAAGTGGATAAATCTGAAAAATCGATAACATAACCGATCCGGGTAAATGGTTCGGTTCGGTTCCATCTTTTGTAGCCTTTACAGAAAGTTCTTCGAGCATGGGATTGGTTCGTTATTTGCCAGCTTCGGTTCGGTTCCATCTTTTCATCTCTTCACAGGAAGTTTTCCCAAGGTGTATTCGGTTTGTTTTTGCATTACTTCGGTTCGCTTCCCTTTTGCCATCCTTTACAGGAACTTTGCCTATGAGGGATTCGGTTCGTTTTTAGCTCCTTGGGTTCGGTACTGTTTTTGCCAGTTTTTACAGAATCCCTTTCTTCTTGTATTTCTTTGAAGCTTTTGGTACGAAACTCGGATTAGAACACCGAACACCTGCAAAATAGTTGACGAACACACGAAACTCGACGTACTCATTAGAAACTTGCCATTATTGAAGATATTATGTAAATCCACTTGAATTACATTGCGCGTAGCGATAAAACCCTCTAATTTAAGGGGATAAATGGGAAGAATTTATGCCTAATCACTAGATATATTAAAGAAGAAGTCATAAAATAAATCCAAGATAATAGTGAACTATGAAGCGATAAATTCATAACAATTAATTAAAACCATAAGGAAAATAATGGTGTTATTTATTTGTAGTTGTCTTTTAGTTATGTTTTTAGATAGTTACTTTCCTTGTGCATTTCGTTATTTATTCCTTTGTATTTATTATGGGTATAATTTTTTGAATTTAATTTTGAATTTTACACAAGTTCTAAGATATTAATCTTGATTACATGATCCCCAGATACTAAATTTCTCTGTCAGTGCTAAATAATAATTTGATTAATTGATTCAAAGTGTACGTCAATGATTGTAAATTAACTATCTACATTTAACTTTAACTTTATATTCAAATGATAATAATTAAATTTGAATATTTGCAGTTATACATGTTATATACTCAGCATATGTAGTATTCAACAGCCTAAGTCCAGGTGTATACACTTCCTGGCAAGCAACTCAATCACAAGTCAATGGATACCGATGAGCAATGTATAAAGGATTAGACTCCATTAAACTTGCTCAACAAGCATACTCCGAGAACAAGAGGGAGGTAGTTACCACATCAATATTCCCCATGGTCCATATACCTTGACTTCACTAAGCGTAACCATTGTGTGATGACCCCTGTTCTAGGTTCAGGATGATTTGTACATGTTCATGACATTTCATGTCATGGAAGTGTTATGCCGTTATTTATGTTAGTTTAATTTTGTGTCGACGTTCATTTTGTATTTGGTGCTAGGGGAGGGTTTATTTGATGATTTTTTTAGACTTTTATGATGCTTATAATAGGCTTATGTGATATTGGTCTTGATGAGAAATTTGAGTTTAAACATGTTTTATGTCTATAGGATATCTGAAATGTTCAAAATATAAAGGAAATCCGGCTCGTTTTTTTTATAATTGTATGATGTTTAGAATGGGATTATGTGATATTATTTTTTATATCAAATTTAAGTTTAGATAGGTTTTATGTCTATAGGATATCTGGAATATTCGAAATATAAAGTAAATTTTACCGATTAAAAAAAAATATAGAGATAACTTGTCACTACTTCTAGCAATGAGAAAGGTCCTTTGTAGGGATGTTTGTTAGTGCTCATAGTAGTGACAAACTTAACATTTATCACTGTTATGACAGTGACTAATTTATCACTCCAACCCATTTTGTCACTGCTGTTAGCAGTGACAAATTTGTGATTGCTATCAGCAATGAATAAATAGGCGGGGTAATTGTTGTCACCATTTATAACCCCATGGGGTTTATAATAATTTTTTTCACTGCTCGTATCTGTGACAAATCTTTTTTATCTCCCTCAAATCGTCACGGTAAATAATAGTGACAAAA
The DNA here is from genome assembly GCA_949130495.1 of Sambucus nigra. Lineage (NCBI taxonomy): Eukaryota > Viridiplantae > Streptophyta > Magnoliopsida > Dipsacales > Adoxaceae > Sambucus > Sambucus nigra. The sequence goes on from OX422224.1 coordinate 407,227,818, forward strand.
GTCATTTATAATTGCCATTAGTAGTGATAAATTGCCTATTTTGGTATATTATGGGAAGGTCCTATGGCAAGATTGATCCACCGATTTATATCCAAAATAAATTTATCAAAAGTAGATTGACAAGTGATATTGGATCAAAACATACCTTTATATGTCACAATGAGCATCAATGGGTGCGTTTTTCTAAAGCTCTAATGCACAATGGTGCGATGGTCAACATTATGCCCTTTATATCCTTCTCCCAAGCTAATATCTCGAAATCAAGGTTGGTTTCCATTGCCTTATCCATTTCTGGTTATGACAACCAAACTTCCCAATCAATATGGTACGTCAATATTGGAATTAAAATGGGCAATCTCACATTATAGGTCTAGTTCCATGTGATTTAGTCAGCTACTTCTAATCACTTATTGATTAGGCGAGTTTGGATGCACAATTACGGGGAATTTCCTTCGACATACCACCATTGTGATAAAGACACTGTGAAGGAGTCAGATATTATAATTAGGGCAACCAAAAATACCTTCTCAAAATAAGAAGCACATATAGTGGATGAAACATTCCACACAGACCTCAATAAAGACACATGCAACCTCACGAGGAGTGCATAAGGAGTTAGACTACCAATGATCAAGAATAGGTTGGGTCCCATGACAACTCATAAGGAAGATAAATAATAAACTAGACAAGTAAATGAGGTTACCCCACAAACCAAGGCTATCTGAAAACAACTACGAGATAGAATGCAATCAAGAATTGACCCGAAAGAGAAAGAAGTCACACGACAGAGTGCACATAGCTGATTTAGGAAACTCAGTCACAAATTAGACCGAGGGGCAATGAAGAGGCTTGATTTGATCTAGTTCTTTGACGAGTACATCGACACTTTGCATGGAAATACACAAAATGCATGGGGTTGAACAATACGTGTGTTTCCACAAGCAGAATGTGATTCCATCAGTTATCCCTATCAAGCAGGCAACACAAACTTCTAAATTGGAATTGGATATAAAGATCAAGGTGGAATGGTTTCTTACAATATGATTCATTAATTCACTTCAACATCCAATTTGTGTAGATTTTAGAGACTTCAATAGAGCATACCCAAAGGATGAGTTCCTCTACCTTCAATAGATAGCTTGATCGATTTCATAACTGTTTATGATATGTACAACTTTATATATGGCTACTTATGATACAACCATATCAAGATGGATTTAGTTGATGTGGAGAAGATAGCTTTCACAACTCCACCAAATAATTTTAACAACATAGTTACGCCTTTTGATTTCAAAAATATAAAAACTACGTATCAGAGAAAATTGATGGCTATTTTTCATTTCATGACATTTTGGAATTTTATGCAGATGATTTGCTCATCAAATTTAAGAAGGATGACTCCCAATTAGCATATATAAGGAAAGTTTTCAACAAATGTAGGAAAAAAAAACTCAAGCTGAACCCACTTAAATGTTCCTTTGGCTTGACAAGTGGGAAATTCTTAGGTTTTGTGGTAAATTGACAAGGGGTGTAAATGGACCAATATAAACAAAAGGCTATTCTTGATATGTCGTGTCCAAGGAGCTAGAAAAATTTGAAAAGTTTTCTTGGAAAAATTTCCTACATGAGAAGGTTTGTCCTAGGTATGTTTAAAACCACTCATCTGTTAATGTAATGTGACACCCCGCTTATTAAAATAAGAGGTGGCTATCCAGCTACTCCAATAAAAATAGGAGTCTTAAATGGTCCATTCTTAGCATCACTGTCAAAAAATAATAATACGAGACAACCACCAATATTTTGAAAATGGATGTCAGATAAAAGTTTGTAATTTCCATTAATCAATTTATAACAAAATGTTGATATATATAGATATATGACAGCTCGATAATAATTCTACAAAACATAACCGAATAAGCTGTCGGTTAACAAACTAAATACAAAAGATTATACCAAGTATGAAAGTATAAACAAAAACTAAACTTGGGTAACACGCCCGAATATACAGATGAATCATAGCTAGAGTATCAAAAGAGAATGATGCGTCTACTATAAAAATCCTTCAACATCTGCAAAATGCCGTAGCTCCTTGACACTAGGAAGGAAAGTCAAAGCGGGCGCCCATGCGACGGAGCACCTGAACATATATAAGAACCACACAAGAAGAAGAGATACAAATGAGTCTGGTCTTGGTTTGATATGATATTCATGTGAATAAAATGCATGCTAGTTATGAATGCTACTTTCAAAAATAATTTAAATTCTCTCTTCATTCAAAGTATCATCCTCACCTCTCTCCTAAGTGCACATCCTAGTGCATACGATTCATGTTAAGTTAAAACTGCCCATCTACTTAGTAGGAGTAACCTAAATCTATTTAACATGCCAAGTTTACCAATTTAATATGACCATACGAGATAATAATCATTAGGGACCATATGAAATTAAAGTTGGTTCACAATTTCTTAAATCAATTTAATCATTCATGTGAAGTACCATTTTAGTGAGCACAGTTACAATTATATAATAACGGTTCTAAGATAATCATTCCGAGAGTCACCCCACTGGATGCGCCTCTAAATACTATCATCTTCTAGGGCCTATAACCAAGACCACCTGGGTATCCTAAATCGCAAAGCATGGGAAACGACCATATACCTTCGACAATGAGTCATAACTATACCCGGAATTACCTCACTTTGAACCATACAATCATACAACGTAACAACCGGTATCATGGCCTGAGGACTATACTCTCCCTGCATTATTAGCCAGGGGATTCACCTATAACGTGTACTTTCCCTATGATAGCATTTAGAGAGGTATGTGTAAATTGTGCCGTAGTTACAAACTATATTAAGTTAAACATACGATCCTTAAATTCCCAAACCATAAGTACATACAAATTTGGCTACAAGAGATAATTATTATCATATTAGCCCCCCTTAAGGTCCAACACAATATTTCTCGACTCTATACTAGTCCTACCCTCGTTTACTAGACCAAAAAGGGCATTATACTCCTATAATTAGTCCCCGAAATGAGCCTGAACACTCCCTTACTATCCTAGGGTGTTACTCTCCCGATATTAGATCATAATACTTCTTAATACGTCCTAAGGGAATGTTCCTAAGTCTTCAACCCAAAAGAAAAAGGTGTATAAAAATCCTAAACTTGGGCTAAAAATAGAGTACCGATCGACTGGCCCCTGACCCCCGATCGACCGTGTATTTGGATTTTGCCTTGCGAGCCAATCAATAGGCTTTTTGCCCTTGGCCCGGTCGACCGGCTTCTTGGACGCGATCGACCGATCATACCAGATATTTCGGCCATTCCCTATTTTTTCTACGAAACCTAACCTCTAACTCTTCTCCTTTCCTTTTCTCATCAACCAACGACATTCCTAAATCCTCCATACACGATAACTAACTAGTATTAATCCCAAGAGTCATATTTCTATCATCAACTTAAAGATCTATACCATAAATCATTAAAAATCCCTAAATGGGTTAAACTCAAGAACACTAACCCTAAATACAAATTATTCAACACAATCATACACATATGCAAGTTTAATAACTTGCCTTGTTGTTGGAGTCTTAGATTCTTCCTCTTTAGTGCGATTCCAAGCTCAGATGAGGAATCTCTTTTATTTCTCTTCTTTCTCTCAAGCTCTCACTTCTCTCTATACTTTCTAGGTTAAACACATAAATGAGCTATTAATGCTCTTGCAAGACTAAATATCTAAACATAACTCAAATGCATTAAGTCCAACGTTAAATGCTACTACACACTTAAAATGACTCGTATATCCTATTTAAGTCATAAATAGCAGAAAAGTACCCCGGAACCCAAAAACAACCTTAGCACTTATTTTGACTATCTCGACCGTTCCCGGACTAACCGTGCCCTCTAAACCGACATCCGAGACATCGTTCATTAATTCTTATTCCAACGTCATATTAACCTCCTAAAAATGACCCACTTGGAATATAAACCATAACCGTCACTTTAATGCACAACGACACAATATATGCTTAATATTACACTATTTACATTCACATAACGGTAAATATGCAATACTCATAAATATTAGCTCTCAAATCACATAATTCAATTTCTCATTTAGTTTAAATGATTAATCCATACGGATAATTAATATAAAAATAAATGCTAAAAAATAAGGGGTATTACATGTAACTATTACGAAAGATCACAAAATTCAAGTGGGAGGAACCACACCAAGGTTTCTTTAACAAGATTAAGAAGTTAATGGAATCCCCGCAAACGATGATTCTTTCAAAGCCCGGAATACTTCTGTTGCTTTACTTATTCTACCATAAGGTTAATTGGTGAACTCTTGGCACAAGAAATAGATGGGAAAGAAAGGCCTGTTTATTACTTGAGTAGAATTATTCATGGACCTAAAGCGAGATACATCATCATGAAAAGACATTGTTTGGCATTAGTTTTTGTATCTCAAAAGCTAAGACATTACACGCTAGCTTTCACTATCCACATAATGACTAGATGTGACCCAATCAAATTCTTTCAGGCATGAATGGTTGTGATAGGTAGCGCATCAATGTGGTTCCTCATTCTTTCTGAAAATGACTTTATATACGTGGTTCCTCGAGAAATTTAAAGTCAAGCTTATCTATATTTGATGAACATATATCCTTCTCAATTTTATAAACCAATACATAAATAAATGTCAATAATTATTTGAAGGCCAACATTTGTGATAAAAATCTAGAGGGATTTACATAGAATTTAATGGATCATATGCAAAAGGCAAAGGTGGAACTAGAGTTATATTGTTAAAATGAACAAACAATGATCAACTTATTTTTAAAGTTAGACTTTCCTTATTCAAATGAAGAGGCAACGTATGAGACGTTGATATTAAGTTTTCTTGAAGCCATACAGAGGGGAATTTGCTCCCTCTATATCAAAGAATACTTAAACCTTGTAGCAAAAATTGTGAATGGAAAATTTTGTCGGAAGTACCTCAGCCTGCTACCATACATAACGATTATATAGAGGTTATTAGCGAAGTTTCATGAAGTAAAAGTGGAAAGGCATTCAAGAATAATGAACTTTTATGCAGATGCTTATGCCACGATTGCACAGAAGGTCGCCATAGATCCCAAGTCTACAACAATTATAATACAAAGGAGAACAACACCTTTTTTTCTGCTCTAACTCTTTCCTAGTGATGATAGTTCGGATTGAAGGTTCATAATAAGGAAGCACCTTTAAACCAGAGACGACATTATGAAGCTCACTGAGTTAGCATAATATTTCCTTCTCCAATGAACATTATACTACAGAAATCCTGGGGTCACGCTGTCCATATGCATAGGGTCAGAGGAGGAACAATAGTGGCTTAAGAAGACCCACGATGGGCATTGTGAAACTACTAATGCATCAAAAAATCCAAAGAGAGGGATATCATTGGCAAACAATGATGCAAGACGCAACAACAATATAAAGAGAATCTGTCAAATGTCAAGATTTCTTTTAGCCAACAGAGATAAGATTCATTGAAGCTCAAACGGACTGGTGACAACCCTACATTGATGTCTTCAATGATAGGGTTGTACTAAGCGATGAAACTGATATGATGGAATTACAAATAAGATCTCCTGAATTCTTCTTGTCAGATGGAGGCTCTTTAGAAAAGGGTACTTCAACATATCACTGTGTTGCATCACAAGAGAGAAAGAAAATAAAGTCCTCAAACAAGCCCACAACCATGTCACATTGGGGGAGCAAAATTATACTATCAACTTATAATGCTTGGTTATAATTGGCAAACTATGGAAAAAGAATCAATTGAGTTTGTTCGGGAATGCAAGCCTTGCCAACTTCACGACAATCTCATTCATATTTAATCGGTAGAGATACACTCATTTTCCAGACCTTACCCTTTTCACACTTGGGTGTTTGACCTAGTATGAAAAATCAATCCTTCATTTAGGGAAAAAATCTAGATCTTTGTGGCAAAATAATGCCGTAACAAATGGGCAGAAGTGGTGGAACTAAAAATGGAAACAATGGGAGTTATGTCGCAGTTCGTTAGAGGATACATCATTTATTATTTTGGCATCCCCAATGTCATTCTATTAGATAATGGTATCCATTCATCAACAAAGAAGTGTTAATGCTAACTGATAAATATCCCACTATTCACCACACTTCCACATTGCATACATAAAAGTTAATGGCCAAGATACGACTATAAAAAAATGTTGATCAACATCCTGGAAAAGATAGAATGAGATGACAAATTACCAATGGTACTTTGTGCTCACTGAAAACTTTACTTTTTGTATATGTCGTTGTTGAAGCCAAGTTAATCAAAACCTTCAAATAGCTATGAAAATATAATAAACTACAGTGTAGAGGTAAGTAAGGGAATCAATCCTAACCTAAGGATGAAACATATGAGAGAGGGAAGATATAATCCATTTTTATTTAATTTTCCTATTTTTTTTACTTTTTACTTTTTGTAAATTTTTTTTATGGATCTTTAATATTAAAATAATTTTGTGATGAGTGGTGAACTAATTAAACTAAGCCAAATATCTAAAGACTAACTGAAAAGTGTGATGAAAAATAAGTGAAATATAACTAAATAAAAATGTAAAATATGAGATGAATGAGGAAATCAAAGTGAGAGCTAACAAGAGATGGGATTACACCATATATTCTAGTTAATCATATTAATTAATTCATTCAAATTAAACTTCCCAAGTTAGTATCAAAATTAAAAATCAACTCTCATTGCAAATTTAATTTTAATAATAACCTTTTAGAAAATTAAATTTAACACTCCTACAACACTTGAAAAGTAGATCCAAATATCATTTAACAACCCACCCGCTAGGATCGATTTACAAAATTAGTTTAAATCGTAGAAATAATCTTAGAGTTGAAATTCAAAGAAATAATTTCACATTTTAGAAAAACTTATCTCAAGTTCGATTCTAAAATGGAAACTAAGACTGAAATCTCGATTTTCTCTAAAAAATTATTTACCCTCTCTCGAGGCGTAAATCAAAAGTAAGAGTGCAAAGTTAATTATCAAATGAACATTTAAAGTAAATAAACTAATTAAAGTGGGATTAACATCAAATAATGGGATCACCCCACCCCTTAATAGGGTTTCCTAGCCTAACATGATGATAAATACAATAATCAAGCAATCAAAGGCATTAACATAAATTAGTAGAGATAAGAGAACAAATATTCAAACAAGTCTCCTCGATTTGAATAATTGAACTCTAAATCTTCATTGAACTTGAGTAATATCCATACAAATTGAGCTTCCACATATTTTTAATTCAATATACACACTCAATTGAATCTCTCAATATACTTTGATCTCTCACCAACCTCTAAAACATAAAAAAAAACTATTCTACTATTTATAAAGGTGTTTCTCTCTCTCTAGTCTCTTTTTGAGCCTCCCCTTTCTAGCTAGGGTTTTGTTCTTCTTAAATAGTAGGCACAATGGAGCAAGGGGTTAAGGAACAAAGTTGAAAGAATAATGGTGTGGGGTTAAATTGATAGAGGTTTTGAAAATTAGGTGGGGGTAATTTAGGGAAGCACATAAGTGCATATGGGTAGTGGGGTGTTGGGGGTAATATAGGAAAATGGTTAAGTGGCTTTTAACACATGGGGTTATTTTGGATTAGGATTTTATTGTCTTTGGTTTTATAATGTGGGGACTTTGGCAGCTAAAAAATCGGGTAAGAAATGAAATGGGTGAATGTGGGTATGTTGGATTTATGGAAGATGGGTTGATTTCGATTTGAAGATGGAGCTCGGGTAGAAGGTGAATGGGTATAATGGGTCTTGGGTTGGAGTTGTTTTTGGGTTTCGATCCGAGTTTGAAGGGACACGGGTCTGGTGTTGTGAGGTCGGGTTTTGTGGTGTCCGGTCGGAGGGATATATGGTTGTGGAGGTGACATAAGGTGGTGAATGGGAGGATTCTTGAGTTTGATTTGGTTGTGTGTAAATGGAGGTGTAGGTTATGGTGGATGATAGAGGAGTGAGAGTGTGTTTGATTGGAAAGATGATGGGAGATGTGTTTGTATGTGTGTAAGGTGTATGGGAGTTAGGTGTGTGTGAGTGAGTTGTTTGGGTGTATGAGTGTGTAGGATAGTGTGGGGTGTGTGTTAGTTTGTGACCCTAAAAAATAAACTAAGACTCAAAATAAAATCTATAAAAATTAAAATCTTATAAAAAATAAATATTTACAAAACTATAAAATAAAATAAAACTAAACAATATAAATTCTATTAAAACTAAAAAAATAAATTTCTAATCCTAAAAATAAAATAATACTAATAGACTTAATAAAATATAATAAAATATTAATAACATGAAACTAAAAATAAAAACTAAAAATCAAATAAAAGTAAAGCTCACACCTATAAAACTATAAGAACATTAAAAATAAAAGGAAAGAAAATATTAAAAACACAAAATAACGGACCCTAATATTTACAGCTAAATGCACACAAATATAAAATCATAAGAATATGGAATTAATCCTTTAAAAATATATTCGACTCAAATATAAATATAAAAAAAATATAAAAAGTACAAACTAAACACATACGGGGTTCGGGTGATGGTTTGGGGTCGGTTTAAGCTCAGGTGTAGGCCACGGGAGTTGGGTAAGTCGGGGATTGGGTTTTACCCTCTTTCTAACTGCATATGCGCCGCATTTTGCCTCGAAATACAATTTTTGAAACCGCAAACGGCGTTTGATGTACAAGATAAACATGAACGCGCATAAGATCCTTTTTACTAAGAATTAACGATTAAAACCTGTCTATTTGGAGTTTTATTTAAACACTTTTGGGTGCTTATCACACCACCCCCAAACAGAACATTGCTAGTCCTCGAGCAAAATATAGAGAGAAAGAAAGATAAGAAACCAAAAGTGTACCCCTTTCGTGGGCACTTGCGATTGCACTTAGCAACAAGCCTTTAAACCTATAGGTTTCCATATAGGACAAGTTTTGTCTCATGGGGATTTGCAATGAATGTACCCACAAAATTCAAAAATTTATTGAAAAGAGTCTCTTATTTAACGACGAAAAGCTATACAACCCATCTAAAAAGACTTCAAGGATTATAATATTCAACTATCAATGAATGACATAAAATTACTTAGTACCAAAGGAGTAATCCTTCCAAAAAAAACTCAGCGTGTGTAGTGTGAAACAATCTTAAGTATCATAAGAGTAATTCCTAGATCGCCCTTTATAGAATCAATGCTCTGACTTCAAATCTCACTAGATATATCTCTCTGAATTGAACACTCCGAGATTTGGGTAAGTGTATCTCTCCATTGTGTGAGGAGGTGAGTAAATGTAAATAAGTTCAAATGTCTCACACACTTATAAGAAATGGCGTATACTTGCAAGAAATCGATCTCATGAACGAATGCTAACCACTATGTTGAGAATGTCGAGTCATTCACCATATAGACTTCTCGTTTGCGCGAACACCTCACCAAGGATGAAAATGGAGTTTATGTAAGGAGTGAGAAGAAAATGAGATGAATAAGATTGATGGTATGATGGTAGTGTATGGCTTTTGAGAAGAGTGGAACACAATATGAATAACCAATGCCTTCATTTTATCAAACTTTGATCGCATTTTTTTTTCTTTTTTCTTCTTTATATATATATATATATATATATATTGTTGCGATGCATTTCTCTTTTCAAACCAAAAATGAAGACATTTTACATTTGGACTTTCAAACACTTTTTTTCTCAAAAAAATAATGGATGGCAATGATTGCAAATGATGTGTGGATGGTATGTGGAATATTCAAGTATAAAGGAAATATGGGGAGGTAATGGGTGATGTGAATGGCAATGTGATATGGAGAAATGGTGAGTGTATGGTACATAATGGTTGGGTGCTCGGGACAAACTATAAGACACATGTTTCTTACGTCTCGAAGGTGATATCATTCTCGGTGTTTATGCCAAAGATGAAAAATAATGAGATCATGCAATGACTCAATGCACTACCTAAAGAAAGTTGAGTCATCTTGTTACTCGGAGATACGTAAAAACCCTAAAAAAGGTGAATAACTCAAATCTCACGGGTTTAAGTCTCCACAAGTGATCTTTTAGGGCTCTCTTGAGAATGTAGTTACTCTTCAACTTTTTATTGTAAATGTAAAAGTGCAAATTTGCTGAGTTTAGGAATTCATAGTGCAAATACGCCTTAAGAGGTACTACTTAATCTTATGGTTAAAACATAATCAGGGCACAAACAAAGGTAATCTGAGACTTTTAAAAGAGGGATGATAGACATTTCATGTCATAAAAAAATTGAGTTAAATTGCACAAAAAAGTTAAAAAATGACTTGTTTCAGATAAAATTTTCAAAAGAGATGATTTCGATAAATTTACCCACCCAAACAAAAGAGAACATTATCCTCGATGTTTAAAACTATATACAAAAATTGAAAGTACAAGGTAGGAAAGAGATTACCATAATCAACCACTAATGATTTTTGGACCGCATGATGAAATAAAGGGAAGAACCCGAAGAATAATATCGAAACAAAAAAAATATGTACAAGTCTATAAAGAATGAGAAAGCATTAGGTGGTGTGAAACACCACCCCCAAACAGGATAAGAATAATACATCGAAACAAGACATGACGGGCTGCCTCCCGATTACGCTAAGTTTAATCTCTTCAGCCAGACCGAAGGGAACTCACCCTAAGGATAAGATCTATGAAAGCACAGGTGGTAGAAAAATGTGGTGATGATAATCACCCCCAAACAAGACTAAAGCGTCATCCTTATTGGATGAAAGCTAAAAGGTGAATGCACTTGTATGACAAAGTGCATCACACGATGCAAAGCATCGGTGGACCAAGGGTGGGTGGGGATAAGGGTATAGGGTAGAAAGGTAAGGGTTTAAAGGAACCAACCACGGACCTTATTGAGCTTAAAAGTGAGGGCAACAAGGGCCCTATAAGCATGGTGCTCAATTTGTATGGGGAGACAGAAGGGTTTGGAAATTGGGATATGGCAGGGATCATAGAAAGCACACGACCGTTTTATAAATGGACGATGATAATGGTCGCCCCATGACACGTCGATGAGATGTCGACAAGAAGAATCAAGATCTCAAGTAAACGGTGTGCGTGACAGAATAATCTCAATGCCATGGTGGAGAGTATCATCACATATACTCTCATAGATGGTGGGATGGATGATGGATGGGTCGGGTGGGATAAAAGGTGGAGGAAGATGATATATCGCTAGAGTAGGGGACACACACTCATTTCGAGGGTCAGAATGATCCTAAATATCCTTCTGAAGAGGAAGTGTGGTATCAAGTAATGGAGAGATCAACCTATCCACCAATGTATCACCATCTGATGTGGTGAATTGATCTGATGAGGTAATTGGATCCGAGAAAGATGAATAAACATCAATATTTGGCGGAGCCAAATATGACGGGGAAGTATCCATACGAAGAGAGGTAGGAACCATCTCTAATTCAGTCTCGGTGTAGTGGTTAGCACTCGTAGCCGAAGCTAACCTATAATGAATCGGTTCCTCGGGAACACACAACGTGTGCTTAATAGGTGTAAACTCGGGCATTTTTTTGGATTCAATCGGAGGGTAAATATGAAACTCAATGGTGGGTTCATTTGGATTTTGCGGGAGTAAATCAGTCTCACTAGTGAAAGGTAAGTCAGCACAATTGTTAACTTGAGGCCCAGGCCACAGGGTGGTCTCAATGTTGAGATTCTCGAGATGATAGGATTGGTCACACTCAAAATAAGTGTACAAGATAACTCATCATCACTCCACATGGGTACAACAATGGGTTGACTTGGAATGAAATCCGACTCTCTCGCACACTCAAATTCATTTAACCTTTGTTCAAGCCGTTGAAGGGCTTCATTTTGATATTAAGTGGCTTGCTATTACTCGAGGATGAACATTTACAAGAGGCTATCGAGAACGGAGGTGGATGATGGCGGTGGAGTGATGGGTGGCGGTGGTGGTTGAGGTGGACACAACACGCTATGGACAATAGGATGCGGAGAATACTAATATAAAGAATGGGGAAAGAGGTCAAGTGTATCATACATGGGAGAATCATCTCCATGAGAGATAAAATTATGATAATTGTTGGGCGCGTAGTGAGGGAACTGATTGGGATGGGGTGCACTTGATTGCCATCACGACTGTTGGAACGTGTGAGGATCCACAATATTGGGTTATGATTCGTATTGTGTCGGAGGGTGATCAGGCCTCCATGAATAGCTGGATTGCTCACACCACTCGGGATTGGATATATCATGATAGTAGGCCTACGTGGGTTTCGAAACATTATCATATGGAGACACATGGTCCATGGTGGGTTCATATGGATAAGAAAAGTATGGACACTCATGGGGAAAGTGCTTGGCTTGAAAATAATATGTGCACAACGAAGCATATGACGCTTTGACACTCATCATCGGAGGTGATGGAATATGAGATGCGTGCGTGGATGACGCATGAGTATCAACGATGTGTGTGTGAGAGTTAAAGGCACTAAGTAAAGCATGTAGGTGCGACTCGGGCTCAACTTCAAACATGCTTCGAGAGAGTGGAAAATGGTCAAAGTAGTCCCGCAAAGGACGTTCTTCGGCCATGATGAAAGAAATATATTTTTGGATTTTTAAAGGTTTTTTCTAAAGGAAAGAAAATATTTTTGGATTTTTTTTGGAAGAAAAGATGGGGAAAAATAGTTGGACTCTCGATTTCGACGAACTCACTAAAATCGACTACTGAAAGATTGAATTGGACACACAAGTCAAGTATAAATCCGAGCTAATGCATAGCTAATTTTTATCTTCAAAATTAGTGAAAAGGATAGCCCAATTTTAATTAAGTCCGCGGGCAACAAAATTCACGAAATTTATCTTTGTGATCGCCTTTGAAAAAATGTTCTCCTATTGGGCTAGCTAGTTTATTGATTTTAAATTTAATGATAGCTAGGGTAGCACACAAAGGATAAGCGGGTGAGCCGGGTAATGAAATCCCTTATCGTCAATGACCGGGTGCAGGTCTTAATTGATTAATTCATCACACCATTCAAAAATAAATGCGAGAATAAAAATAAAAAGAGCACGCAGTCACACACAATATTGACTCGCTTGCAGGAGATTCGTGAGGGTTGAGAAATGTACCTCCCATGGATTTTACATGCGTGGGGTGATGAACGATTTGATTCGATCGGGGAGAGGTCTTGCCTATCTCAGTCGGCCCCAAGAGTCCTACCAACCCAAAGTAGAGAGGCTTCAATTCCTCTCCTCTGGACGCCCTCTCTCTACTTTGTCCGGTTTCCCCATCCCGCTTTTTTTTTTGAATTTTTACAAATTTAAATTAAAAATAATGGTGTCTCCAAGCACCGCAATACAAGCAAAATAATAAAGTCCTAATACAAGCCTTCTAAAAAATGAAAAATGGTACGAAAAAGTAAAAATGGAATATAAATTCATCACAACAATATGAAATCCTCTCAAATGCTTCAAGCTCCAAAGATCGACAACAACACCATTCGATAAATTTACTTTTTTATTTCCCCGGCAACGACACCATTTGATAACTTGGCTTTTTGTATATGTCGTTGTTGAAGCCAAGTTAATCAAAAGCTTCAAATACCTACAAAAATATAATAAACTAGAGTGTATAGGTAAGTAAGGGAATCAATCCTAATCTAAGGATGAAACTTATGAGAGAGGAAACATGTAATCAATTTTTATTTAATTTTCCTATTTTTTTTTTACTTTTTCTATTTTTTTTATGGATTTTTTAATATTAAAACAATTTTGTGATGAGTGGTGAACTAATTAAACTAAGTCAAAGATCTAAAGACTAACTAAAAAGTGTGATGAAAAATAAGTGAAATCTAACTAAATAAAAATGGAAAATATGAGATGAATGAGGAAATCAAAGTGAGCAAAAAAGAGATGGGATTACACCATATATTCTAGTTAATGTTATTAATTAATTCATTCAAATTAAACCTCCCATGTTAGTATCAAAATTACAAATCAACTCTCGTTGCAAATGTAATTTTAGTAATAACCTTTTAGAAAATTAAATTTAACACTCCTACAACTCTTGAAAAGTAGATCCAAACATCGTTTAACTAACCACCCGCTAGGATCGATTTACTAAATTAGTTTAAATAATAGAAATAACCTTAAAGTTAAAATTCAAAGAAATAATTCCACATTTTTGAAAAACCTATCTCTAGTTCGATTGAAAAATGGAAACTAAGACTGAAATCTCGATTTTCTCTCAAAAATCATTTACCCTCTCTCGAGGCGTAAATCAAAAGTAAGAGTGCAAAGTTAATTATCAAATGAACTTATAAAGTAAATAAACTAATTAAAGTGGGATTAACATCAACTAATGGGATCACCCCACCCCTTGAAAGAGTTTTCTAGCCTAACATGACGATAAAATACAATAATCAAGTAATCAAAGGTAATAAAATAAATTAGTAGAGATAAGAGAACAAATCTTCAAGAAAGTCTCCTTGATTTGAAAAGTTGAACTAAATCTTCATTGAACTTGAGTAATATCCATCCACATTGAGCTTCCAAACATTTTTAATTCAATATACACACTCAATTGAATCTCTCAATATACTTTGATCTCTCACCAATCTCTAAAAAATAAAATAAAATAAAACACTATTCTACTATTTATAAAGGTTTTCTCTCTCTCTAGTCTCTTCTTGAGCCTCCCCTTTCTAGCTAGGGTTTTGCTCTTCTTAAATAGTAGTCACAATGGATCAAGGGGTTAAGGGACAAAGTTGAAAGAATAAAGGTGTGGGGTAAAATTGGGAGAGGTTTTGGAAATTGGGTGGGGGTAATTTAGGGAAGCACATAAGTGCATGTGGGTAGTGGGGTGTTGGGGGTAATATAGGAAAATGGTTAAGTGGCTTTTAACACATGGGGTTATTTTGGATTAGGATTTTATTGTCTTTGGTTTTATAATGTGGGGACTTTGGCAGCTAAAAAATTGGGTAAGAAATGAAATGGTTGAATGTGGGTATGTTGGGTTTATGGAAGATGGGTTGATTTCAGTTTGAAGATGGAGCTCGGGTAGTAGGTGAATGGGTATAATGGGTCTTGGGTTGGAGTTGTTTTTGGGTTTCGATCCGGGTTTGAAGGACACGGGTATGGTGTTGTGAGGTCGGGTTTTGTGCAGTGGCGGAGCCAGGATTTGACGCTGGGACGGGCTAACACCGGGGGTTCGGGGGTGGGAGCCCTCGAGCCAAATTTTTTTTGAGGTTATTTAAAAAATTTTGACAAAAATCATCAAAATTCCTATTAAGGGTGGGCTGAATTTAAATTTCGGGTGGGCTGAATTTAAATTTTAACACTACCTTTTTTTTTTTAATAATTAACACTAGTATTTTTTTTAGGGGCGGGCTGGTGCCCCCCCTAGCCGACCAATAGCTTCGCCCCTGGTTTTGTGGTGTCCGGCCGGAGGGATATATGGTTATGGAGGTGACATAAGGTAGTGAATGGAAGGATTCTTGAGTTTGATTTGGTTGTGTGTGTGTTTGCTGGGCAAGTGTGTGTTTGCTGGGAAAGATGATGGGAGATGTGTTTGGTGGGAAAGATGATGGGAGATGTGTTTGTATGTGTGTAAGGCGTATGGGAGTTAGGTGTGTGTGAGTGAGTTGTTTGGTTGTATGAGTGTGTAGGATAGTGTGGAGTGTGTGTTAGTTTATGACCCTAAAAAATAAACTAAGACTCAAAATAAAATCTATAATAATTAAAATCTTATAAAAAATAAATATTTACAAATCTATAAAATAAAACTAAACAATATAAATTCTATTAAAACTAAAAAAATAAATTTCTAATCCTAAAAATAAAATAATACTAATAGACTTAATAAAATGTAATAAAATATTAATAACATGAAACTAAAAATAAAAACTAAAAATCAAATAAAAGTAGAACTCACACATATAAAACTATAAGAACACTAAAAATAAAATAAAATAAAATAAAATATTAAAAACACACACGACACACGATAACAGACCCTAATATTTTATAGCTAAACGCGCACAAATATAAAATCATAAGAATATGGAATAAATCCTTCAAAAATATATCCGACTCAAATAAAAATATAAAAAATTATTAAAATACAAACTAAACACACACGGGGTTCGGGTGATGGCTTGGGGTCGGTTTAGGCTCAGGTGTAGGCCATGAGAGTTGGGTAAGTCGGGGATTGGGTTTTACCCTCTTTCTAACTGCATCTGCGCCGCATTTTGCCTCGAAATACAACTTTTGAATCCGCAAATGGCGTTTGACCTTTTAGATAAACATGAATGCGCAATAGACCCATTTGACCAAGAATTGGCAATTAAAAACTCTATATTTGGAGTTTTATTTAAACACTTTTGGGTGCTTATCACTTACGAAACAACTGAGAGAAAACCAACAAGATACACACCATTTTCCTCAGTTTATGTAGCTGAGGTAATCCTCCCAATGGAACTTGAAGTACCTTCAGCTATATATGACTTGCAAAGAAGCATGCCCCCCAAAATAAGACATGTTCAACTAGAACATCTAGATGAACATCATCATAATGCATAAAGGCACTTCTAGATAATATGAAAATTTGGTCAAACTAAGAAAATTCATAGAGGTTGACCGAATCCTAAAGATGGTGGAAACTGGGAAGGATCTTATGTCGTTAACGAAGATCATGATTCGAGTTATTGCTTAATATCAAGGATTGAGGAAGATAGGCCAATCAAAGTTAACAACAAATTGATCAATACATACTACTTGTGAACAAAATGTTCCTTTTATATGTGAATTACATTCCATTTAAGCTTCGATTGAGCACATGTAATTTTTGTTACAATTGATTATGAATATAAAAAGACAAGTATTAAAGCAACTAAAAATTCTAAACAAGCATCAAAATATACAAAATCCTCTTTGTATTTCATTAATAAATCATATTACAAGAGAAAAGGGACTATTGCCCAAAATTACATTGTAATTTAACAAAAATTAACCCTATGAGGAACAATAGTTAGGGATATCAAAGAAGCCCTCCTAAAATTCATGTATCTATATCTAGTAGAAACCTCTCCCTAATAATCAGACATAGCCAAGACAATAGAATCAATTTATGCATTTTCTTTCAATTTGGCCTCATAGAATTCTGTACCACAACTTCTTCAGTTGCCTTCACATCTCAACCAACTTCATCAATTTGAGGGACAAGTTTCTTAAATTGCTTTGACCATAGTTATCTTACTTTGACCACAACTATTAACGACAGACATGCTCAGCGAGGAAAATAAGGTGTTAGAAATTTCTTCAATCACAACTTCCACACCTTGTAGCCGATAGACGGTCAACAAATCGGTTATCCTTAAACATTCAGTTGTGAAGGTCGCCAGATGAGAGGATAATAATTAATCAAGCACACTATGGAACTGGATTGGAATGGAGATGTTATTTTAAATGAGTTGATGACAATAATCAATGGGTTCCTTATCCGGAACAGGGTCACCATAGGGAGATTCACTTTCCTATCGATTAACACTATGCATGGACCTCTGGTCACTATGATCCATAGGCTCAGCACTCTTCATGCTGATGTGATCATCCTCAACCTCCCTCGTTCGTGTAAAAACACTATGAATAGACTGAGTTTATTTTGGCACACCTTGGAATTTTTTTTCTTCCTATGACTCCCCGCCAAAAAGGAAAGGACATAGTATGAAACACAAATGTTAATTACCAAGGAGGTGATTCTATAAAATCTTGGTTAATGATGAGCCAAGTCACCAAGAAGATGTATCATTAGAAAAACCACATCCAAGTAGGGTGCATATCCATGTAGGTAACATAACATATATATATATATATATATATATATATATATATATATATATATATATATATATATTCTGTATGAACATCACCCAAACAAGGTGTGTCGCCAAGTAGGTGATATTTTTCACTAAGTTACACTCAATCAGGCTATAACACCAAGAGAAGTTGTTCATAAAACTAAGATATAATTGAAAGATTGAACGAATAAGTAAAAAGGCGTACCTCACAAATAGGTTACACTATATCCAAAGGTGTGGGAATAGTAAACTTCTCAAACTCACTTTAGGATTTCATCATAGGTGTGTCAATAATTGCTAATACACCTTGCCCTTCCAAGGTATGATGAACCTCAACATAGGAAGCATGCAACTCCCTCTTAACAACTTTTACAGACTAAGAAATCATAGCATGTAAATCTCAGGACATGATGATAAGAATAAAAAACAAAAGACACAAAATAGTCAAGAGAAATAACTAAACTCTAATAAGGCTTAAACGTGCAAAAACATCTAGGGGAACCATAAAAGCAGGAATCACCACTGGGAATTAGAGAGGTAAGATATGCCTTGTGAAGCTAAGTGGGAGACTTTTATCATGAAAAGACTTCACTAGATCCAATAAAGCACCAGATGGAATCCCATTGGCAACACCCACTACCTCCTAAAATATGCTCAGACATAAGGCAATAAGATAAGAGTAAATAAAATAACACAAAGACAAAGGAAATTTGAAAAAGAAAGCGATTTTACTCAAAGAAAACCTATCTAGAAGAAGCAGTTGTCGAAGAAGCCGATGACGACTCAAGTAAAACTTGGGGATCAAATATTCCTAGTAGAAAATAGTTTCACTTAAGTTATCCTTAGATTCTAGAACCATTATTATCTTTCTTTAACAAATGTAGAACTAACAAATCCAACATTAGTGCTTGCTCCCTCAAAAGCACGTTCAGTTGATACAGATTGGGGAAATGAAGAAGAATGAGAATTGATCACTTCAGTAACTAAGCTTGAAGGACCACCCTAAGGAGGATTATCATTAAGAATAGAAATAACCTCAATACTTGATGAAGTTCATTTATGCCTAACAGATTGAGGCGTGGTGTCCTAAGAGGAAAGATGAATGACAAAGCAAATAAAAAATAGCTTAACACTTAGAATAAAAATGAGCCACAGATACAAAATAAATATTTACCTTCAGTAGATCAAGAGTGGTTGATGGAGGATGACCTGGAGTGTAGGCATCCACCAAATAGTCATCTGGATTGAGTTTCAGAGTATGTTCAGAGGAAGATTAAGGTGTTGGAGTTGGATTTACGTTCTTTCTAGAGTGTTTCTTCATCAACGTCTTATGACATGGTTTCAAGACAACCACTAGAATCACTTCCTCTACCTTCTCCCCTTACATAGCCTTTTGAGATTACAATTCAAATTCATGATGAATTATATCAATTTGCGGAGAATTATGATAGATTCCACATTTTAAGGACTTGGGGATCATATGAAGTTATATTCTTAAATTTGGGTTCGATTTTTGTTTGTGTTACTAAATATATGATATAAGTGGTTTGATGTTGATATTTCCTCCCTTAAACTTATAATATATCACTAGAAACGGATATGATACAACTATGATTAAAATTTTGGAGGAAAGTTTTGTAATGAAAATAAGTAGAAAAATCTAGGTTCATTGGCCGGGGTCAATTTGGGTAGGGTTGGATGATCCAATCTTCGTAGGTTGCATAGTGAGGCTTGTTGGTTAATCCTTAGATTTTCTTAGACTATATTAATTAGATATGATTTTTAATATCATTATAATTATGATTGATTCGGTCCTACCCCGAAGAATAGTTAGAGGATACCTATAACTCTAAACTAAGTGGGGATACTTTTATGTATTTAATTACCAACAAGTTATAGAAGAATAAAGTTAGATAATGTAGGCCATTATATTGTGTGTACCTATTTGTATGATTTTATGTGAATTAAAATACCATGAGTGGGTGTGTAGGTACGTGGTGATTCTACTAGTCAGGATGGGATGTATACAGTGGGGATGTATTGTAATAACCCCTATTTTTACATAATAGTCGGTCAGGATAATATGCCGAAGATAGTAACACTTGATCTCCAAAAAAACTCTAGGTGACTCATATCCACATTTGAATGACTCTTCTGCCAACATTGGGCAGTTTGAATCCTATTTCTGATCATCTCTACCTTCTCTGAGGTGTCTTGAGCAAACTCAGGTCCGAGCATCTTGTTCTCCCCCAGATCCAACCAATATTTTGGAGAATGATAAAGCCTCCTATACAAAGCCTCAAAAGGTGCCATGCCAGTTGTAAACTAATAACTATTATTGTTAGCAAACTATATCCATGACAAGTATCGCTCCCAACCACCTTTGAAGTCCAAAATGCATATTCGCAACATATCCTCCAATATCTGATTCACCCACTCCGTTTATCCATTCGATTGTGGGTGATATGAGGTACTCAACCTCAACTCTGTCCCCAATGCCTTCTAGAAACTCCTACAAAAATGGAACACAAACATCTTGTCCCTATCCGATATAATGTTGAGCAGTGCACCGTGCAATTTCATAGTCTTTATAGTGAAAATCCTGGTGCACTCCTCTAAAAGTGAAATTCGTCCTTGCCGAAAAAAAGTGAGACACCTTAGTCAAACGGTCCATAATCACCCATATGGAATCATGTCCCCCTATAATGTAAGAAACCCTATAATAAGTCCATGGAAATGCACTACCAATTCCACAAAGAAATCTCAAGAGGCAATAAAATACCAGCTAGTCATGGGTGATACCATGGAAATAGTCTTGGGTGATGCGTTCTTGTTAGGACGCATCATTATTCACCACCTACTCCATTCCTCCTTGAGGTAAATCGAGAACCAGAGCTGAAGTCAACCCGACCATCAACTTTTTGAAAGCCTACTGGTAAAACTCACCCTAAACAAATGGCACAACCTTCTTCGTCAAGTTTGTCAAAGGCAGAGCTATCTTCGAGAACCCCTAAATAAGCCGATGATAATAAATTTGCAATCCCAAAAAAATTTCCCACCTCCATAGGTGTTGTGGGTTATCCCCACTCCATCATCACCGAAAACTTTCTCGAGTCCACTGATATCCTTACGTCACCACCCTAAATTAAAATCCATGGTTTTCGAACTTCACATAGAGTTGGTGGTCTCGCAACTTTTGAAAGACTATCCATAAGTTATGAGCATGCTTGTCTACAGTTCGAGAATAAATCAGGATGTTATTAATGAACAAGATGAAAAATAATCCAAGAACTTCCCAAACATTCTGTTCATCAAGTCCATAAATACTTTCGGTGAATTTATTAGCCCAAATGGCATAACCATAAACTCGTACGACCCATATCTCATAAAAATACCATTATCTCAACATCGTACTCTCGAATCCTCAATTGATGGTACCCCGATCTCAAATCAATTTTTAAGAACTACACAACACCCCTCTACTAGTCGAACACATCATCAATTCGGGGTAACGGATAGTTGTTCCGTATGGTGACTTTATTCAACTCGTGGTAATCAATGAATAATCTGAACGATCCATCCTTCTTCTTCACGAATAGGATCGAATATCCCTAATGCAAATTACTCCTTTGAATAAATCCCTGTCCTAACAATCATTGAATCTATTATTTAATCTCTCTCACCTCCAAAGGATCCACACGATAAGGTTCTAGGGTTATAGGTCTCATGCCCGATGCCAAGATAATCATGAACTCAATCTCCCTACTCGACGGTAAGCCTAAAATATTTTAAAATATATCTGAAAACTCATTCACAACCGAAATAGAGTCCAAAGACACGATGACTTCCTCATAATTGTCCTCCTCAATATGATACAAATACATGCTCGACCTTCCCTCAGGGTGAGACATCGCAACAAAGTACATCCCCTACCCCAGAATGGAAAAGATGATTAACCTCCTAATATAATCTACACAAGCGTAATATGTAGCTAACCAATCCATCCCCAGGATGACGTTACTCAGACATATCTAGCACCAGAAGGTCAGCTACAAAGTGAAGTCTACTAATTTCAATTGCTATCCCTCTACACACGAAACAAATAGGTGAACCTATAACCATAGTGAATCAACAAATAATAATATATCGTATGATAAGTCTACCATCCCCGATGACCGAGAAAAACTGCTATTGATAAAGGAATACAATGCATTGGAATAAAACAAAATGTATATTACATGACCAAAGATAAGAAATATACACTTAACTGTCTGGGCTGATGCCTGTGCATCCCTAGGTGTAATGTGGTACACACGTCTGTACTAAAGTGGTTATTGCCTATGAGACTGGACTGGTGATGCTGGAACAACCAACATTGTAGTAACTAGTGGAGTTGGCAACTGCTGACGCTTCCCCTAAGGTGCCTAGTACCCACGTTGACCTCCCTACACATGTACCCACTGATTGACTTTAGGGCACCTCATAGCTACGTGACCACCCTCATCACAAGTAAAAAGGCATCGTTAAAACGTTGCCTCTCATGCTGCTTCCCATTCTGGCCCTAATGGCGTCGATGTTGCTGGCCCTGACCCTGATGGCCCTACTAAGACTTCTTCCCCTAGTCCTAGTAGCCCTTACCATCATCAAACCCCTTGTGCTTATTGTGGTGTTCCTCTCTTATCGAGACACCCTTAGACTGTTGGGTGCCTTTAATACCACCTCCACTTGTCTTGCCCTACTGGCTAGATAAATTTGTATTAGGTCTTATCTCTCCCTTTCCCTTTTGGAACTCCATATGGTACTAAAAGTGAAGTAAAACGGCATTCACCGCCTATGTATAAGTGGTAAAATTTGGATTCCCCAAGATAGACAAACTGATGCACCAAGCCAACCCGAAGATGAACTTATCCATCTTTTATCCTCGGTGTCTACCTCCTCTGGTGCAAATAGAGAAAGAGTGGTAAACACCTGCTCATACTCCACTACAGTGCGACTCTCCTTCTTGAGGATGATAAATTGGCTCTTATTCACACCCCTAACTGCTCGTGGGAAGTACTTATCATAAAACTTGATCTAGAATTCCGTGATGGTCATCGTGTAGCTCTCTTCTATCCTGGTGACCGACTCCCACCACTGTAATGCCTCTCCAATCGATATAAATGTGGATAACATCTACTTATGGACCTCGGATCACCCCACCCCCTCAAGTGTTTCTCGATTTCCTTTCTCCATCGAAATTCCATTATGATATATGTACTCCCAGCAAACTCTGAGGGCCTTCCCTTAGCAAATTCCCTATGTGCTCTCTCCCAAACTGTGCTCTACTATTGAACTGGTACCACCACCTACTATTGTGGTTGCGGTTGTGATGGCGACTGAAAGTGTTATAACATGGAATCCATCTCTATGGTGACTTCCTAGGTAATAAAATCAGGTAGATCCATTGCGGATGCTATAGTTGTTGCCTTGTTGCAAATGTGGCTACTACTATTGCTGAGCATCTCTCTCTGCATCATGTCATGCTCTAGTATGTTTGAGTGTTTTCGATCTAAAAGTAAACAAGGTTCGTATTAGCCAATGGTTTAAAAAAGAATATTATGAATTATACTAATATGGCTTTACAAATCAAAGAACACAACGCAGAACACAATAAGCGCAACACAGATCCTAAGGACACTAAAATTTTAATGCTCTGATACTAATTGTAACAACCCCTATTTTCCACACAACATTTGGCCAAGATAATATGCCGAAGATAGGGCTCGTCAAGAAATTCAGTCTCAAGATAAAATAATAAATAAAAGGAGTGAATTAAAAACCATTCACAACATGCGATAACTAACATGATAGATAACTCTAAATAAAATATCTCAAAAAATTCGACAATAAATAGTCTGAATAATACTCAATACTCAAAATCAACTAGTTTAAATAAACAGTGGGACTCAAGGTCCATACAATCCATGAACATAAAACTAAACTGAAAAACTGAGAGGAATAGTAACCTAAGCTAGAATTAAAAAGCTGAAGCTGCCAGTCAAAGGGAACTGCAAGTCTGAAATCTCCTCAGGCTTGCAGATCCTGTCTATGAATTCCTAAAAAATAATTTTAAGTAATTTAGGCTAGATCCCAAAAGTTGAAAGAAATATCGTCAATAAGTATAGTGTAAATTAAATGACTCATTTACAATAAACATGTCATCCCGTCGGCTTTCACATGAAATAAGTACCTCACCCTCACCTAAGTGCAAATACTACTTGCATGTCCCGAACAAAGCGTAAACTATACTAAACTCTCTGTCTACTGACTATTAAGTAAGTAACTCATAATAAAATAAAATAGGGATGTAACTACCTACACATGTAAGAATATAACTAAAATTACTAACTCCCGTAATGCCACCCATAAACGCGACATACACAACCTTATAATAATATATTAAACGCAACATAGGGTTGATTCGTAAATTGTTCATCAATAGGATTAAAACATCTTTTCGTATTTCAAAATAAAATCACACGAAGGATACTACCTTCGGGGACCCTCTCGTGCCTCTATCGGTAAATCTGTAGGAGTCCTTTACCTAATAGTTTTAAGATACATCATTACCCACATAAGAGAATGGAGGATCAATATGCAATCACACCACCAGTTAGTCCTATACCAAAACTCAACCGATGGATTAGATCATCAACAATCTCTCATCACGAAGTCTAAACTGACTGAACATATAATCAAAACATAAGACCTCCACGATGGCCTACATCGATAACCATGTGTGCGGTACAGGGTCACAACTTCCAAAGTAATCCTGATGATAGATTCACCACAAGTAGGGTATGTTCATGAAAATAAGTAATATATATACAGACAACACACACAATATATATATATATATATATATATATATATATATATATATATATATATATATATACATGTCCATACGATATCACTTCGCTCATACATTTACCCAATCTAACCTAATCCCCAATACCAGATTATCCAATTAATTATAGTATTATCAAATCTTCTACCTTAATTGAAGTTAACATAATTTTTCTATTGGTTTATACTCTACTAAACCCAAATACTTCCATAAACCAATCATCTCTCAAGTAAACATTGATTCAACCTCGTTAATTAACTCAGAATAAGCCCACTATCATTTCCACAACCCGACCTCATCCCACCACAAGGTCCGAATTGATTCGCCCCAGGAAGAATCAATTTGGTTTAGGGAAGAGGCTCAGGTTGACCTAAAAACAAAGATATCTCCCATAAATCCTCCATTAATGCCCAAACCAAGCTTTAAGACTACCCCAAATCATGTCTTCCAACCCAAAAATATAATTATTCAAACTTCAAAATCACTTATAAGGGACTTAACATTAACTAAATATAATCATAGGTTCGATTTATCAATTCTCTAAATTTAACCAAGTTTCAATCTTTAACATGCTATAGAATCATAATCACATATGATTTCCAAACTAAACCTTAAATTAACAATATGATTCAATTAATAAATGAAATTAAATCCTAAACATAAGTTCTAATGATAGAATCATACAACAAAATGATTTAATTTCATATCAAGTTTTCACTACAGAGTTAATTAATACAACTCCTAATAAACCCAAATAAATAAATATGATTAAGATTAGTAGGTTTAATCCTAAACATGCATTCTAATTCTCAGGATCAAACATATAACATGGAATTATAAGGAAGTTACAGATTAACAGGTGATATAGAAAGATATTTCTTACCTGAAACGATGAACAACAAGTCTGTACGCAATGACCTTGTTTCTCTTCTCCCCAAAGTCTCCTATGGCTACTAGGGTTTGTTTCTTATGTTTAAATTAATTAATTAATGAGGCTAATCTCCTTAAATACCTCTTAATCCTGCAGGTCAATAATATGCCTATTTTTGGGCCACTAAATGAGCCCAAAATGCTACCCAGAATATCCCGAAACATTGTCTAATGGTATACCTATACCCCGATCCCAATTAAAACTAATAAAACATGTAACCGAGCATCCGTATCACTTTAGAGTCCGTTCTAAATTATAATACCTCACAACGTAAAATAAAACCTATACACATATATATTATGTGTAACCACATATATTCCACGTTAATTAATTACATCGATTAATTAAACATAACATGCGGTACAATAAATCACACAACATGAAAATTTAATCATCATCTAACTATGCAATTTTATTATTACTAATTATCTCAAGTAATAATTAATTCTAGATTATTAACTTATTCTCACAATTAACAATCATTTAAATCATCACAAAAAATAAGAGGTATTACATGTGTACTACACCCCGAGCTGATAACGGTGGACGTGCATATCTCTATATTAATCCAATATTACTTTTTGAGGTATATTTCTCCCTAGTTTGGACAAAGGTGGTAGGATCTTTCCATGTAAATGTAGTATGTAGTTACACGGTCGGTGTGATGGCATACTAATTTACCCTTGATGTGTTTTGAGACTTTAGGAGCTAAGACCTTCTTTAATCAGTACAAGTAGAGGCATGAGGGATCCATAGAGGTTTAGACAATCGTGTGAAATTTTTATGTGGGTCGTGGAAGTGACCTATTCTTTATGAACAAGGATCGAGAGTACTCATGTTGATTACTGTGCTAGTAGAAACATGTTTACTTATTTAGTATCGACGATAATTATATGATTAGAATTTCTAGTGGTAGTTGTACCGCTTATTCTATTATATCCATGATGGTTGGTAGAATATTATTGATGGCATTAGTTTGATGGTTTGGATTAATTACGTGTGATAATACTTGGTTGGTTTATCCACCTGTTGAGTTACCGCAAGGGCGTCATGACTACATTAATTATATATCTTACCTTTGATTGGGATAATGTAGAAAACTCTTAATTTGGATTCGATCCTCTTATGTTGAAAATATTTTCGGTCCTAGGCAATAGCAGTACCAAGATTAATATTGAAACATAATTCAATTTGCCTTCAGTTCTTCTATTATGTCATTACATTTAATTTAGGTGTCAGGGGTTTTATCCTCCCAATTTATCTTTATATTTGAGATTTCATGTTTGGACGGGTGTTGGGTTCCACAATGATGAAATGTTTTTATTTTTTGAGGATTTATTTATTTAAATATGTTAAGGAGTTTATATTTACGTTGGAGATTTTATCAAACAATTTTAGTTGTTGGTTTGGATTCAATTTTTTTATTATCAGTTAATTTATTTATTCATGTAATTTAATTATATCGCATGATTAAAATGAATGTAAATTGTTATATAGCCTTATTGACTGTAGATGAGACTATCCACCTTATGTGCAAAAAATAGACGTACCACATTTGGTGTCAGAGCATTCCAGTTTCAAGTGTATTAAGATTTACCCATTGATTTCGCATAACATTGTTTGCTATTTATAGAGTTTTTTTTTGTAAGAACTTGTAATACATAATCCATGGGATATATATGATATTTTAAGCTTCCTTTTTATATGGCAAACACACTAATCCAGGACTAGATCAGTTGCTAAGGGTAGGTTCCTCCTTAGCTAGACTTAGATTTTATTATTGCTCGGACTTTTTCCATAACCATGCATAAAAGAATGCGAAACTAGCCATTGCCACACCCTATCCAGTTGCACCAGTGCCACTACAAACATTGACTCGGGAGAAAGCCTGCAGTGCCTTTAATAAAGATAACCCTTTTGAGTTCACAGGGTCGACCGATTTGATTATTGCATATTAGTGGAAGCAGAATATTGGGTAATGTTTTACGATGATAAAGTGACATAGATACAACATCAAATACTTTCTAGCATTACGTTAACATGAAATGCAGTGGTGGTTGTTTGTTTCCACCATCAAGCCGAGAGCATATACGATAATTACTTAATTCAGGGGTTTATTTGGTGATGTACTTCCCATATGCGGTTTGATAAATGATGACATGAGATTATTTAATCTAGAGAAGGGTGACCCCACAATATCCCAATATGCATATGAGTTCACCCAACTCTCGCTATTTGTAATGAAGAAGATCCGCACAGAGGATCGTAAGATGGAGACATTTATCAGAGGGTTGATTTGGAGGATTAAACAAGTCCTTATGGGGAACTCAACTTACAACACTTATCCTCAAGTGGTGAATTTTTCGTTTATGCACTTTTATTACCATAAGAGTTTTTAGAAGGGAAAAAGTGAGGAATTACAAAATGAGTCTTTTAGGGCCCTATAACTGGGGGAAAATGGTGATTCATCCCACACCCATAAAGACTGCCATCATCAAAGAGGACATTCTTAGGGAGAGTAGCCTCCTAAAAGGAATAAAGTCCAGGAGGACTACTGATGTCAGGGACACTAAAGTCAAGGGTTCTAGTCCATTAACTTTAAGGTAAGAATGGGTAGGTAAAATAAAATTGAGGCTAGTAGGACTGTCAACAGGATATAATGCAAGATGGCCACTTCAAGGAGGCATGATTTATGTGTAGGGAACATGGTCAAAGTTCTAGGAAGTGAACTAAAAGAAGCAAGTCAGTTGATATTTTATTCTTAAAACATCTTTTGTGACATATATTATTTTTTAAAAGAGGATTGTCTTAGATAATTTGAAACTATTAATTATGTTTGTGGGAATTATTTACATGTTTTTGTAAATATATTGTATATGTCGATCAATTATACTCACTAGGAATTTGGGTGAGTTGGGTTTGGCTAAATCACAAAATATTAGAATTTTGGTTCTAGTATGAATGAACTGTTTACAACCTAGATAGGGGATTGACATCCCATCTTAGTAGTTTATATTGGTTACGAGAACATGTCTGATAATATAGGAACTTGTCTAATAGTTCAAGAAAGATTGTATTGGTACATTAAGATTGTATTGAACAAGACTAAGGGTGGTGTAGACACCTCTTCCTAGGAACCTATAAGCACCTCCTTAGGTCCCGAACACTCACTCGTTCACCATAAACCCTAGGTCATACCCCCCGAGTACCGATCTAGATGCCACTAGGAGCTCTCAGGCCCCGTTTGGCTTTATTCAACTCTCCATCTTGAACGAAGCTCAATGAATCTTCAAGGGGCTCTAAATTTTCTTTCCAATGGTTTGTCCCATGCACAGATCGACCTTAAGGTCCACATGAACGATCCGTTTTACTTCGAACACCAATCTAGAGGAAATTAGGTGCTCTCGGGCCCCATTTAACTTTGGTCAACTCTCAATCTTGAGTGAATCTCAATGAATCTTTGAAGGTCTCTGAAGCCCCTTTACATCGGTGAGCGAATCGTCCTTATGATTCGAATGAACGATCCGTTTTACTCCGAAGGGTCATTAAGCACACCTTGGTCAAATCTCTAAACTGAGTGAAGCTCCATGAAATATCGAGGGAATCTTGATTCCCCTTCCAATGGTCTACCTCATGTGCTAATTGGCCTTATGGTTAGGACGAATGATCTATTTTCCTCTAAAAACCTCCCATCCAGAGACCATTGGGCGCTTTGGAGCCTCATTTGACCTTGGTCAACTCCCGGACCCGAGAGTGGCTTAATGAATTCTTAAAGGATTTGATTTCCATTTTCAACAGTCTACCTCCGTGCGCAATTCGGTCTTATGGTATGCATTTTTTGCTCATTTGTTTGAAAAAACCGTTCCGGACTGCTTATAGGCACCCCAGACACGCTACCTATCGGGAGGATGTACTTTTCCTTATCGAGCAAGGTAGGACTTATGCCAAAGGCAGGCCAGGGGCTATGCCGATCATTACCCCCTTGACCCTATAGAATGGTCCATTACCTCACCCTACCACAGAAGTTGAACACCCCTCTCAGCAATCAAAAAACATTGTCCCCGTAATCAGGGCCTTTCCCTTTCCTAAAAACTCTATTTTCCCACATTCTCTTATCTCACTTCCTTACCTCACATGGTAATTCACCCCACATCCTCATATCACTTCCATACCACTTCAAAATCAGTGGACTTGCATCTCAAAGTCAACAGCAAGCATTCACAAGAAGGTCTATTTCTCCATCCCTTTCTCTGGTTTATGCCTTTTAGTATTATTCACCTTATTTATATTTTTGTACTTTTTTTTGTAATATCATATCCACTAATATCTACTCTTTATTAGTACAATTTCACATAATCTATTTCATAAAAAACCCCAAAATTCGAAAAAGATGATTTATCAATAAATTCCAAAAGTGGGATTTCCATTTCACTTTCACTCCTAAAACACATTTTTATCTACACACACATAAGAGGAGTTCTACATTTGAATTTATGGGTTGAACCCACCCCTATGCTATTTTCTAACTACATGGACTTTGATGCCTCTGGGGCTATATAGGCGTCTTGGGCCAATCCCAAGATTTGAATCCTTCCTTTTTTATGAATATATATTTATTTTATATCTTATTATATATATTTTGTGAGTTTTATACTCCTACATACTTGTGTCTCGCTCGACGTGCCCATTCTCTCTTTCATATCAATTTGTGGTTCGACGAGATCTTACATCATATTTTCATCATTAATTTCGAGTATGCTCCTATGGACCAGTTCGCTCCGTCCCTTCCATTACGTGAGTTGGATGATTCCATTCTCCCATTGTTTATATTATACTCATGTGTACTCACATCACGGAGTCTAAAAGGAGAATATTAACATTAGCCCATGAGATACCGAGACGGCGAAATGGGTTTCTAATACCTTCCCATTCTGCAACTTAGTCCCTGGACCTTCGAACTAGGCAAGCATTGGTTTGACCTTGATGTCATTCTCTCGAGGTGATGACATTATTTTTCTTGCTTTGAACAAAATAGGTTGGCAACTCTATTCCTTCACATTATCCCCCACTTGGAGACAACCGACCCCTATATTTTGTGCGTGCCAGAGGGAATTCGACTCCAGATGGCCACAAGTGGTTTTCAAATTTAGGTCCTAACTGGATTACACTTGCAGAATCTCATGGTTTGAAAAGGGTGCATAGATTATGAATCTCCAGAGAGATGAAGATCAAAATGTTACTCGTTGCATTGATTTATCGATGGGTAAGATTCAATTTATTGGGTCCATAATTACTTTGAGTCAGGCAATATTTATGTGACTATGTTCGAGATCATGTTCTAGAGGAATTTGTAACCAAGATAAATATTTTGGATTGTGATACCCCCTTAGTAAATTTAAATGATTTAATTCTATGCATAAACCTAGCTATTATATTTAAATCTGACACATTATCAAATAGGTTAAGTTCGAGAATTGAGGAATAATATGATTTTGGTGAAATCAATTCATGGAAAATGAAATTTCACAAAGAGATTCCAGAGTACTTAAAGTGAGAAATCATATTATGTGTTATATAACTTTGAAAATAAGGTCCTCTTTATTCGATTATTTTAAAGATAATTAAATTAGAGTGCAATTGTAATTATTTAGCAAAATTAATTACAATTAAACTAAAAAGGAAATCAATTACACGGGTTAATTTGGGATTTCTAAATTTCTCTTTGGAATCTAATTGAATTATTTAGACTGAGTCCCCCCTAGTATAGTCCTAATTATATAAGTATGTAAGGACAAATTTTCAATCAAGTAAATTTGTATGTAAATTTCGGATAAAAAGTTTGTGTCATAGGATAGACTTTGTGTTGTTGATCCCATGAGCCTATGACGTGTTTGATGAAGACTTAGCGGTCAACCTTCAAAGATTGGATACATCTTGCCATATTTAGTGCCATGTTTGTCTTCACATTTACCGAGGATCTCGCAGGTATGAGTATGTATCGAATACGAGTCCTTGGATAGTTTTTAAGCGTGTTAGTTTTTGTACTTAAATTGTTTGGAACTGTTTTAAAATATTTATAGGGAAAAATAACTTTTGATTTTATTCTCATTAGAACGAGAATAGATCTCATTAGAAAAAAATCAACATATTATTAGTTAGACATACTAACATACATCAAACGAGAAATATATGTCAAACAATTTTGCTCATTTGAAGCACGTTGGAAGCTCGTTTGAACGAGAAAGTAGCTTGGTTCGAATGACATTTTCATTAAAACGAACATGCTAATCTCATTCGATCGCCCTTAGTTTTCATTTGAATGGGCGCCGCCTTAAAATTCGTGCTTTCAGTATTTAAGGCCCATTGGACTTAGATTTCTAACAACTTTTGATAAAGCACATTTTCCTACTTGCTTATAAATATTCCAAACACTTTGTTTCACCCTATACGTTTGAAGATCCAAGATTCATAATTCTTATGCTTTGAGAACTTGAAATTGGGCAGCAAAGTTTTTTTCTTTCATATGAAGAATACTTGTTTCATGCGGTGGAATCCGTGCATACCGTTTGTAGTGTTTGAAGGTTGTTGAGCCTCATTGGTGGATACCGAGACGTGCGTGAACTCATGCATTTTGAAAGCTTGTGTGGGTGGACTCCTGCGTTGCACTATGGAGGAGCGGTCAAAGATTAAAGAGCATCAATGTTTGTGGGGGATCGAATCATTGTGTAAGTATACTATCATCTTTTTTAATTCCGCATCATAGTGAGCGTTTGGCAGGACCATCCGAGGTTTTCCCATCGTGGTTGTCCTCGTACATCGGCGTCTTGTGGATTTATTTATTTATTTTATCTATTATCACCTTAGATGCAGGG
Source organism: Sambucus nigra (assembly GCA_949130495.1). Classification (NCBI taxonomy): domain Eukaryota; kingdom Viridiplantae; phylum Streptophyta; class Magnoliopsida; order Dipsacales; family Adoxaceae; genus Sambucus; species Sambucus nigra. Next base: position 407,260,481 of record OX422224.1, read on the forward strand.
TGAAAAGATAAAATTGGGTAAATTAGTTTTCCACAACATAAAATTGGGTAAATTAGTTTTCCATAAAAAAAGGTTTAAAATTGATGCATAAGTTTATTAGGTTGATTTCATTTAAAGTTTCAATATTTAAAAAATTAAAAAATATAAAAATTTGGACTTGTGTTTATCTGGACCATCTTTCCCTAAGCACACTCTGTTAGGGACCACACATTCTCAAATTAATCCCAACTTTATTAATTTCTTAAATTCCCTTTGCTATCCATATGATCCTATATAAAGAAGAATGGAGAGGGTTTTTCCTCTAACATTCTCAACTCAAACTCATAAGATAAATGGTCATCTAGGGCTTACTTATGAGAGAGAGAAATAGTGAAGAAAAAAGTGAGGGGGATAATAAAAATAATAGACTTGTCAATATCTTCAAGATCCAACTCAAGATCGATGTCCACATACCTTTATTACTTTGTAGGAACATATACCAAAATATCTTCAGTGGTTATACATTCTTTTCATCAACTCCTGTCTCGTTTGTTGGATTACCTATAAGATCACAAGCATATGATGATATAACCCTTAGATCTATTTGTATAAATTTAGTTTTGATTTATTTTATGAAATATGATGAATATAAGATCATTAGGAAAATAAATTTTCACCATGGACATCTCGAAGCATCCCCACCAATGAGATAAAGAATACATGCTCCGCCTACCAAGGGTCATCATTTGTACATGTATCCATTTCAATACAAAAGTGTTTATAATGTTACACCGAAGGATATTCATGCTTTGCCCTATGCGATCAAGTATGTGTTTCCTATCTACAGTCATATGGGCCAAGTTTTATTTGATACTTAAAACATCACATTCATTTGTTAGCCTTAATTTTTCATAGACTTTAATCTTATAAGATATTGCTATTGATGCTCTATTTCATATATTAACTACTTTGCAAAGAGGTTATTCATTATTAAACATCTATAATAATGGAGGTATAACCATTGGGCATTTGCACTTTATAGCAAACACATTCGTTCTTAATATATATATTTGTGAAACATTATCTTCGGCATGGATTGGTTCTATAAGTACCATTTTAGGTTGTTTTTAGTGGGAAGGTTGTTGAATTTTCTATTACCAAGCAGTAAATGTACTTGATTTCCATGTTGAGGCTCAAGGAAGGGTCTAGCACGCATTTTACTATACAAAGGAATGTACATTTGTGAACGCTACAGTATCTTTAGAAAGTTTTCCTATCTTTCAGGATTATCCTAGCTTTTTCCAAAAGATACTTGGTTAGATTTAGGGTTGGTAGAGGTATGGTTTGATCGGTAATGACTCCTTACCAATACCAAAACCATAATATAGATGGTAAAAATATTTATTTGAATTTATCGGTGGGTACATCAAAACAGAAACCAAAACCAATCGTCCGATATTTCGATATTTTCGGTAATTTTTTATTTTGATAATATTGGTTTCATTTTTTTTTAGTAAATACCAAAATTACATGTCAGTTTTATGAATTTGATAAATCTAGTACAAGTTTTGTTATTATGATTTCGATAAATTGGATATAAGTTTCAATTTTTAGATGTAAAAAAATACATAATTATGAGTGTTTTTGGATAAAAAAAATAAGAAAACCATTTGGGAGATTTTATAATAATCAACAGGGCTCTAAATCACTGTGACACCCCGCCTAATTAAACCTTGGATGATCAAGCCTTATTTTAATATAAACAGGTTTCTTAAATGGTTCATTCTTAGCATCACTGTCGAACGCCTTTTAAAATTACTAACCACCTAATTGAAACTAAAATGGGTGCCAAATTTTATCTTTCTTAAACAACAAATATTCCAAGCCACACATTACCAATACTAGATATGAATGCTCAGTACACAAAAATAATCTGAAAGCAATAAAGTCTTGCCGTAAACCACGGCCCAAAAAGACAACTACAAATCCATAACTAGAATAAACTGTAATAGTAAAGGTGGAACGACATGTTCCAACTAGAAATAATAAAACTGAGATCCTTCACTAGAAATGAAAAAGAGGAAGCGTCTAAACAATCCCTGCAACCTCCACACTGGCTGCAGCTCCCAAATCTCTGACATGAAATCAAGCTGGGTGTCCTTGTGGTTGGGCACCTAAAAGGTTTTTAAAATTTTACATAGCAAGAGTTAGTACTCAAAACATTTGAAAATATTTTGCAAGCAGTTATCACAATTAAGTTATTGATTACACATATTAAGGTTTCGCACACTCTCTTGAACTTCCTCACCTCTCTTACGTAGTACGTAACTATCGAGAATACTTAGTCTACCTAATTATACTTTCCATAACCGTAGTTAACTCATTTACTGTTCGTTGCCCTTATTCATGTAATAATTTCATCATGTTATAAATTATTACTAAGACATTTACATATCGTTTCATTCACTACTATTCTCAATTTGTAGATTATGAACATAGAAACATTTTGTCCCACAACAATGTATTTAATATTAGTTACCTCTAATATATCCTTTTATTACACACAAAGGACCCTTGGCTCGGAATAATTCATCGACTCCAAGTGAAAGTTGGTTCGGAATGATCCATCGACCCCAACTATCTACAAATATAAATATATACACATATTCTGGTTCAGGACTCTTTCATCGCGGCACCAGTTCAAAGTTTGGTTCGGCATTAACATCGACCCCAAATATATAATAACTTTACGTTAGTTCGGAATGTCACATCGACCCTAACATAATTATTTTAGGTAATATTCTCTTAACCCAAACCTATTTATATAGATATAGTAGGTACACACTCGACCTAATAAATCATACCCGTGCGTAATATATTTTACTTATATTCTCCGTACTTATTAATTACAATTTCTCTCACTATTGTATTTATTCGAGTATTCGCGTAACTCTAAGGGTCCTAGTTACCCCTCCCTTAATTCAGTAGTTAAGTTAATTTTAACCTACTGGTATTTTCTTTCCGGAATTAAGTCTCACTCTTTCCGTATTTAAATTAACCATTTCAACTCACGGCTAAGTCAATCGTTCTATCGTCATTCCATTTCTCCAACATTCCTACTCAATCATTAGTGGAGGAACCTAATGGTACACCTACTGGTAATTTCCAAGTCCCCTCATAGGAAAAATATCAATTCTAAGGTTCCCATTAAGTAACGGCAATTAAAGAAATTTCTACACAAATTTTCTATATTTCAGACAGGGTCGATCGATCGAAGGAAGATGGTCGATCGATCGACTGCTTCGATCGATCGACATTCAAGGGTCGATCGATCGATCGAGCAGTGACAAACCCAATTCATCTTCTTCCTACGGGTTTCACCATTTTTACATCTCTAATTTTCATGATAGGCCATCATATTCACAACCAACAATTTCTAATCATTCCTACATATTCTGGGATGATTACTAACGATTCAAAACAACAAAATCATTATAAATCTTGGCCAAATTCACTGAAAATCTCACTAATATTCAAGAACCCTAAAAATGCATTCTTTATATTTTTCATCCAAATTCCAGATTTTCTTACGAATTTCTCATCAGGTTTTCTATGATATAAACATACTTGGTAATTCAAAAACGTCCTACATGCAAATCCTAATCAATCATGGATTATTATCAATTGTTTGTTCCCAAGAATATCATAAAAAATCATGTTCTTCCTCAAGCTTAATCATGGGTATTATAACTCAATTATTTTGCAAATAACCACTTGCCTTAAGATTTGTAGGGTTTGATTTCGTGGTTGTTGATGATGATTGATGATATTGATACTCCAATCCTCCTTCCCAACAATCCTTGTGGTGAAATCCTCCTAAGATGATCCCTCCTTCCTACTTTTGCCTTAGGAATTTGCCTCTCTCTCTCTTCTCTAATGGCTATGGTGTAACTCTCATTGCCTAACCCTAGCCACCACTCTTATAATCAGATTTAGGGCTTCAAAATTCGTAGGTCTTCTTTCCCATAATTGTAAAGAGACCAAACTGCCCCCGAATGGTCCCGGTTTAGTCCGAAAATGACCCGGCACTCAACTAGTACCCCCGGGTACACTATTTTGACTAATTCGACCCTTTAGGAATCAACCGTGGACTCTAAATTATCATTTGAGTCTCGTAAACATTTTTCTACTCTCATCCCTAAATTTTGACGAGATACTTTCGGTACGTCCATATAGTCACTAGACCGTACATATCAACATTGAAAGTTTCTACTCACCTTAGTGAATTTTCTTTAACGCATATTCATCTTTATTAACATAATATCTATTTAAATTACTCTACTCACGTAATTTAAATCAAACATATTTAATCACATTTAAATTACTCTACTCACATAATTTAATTAAAGCGCGCATCTAATCCCATTAAATTACTCTACTTACGTAATTTAAAATTAAGCAAAATTACGGGGTATTACATACTTCCCCCCTTACAAAAGGAATTTCGTCCTCGAAATTAGAAAAATACCTGCTATGAATAATTCTGGATATTATTCTCGCATATCCTCTTCCCGTTCCCAAGTGGACTCATCCATATTGTGATGTCCCCACTGTACTTGCACTAAGGGTACCACCTTGGATCTTAGTTTGCGCTCACTATAATCCAGGATAGCCACGGGTCTTTCTTCATACGAGATATCTGGCTGCAAATCGATCTCCTCCAGTGGAATGTGCCAGAAGGCTCTCTCGCTCCTCTTGTATTTCTTCAACGACGCCACATGGAACACATCGTGTATTCGCTGAAGATGATCAGGGAGTCCCAATCTGTAAGCTACCGGTCCCACTCTCTCAATGATAGGAAATGTCCCCACATATCTCGGTGCTAACTTCCCCTTTTTGCCAAACCTCGAAACACCTTTCATAGGAGATACTCGAATTAACACCTGGTCTCCCACATCTAATTCCACATGTCTCCTGCCGGCGTCAGTATAACTCTTCTGCCTATCCTGGGCTATTCGAATACGTCCTCGAATCAACTCTATTTTGGAGGAAGTCTCCTGTATCATCTCTGGCCCTAAAAGTCTGTTATCCCCCACCTCTAACCAACAAGTGGGTGAACGACAAGGCCTCCCGTAAAGCGCCTCGAATGGAGCCATGCCAATAGTGAATTGGTAAGAGTTATTATACGCAAACTCCACCAAAGGAAGATATGGCTCCCAATTTCCCCCAAAATCTAGAATACACATTCTCAGCATGTCCTCTAACATCTGGTTTACTCTTTCCGTCTGGCCGTCCGTCTGTGGGTGATATGCTGTACTCAATCGTAAGTCGGTGCCCATGGCCTCCTGAAAACTCTGCCAAAAGTGCGACACAAATATCTTATCTCGGTCCGACACAATATTAATAGGAACTCCGTGCAGCTTAACAATCTCTGAAATAAAAAGCTGCGCGTATCGCATCGTATCGTAATCCGTACGAACCGGTAAGAAATGTGCGACCTTAGTCAAACGATCCACTATCACCCATATGGAATCGTGGCCCTTCTGCGAGGTTGGTAACCCGGTAATAAAATCCATTGAGATACTCTCCCACTTCCACACGGGAATCTCTAGTGGTTGTAGCATCCCTGAAGGTCTCTGATGGTCGACTTTTATGAGTTGGCATGTAACACACTTTGAGACAAAATCTGCAATATCTCGTTTCATACCTGACCACCAATATACTCGTCGCATATCCTGGTACATTTTGTCCCCACCTGGATGTACCGAGAATTTTGACCCGTGTGACTCTGTCATAACGGCATGCCTCAAATCATCATCTTCGGGTACTATCAGTCTACCGTTGAAACGTAGTCCACCCTCTGAACTGATGGAGTAGAACTCTGCCCCCTTGGCCAGTAACTGCCGTACTTTATCCTGACAAAAAGGGTCTTCTGCCTGTGCCCTCACTATCCGCGTAACGTTTTCGGAAGTGATAGCTAGAACTGCCATACATGCTCTCGCCATATCATCCTCGTGTCGGAGCTCACTCCACTTTGCCTTCCAAACTTCTGCTAACTCTCCGACAGGTCTTCTACTTAGCGCATCTGCCACCACGTTAGCCTTACCAGGATGATACTGTATATCAAATTGGTAGTCCTTCACGAATTCAAGCCACCTTCTCTGCCTCATGTTCAGGTCCTTCTGAGTGAACAGATATTGCAAAGACTTATGATCCGTGAATAACGTGAACTGCTCGCCCAGAAGATAGTGTCTCCAAATCCTCAATGCAAAAACAACCGCTGCCAACTCGAGGTCATGGGTGGGGTAGTTCTTCTCATGTGGCTTAAGCTTTCGTGACGCATAAGCTATAGCCTTCTCCTCCTGCTGTAACACACCCCCAAGTCCTTGTAAGGACGCATCAGTATAGACTCGGTATTCCACTCCGCTCTTAGGCAAGGTAAGAACGGGGGATGATGTCAACTTGTCTTTCAATTCATCAAATGCTAACTGGCAACTATCACTCCATACGAAGGGAATTCCCTTCCGAGTCAGATTCGTCAACGGTCCGGAAATTCTTGAGAATCCCTTGATGAAGCGACGATAATAACCAGCCAATCCCAAGAAACTATGAATTTCTGTCGGTGTCGTGGGCTGTCCCCACTCCCTCACCGCCGATACCTTACTCGGGTCAACAGCAATGCCCCTGCTAGATACGACGTGGCCTAGGAACTGCACCTCCCGAAGCCAAAATCCACACTTCTCATATTTGGCGTATAACTTATGGTTCCGTAATGTCTGTAGGACCAATCGTAAGTGTTCTGCGTGCTCCTCTTCCGTACGGGAGTAAATCAGAATGTCGTCTATGAATACAATCATAAACTGATCCAAAAACTCCCTGAATACCCTGTTCATGAGAACCATGTATACTGCCGGTGCATTAGTTAGCCCAAAAGGCATCACTCTGAACTCGTATGACCCGTACCGCGACAGGAAAGCGGTCTTAGGTACATCTTCTTCACGAATGCGCAATTGGTGGTAACCCGATCTCAAATCGATCTTTGAGAAGTATGCAGCTCCTTTCAATTGATCAAACAAGTCATCAATCCTCGGTAATGGATACTTATTACGTATCGTTACTTTGTTCAGCTCTCTGTAATCTACGCACAGACGAAGTGAACCATCCCTTTTCTTCACAAACAGTACTGGCGCACCCCATGGCGATGTAATCCGTCGAATAAAACCCTGTCCTAATAGTTGCTGAATTTTCTCTCTCAGTTCCCGCATCTCCGAAGGAGCCATGCGATATGGTGCTCTGGCAATCGGTCTCGTCCCCGGTGTTAGATCAATCACGAGCTCTATCTCTCTGCTAGGTGGTAACCCTGGTATCTCCTGAAAGACATCCTCAAAATCCCTCACCACAGGGATTGAGTCCAGAGAAACGACAACCCCATGTGAGGTCTCCTCCTCAATATAATATAAATGAGTTCGCGATCCTCCCTCGGGAAGTTGCTTTGCCACAAGGAACATCTCCTGCCCCGGGATGGAGAACACGATGGTCCTCTCATAACAATCTACCATTGCCCTATTATGTGCCAACCAATCCATGCCTAGGATGACATCATATCCCTCCATATCCAGTACTAGAAGGTCCGCCGCTAGACTCAATCTCCCGACCATAATGTCCACACCCTTACAAATAGAGTGTATAAGGGATCCACTAACCATCGGTGACTCCACACACATAAGATGAGTGTCTGCTGTCGCTAATAGGCTGGCTTCCCGTGCAAATCTAGTGGAAATAAACGAGTGTGTCGCCCTTTTGTCAAACAAAATATTCCCCTCAAGCCCATGAATAGGAAACATACCCGCAACTGCCGACGGTGCTGGTGGTGCCGGCTGAAATGGAAAGTCACGGATGTTGAACACACGCCCGTACTGCATCTGCCCTGGCTGTGGGGCCTGTACTGCTGCTGGGGCTAACGGTGCCTGCTGCCCCTGTTGGGAACCTTGCTGTTGTGCCCGGTCTTGCTGTGGACAATTTCTGCTCTTGTGACCCTGCTGACCACAAGTGAAGCACTGCCCCTGAAACTGTCTTTGTCCTTGGCCCTGTTGGCCCTGACGTTGGCCCTATCGCCCTTGGCCTTGTTGTCCCCCATTTTGATTACCCTGGCCCTTTCGACCCTAAGGGACTGGTTGCTGAGGACCCTGCTGGCCCTGCCGGTCGAAGCGATACTTCCCGTGCTTAAACTTCTTGGCAGGGTTCCCCTGTCGGGAATCCTACCCCAACTTTCCCGCTGCCTGCTGCTGTGTTGCGCTGCTGCCACTACCTCCATCCACCTTGCCCGGTTGGCTAGGCTCACCCCTCTTACTTCCCTTAGTATGAAAACGGTGATCCTGACAGTGTAGTAGAGCGGCATTGACGACATCTGTGTAGGTTACCAATGCCGAATTACCAATTAAATGCTTTCTGATTCTCCAGGTTAGGCCCTCCATAAATTTGGACTTCTTCCTCTCCTCATTGCTCACCTCGTTTGGCATAAAATTGGCCAAGCGGGTAAACTCCTCCTCGTAGTCAGCAACTGAGCGATCACCCTGAACCACTTCGCTGAACTTCTTTCTCATCTCAGACTCTACTGCTGGAGGGAAATACTTGCGATCAAACCGCACCCAAAACTCAGAAATAGTCAAAGTATCTCTCTCCTCGGTGGTGGTAACTGACTCCCACCACTGTAGGGTCGCTCCTGACAGATGGAAAGTGGCTATCATCTGTTCCTGTACTCCGGTGCACTCTAGCATGCGCAAGTGGCGCTGGATATTCTTCTTCCAGTTGCACGCTTCCACTATATCAGTACTGCCCTGAAACTCGGGTGGGTGCCCCTTCTGAAATGTCTCCCTGACTCGTTGCCAAGTAGATGGTCCTGCCGGAACTTGCACTGCTGGTGCCACATGGGGAGGTACTTGGGGCTGTGGAAAGTGGGCTGCCATTGCCCTCATCGCTGTCTCAACTGCCTGAGCCACTATCACTGCAACCTGAGTAGTGGAGATTAGCTCGGGTGGGGGTGGTGGTATCGGTACCTGTGGCTCCTGATGAGCCTCCCTCACCTCCTCTCTGGCTTCAGCCCTCTCTGCTCTCAATCTCCTTGGCGGCATCTGAAATAAGATTCAAATTGTATAAGTACACAGTTTATACAAAATTTAAGAGCAGAAGTACGATAACGCAACAGTTGGAAATTTTTATCAACAATCCTAATAGTAGGGCTCTAATACAACAAACGTAACGCTGAATTGTAGTAAGCCGTACAGATCCTATGGACACTAGAACCTGATGCTCTGATACCATCTGTGACACCCCGCCTAATTAAACCTTGGGTGATCAAGCCTTATTTTAATATAAACAGGTTTCTTAAATGGTTCATTCTTAGCATCACTGTCGAACGCCTTTTAAAATTACTAACCACCTAAATGAAATTAAAACGGGTGCCAAATTTTATCTTTCTTAAACAACAAATATTCCAAGCCACACATTACCAATACTAGATATGAATGCTCAGTACATAAAAATAATCTGAAAGCAATAAAGTCTTGCCGTAAACCACGGCCCAAAAAGACAACTACAAATCCATAACTAGAATAAACTGTAATAGTAATGGTGGAATGACATGTTCCAACTAGAAATAATAAAACTGAGATCCTTCACTAGAAATGAAAAAGAGGAAGCGTCTAAACAATCCCTACAACCTCCACACTGGCTGCAGCTCCCAAATCTCTGACATGAAATCAAGCTGGGTGTCCTTGTGGCTGGGCACCTAAAAGGTTTTTAAAATTTTACATAGCAAGAGTTAGTACTCAAAACATTTGAAAATATTTTGCAAGCAGTTATCACAATTAAGTTATTGATTACACATATTAAGGTTTCGGACACTCCCTTGAACTTCCTCACCTCTCTTACGTAGTACGTAACTATCGAGAATACTTAGTCTACCTAATTATACTTTCCATAACCGTAGTTAACTCATTTACTGTTCGTTGCCCTTATTCATGTAATAATTTCATCATGTTATAAATTATTACTAAGACATTTACATATCGTTTCATTCACTACTATTCTCAATTTGTAGATTATGAACATAGAAACATTTTGTCCCACAACAATGTATTTAATATTAGTTACCTCTAATATATCCTTTTATTACACACAAAGGACCCTTGGCTCGGAATAATTCATCGACTCCAAGTGAAAGTTGGTTCGGAATGATCCATCGACCCCAACTATCTACAAATATAAATATATACACATATTCTGGTTCGGGACTCTTTCATCGCGGCACCAGTTCAAAGTTTGGTTCGGCATTAACATCGACCCCAAATATATAATAACTTTACGTTAGTTCGGAATGTCACATCGACCCTAACATAATTATTTTAGGTAATATTCTCTTAACCCAAACCTATTTATATAGATATAGTAGGTACACACTCGACCTAATAAATCATACCCGTACGTAATATATTTTACTTATATTCTCCGTACTTATTAATTACAATTTCTCTCACTATTGTATTTATTCGAGTATTCGCGTAACTCTAAGGGTCCTAGTTACCCCTCCCTTAATTCAGTAGTTAAGTTAATTTTAACCTACTGGTATTTTCTTTCCGGAATTAAGTCTCACTCTTTTCGTAATTAAATTAACCATTTCAACTCACGGCTAAGTCAATCGTTCTATCGTCATTCCATTTCTCCAACATTCCTACTCAATCATTAGTGGAGGAACCTAATGGTACACCTACTTGTAATTTCCAAGTCCCCTCATAGGAAAAATATCAATTCTAAGGTTCCCATTAAGTAACGGAAATTAAAGAAATTTCTACACAAATTTTCTATAGTTCAGACAGGGTCGATCGATCGAAGGAAGATGGTCGATCGATCGACTGCTTCGATCGATCGACATTCAAGGGTCGATCGATCGATCGAGCAGTGACAGACCCAATTCATCTTCTTCCTACGGGTTTCACCATTTTTACATCTCTAACTTTCATGATAGGCCATCATATTCACAACCAATAATTTCTAATCATTCCTACATATTCTGGGATGATTACTAACGATTTAAAACAACAAAATCATTATAAATCTTGGCCAAATTCACTGAAAATCTCACTAATATTCAAGAACCCTAAAAATGCATTCTTTATATTTTTCATCCAAATTCCAGATTTTCTTACGAATTTCTCATCAGGTTTTCTATGATATAAACATACTTGGTAATTCAAAAACGTCCTACATGCAAATCCTAATCAATCATGGATTATTATCAATTGTTTGTTCCCAAGAATATCATAAAAAATCATGTTCTTCCTCAAGCTTAATCATGGGTATTATAACTCAATTATTTTGCAAATAACCACTTGCCTTAAGATTTGTAGGGTCTAATTTCGTGGTTGTTGATGATGATTGATGATATTGATACTCCAATCCTCCTTCCCAACAATCCTTGTGGTGAAATCCTCCTAAGATGATCCCTCCTTCCTACTTTTGCCTTAGGAATTTGCCTCTCTCTCTCTTCTCTAATGGCTATGGTGTAACTCTCATTGCCTAACCCTAGCCACCACTCTTATAATCAGATTTAGGGCTTCAAAATTCGTAGGTCTTCTTTCCCATAATTGTAAAGAGACCAAAATGCTCCCAAATGGTCCCGGTTTAGTCCGAAAATGACCCGGCACTCAACTAGTACCCCCGGGTACACTATTTTGACTAATTCGACCCTTTCGGAATCAACCGTGGATTCTAAATTATCATTTGAGTCTCGTAAACATTTTTCTACTCTCATCCCTAAATTTTGACGAGATACTTTCGGTACGTCCATATAGTCACTAGACCGTACATATCAACATTGAAAGTTTCTACTCACCTTAGTGAATTTTCTTTAACGCATATTCATCTTTATTAACATAATATCTATTTAAATTACTCTACTCACGTAATTTAATTAAAGCGCGCATCTAATCCCATTAAATTACTCTACTTACGTAATTTAAAATTAAGCAAAATTACGGGGTATTACAATCACTTTCCCATATCCTGTAATTAAATCACTTGCAACAATAACATCTCTGATATCCCCAAATCCAACTCACATTGCCACTAAAATACAACTCATTGGAAAGCCCCAATTTACTTCACAACATCAATTATCAAACACATTATTTATCACACACCATCATCAATAATGATAATCTGTCCATGTTCATGTTGATTTAACATATAATGTATACAAAACAATAATAACAAGACCATACTGAAGGAAGAATCAACTCAAATCCAACAATAGAACTAAAACATAGGAAGAAAATAGAAATAAAGGACAAATGAAAAAAAAATACAGAGATGGTTAAAAAGCAAAGATGTTACATGTGCGTGTGGAGTGTGTACTGTGTGCATGTGGCATGTGCTGTTTGCATGAGTGTGTTGTGTGCATGAGTGTTCAGAGAGGAAGGGGGTATCGTAGGGGTAGATAGGAGAAATTACCTTGGATGGAGGAGTGCTCGGAGTGTGGTGCCGCCATTTGGAAAAGACTTTAAAAAATAAGGGATTATTAGTTTTAGTTTAGGATTTTACTTTTATATTACATTAAGGTAAATGAATGTTTGAGACAAATTTAAAAAATGAAGGGTCTTGATAAATTGGTGAGTATATACATATACATATACATATACATATACATATACATATACATATACATATACATATACATATACATATACATATACATATACATATACATATACATAAACATATACATATACATATGCATATGCATATACACACATATGTATATATGTACATATATAAACATATATTTTATTTGGCATTTTTGGTTTTTTAAGTCGGTAAATTGGTACGATAATATGATACATATTTTGGTAAATTAAATATGGTAAATCAGTACAATAAATTCGGTAAGTCGGTTTTTTATGTTTAAAAACAAAACCAGCCAACTTTTTTGTGGTACGTTTGGTTTCAGTAAAATTAGTTTTTAGTATTCTATATTACGAAATCAAAACCATTATTTTCGGGTGTATGGTACGTTAAAAATCAATACCACTTCCACCCTTAGTCACCCTTGTAAACACGTAATTCAAAGTGAAAATGTCATAAAGGGGAGTTAATAAGACAAATGCGAAATTAATGGTCTACAAAAACTTTTCTTGTTAAAACCGAATTGTTTCAAAAACATTCAAATGCTTTGATCAAACTTAACATATTTAAATGTTACTATATTAAACTTATGAAATCTAAAAAAATCTAAACATGAATTTTAACCATGATGATCAATTTGTACAATAAAATTCAAACTCACATTCACTTAATCAAATTGTCAAACACTTATCCGTTAAATGATGAGATCCAATTTTAGTTTGGAAAAAGTTTTGTGAAAGAAATAAATTTAAAATTCAAAAACCTTTTAGTTCAGTTGTAATGTATCATGATGGAAATTCCACAAGAAGATCTAATTATATTCAATTTCAGGTTAATTTATGATTATGTGATATTTCCCTAAATTATGTTGGTCAATATGCATTATATGAGATTTAAACATATATAAACCGAAATTAATTATAAATATAAAATTATGTGAGTTTGTATGTTGTGAAATTGACCACAACACCAAGATATAAGAGGAAAAACCCCACCAAGGGAAAAAACCTAGGGACGCTGCAACACTTCGATACGAAAAATGAGATTTTACAATGGATCACACATATAATTGAATTAAGTTCCCTTAAAAAATATCGTGCTCCAATCCTTAGAACTCCACTTGATCTTATGACTCGCAACAAACCTCCGTTGTAGAGAAGATAATTCACTCCAATTATCTTCCACACATTCAAATTGAACAACTCCAACTAAAATTCTCCAGATCTTCCTCCTTATTGACCTCTCAAGTGAAGATGTTCAATGTAAATGATTAATATTAGGTTTTATAAGGTTTAATTGCCGAGATGAAAACTCTCTAAAAAAATGTATCAATCAAAGTGAGGGAAAATTAAATCTCATTTAGGGGTTTTAGAGAGAGAAAGTGAAGCTCTCAAATCTAAAAATTTTATCAAGTGAAAATGAGAGTTATAATTGAAAATTTAAGCCAAGAAGAATTAATAATAAAAAATCATTTTTCACACTCCAGGTAAATCGTGCGCACGAATCAAATTTGATACCATGTGCACACCTGTTAAAATTGATCTTAAAAAGTTAATTTTACCTTTTTATAAATGGGTGTCGTGCGCGCGGTGCTAAATCCTTTTCGTGCTCTTAATTTTGTGCATAAAGATATATCTCTCAAAGTTCATCCATCTCAAGAGATTCCATTTACACATGTAAGAGTATAATATACTCAAAGTGCTCCATAGGGTTATATTGTCTAAATTGCTTGCCAAAACATTTTTGAGCCTTTGTCCAAGGATCATTCGTGCCGAACCTCAAGTGCACCACTTAGAAAAGTTATAAGACTTGGCGGAGTTAGATTAGCCCCTTGGTTCATTATTTTCATAAATTGAAAAATCTTTTTAATTAACCTTGTTTTGATAAATTGTCAAATAAACTATGAAAATACACTCCTCATATAGAAAAAATTATTTTCTTAGAAATTGAATATTTTTCATGTATTTTAAGTGTGTGTGTTTTTCGTTGAAACAAACATACTTAGGGTTTTTCTAAAATATATTTTCAAAATCTTTTGAGGAAAAACTGGAAAAAATTCCTAACATTTTCGTGGGATGCTCACTGAAGCTTCGTCGCAACGAAGACTTTCTTCACTACAGCTAATAGCCTTTTGCTTGAAGTTTCATCCCCATGCTTTTTCAGGGCTCACTTGCATGACATTCTTCGCTTCAAGTTCACTACAACGAAGATTTTCCTCACTGCAGCGAAGTCATCAACGAACAAGTCTGCCAATGCGCCGAAAGCACTTTTTTGGAAGATCTTCCCTTAAGGTCTCCTTGGTAAGTATTCTGTAATGCCGATATTTTGTTGAATTAATAAGTCACGTGTAATAACCCGTAGTTTTATATATATATATTTAATTGGGCATTTAAATTATGCGGGTGACACATAATTTAATTAAATCAAGAAGTAATGGGAAAATAATTAAATATCAATTTTAAGTAAAATGAATTAATATTTATGTGATAAAATTTACTAGTGTGATATAGTAAATAAAAATGGATGTCAAATAATATTATGTCGTAAGTAAATAAACGCGATAGAATTTATTAATATCTCAACTGGGATATGCATGGTTAAAATAAAATAGCTTGAGATGGGAAATTATTGTTAAGTAACTCGGGTGATGATTTCGAGTGCACGATTGATCCGAAATGGGTCAAAATAGTCCAAATTGAGTACATGGGGATTGTGTTTGGGTCTTGGAGGCAGTTTATATTAATCAGGACTAATCTAAATGACTTTTTGACTTCTTAAGGGCATATATAAAGTTAAAAAAGGGATTTACACTTATAAAATAAAGGGTTTGGGTTGTTTAGAAGAGTTATATAAAGAGTTAGAGAGAGAGAGAGAGAGAGAGTGAAGAGAATCGAGAAGAAAATTCAAGAGTTCAAGTGAGGAATTGAAGAACATTTCAAGAACGATCTAAGATTGAAGAAGTTGAAGGAAATTCATTGAAGACTATCAACATCTTTATCAAATTCAGACCCTACAAACCTTAAGGCAAGTAATTAACTTGCTACCTAATTTGTGTATTCAATTTTAGTCATATCATAGTTGGGAAATGATATTTTTGGGATGTTTTCACATGTATAGACTATGGGATTTTGGAAAATGATTTATATTTTGGGAAATGATTTATATTTAGGAACTAATATAAATTGTTGATTTTAAAGAATTAATATAGATTGAGAATTCTGAAATTTTTAGAATTGATATTGATAGGAAGAATATGATATGGAAAGGACTATGTGATATTACGAGAATTTTAGGTTAATTGCCGATTAAGAATGAATTTCATATAATCATCGTGTGCTATTGAATTATAGATAAAATTGAAAGTTTTATACTTGGAATTTGTGTGAAGTTGATATATTGGTTATGGTATGAATTGGGATTGATGCGGTTGAAATTAAATGGAGAAAAATCGGTTTTAGAGAGTTTTAGGTTTTCTTTTTGAGTGCTTTTGGAATATATTTGCGAAAACACACATTCCCGACTCAATTTTTGGTGTAGAATTCAAATAAGAAGTCGAAGTGGTGATTCGAATAATTTTTAGATTTGATTTTTTGCATTTTTTAAAACAGGTCTAAAATTGAAAATTTTAGGGGTGAAATTTAGAGTATTTTAGGTGAATCATACTTGAGAATTTAGTAATGAATTGTGATGAAAATGGAGGAAAAATAGATATACGGCTGACTGAGAGTTATATGTGCCCATAATTAATATTTTGAGAATCAGTTAATTAATTAAGTGAGTAATTAACTAATTGAGAATGTAAATGATATTCGAAAATATATTGTCTTTATGCCACGAGTGATAGGCACGATTAATTGTAATTATTGAGAATATATATACATGTGTAGTGAAAAACAAAAATGATAGGACCCCCAATTTTTAAATTTTACAAAAAGAATTTTCTTTAGTGCGGAATAAAGATGGCTCAACATAACACACACAAACAACAAATTTTAATTTCTTTCAAATTAAAATTAAACTCAAAGTGAAATTAGATTAATCAACAAATACATTTTTCACTTTAACATATTAACTCAACCCAAGTCCTAGAAATTTGCCTAACAATAAATATTCAATTTGATATTTACGCCAAACCAAATTTTATCAAATAAAAGTTCTGACTTGAATTAAATTAATTTTTATTCAAATTGAATTTGTACCAAATTAACTTTACTAATTTTATCTTTTTACCTAAGGATGCATCTAATGTGATATAGCAAAAGATAAAATAAGTAAACAACCACTACGCCGCGATGTACGAGAAAAAATCCATAACGGGAAAAAACTTCGGACGATCTTACTCTCAAATCCACCAACTACGGTTTTATAAGTACAAGACGAAAAGACTTACAACACCGGACTTGACTCCGTCCAAGCCCGACACTTCTTCTTGTACACACCTCTGCCTAGCGAATAACCACAGAGGTCTATCGCGATCTCGGAATCCACCGATCGGACTCTTTCTGGTCACCGCCACCCGAACAAAGAGCCTTTCTCCTGGTGGGTATGTCACAACAAACAAATTTCTTCTTTGTGGGATGTAGAAGTAAACCCAAACTTCTCTTATTTGAGGTGTAGAGAAAAACCCGATGCCAAACACTCCAAGAAAGGATATATATTAAGGAACTTGGAATAAACAAACTCTTGGGTGTGTATGTGTTTTTGGTGAAATTAGTCCATAAAAATCAAACACAAAACATGGAACTTTTTTCTTGAAAGAATTTTCTCTCTAAAAGTCTCTTAGAATGTGAAAAGGTTAGTTCCAAAAAGTTGGTTTTTGCACTTCATAATTCTGTCAAAAAGTAGTGGGGAAAACATAGTGGGAACATGGAAAAAACTGTAAAAAAAACTGCCAAAAAACTATTCCCGCCAATGTCGTTCGAACGACATTTTCATTCGAACGACATTCTCGTTCGAACGACTTTACTAAAGATGTTCCAGAGGTGAAAAAGGAATCTCATTAGAAGTCTCGTTCGAACGACCTGGGAATCTCGTTCAAACGAGATTCCAGTTCGTTCGAACGACTTACCAGAAAAATGAATATTCTATTTAAGCCTAAAACTTTTATGAAAAGTTCTTAAAAAATATTTTCTGAGTAAAATAAAGTCATTAAAATTATTTATAAAAAATTATAAATTACACCCAATAAATTTCCAAGCTCCTATATATATATAAAATGCATTCATACCTTAGGAGCATTGGAACTAATGTTGTTGAAGTAGAAACGAGGCACACTAAACCCGACATGTGATGAAGCTTTATAATCTTGGCCGCTACGTCTTCAACTAACACGTCATAGGCTTGGATGAATACACTTGAGCACTATCCTATGACTCAAAAAGTTTTTGTCCGGAATTGAGCCAACACTACATTAAGACTCAATCTGAGACACGTGTCCTTACATGTAGAGACTTTATATATATACTTATATCGGTGTGTAAGATATAATTATATTAATATAATAACATACCCCTCTAGTTCTATAATCATAGGCTTCGCAAGTTGGTGATCTTCCCTATTTAGCACATGCAGGGTTAGTATTATCAACAGGTCATGGCAGCCACGCATGTGCATGATAAGTTTGATGTTCGAAGTCAGGTACTTACAGGTATGGTTATGGCTCACTATAGAAGAACCTATGACCGCCTCCAATGTTGTTATTTTCTATCGTAGATCGGTGTGAGATCCCGACCCGATAGCCATGATGATGTGAGTATTCCCTAAATTATGATAACATCATAGAGACCTGCATCCGATAGATTATTATTGTTATTAGGTATGTCGGTTATACATATATAGTGAGTTATATATATGTATGAATAATGTGATAATGAATACGTATATATGTGTGTAGAAAAATATATACGGGCATGATGAATTAAAATGTGAATACTAATAACTACTGAAAAATTATAAGAAATGATACGATAAATTATAATTGAGAATTATAATGATTAGAGAATGCGAAAGCTAAATAGGTAAATTATGCAGGATGGGATAGCTAATGGAATTTAAGGATACTTGGAAATTATTTAGGCAGGAAGCATAACTAGGTGATTAAAATGCATACGTTAGGTGCTCACTTTAGATGAGAGGTGAGTATTGTCTCATGAGAGAGTGCGGTACCAATTTCAATGTGAATAAATAGATACACATTTATTTATGCATTTTAATTACTTACAAAATATTTTCAAATGGATTTTTGCTCTAACCTGTGTCAAATATATTTTCAAAATCTTTTAGTTATCGAGCCACAGGTATGCCAAGCATGATCATCTTCCCAGGTACCGGAGTTGTGATAGCTGTGGATTGTTACAGGATTTTTGTTTAGCCATTTCTATTCTTTTGTTCTAGTTCAGGACTCTTTCCTTATTCAAGCATGTTGCCTAAGTCAGATGATTTAGTTTAGTTTATGTTTGATTTGATTCTAGGTATTATTATACGGAGGATATTTTTGATGGTTTATTCGGAACAGTTTGGCATGTAATAAAATTACAATTTGGATTTAATTATGATTATGGATTTTATTTAAATTGTTTAGATGAATGTGGATGATTGTTATATTTTGTGTCACATTAATAAAGATAAAAAAAATTAACACACGGCTTAATTTAATAATAGGTGGTTACTAATTAATTGGTTCAATAGTGATGCTAAAAATGACCTGATGAGACCCCTGCTTTATTTTAGTAGAGGCCTGGACACATATGGTATCAAAGCATCAGGTTCTAGAGTCCTTAGTATCTGTGCAGATTTATTACGTTAATAACAATAACGTTTTTTGATGTAGCGACCTATGCTTAGGATTGTTGATTCATATTGCGATGGACGTTATCCTACTATTATATATAATGGAAGTGAATCTTATACGAATTCGATTGATTTTCGGTAGCCGAATCGTAGAAGGACGACCAATGAGTGTTACGTACAAGGAACATTTAAACAACCAGAGACATTGGTAATTGAATGTATACATTTTATCCATGGGAAGATGGGATAGGTTTGAAGTGATACGTGTGTGTCACATTATTTGGGTTAGCACTAGGTTGCATGTGAAACATGCTTAGTAGATGTATCACTAATATCACTTTTGGGTGTTTATATTTACTGTTGGGTAGTGGGATTCTCTTTAGTTCCATATGCAGGGAATTGGATGTGAATACTGGTGATTAGGCAGTAATTCTTCCAATATTACTACCTAATTATCTTTTAGCATCCTGAATAATGTAATTGCTCTTGAATTATCTCGTTTCCATGCTACTGACCCCTCTACATAGTATTGCGAGTTTTATGTTTTTTCCAGGACATTTACAGGTATTTATTGCTAAGGAAAGAAAGGAGAAAGTCAAAGAAAAATAATGAGTCAAAGAAGAAAAGTCAAAAGGGCAAAAGCATAATTTCCATCCGGAATCCGGAATAAGACCCAACATGAAAGTTTAAGATCTCAATTCAACGAGTGCATAGGAAGAAACGACGTCCAATTCCGAGTTCCAGGGAAGAAGTTACGGGGTTCTAAAGATACGAGAAATTGAAGAGAAATTGAAGAGAACTTAAAGACCAACTGCGGACCGATCCTTTTTCCAAAATAATAGGACCGTTCTGGACCCGCAAAACCTAATGGCAAAAGTCAAATAGCGTACCGATCCTATTTCTTGAAAAAAAGGATCGATTCGGATCCTCATCACTCATTGGAAAATTTGACAAGGAGGACCGATCCTATTTCCCAGAAAAAAGGATGGATCCGGATTTGAATGAGGACCAATCCGCCACTGAAGGCTAGGACCGGTCCGCCGAGGATAAACTTGATTTTCTTGTTTCGATTTTAGAGTTTGATTTGTCTACAACTCCTGATTTTTCGTGATGTATTTAACTTCTAGTTATTATTAGCCAACGGAGTTCAATTTTTAGGTTAGCTAAGTAGGAGTAGAGGGTTTTTTGTAGTAAAAAACCCTAGTTTTTCATAAGAAGATTTTGCTGTAAGGATTTGAGTTTAATTTATGTAATTCAAGTAATATCTTTCCTTTAATTTTAGATTTCTCTTTAGTTTTAATTGATGCTTTTGAATTTGAAATTCTCTTTTCACTTAGTTTCTTTAGAGCTAATGTTTTATTTCTTAATAACCCTATTTTTCTTTAAGTTAATCATGCCTAACTAATTTTCTAAGGGTTGGGGTGCATGAACCCCACCCGATGTAATTCACGATAGTTGAAATAGACTCTTGAATTAAAATCTTAGATGAATCATGTTGTATAACTAGTGCAATCATCATAGTACTTTTGATCTCGTTTGTCCTAGGTAACCGGGATGCTTAAGAGTGCGACGCGCATATTGGTTAATGCGGCACCGCTTTACTCGTCCTTTGCTTACATACTTTACGGGATACGATCCCTCATATGTGTAATACTTCGGAGTACTAAAGATCGAATTCATTTAAAATTCTAATTCCGAATATAGTATCCTACGAAGTGAATTACTAGGGTGTGGGGGATTGTAACTCGACATATTGTTTTCATTTCGTGGTTAACTCGTAAAACCAATTTTCATTAGCTTTTTGTTTAAATTAGCGTAGTTGCCTTTGATTCATGTTAGTTTCATTAGTTAATTATTATCAAGTTTGAATTTAGTTGTATTTATTTCGTATGCCAAATCACCTTTTCATTCATTTTAGAGTCAAAGCTAGGATTCCTTCATCTTTCCAACGTAGTTACGACTCCGTTCGTCCTTTTTCCCTGAGGATTGATACCCGACTTATCGAATTATTACTTGAGCGACACGCTTGCACTTGAGCCAACATAGCATACACACTAGAAACATTTGTGGTCGCGTCAAGTTTTTGGCGCCACTGCCGAGGAACTTGGTAGACTTAGGTTAGATTGAGTCAATCTAGAACTTTGACCAAATATATATATATATAAATTTCCATCTCTCAAAAGCCTTTAATGCAAAATCCTGAACATACTCAAACTCCTCAAAATGCTCCAACCAGAATCCACGAAAATCTGATTGTTGAGTATAACTCTGAAAGCCCCCCCACACCTCGTATTTTATAATTTTGGGTTCCACTTACTACTCCTTAGCACTCTATCGGTAGTTACACCCTAAGTCAACCCTCGAGTCACACATCTAGGACACCGAGTGAGTATTTCGAGTCATTTGAAGAGAGCGCTAGCGCGATGTCTGACGTAGCGAGTTTCGGCACTGGAGAGGGAGATCTACCCTTCGTACCATTAAATATTTACTCTTTCTTGAGCGAACTGTCACCCCTGGTTGCATTTTACTTCCGTATAATGCCGATCAGTTCCACTTTCGCAATGGGATGATCCAGATTCTCCCTATGTTTCACGGCATGGATTTAGAGAAACCATACCTTCATATTCACGAGTTCGAATAGGTGTGCGATACATTTAGTGACCAAGCTTGCACGCATGATGTCATTCGCCTAATTTTTTTTCCTTTTTCCTTAAAGGATAAAGCCAAGACCTGACTATGATCTCTACCCCCGAACTCCGTACTTTCCTGGAGAGATATGAATCCAAGTTTATCTCAAAATTCTACCCACAGCACAAGACCAACTCTGCCAAGACTCAAATCCAAGGTTTTCGACAATACGATAATGAGCCTTTTGATAGGTGTTAGGAACGTTTCCAAGAGTTGGTAAGCACATGCCCCCATTATGGTTTTAGCAAACACCATGTGATATATTTCTTCCATAATGGGTTGACAGTAGCTTCCAAATAACTTGTGCAAATAATGTGTGAAATACCTTTTTGGAATTTAAACTCCAGCGAAGCCGAGGCCCATCTTAAGTATGTCGCAGAGACTACTCAAGCATGGGACACATACGAGACTAATACCTAGGCCCGACCTATACAGCCATCTATCACTCCAACTGCATCCGTTTTATACCATTTGGATAGCAATACCTTAATAGACCGTTGATTCGATCAGTTTCAGAGAGTTATGAAAGATTGGTTTGATGGCCGGTTGAGAGATATCTCCGGATCCAGCCGTGTTTTGAAAGAAAAGGTGTGTGCTATCTGTGAGGCGGGCCATTCCACAAAAGCATGCCTGATGATTTCTGCCTACAAGGCCATGCACACCGAGCAGGTGGATGCTATAAGAAGATTCAAGGGAAATTTTAATGCCCTGCGTGGGAACTGTACAACCCTTCGTGGAGAAACCATATTGGTTTTAATTACACACAACCACAAGCTGCGATGAACCCACATTCGCAGGTTGTTACCCTCTACCACCTCCTCAATACCAATAAGCTCCACCACCTCCTCAATACTAACAAGCACCACCACCTCCAGATCCATAAGTAACTCCACTACGGAGGAGCCTCGAGGATACAATAAACTAATTCATAAATTCTCAAAGTGCAACTAATTCTATATATGAACGCATGTTCCCCGACATGAATGCATACATCTCCAAGTTGCAATCATCGTCGAGTATCTAAGAAAAGTTTCCTTCCTAGGGCCAAAGACCTCCCCAAGGTCAAACTAGTGTTAGCTCCACATCCATCGAACATCAGGAGCAGTGTCAAGCAGTAACCACTCTTCTTAGTAGGAGAGTTATTGATTTATCACCTCCCCCACACGACACATAAAAAGACAAGGAGACTTCGCCTGACATGAAAGAGGCCGAAGGTATCCCCTTGAACGAGAGTGAAAGGGAAGATACTAGTGAGCTCGAGGTAGTTATTAAAGCCACCCTCCGCAGCGCCATTTCCTCAAAGATTGGTTCCTTCCCATAAAGGGACCATAAGTGATGAAGTGCTAGAGATGCTTAAAACCGTGAAATTGAACTTTCCTTTCCTCGATGCAATAAAGCAAATTCCAGCTTATGCAAAAGTCATTAAAGATTTATTGACTGTCAAACAAAATATGAAGGTAAAGAAAAACGTGTTTCTAGCACAGAACATGAGCTCCATTCTTCTTAACGATCTCCCACTTAAATATAAGGATCTTGGTGCACCCACCATTTCCTGAACCATTGGAGAGAATAAAATTGAAAGGGACTTACTCGACTTGGGGGTAACTGTTAATATCCTCCCCTATTCAATTTATAGGCACCTTAATCTGGGCAACCTTAAGCCCACAAGGATCACTCTCCAATTGGAGGATCGAACCGTGAAGATATCGAGGAGTATAGTTGAGGACGTGATAGTCCAAGTGGACACTTTCTACTTTCCGGTAGATTTTGTCATTTGGGACACAGAACCCTCCTTCGCCTCGAAAAATCAGGCTCCCATTATTATTGGGCGCCCATTCTTAGCTACGTCTAAACAACTAATCAATACTCAAAATGGGAAGATGTAACTCACTTTTGGGAATATGACTTTAGAAACAAACGTTTTCAACATAGCCCAACAAGCAGGGGAAGAAGATGATCTTCACGCGGTGAGATTAATCGACGAGATCGTAGAAGAGCACATTAAGGAAAATTACCGTGGAGATGCCTTAGAAGCGAGTCATGACAGCGAGGGAGATTACACCGAGTTTGAGAGAGAGATTGAGGAGTTGAGAGGCTTACTCGATGAGAGTGCGTCGAACGACGACGCGAGAGACGTTAGTTGGGTTTCTCAATTTGAAGAGTTATCGCCGAGGGAGGCACGCATGGTGCCCTGCTAGCGACTCATTCCCGACTCTCAAATTGAAGAAACTACCCTCTAACGTTAAATATCTTTTCTTAGGTGAAAGTGAGACATTTCCTGTTATTGTCTCCTCTAACTTAGATGAAGAGCAGGAGGGTAAGCTATTAAAATTTTTGAGAAAGCACCAAAGTGCTTTTGGTTTGTGTATAGTTGATCTAAAGGGGATAAGCCCTCTGATTTGCACCCATAAGATTCACCTCGAGGAGGATATTAAGCCGTCGAGATAAATGCAAAGAAGGCTAATCCCCACAATGAAAGATGTTGTGATAACTGAAATCATAAAGTTATTGGATGCCGATATTATCTACCCAATCTCAGATAGCAAGTGGGTGAGCCCCATTCAAGTCGTCTCGAAGAAGTAGGGCATGGCTATGATTGAAAATTCCAAGGGAGAGCTACTTCCTCAACGTACCACCACTAGGTGGCACGTTTGCATTGATTATCGGAAACTCAATGTGGGAACTAGGAAAGACCATTTCCCCTTGCCATTTATCGATAAAATGCTTGAAAGAGTAGAAGTCCACCCTTACTATTGCTTCCTAGATGGTTATTTCGGATATAACCAGATTGATGTAGATGTACTTGATCAATATAAGACAACCTTCACTTCCCCCTTTGTAACCTTAGCCTACAAATGTATGCCATTCGGCTTGTGTAATGCACAGGCTACCTTTCAAAGGTGCATGTTGAGCTTATTCCGTGACATGGTTGAGAGAGGATTAGAGGTGTTTATGGACGACTTTAATGTTTTTGGCACCTCTTTTGATCTATATCTAGCCAATCTTGAAAAAATACTACCCCGATGCGTGGAAAATAACTTAGTGCTGAATTGGGAGAAATGCCATTTCATGGTAACTGAGGGTATAGTTCTTGGCCACATCGTGTCATTCAAAGGGATCGAGGTTGATCGAGCAAAAATAGATGTCATAGCTGACCTACCCCCACCAAAATCACTTAACTACGTGCGCTCTTTCTTGGTCCACGCAGGGTTTTATAGAAGGTTCATTAAGGACTTTATTGCCATCACTAGTCCCTTAAGCAACTTTCTTATGAAGGATACCCCATTCGAGTGGACTGAAGCATGCCAAAGTGCTTTTGAAAAACTGAAAAACTGAAAAACTGAAAAACTGAAAAACTGAAAAACATGCTTGTGTACGTCCCCATCATGCAAGCTCCGGATTGGTCCTTGCCATTCGAGCTTATATGTGATGCTAGCGATTATGCGATAGGGGTTGTTTTGGGCCAAAGGAAAGATAAAAAAGCTCATGTCATCTACTACGCTAGCCGGACTCTCACCGGACCACAACTCAATTATTCCACCACAGAGAAGGAATTGCTAGCGGTAATTTTTGCTTTAGACAAATTTTGGTCCTATCTTATCGGTTCCCCCATCACTTGTTCACCGACCACGCGGTTGTAAAATATCTCCTTACAAAGAAAGACTCAAATCCGCGCCTCATCAGGTGGATCCTATTCCTAGAAGAATTTAATTTCTCCATTAAAGACAAAAAAGGAGTAGAAAACGTCGTCTCCGATCACTTATCACGACTTTCGTCCGACGTACCTAGTGATCCTACACCCATAGACGAGTATTTTTCGGATGAGTAACTCTTTGCCACCTCTTCTTTTCCTTGGTTTGTGGATATAGTGAACTATCTTATCACGGGAGCCGTCCCTTCCGATTGGACACCGCAAGATAAGAAGAGGTTCATCACTTGGTCGGGCATATTTTTCTCTTTGATGATCCATTATTTTTTAAATATTGCGCCGACCAAATCATCCGAAGATGCGTACCAAATGATGAAATTCCGAAAGTCATCTAATTCTGTCATTCGAAAGCATGTAGAGGCCACTTCTCTGTGAAAAAGATAGCAGCTAAAATTCTCCAAAGCGGTTTGTACTGGCCCACAATATTCTGGGATGTAAATAATTATTGCAAATCTTGCGATAAATGTCAACGAACGGGGGCATTTACCTGACGAGACATGATGCCATTAACCCCGATCCTCATCATTAAGGTCTTCGACTGCTGGGGTATTGACTTCATGGGACCTTTTCCTCCGTCCCTTGCCTATCTATACATCCTAATCGCAGTAGACTATGTTCTAAATGGGTGGAAGCTATAGATACTAAGACCAATGACAACAAAGTGGTGATTAGGTTTCTGCAGGAACACATACTTTCTCGCTTCGGTGCATCGAACGCAATAATCGGTGATAATGGCACGCACTTTTGCAATAAGCCGTTTGAGAAAATCATGAGAATGTATGGTGTCTTTCACAAGATTGGAACGACCTATCACCCATAAACGAATGGGCAGGCCGAGTTGGCGAATCGTGAAATCAAACACATACTAGAGAATATCGTCAATCTTGATCGAAAGGATTGCTCCCTTCGACTAAACGATTCGCTATGGGCCTACTGTACCGCATACAAGAACCCACTCGGAATGTCCCCATTCCGCTTTGTGTATGGAAAACCTTGCCATCTTCCCGTTGAGTTGGAGCACAAAGCGTATTGGGCTATTAAGAGGGTAAATTACGATATGGACAAAGCCGGTGAAGTTTGGAAGCTTCAATCGAATGAGTTAGAGGAGATACGCAATAATGCGTATGAGAATGCCAAGATTTCAAAATAAAGGACGAAACTCGCGCATGATAGGATTATTCATCGAAAAGAGTTTCAACCTGGACAAAAGGTATCCCACTATAACTCCCGGCTTCATCTATTTCCGGGTAAATTGCGCTCCTGTTAGACTGGCCCATTTGTTGTTAGAACCGTGTTTCCCCACGGAGCTGTGGAGTTGGATGATCCAAAAGGGTGGAAGATGTTCAAAGTCAATGGACAACACCTAAAACCCTATCTAGAGGCGTGCGTAGAGATGTCAACACCATTTGGTTGTCGAACCCCGTCTACGAGTCAAAGTGAGCTGAAACTGAGAGGTCGTCGCACCCCCGACGTGTACGGGGTAAAATCTTGTGTATCATAGATGTGATTAAGTTAGGGTCATTGGAGTCTCAGTTTTGAGTTTTGAGAAGTTAAGGGTAAGAATTATGAACCAATTCCTAAGAGCATTCCTGCAGTTGGAGGATTCTAGAAATTCTGGGAAGACGGACCGATCCGCCCCTGGGCATGTGGACCGGTCTGTATGGGAGTAATTAAAAAAATAAAAAATAAGACACAGACCTATCCGCCCTTGGGCACGCGGACCGGTCCAGTTCATCAAACTCTACAACTCCCTTGATTCATTCTCCCAGTCCATTCATCTCCCTCCATTTTCGTCTCTTCCCTCTTCCCAACCCTATTTACCCCCCAAAACTCACACCTTTCCCTCCCAAACCCTTCCCTAGAAAATCTTAACCCTTCCACTTTCCCCAACAATAAATACAACCATACCCCACCCTATTTCACCACACCTTTCACTTAACCAAACTCTCTTCCTCTCTATCCCAACATCTATTTCCAACAAACTCACCCTTCATGGCCAACCAACCACCCCCAGAAAAATACAACTCCATGATCATCGTGGAAAACAGGCCGCTCCCGTTCCATTCCTACGAGAAGCAATGTTGGTGTCTCCGTTTCTTCAGTCACGCTCGCAAGCTACACATTAAGAGACAGGTTCTCTGGGAGGAACTGCCCGCCAATGTCACTAGCCTCTTCATCGCTAAAGGGTGGTGCCGTTTCCTCAATGAGACATTCGATGCTATCTGGGCCAACGAGGTACATTCCTTCTATGGGTCCCACGTGCGCACCGACAATTTTCAAGCCGAGGTGTACGCTAATCAAACCCCCATCCCGTTCTCACTCAATATCCTCATTCGCAAGATGACGGAGAAGGATGTCCCTCACCCATCCCCATTCCAATACCCCAACAACATCCCACCCCTAGACAAGGATGCTTGCATTGCCCGTATCGCCCTTAGCAATCAGTGGATCCGAGGCCCTTTTCCCATCATCCAACTAGACGATAAGGTGCACATCACCTTCCAAATCGTTTGTGCCAACATTCTACAAATTTCAAACAATTCCATCATGCGTCGTCGTCAAGCCACCCTTGTCTACCACCTATATGACCCAAAATCCACTATCCACTTGGCCCGCACAATATACCTAGACTTTTTCCATGCCGCCACGGATTAAAAAGGCACTGCCCCGCTCCCTTATGCCCGGCTCTTCTCATCTCTTCTCATCGACGCTGGCATTCAACCTCCAACCGGATTTCCGCGTTTGTCAAATCCTTTTGGACAACTTACCCACACCAAAAGCACATCGCAAAGGGCCATTCACCAAGCCCGACAGGCCGCTGTTGATCGTGACGATAGCGATGAGGAGGAGTCTGCTGATGAGTCCTCGAACGATGAGGTGGCAGCGGATGGCATGAGCATGGCCGAGGGCGAGCAACCCGAATACGTGGAAGAGGAGGATCCTGATTATGATCTTCCGGGAAGCAACATTGATGCATGCCTAACAGTATTGGAGGGCAAAGTTGATGGGTTCATCTCTCACTATCTAAGGGACACGACCATGATGCATAACCTTTAAGCTCACATGTAGGAACTCAACTTTGGTGGACCCCCTACAAGCTTCTTCTATGACCCATACGACCCATGCGCGCCCGGTAGCTCCAATCCCCCATCCCAGTGAATCATGTGTTTTATAATTGTGTTGGTTGTAATTTTGTTGGTTTTCTTATATGCTTGTATGCTCTTTCCTTTTCATGTACCACGGTCCTTATAATAAAAATTCGCATTTTCTCCATTTGTTTGTTTTATTTATCGCACTCTTATTTTTCCTTATTTAGATTTTAGTCCTTTTGAGACAATGCAAAAGTCTAAGTTAAGGGGGTGGGGTGATGAGTGCGTATTTCTAAAACTTCACAAATTTTTAAAATGCCAAAAAAATTCGACAACTTCAAAATTTCCAAAAAAAATTTGAAAAACCAAAAATATTTTTCTTCAAAATAAATAAAAATTGTAATTCAAAATTTTCAAAAATATCATTAAAATTCGGTTTAAAGTCTCAAATTGTAAAAAACATAGTACACAAAGCCGAAATTGACCAAAGATGAAAATTGAGGGAATATATACGACTTAACGAATAAATGTGGAGATTAACCAACCCGATGATATTCGAGCCTATCATTTTTGTGAGTGTATAAATCAATCAGAGTTAATGGTTAACTCAAAGTTATAATTCAGCGTCTAATAAGTCATCGCGATCTCAATACCCGTGTTTTGATCGGTTAAGGGAATAGTGTGTAATGTTCCCTCGAAAAACGTGTTGAGATGTCTCTAAACTTAAAACAATCTCAAAATGCATATGGTAACGCAATTAGTAATTTGGACAATGAAGTAGGGCCTGGTTTGTCACCCAAAAATGTTGGCCAGAAAAAGTTGTTAAAAAGTAGCCCTTGTTGCAACCCGTTTTGAGCCGAATAAAATTTTTTCTTTCGTTTGACAACCCGAAAACACCCAATTGGCCCGGAATTGAGAAAGTTGGAAAAGTAAAAATTTAAGTCCGAAAAGTGCAACAAAAAGGGGCAAAAGAATATAAATGCTCAACAAAAATAGTAAGAAAAGAAAAGCGTGAAAAACATAAAAAAAAAAAGGAAAATAAGAAAAAATGAGCAAAAGCCCGGAAAAGAACTAATGGACACCTTAAGAATAGTTTCCAATTTCAAATTTCCCAAACCCATTTCCATGTTACCTAATTACACCTTAAAACCCGAAAAATTCCTAACCGAGTTCAAATTGCGAAATTGGTTACCGCGTGGAGAGGTAAAACACAAAAAGATAATAAAAGAGATTAAAGGTGTGAATTAGCGGCGATGTTCCCATTTCCCTATAACCGTAATCCGATGATGAAATCAATTTACCATAGAGTTTCGCCTTTCTATTTGTATGCGTGAACTTGGTTCCAATGCATTTGATCTTTATATCACGCACACCGAGAGAAATAGCCACACTTCCGAGAGATACGTTTGTGAGAGCATCCCGTGAGATTTTAAAATCAAAATGAATTTTCGGATAAGTAATGTAATGGTCAACCGGTGAAAATTCGCGATTAAATTTCTGGCTTCGAACACACGCACTATGATTTGAGACTCTTGAACATGAATTGATGATGGCCATTTTCTGGAAAAGTTTGAATTACACAATTTTTGATTATTTTCAGTTTTCTTTGAGTCGAATTTTGTGGGTATATTCACTGCAAACCCTCATGAGACATAACTCGTCCTACTAGGATAACCTAGGGGTTTAAAGGCTTGTTGCATATGCTCAATGGAATCGCTTGCCCGCGAAAGTGGTATTATATCCTAATAATTTGATAATCACAAGTGAGTTTTAGTTGAATCCTTTTACATTGCTCGGTACACGCAAGGTGCTAAGTTAGGGGTGTTTGATTAGGCAATAATTCTTCCAATATTACTCCCTAATTTAATATCTTTTAGCATCCCAAATAATGTAATTGCTCTTGAATTATCTCGTTTCCATGCTACTGGCCCCTCTACATAGTATTGCGAGTTTTGTGCTTTTTCCAGGACATTTACAGGTATTTATTGCTAAGGAAAGAAAGGAGAAAGTCAAAGCAAAAGAATAAGCCAAAGAAGAAAAGTCAGAAGGGCAATAGCATAATTTCCATCCGAAATCCGGAAGAAGACCTAACATAAAAGTTGAAGATCTCAATTCAACGAGTGCATTGGAAGAAACGACGTCCAATTCCGAATTCCAGGGGAGAAGTTACAAGGTTCTAAAGATGCAAGAAATTGAAGAGAACTTAAAGACCAACTGCGGACCGATCCTTTTTCCAAAATAATAGGACCGATCCGGACCCTCAAAACCTAATGGCAAAAATCAAATAGCGGACCGATCCTATTTCTAGAAAAAAGGATCGATCCGAATCCTCATCACTCACTGAAAAATTTGACAAGGAGGACCAATCCTATTTCCCAAAAAAAAGGATTGATCCGGATTTGAATGAGGATCGATCCGCCACTGAAGGCCAGGACCGGTCCACCGAGGATAAACTTGATTTTCTTGTTCCGATTTTTGAGTTTCATTCAGCTACAACTCCTAATTTTTTGTGATGTATTTAACTTCTAGTTATTGTTAGCCAACGGAGTTCAATTTTTAGGTTAGATAAGTAGGAGTAGAGGGTTTTTGTTGTCAAAAACCCTAGTTTTTCATAAGAAGATTTTGCTGTAAGGATTTGAGTTTAATTTCTGCAATTCAAGTAACATCTTTCCTTTAATTTTCGATTTCTTTTTAGTTTTAATTGCTGGTTTTGAATCTGAAATTCTCTTTTCACTTAGTTTCTTTAGAGTTAATGTTTTATTTCTTAAAGACCCTATTTTTCTTTAAGTTAATCATGTCTAGCTAATTTTCTAAGGGTTAGGATGCATAGACTCTTGAATTAAAATCTTAGATGAATCGTTTTGTATAACTGGTGGAACCTTCATAGGAATTTTGATCTCATTTGCCCTAGGTAACCGGGATGCTTAAGAGTGCAACACGCGTATTGATTAATGCGACACCGCTTTACTCGTCCTTTGCTTACATACTGTGCGGGCTACGATCCCTCATATGTGTAATACTTGGGAGTACTAAAGACTGGGTTCATTTAAAATTATAATTCCAAATCTAGTATCCTACGAAGTGAATTACTAGGGTGTGTAACCCGACCTATTGTTTTCATTTTATAGTTAACTCGTAAAACCAATTTTCATCAGTTTTTTGTTTAAATTAACGTAGTTGCATTTGATTCATTTTAGTTTCATTAGTGAACTATTCTCAACTTTGCATTTAGTTGTAGTTATTTCGTATTCCAAATCACCTTTTCATTCTTGTTAGAGTCAAAGCTAGGATTCTTTCATCTTTCCAATGTCGTTACGACTCCGTTCATCCTTTTTCCCTAAGGATCGATACCTGTCTTATCGGATTATTACTTGAGCGACATGCTTGCACTTGAGACTACATAACACGCACACTAGACACATTTGTGGTCAAGTCTACTGGGAGGATATGTTTTTTGAGATTTTCTCATTTTAGAGAAATGTTATGCGAGTATGATGTTATCTTGGGTATGGACTTATTAGCGCTAGAGAGTGATGGTGGACTGTTATAATAAGTCTATCGTGTTAGCTGTTCCAGGGAAGGATGTATTATTTTTGGCAATAGTTCATCTGAAAGAGGGTAGAGTCATGTATATATTATATTAAAATGGATACTTCGAAGAATATAGTTGACTCGTTATATTCGATCCCAGTGCGTAAGTACTATACTGTTGTGATTTAGGGGATATCCGGGTTAAGCCAAGCGGAGATATTTAGCTCATTATTGATTTAGCGCTAGAGACTTAGTGATAGTGAGAGTGCGGTGTTAAATGTCTCCTTTAGAGATGGGGGAGTTGAGGATTAGACTTATACGTCTAGGGATTGGATTTTGAGTGTCTCGATTATTGTATTTTAAGTTAAAGGAACTCGTTAACCAATAATGCCAGGTGATGGGGCAATGGGAGAATTCCTTGGTTGAATTTCAATTGCGAGACGTTCCATACACGGACCTTATTAAATGTCATAAGTT
Source organism: Sambucus nigra (assembly GCA_949130495.1). NCBI lineage: Eukaryota > Viridiplantae > Streptophyta > Magnoliopsida > Dipsacales > Adoxaceae > Sambucus > Sambucus nigra. The sequence continues at coordinate 407,293,421 of OX422224.1, forward strand.
TGGAGACGTTTTTGGATTCTATAGTATCAGGTTTGAACAGTGATCATTATAAGTGAGTAGAAAATAATTTGAGTTGAGAGCTATTATACGATATAATTCCAGTGGAGCCAGGTAGTGCTGTGTAAGAAACACTGGAATTTTTTTACACCACCACTAGATGGGTGGGATAATCTTGAGGATAATTAAATCGTGATTAGTGCGGTGATAGTGAATACCCTTACGAAATAGCCACGTCAAGCATGCGGGATCGAACTTCAAATAAATATGTTACGTCTATGTTGTTTGTGTAGATATGTACGAGATATAGGGTGTAAGGGTGCCATGGTTAGTTTGATTTTTGATGGTACCAAATATAGATACACCAAGTAAGATAGCTCAAGCTCAATCCATAATAGCTTTATAAGTATAACAATGGTGTATAGACAGCAGAATAAGTAGAGATGGAGATAAGGTAATGGGGAGAGAGAGAGACTATAAATAAGTGGTTCAGTCATCTGGACTACTCCACTGTGCATGGGTGTGTGAACTTCGCTATGAAAATAGGCCCTAATGGCCTTAGTGATATAATTAACAACTTTCTCTCTCTACTGTGATAGCAGCCGAGTTTTTGCTAACGTTTTAATTATCGATCCTTTACATTGTTGAAGAAGACCAATTTATATAGTGTTTGGGTGGTGTAATGTACCCCCCCAAGCATGTAATAATCATGTGTAGTATATATTAGCCAATAAGGTCAAGTCACCTATCAATAACACATGTAGATCACGATGATGTAAATATTCCCCCCACGTGCACATGCGACTTGGTTATAACTGTTTGTCTATGTGGACTACTCGTGCTGAAGTCTTGCATCACATGTGGTGGAGATGTTGTCTAGAGGGGTCTCGACTAGGCCGAGTATGAGATCCATGAATCCCTATTCAATCATATGTTAGAGGAGTGTCGTCTCGATCGAGCAGGCATCAAGCCAAGATGGGCTCATAGCAGGTCCAATGCGGTCTCGACTGTCAGGGATGGCAGACAAGTAGGTGGATAGAGCTGTTGGAGAGTCTCGACCTGAGAAGATGGACGAGGCTGTGCTCACCGATGATGGATTCCTCATAGAAAGTGTGCTCAATAAGGTTGTCCAGTCGAGTAAGTCCCATGCTAGGACAGGGTTACACTTGGGCATATCAATTTTCAGTATTGTTCCAGATAAGGATAAGGAATAAATGTGTTGAATTGTATGCAATGGGGAAGTAAAAGCAAAATTGGAGGGGAAATATAGACTAAAATTCATATTAAGGAAGGGGAGAGTCCAGATATATGTATAGAATAAGGCGATCTATCACCCTAAGATGGGTTAAAAGACTGGCGACACATGCGAGGTATCTCTCTAGATAAAGGAGGATCTAGCAATTTGAAGAGTCGAGCGGAGTCTTATTTAGTTGAATGCTAACGATATCTTACGCATCAATAGGATGTGATTTTTACCATGCGAAAAGGATCCAAGTTGTGCAAACGCATGGGTTACAATTTTTGGAGTACCCCATGAAGGAAAGTGAGATATACCACGTGACGTGGGATATTAAGCGCGAGGATCGGTGGGGAGTGAGACATAATGAAGTTGTCTCCAAGTGCACCACTCGTAGATGGAAACTGATTGGTCTGAGGCAATCCACCAGAATTTTTCAATAGTTTGGTGATCCAATGACGGAATGAATAGGCAAACTGATGAAGTTCATTGTCGGGTTACCAACATCATAAATAGGTCAAGATTCCATTAGGGTTTGTGGGATTGGTTGAACGAGGCAAAATAATTGATAATTTAGGGTGAGTTAAATTGTCGGGTAACGTACCCAACATTTCATTCGAGAGAAAAAATAAACCTGCACAAGCTGCTGCCCAATAATTATTGTGACTCAGGACGAGACCCTTATGTCCAACCTCCGATTGGGAGTATTAGGAGGCGGTGGGGACGAAGTGCATTTTGAATAAAATATATTACCCATAGACCGAGTAGTAAACGAGAAAAATTACTAGGATGTTGAAGGATGAGAGAGTTGCATATTCTAGACTTTAAGGTAATTGGGAGGAGTAATTACAATAAGTAGAGTTGCGTGTAGTGACTCGTACCGGCTATTATTAGAAGACGCCTTTTGGTACTTGAGGCGAGGGGTATTAGCGTCCGCCCTGTGGATAATAAGTTTCGCAGGTCGAACGTGATTTAGAGTTGGCCTAATCGAAGTTATTTTCATATAGTTCAGGAATGTCACAAGAGTTACGTCATCGCGAACCAAAGAGTTAAAGACTGACATGAGTGGTCAGAAATTATTATGGGTGTCTCCCAGGAAAGGAGTTTTGTGATTTTGGTAAGAAGGAAAGTTGTCACCTAGGGAAGTGGGTCTCTTTCCAACCTTAAGATAATAGAGCCAATGGAGCATAAGCTCGTCTTGTTGGAGCATTATTAGCAGATTTATGATAGTTTTGCATATCATTGTATCATTGAGACCTTACGAATGATAGATTATAACAATATGAAATGATTTGAATAGACTTGTCATTAATAGTGGGCCATAACAAGTTGGCCTTTAGATAGGATGATACCACTAGTGGGTGAATAGTGGAAGCACCAAAATATTATCACGAGTTGATTATGAGTACGTTCGGATGCCATGTGGGTAAGGGTTCAAAGTTTTTAATACCAGGCTTTCTCGAATTTTGTGGATAAAATTTCTTTTTAAGGGGAGAAGTATGTAATACCTTGTAGTTTTATATATATTTAATTGGACATTTAAATTATGCGGGTGACACATAATTTAATCAAATCAAGAAATAATGAGAAAATAATTAAATATTAATTTAAAGTGAAATGAATTAATATTTACATGATAATATATTTACTAGTGTGATACACTAAATAAAATTGAAAGTCAAATAAGAATTTAATAATATCCCAACCAGGACGTGTGATTAAAATAAAATAGGTTGAGATGGATAATTATTGTTAAGTGACTCGGGTGATAATTTCGAGTGCACGGTTGATCCGAAATGGGTCAAAATAGTCCACATTAAGTACCTAGAGGTTGTATTAAGGTCTCAGAGGATTTTTAGATTAATCGGGACTATTTAGGTTACTTTTGAACTCCTTAATGGCATGTGAATATCCCAAATCGGGATTACATTTATAAAATGAAAGGTTTGGGTTTAGGGAAGAGTCATTTCATTATACAAAGGGTTAAAGAGAAAATGAAGGGAATTGGGAAGGAAAATTCAAGCATCTAAGGGAGGAATTGAAGAAATTTTCAAGAACACTCTATGATTTAAGGAGTGGAAGGAGTTTCTTCAATCAAATTCAGACTCTACAAGTGTTTAAAGGCAAGTAATTATCTTACTAAACAATTATATATAGTATTCAATTCATATCATAATTGGAAAATAATTATTGGGTGCAATCCATAGACAATTGGGTTTTTGGAGAAATAATTTCATAATAAAATTGTGTGGTTTGTTTATAATGAAATCTGAAAATTTGAATCCCATGCAGATAGAGGAATTACTGATTTAGTAGATTGAGAAAGTATTAATTGTTGTGATATTGGGAGAATTCCATATTATGTGAAAATTAAGAGTAAATCCCATGTAGTGATCATGTGTAGATGAATTCTATATTAAAAGGGATGTGTTTCATATTTAGGATTCATGGGTATTGTTAATCTTTGAGAAAAATATGATTTGGGTTTTATTATTTTGAGTTAAACCTTGCTGAAATCTAATTTGGGAAGAACTAGAACTATCTGCAGGGGCAAACCGATTTTCCCTCAAGCCGAACCGGTTCGGTTGCCCTGCCACACCCAGTTTGGGTTATTGGATGTAACTTGTTTGTAAATTAATTTTGGGTTAAATTATGATGTCTGGGATTAATTTAGGATTTCTTGAAATTATGGTAATGCTGATGAGACCCACTTCTAGTGAGCTATTACTCTGAGGGATGGTAGTTATACGCGATATATGTGTGCTTGTTGTGTCATAGAAAATACGTGTACATAAGTGCAGAATAATTGTGGAGTGTTCCAGAGTAAACAAAATTATGGAGTGTTCCAGAGTAAATAAAATTGAATTTCAAATTATATTATGTCGTAAGTAATTACGATAGAATTTATTAATATCCCAACTGGGACATGTGTGATTAGAATAAAACAGGTTGAGATGGGAAATTATTTTTAAGTGACTCAAGTGACGATTTTGAGTGCACGGTTGATCTAGAATCGATCAAAATAGTTAGAATTGATTACCCGGGGTTGTGTTTGGGTTTCGGGGCCTTTTTATATTAATGGGGACTAATTTAAATGATTTTTGTACTTCTTAAGGGCATAGGTAAATCCAAAAAAGGGATTTACACTTATAAAATAAAGGGTTTGGATTTAAGAAAAGATCATTTCACAAATCCAAAAGTTTAGAAGAGTTATACAAAGAGTTAGAAAGAGAGAGTGTAGATAATTAAGAAGAAAATTCAAGAGTCCAAGTGAGGAATTGAAGAACATTTCAAGAACACTCTAGGATTGAATAAGTGGAAGGAAATTCTAGGAAGACTATCAATATCTTCATAAAATTTATACCCTACAAGCCTTAAGTCATGTAATTAACTTGCTACTTAATTTATGTATTCAATTTTAGTCATATGATAGTTGGAAAACGATACTTATTGGATGGTTTCACATATATAGACTACGAAATTTTAAAAAAAGATTTATATTTTGGGAAATGATATAAATTATGAATTTTAAAAAATTAATATGGATTGAGAATTCTGCAATTTTTAAAATTGATATTGATAAAAAGAATGGGGGTATGGAAATGACTATGTGATATGGCGAGAATTTTATGTTAATTAGAGATTAAGCATAAATTTCATATAATCATCTTATGTAGTTGAATTCTAGATAAAATTGGAAGTTTTATATTTGGAATTTGTGTACAGTTGATATATTGGTTGTGATATGAATTGGGATTGAGGTGGTTGAAATTAAATGGAGAAAAATCAGTTTTGAAAAGTTTTAGGTCTTCTTTTTGAATGCTTTCAGAAGATATTTCAGAAAAAATCAAAACATATACCCAACTCAATTTTTCGTGTCGAATTCAAATATGAAGTTGAGTTGGTGATTTTAATGATTTTTAGATCCGATTTTCTGCATTTTTTAAAACAGGTCTAAAATTAAAAAATTTCAAGGTGAAATTTAGAGTATTTGAGGTGAATCATACTCAGAGATTTATTAAGGAATTGTGATAAAAATTTAGGAAAATAGGTATACAGGCTGATTCAGAGTTATACGTGACCATAATTAGTATTTTAAGAATCTATTAATTAATTAAGTGAGTAATTAACTAATTGAGAATGTAAATGATACTCGAAAAAATATTGTATTTGTGCCACGAGTGATAGGCATGATTAATTGAAATTATTGAGAAAATATATACATGTGTGTATATATATATATATATCGGTGTGTAAGATATAATTATATGAATATAATAACATACCCCTGTAATGTTATCATCAAAGTTTACCGAGTGGGTGATCTTCCCTGGATAGCAAATACAGGGTAAGCATTATCCATAGGTCATAGTCACCACACATGTGCCTGATAAGGTTGAATATCGAAGTGAGGTAATTAAGGGTATGGTTATTGCTCACTATCAAGGAATCTATGACCGCCCCCAACGTTCTTATTTTCTATCAAAATTCGGTATGAGATCCCCACCCGGTATCGAGGATGATGTGAGTATTCCCGATAGCGTCATAGAGACCCGCATCCGATAAATTATTATTATTATTATTATTATTATTATTATTATTATTATTATTATTATTATTATTATTATTATTATTATTGTTATTATTATTATTAGGGATGGTGGTTTATACACATATAGTGAGTGATATATATGTATGGATGATGTGATAATGACTACGTATATATGTGTGTAGAAAAATATATACGGGCATAATGAATTGAAAGATGAATATTAATAACTAGTGAAAGTTATTAGAAATGATACAATAAATTATAATTAAGAACTATAATGATTAGCGAATGTGAAAGCTAAATAGATAAATTATGTAGGTCGGGATAGCGCATGGAATTTAAGGATACTTGGAAATTAGTTAGGTGGGAAGCATAACTAGATGATTAAAATGCATACATTAGGTGCACACTTTAGATGAGAGGTGAGTAGTGTCTCATGAGAGAGTGCGGTACCAATTTAAATATGAGTAAATGGATACACATTTATTTATGCACTTTAATTCTTGTTTGACAGTGCGGTAATAAATGTGTATCCGCTAATAAATTAATTAACAACCACCTATTATGAGAGAGTGCGGTACCAATTTATGCACTTTAATTAATTTGTTTGACAGTGATGCTAAGAATGAAATTCTTATTTTATTTTAGTAGAGACCTGGACACCCGTTATTTTAATAAGTGGGTGGTCACATCACGTTATGTTTTCAGATTCACATTGTTCATAAATTATACGAACTTGGACTAATTAGAAACTAATGGAATTAATTTAAATAGTCTATTTTAATTGAAATTAGGGTTAAGGAGAAAAATTCAAATGCATACCGCATTACGCGTGTTAAATTAAGTTACACTTTTGAAATAAAGTTAAAGAAAATTAAACGAAACGAATTATAAAATTACATTTATTTGTGTATTATAATATCATGAGGATAAAAGAAGAAAACTCAAATAATAATAATAATAATAATAATAATAATAATAATAATAATAATGAGTTTTTTGTTAAAATTTATGAAGTTAGAATAGACTATTTTAACAAATAACGTAATTAAATGATAAGCGTGGAACTAAAAAAAATCTTATGGTCATACGGATGAATTTCATTTCTAGGCATATGATTGAAAAGAGTTTGTCATCATGACCCGAAAGAATAAGCATTAAAATAGGCAAGAGTTCACAAAAATACTTTTGAATTGGCCATTTGATTATATGCCTTAGTAAGGAAGAAGTTTAATATTTTGGCAAAATTATAGCTATGGTTGTACATACAGGGAATCGTATGTATGTTTAAGCTTGAGTGGAATAAATTAAATTGCATAACTTAGTATCGAGAAAGACCTAATAAAGTTTAAAGGCATAATTGAGGATTCTGACAATTTTGTGCTCATTAAAGTCAAATCTAGGACTAGAATAGCCAATTTGGCAGAAAGTGATAAGCCTAGGGTCTATAGGATGTTATTTGCTAAATGGTAAGTAGGATTTATGAAGGAGGACGTGGAAGCCAATTTATGATTTGAAAGTTTTCTGAATGACTAAATGATAAAAAGGCATACTGTGCACTACAGCATATAGCGTAACTCGATTATAAGGTAAACGGTTAATTGAGAGTCGGTTTCAGAGAGTGAACCGACGGATTTTAAAATCCATAGAGGCTGATTGAATAAACCGTTTAGCCCAAGAAATTTTGCATAAATTATCTAAGGCATCAAAGGGAGTATGTCAAGGTTAACATGTTAATGAGGCTCGAGGAATCAAACGTAACATATAGATATGCATTTGATCCTCGATCTTAAGTATGAACTTCAAAATAAAATGATGACGACTAAATCTTCTTGTGTAAAGTTTTGATTTCGAGGACAAAAATTCTCAAGGTGGGAAGAATGTAAAACCTGAATTTTGGTTAATTAATAAAGTCGCGTTATATTTTTGGACTCGCATGATTCGCAAATTATATGAACCTAGATTTATGAAAAATAATGGGATTAATTTAAATAGGTTATCTTTAATTAAAATTAAGGTTAAGGAGAAAAATTGAAAAACGTAACGTACGTGTTGTGCGTGTTAAATTAAGTTACGTATTTTAAATAGAATTAAAGGAAAATAAACAGTACGAATTATATAATCACACTTATTTATGTATTATAATATCATACGAATAAAAGAAATAAATTCAAATAATAATAATAATATATAATAATGGATTTTTTGTCAATAAATAAAATGCTCTGAAAAATTTTAAAAAATTTCACGAGGTGTAAAATTAAATTCTAGACAACTTTCTCTTCTTTGGCGATGCCAAAAAAATCACTTAGTCCCATATTGAGATATTTTTTGTTCGAAGTTAGTAACAAAAAATAAGAAATTGAGCAATTTGAGTTGGGTAGGCAGCCAACTTTGGGTGATTTTCATCCATCTTTCTATCTTTTCTACTCCATTTGGCATAGAGTACCATCCCTACATATTTAAGAGTCATTTATGGGTCATATAGGGTGGCTTATAGGGGGATACCTATCCTATTTTCTTCCATTTATGAAGAATAAAAATGCATATTTTGTCTAATTCGAATATACTCATTCTTTTCATCATTTTAACTTAGTAATTGCTTTCTTATTCTCTCTATATTACAACCGTACTATCCTACATAATTTGTAATACCCCGTAATTTTATTGACTTTAATTTAAGGGATTAATTGAATTAAATGAGAATTAATTAGGAATTAATCCGGATATAAATACTAGCGAGATGTGAGTTAGTATTTGATTATGATTTTAAAATTTAATATTTCTGAATATATATGGTCATATATGAGTATTGAAAATATTAAAATTATCGCGAGGCAGAAATACGACAATTTGGGAAACTTAGTTGAGACACGTATGTCAGTCGCGTCAGAAACAAAATTATTTAAATTAAAAAGTGAATTATATTTTTATCAACCAAATGGTCATTTTGAGTGTGCCAAGGTGTCCATAGGGTCGAAATAGTCAGAAAACACTAGCCGGGGGTTTAGTTTGGGTCCCGGGGCATTTTTAGGCCAAACCGGCAACCTAGAAGGGTATTTTGGTAATTTTAAAAATTATGGGATTAAAACCCACGAATTTTAGAGTTTATTTTTATATTTTTAAAGAGGCCACTAAGGTCATTACCAACCAAAAGCATTAGAAGTGGGCTACGGGAGTTAGAGAGGAATTATCATAGGGTTCCAAACCAAAACACCAACCACCATCATTTTTTGGAAGAGATTGTGACCATAAAGAGGGAAGAATCAACCTTGAAACACCGAAAACACATATGAAGAACAAATCTGAGGCAAGTGATTTGATATTTTTAATTGCAATGAATATTTCTTCCATGTTTAGTATAGAAACCTTATGCTGTGAATATTTTGGCGAAAACTCAATGGAATTGTGGTAGAAGCCCTTAATCTTGGTTAGGAATTGCATGTAGAATGATTATGGTCAAAATTTGGTATTCAAAACTTAACTTTGATGATTTAAAAATGGATTTATGATGAGTATTAAGCATAATAAATTATGGGTTCAAGTTCATAGGGTTTGGGGCAAGAATTGGGGATTTCTGATTTTTGACAGGTTGATTTGTAAGATTTGACCCCAAAAGTAGGTTAAGGAATGACCTAGGGTGACTAAATATAGTTTACAAACATAAAAATGTAATTTGGATGGTCTTAGGGTGGATTTAGTGAAGAGAATAATGAAGAAAAACGAATTGGGAGCTTTCTGGGCGCAATTTGCCATCTCGTTAGAAGACCTGCCCAGATCGTTCGAACGACATTGTTCAAACGAGTTTCTAACGAGATCACAGTATCCCTTCTAACGAGTTGGTAGTTCGTTCGAAGCCATTCGTTCGAACGAGACTTCTAACGAGTTGACAGAATGACCTTTTAGGCCTGATTTTATTTCGAACCTCCAGTAGACTTATATAATTGAGTGTAATCCTTCCCTTGTTGATTAGTGGATGTAGTTGTGAGATTAGAAGTATGTCGAGGATTAAAAATAAGAATTTTGTAGTAAATCGGATGATATTTAGGGGTTAGGATATAAGTATCTGAAATTACGACGTGAGAAGGGTTAATAACTTTTAATGTATATTATTCGGGGATTTGTAATCGTGCACCATTTAATGACGGTATAGAAATGTAAAATATACCTCTAATAATATTGAGATATCTAAGAAGTGTGAATGCTTAGTATATGTGGTTATCTGTGTATAACATACCTACCATACTTGCTATCACGGGAGGTCGACATTCTGTCAGGGCCATCTAATCTTTGTGTGCCTACGGGGGGGATTTAGATTGGTACCTCGAGGACATAGGTCAGAGAAGGACTTATTGAGAAGTTAATAAGTCTGCTGATCATGGGAGCGTAGGTATGTGCGTGACCCATGTGATGTGAACTATTTTTGCCTCCATTATGTGTGATTGTTGTTTATTGAAAACAATTCCTGAGAGATTCAGAATACGTGGTCCTTATGTACGTGATGTACCGGGATTGAATAGCAGAGTATGTGTGCATCGTAACTTAGTCTCGAGGTGCCAGTATTGTATATTTATGATGAGAATAATATACTGCTAATTGAAATGAACTGTCATGTATAAATATTAGTGTGAATAATAGAAACATTTTAGTAGAGTTAAAAATAGAAAATCTCTAGTGATTAGCATGACTAATATGGGAACTAAGAAGGAAAGCAAAACTCTTTGTTTAAATTAAGATGTCGGGACTTAAATCGTGAATCGTATAGAAATGTTAGATTGTGTATTGGACTAGTTAGATATGGGAATAACTATAACGGGTATGGGTACGATAGGAGTGCACAATTAGTTGAGAAGTGAGGAACTCATGTGAGTACACGCACTATCATGTACTTTATATTCACTGTTTAATTATATTAAACACTTGCTGTATTTCAAACTGTTTTCACAATCGGGCTCTGACCCGTTTGCTTTCAAATCTATTTTTTTTTGCAAAAACCTTTTTAGGTGCCCAGCCACAAGGACACCAAGCATAGGAGTTCCATTCCGGTGACGTGATGTAGCTGCTGTGGAAGTTACAGGACATCGATAGTAGACGCCTCCACTTTCTATCTTAAATCTACTTCAGACATATTCATCTGTAGGGCATGTCGCCCCTTTCCTTTCAAAGACATCTTACTTATTAAGTTTTTATTTCATATTTTGGGTTGTAATTAAATTAAGGATTCAGGCTTTGTATTTGTTCATTTCAGTATTCGGATTGTCGTGAGGTGTATTCCTCCAGATTTAGTGTATTACATCGTTATTTATTTGCGATTGTGATGTGGTTGTGGTATCAGTATTTCATAATTTAAATGGATTGTATGTTAATCGGATTTAATTAAAATTGACAACTCACTTTTTAAATATTAGGTGGCTAGTAATTATTAAAATGTTTTCGACAGTGATGCCATGAACTGAACCAACTTGGCATTTTGTATTAATTTGAATAAAGGAGTAGCTACCCGATATTTAATTAGTCAGGGTGTCACAGGTGGTATCAGAGCATCAGGTTCTAGTGTCCTTAGGATCTATACGGCTTGTTATGTTTCCGCGTAGCTTTCTTTGATATAGAGCCCTATATTTTATGATTGTTGTACTCTATTATGTATGTTTCGCTCTTCAGCTATTTTGAGATAATAACTGCGAACTTATAAGACTTTACTCTCATTTCAGATGCCTCCACGACGTGCACACCGAGTTCCCAGGGATGCTCAACCCGAGCCACAACGTGCACCAGTCCAGGGCACCATGAATGTCGGAGAGGTTGCCTCTATTGTAGCCCAAGCGATAAATGCCACCCTCGCAGTTGTACAACAGGCACGACCCCAGGTGTCGGTAGTAGCGCCAGTTCAGGCTCATGCATTCCCGTCTGCTTGGGAACGTGTTCATGATGCTTTTCAGAAAGCACACCCTCCGGAGTTTGCAGGTAGCTCCGATGTTGTTGTGTCCAGCCAGTGGAAGAAGGACATTCAAAGACATTTGAGAATGTATGAGTGCACGGAGGTACAAAAATAGATACTGGATACTTTTAAGCTAGTAGGATCAGCGTTGCTGTGGTGGGAGTCCATCACCACCCCAGAGGAGAGAGATGCTCTTTCTATATAGGAGTTCAGGGTGCGATTCGACCGAAAATATTTTCCATCAGCCGTTCACGCCGAAATGAGGAGGAAGTTAATAAACCTCAAGCAGGAGGGGAGGACCGTGGCCGAGTATGAGGACAAATTCACTAATCTCTTGAACATCGTTCCCGATGAAATTCCAATCGAGGAGAAAAATATTCAGAAGTTCATGGATGGGTTGACTTGGAGGATCCGTCAGCACTTGTTGGGTAATCTCTCGTTGGCCACTTATTCTGATGTGGTTAACACATCACTGCTTCACTGCCAGGACCACCGCTTTCACATGTCAGAGAGTAAGCGATCAAGAGAGTCCAGTCATCAGGGAAGGACAGGGGGAAATGGTACCAGTGGGGCACAATCTGCTCAAGGTCAGCATATGCAGGGAGATCAGGGTTCCCAGCAAGGGGATTTTAAGAGGTTCAGATCTGGGGGTTTCAGAAATGGTCAGGGAGGTTTTCGTCAGGGCCAGTAGGGTCAGCACGGACGACAGGGACAGCACGACCAGCATGGCCAATAGCAGAAGTTTCATCAGGGCCAGCACGGCCAGGGGAGGAATGGCAACGGCCAGGGCTGTTGGCAGCAGGGGCAGAGAGGGGGGAATTTTCTGGGGAAATGTTTCACTTGTGGCAAGATTGGCCACAAGCGCCAGGAGTGTCCTGATAGGGGCAGGGCCCCACAGCAGCAGCAGCAGGGTGCTCGACATGAGCCCCAGAGACCTATGTTTCCCGGCGCCCTGCCAGCACCACCATAGATGCCAGCTTTGCCACCCATCCCAGCAGTCCCAGTCCAGCAGGGACAACTTCAGTAAGGGAGAGTTTATCAACTCCATCATGCCGCAGTCCCACAGGATCCACCTGCTATTGAGGGTATGTTCTCTATTCAGGGGAGTATGGGGCGTATTTTATTTGATACGGGGGCCACACACTGTTTCATTGCCACGATATTTGCATGCACTTTAGGGTTGTTAGACACTACATAGAGCACGATTACTTGCGTAGATTCACCATTGAGTAGGGGTTTTGTGATTTCCCTTATTTGTAGAGGTGTGGGTATAGAGATCGGGAGATTTACTTTACCCCCTGATATGTTAGTATTAGAGATGACTGAGTACGATGCGATTGTTGGTATGGATTGGCTAGTTGCGTATCGAGCCATAATTGATTGTTTTAGTAGGAGTATTATTTTTGCCATTCCTGAGTAGGAGATGTTTTTAGTGGCGATGCCTCGCCCCGAGGGAGGATCGTCCACACACTTGTATTACATAGAGGAGGAGACCTCTAAGGAAGTGGTAATACCACTTGATTCGATTCTCATTGTTAGTGAGTTCGCTGATGTATTTCAGGATATACCTAGATTACCTCCTAGTAGAGAGATAGATTTTGTTATCGATTTGACACCGGGCACTCGGCCAATTGCTCGCGCACCGTACCGTATGGCTCCAGCGGAGATGAGAGAGATAAGGGATCAAATAGAGAAGTTGTTGGGTCAGGGGTTTATCCGAAGGAGTACCTCGCCGTGGGGTGCCCCTGTGTTGTTCGTAAAGAAGAGGGATGGATCGTTGAGATTATGTGTAGATTACCAGGAGTTGAATAAAGTCACGATACGGAATAAGTATCCGTTGCCACGAATCGATGACTTATTCGACCAGTTGAGAGGAGCTTGCTTCTTCTAAAAGATTAATTTTCGATCGGGATACCATCAGTTGCGTATCAGGGAACAAGACGTCTCGAAGACTGCTTTCTTAACGAGATATGGTTCCTATGAGTTTTGAGTTATGCCTTTTTGCTAGACCAATGCTCCAGCCGTGTTTATGGACTTGATGAATAGGGTATTCAGAGAGTTCCTAAACCAGTTCGTTATTGTCTTTATTGATGACATTCTGGTTTACTCCCAGACAGAAGAGGAGCACGCTGAACATTTGAGGCAGGTTTTGCAGACGCTGCGTCAGAACGAGCTTTATGCAAAGTACGAGAAATGTTGGTTTTGGCTGAAGGAGGTTCAGTTTTTAGGGCATATCATTTCAGACCGGGGGATATCTGTTGATCCGGGGAAGGTATCGGCGGTGAGGGAGTGGGAACAACCCACGACACCGACTGAGATCCGTAGTTTCTTGGGCCTAGCAGCATACTACATGAGGTTTATTCGGGGTTTCTCAAAGATAGCGGGTCCTCTGACACATCTGACTCGCAAAGGTGTGCCATTCATCTAGAGCGATACCTGTTAGTTGGCATTTGATGAGTTGAAGGACAAGTTAACCTCCACGTCTGTGTTAGCATTACCCAGACCGAGAGTTGAGTATCTAGTCTACACCGATGTGTCCTTACAAGGATTGGAGGTGTGCTGCGACAGGAGAGTCAGGCTATAGCTTATGCTTCTCGTAAGCTTAAGCCTCACGAGAAGAATTACCCCACCCATGACTTGGGGTTAGCGGCAGTCGTATTCGCTCTTCGGATTTGGAGACACTATCTCCTGGGGAAGAAATTTCGGTTGTTCACAGACCACAAGTCTCTACAATACCTCTTCACGCAGAAGGAACTGAATATGTGTCAACGTTGGTGGCTTGAGTTTTTGAAGGATTATAAGTTTGATATCTAATATCACCCAGGGAAGGCTAATATGGTAGCAGACGCGTTGAGCTGTAGGCCAGTAGATGAGATGGCTGAGGTGTGGAAAGCTAAGTGGAAGGAGCTGGGACACCAGGATACAGTGTCCCGATCGTTCATGTCTGTGATGACTGTTACACCTCAGATTGTTACGAGAGTGATAAAGGCCCAGGAAAATGACTCGTTCTATCAAGAGCAGATAGTTCGATTACTAGCAGAGGGAGTCGATTCCTATACCGTTAGCTCAGACGGGGGATTACGCTTCAATGGGAGACTGGTCGTTCCGAACGGGGAAGACTTGCGATACGAGGTAATGATAGAGTCGCACGACTCACGGTTCGCGGTACACACTGGTGGGGATAAGATGTACCAAGACATGAGATGACAATACTGGTGGAGCGGGATGAAGAGAGATATCGTCGTGTTCATTTCTAAATGCGCCACTTGTCAACTAGTAAAGGTGAATCATCAGAAATCGGCAGGACTTCTATAGCCGTTAGAGGTTCCGATGTGGATATGGGAGAGCATATCCATGGACTTTATTACGGGGTTACCTACGTCACAGAGGGGTCACGACTCCATATGGGTAATTGTGGATAGGTTGACCAAAGTTGCTCATTTTCTGCCCGTGAGGACAGACTATACTACGGGACAGTATGCCCAGATTTTTATTGCCGAGATAGTGAGACTTCACGGGGTACCTCTAAATATCGTGTCTGACCGAGATAAGATATTTGTTTCCCAATTTTGGTAGAGTTTCTCGGAGGCCATGGGTACAGAGTTGCAGCTGAGTATGACATATCATCCGCAGACTGATAGGCAAACAGAGCGGACAAACCAGATGTTGGAGGACATGTTGCGTATGTGCATCCTAGACTTTGGAGGTGGTTGGGAACAATACCTTCCACTAGTGGAGTTTGCTTATAATAACTCCTACCAGTTCACCATTGGCATGACTCCATTCGAGGCGTTGTATGGTAGACCTTGTCGTTCCCCAGCATATTGGTTAGAGGTGGGGGATAACAAACTCCTTGGGCCGGAAGTGATTCAGGACACTTCGGCAAGGATAGAGATGATACGGAGCCGTATTCGGGTAGCTCAGGACCGACAGGAGAGCTATGCTGATGCCAAGAGGTTCTTCAGAGAATTCAAGGTGGGAGACCAAAAGTTACTCAGAGTATCTCCTATTGAGGGGATTATGCGTTTTGGGAAGAAGGGGAAACTGGCACCAAGATACGTGGGGCCATTTACTATCATCGAGAGGATTGGGCCAATTGCGTGTAGACTTGGGTTACCGGAGCACTTGCATAGGATTCATGATGTGTTCCATATTTCCTCGCTAAGGAAATATCTTATGGACGATTTGGCCCATACTCACATTTATTTAGAGGACATTGATCTATAGCCCGATAGTTCCTACGAGGAGGGGCCGATTGCTATTCTGGACCACAGCGAGAGGAAACTGAGGTCGAAGATTGTACCGTAAGTACGCGTGCAGTGACGACATCATAATGCCGAGGAGTCAACATGGGAGCGCGAGGATGAGATGCGTGAGCGTTATCCAGAGTTATTTTTACCAGGTACTCTTTAGTTCTGAATTTTGGGATGAAATTCTGTTATTAGGTGGGAAGTATGTAATACCCCGTAATTTTATTGGTTTTTATTTAAGGGATTAATTGAATTAAATGAGAATTAATTGGGAATTAATCCGGATATAAATGCTAGTGAGATGTGAGTTAGTATTTGATTATGATGTTAAAATTTAATATTTCTGAATATATATGGTAATATATGAGTATTGAAAATATTAAAATTGTCGCGAGGCAGAAATACGACAATTTGGAAAACTTAGTTGAGACGCGTGTGTCAGTCGCGTCAGAAACGAAATTATTTAAATTAAAAAGTGAATTATATTTTTATCAACCAAATGGACATTTTGAGTGTGCCAACGTGTCCGGAAGGGTCAAAATAGTCAGAAAACACTAGCCGGGGGTTTAGTTTGGGTCCCGGGGCATTTTTAGGCCAAACCGGCAATCTAGAAGGGTATTTTGGTAATTTTAAAAATTAAGGGATTAAAACCCACGAATTTTAGAGTTTATTTTTATATTTTTAAAGAGGCCACTAAGTCCATTACCAACCAAAAGCATTAGAAGTGGGCTACGGGAGTTAGAGAGGAGTTATCATAGGGTTCCAAACCAAAAACACCCGCCACCATCATTTTTTGGAAGAGATTGTGACCATAAAGAGGGAAGAATCAACCTTGAAACACCGAAAACACATATGAAGAACAAATCTGAGGCAAGTGATTTGATATTTTTAATTGCAATGAATATTTCTTCCATGTTTAGTGTAGAAACCTTATGCTGTGAATATTTTGGCGAAAACTCAATGGAATTGTGGTAGAAGCCCTTAATCTTGGTTAGGAATTGCATGTAGAATGATTATGGGAAAAATTTGGTATTCAAAACTTAACTTTGATGATTTAAAAATGGATTTATGATGAGTATTTAAGCATAATAAAATTATGGGTTCAAGTTCATAGGGTTTGGGGCAAGAATTGGGGATTTATGATTTTGACAGGTTGATTTGTAAGATTTGACCCCAAAAGTATGTTAGGGAATGACCTAGGGTGACTAAAAATAGTTTAAAAACATAAAAATGTAATTTGGATGGTCTTAGAGTGGATTTAGTGAAGAGAATAATGAAGAAATTTCTGGGTGCAATTTGCCATCTCGTTAGAAGACTTGCCCAGGTCGTTCGAACGACATCGCTCAAACGAGTTTCTAACGAGATGACAGTATCCCTTCTAATGAGTTGGTAGTTCGTTCAAAGTCATTCGTTCGAATGACCTCGTTCGAACGAGATTTCTAACGAGTTGACAGAATGGCCTTTTAGGCCTGATTTTATTTCGAACCTCCAGTAGACTTATATAATTGAGTGTAATCCTTCCCTTATTGATTAGTGGATATAGTTGTGAGATTGGAAGTACGTCGAGGATTAAAACTTAGAATTTCATAGTAAACCGGATGATATTTATGGGTTAGGATATAAGTATATAAAATTACGACGTGAGAAGGGTTAATAACTTTTAATGTATATTATTCGGGGATTTGTAATCGTGCACCATTTAATGACGGTATAGAAATGTAAAATATACCTCTAATAATATTGAGATATCTAAGAAGTGTGAATGCTTAGTATATGTTGTTATCTGTGTATAACATACCTACCATACTTGCTATCACGGGAGGTCGGCGTTCGACCAGGGCCATCTAATCTTTGTGTGCCTACAGGGGGGATTTAGATTGGTACCTCGAGGACATAGGTCAGAGAAGGACTTATTGAGAAGTTAATAAGTTTGCTGATCATGGGAGCGTAGGTATGTGCGTGACCCATGTGATGTGAACTATGTTCGCCTCCATTATGTGTGATTGTTGTTTATTGAAAACGATTCCTGAGAGATTTGGAATACGTGGTCCTTATGTACGTGATGTACCGAGATTGGATAGCAGAGTATGTGTGCACCGCAGTTTAGTCTCGGGGTGCCAGTATTGTATATTTATGATGAGAATAATATACTGCTAATTGAAATGAACTGTCATGTATAAATGTAAGTGTGAATAATAGCAACATTTTAGTTGAGTTAAAAATGGAAAATATCTAGTGATCAACATGACTAATATGGGAACTAAGAAGAAAAGTAAAAATCTCTGTTTAAATTAAGATGTCGGGACTTAAATCGTGAATCGTATAGAAATGTTAGATTGTGTATTGGACTAGTTAGATATGGGAATAAGTAGAACGGGTACGGGTACGGTAGGAGTGCACAATTAGTTGAGAGGTGAGGAACTCATGTGAGTGCTCACACTATCATGTACTTTATATTCACTGTTTAATTATATTAAACACTTGCTGTATTCCAAACTGTTTTCACAATCGGGCTCTGACCCGTTTGCTTTCAAATCTATTTTTTTTGCAAAAACCTTTTTAGGTGCCCAGCCACAAGGACACCAAGCATAGGAGTTCCATTCTGGTGACGTGCTGTAGCTGCTGTGGAAGATACAAGACCTCGATAGTAGATGCCACCACTTTCTATCTTGACTCTACTTTAGACATATTCATCTGTAGGGCATGTCGCCCCTTTCCTTTCAGAGACATCTTACTTACTCAGTTTTTATTTTATATTTTGGGTTGTAATTAAATTAAGGATTCAGGCTTTGTATTTGTTCATTTCAGTATTCGGATTGTCGTGAGATGTATTCCTCCAGATTTAGTTTATTACATCGTTATTTATTTGCGACTGTGATATGGTTGTGGTATCAGTATGTCATAATTTAAATGGATTGTAAGTTAATCGGATTTAATTAAAATTGACAACTCACTTTTTAAATATTAGGTGGCTAGTAATTATTAAAATATTTTCGACAGTGATGCTATGAACTGAACCAACTTGGCATTTTGTATTAATTTGAATAACGGAGTAGCTACCCGGTATTTAATTAGTAGGAGTGTCACATAATTATCCTTCTATCATCAAGAGTTTTCAAATGTTATAGAGGTGTTATTTCGAGTGTGGAAGGGGATTTATAGATGAACTTAAAGTTAGAATCTTATTAGGTTTTCTTTTCTACCTCTTCATCAAAGTTATTATCTTCAAGAGGTAGGGGTTCCACACTATTTTCATGTTTAAAATCAAAGCATGCTAGATATATGTATACATGCATGACTACTTATTCTTATTATCATTACATATGAATGTATGTTGAAGAATATATGATAAAATGGATAAAAGTTATAGTTTGAAAGAAGGATAATTTTACAACATTTAATCAAATAATTTCTTGCATAAAGCATGTTAAACTTATTAATTTCATGAAAAAATATTATATTGAACTTATAAAGAAATCATAAGATACATTTGTTGGGTTTCATTGGCATAAAACCTTACTTACATGAACATAAACTAATGTAGCTAGGATAAATGGGTTAAGTATATTAAAAATGTGTTAAAATGAGCTTTTAAAAAGGAAATGATAAACTTAAAAATTTCAGAATACTAATCACATAAAATGATACAATTTATGTGAACAAAGGTTGAGAAACTTGAAGAAAAGAATATAAATGGGTGCTAAGTTTAAAAGTAAAAAAAGTTTGGGTGGTCAAATGTGTAATATTAAAAAGGTAAGGTCCAAGGTGAAATAAGGAACAAAATAATAATGAAAAGTTATCAAATTGTAAGACACGTCTTGAAATGTCAAAAGTATGGATTTTTGACCAAAAGTATGATTTTATGAAAAGTTTGGATTAAGTAGTAACATTTGCAAAAATGAACATTGTCTTGGAAAGTTGATTTTAAAGGAAGAAATTGACAAGGTAAAATGACGAGAAACAAGGTAGAAAATACAAACTTAATTTTTCTGAAAGGTAAAGTCTTGAAAACACTAGTAAAATATTTAGCACAAAAGTGTCATTTTATGTTAAATATGGACTTAAGAATGATTTTCCAAACCAAGAGGACTCTATTTAAAGAGTTGAATTTTATGTGATGAAAACTCATATTCTGTAAAGTAAAGATGAAAAGAAGATTTTTTGGCAAAATTTATATAATGCAAGTTTACAAGTGTATGTGAATAGTGAAAAACATAGTAAAGTGTATAAACAAGTATTGGAGCTCAAGTGTTAAGTTTCAGAAGAAATAGTTAATAATATTTTTTCAAAGATGAATTATTGAGTTAAAGGTAAAATAAAAATGGACTTTTGATAAAGTGTGAAACTTAAAAATTATATGTTGGGACTAGTCTCGTCCTGGATATTTTCCCTCATCGACCAGTAAAAAGAAAATAAAGAAAAAGGCTTAAAAGTGGACAAGAGAGAAAAAAACAAAAAATTGTAACAATAACGTAAGAAGTAAAAGATACTCGGAGGTAAGCGAGAAATTTAATAAGAGCTCGAAGCCCTAGGGTATGGCTTAATGCTTAGACCCCAAACCACTGATCAGGAGCATATTGCGGCATGGCGGAAGTCGGTGAAAGGAGTATAATCCTCATGGATTTATACTCCGATTAATTAAGTGAAAATGTAATTTTGAGCGCGACAGTCATTCATGTAAAGGCAAATATATGAAACAACTTGAAAGATGTGATGTTGCGTTAATGGTTTAATTAACAGGATGCGAATAGTATTAAAATAAAGATTAAATGTGAGTGGGCTCATTGTTCGGGTTGTATGGTTATAATACACATTGCATGGTTACGATACATGTTGTATGAGAACACTTAATCAATTGAATGATGATTTCATAATTGCTAAAATACAATTTATATGTATAAATATCTCCTTGTACATATCACCTTGCTAGTATTTCTCCTACTGGGCGCACACTTCCTCACCATTTACCATCCCACCCCCTAGGTACTTCAGGGAAAGATAAAGGCAATAAAATTAGAGAGGCAAGGAAAAATTTATGCATGAGTAGAGCTTTGTGTTCAATTTACTTTAAATGGAACTTCTGACTATGTTATTTGGAACTACTTAAAAGTACTTTAAACTTGGTTTGTAATAAGATAAGATGACATGTATTTTCTTAATTTTTATTTACCCTATGAAAATGGAAAAACTCTTTTATTTCAAGTCTTCTTATAAACTTTAGAAGCTGGACATTATTTCATCAATTAAATTAAATGAATTTACAGAAAAAATGAATAATGCAGATGTTTATTTTAAAATAGGATTTTCTTAAATGAAATCAAAGTATAAAAATGTTTTTTGCATTGAAATATAAAATTGGGGCGTCACACGTTCCAAGTACACTTTTTCGGCTGATAAAATCTTAGATGTGAATATTTTAGACCTTAAGAGTTTGATACTTATCCTGTTATCCACTTTAATATTTTTTACCTCATAGATATATATTTATGTGTTCAATACTTTTCCAAAACCAAGAATGAGAGTTTAAGAAATATCCTTTTACCGATCAAAATCATTTTCAATATTTGAGAGTTTATTTTTCATTCTTATTCTTTGAGTTCTTCAAGCTATAACATTTGAGTTTTTATTTTTGATAAATCCTTAGAGATTCATTTACTCATCTTTGCATTCAAAGTGTTTGTTTATTAGTATACATTTTTCTCCGCTCTGGCTTAAAAAATTCATTGTGAGATTCAGATCACCATTCCTTTGTAATACACCTACCTAACCTTTTAGTTTTCCCTCACAATCCCAGGTGTATATTTTGTTATTTCTTGAAGGTTCCATTCTTGGAACAAAGTTTCTTCAACTTTAAAGAATATTTTAGGACCAAGAGGATTTAAAAGACAATGGTTGCGGACCAAAATCAACGGTGAGGTAAGATATTGTGTGAAAGAGTGTTGAGTGAAAGTAATACAAATATCTCATAGTTTTCTTTTGAAAAATGATACCATAGTGAATTTTTCATTCCTATCAGCTCGAGATTTTTCCCTTGTACACCTGATCTTGTGATTATTTTACTCTTTTCGCATATTTTAGAATCATTGTCTTAATTTATGAAGATATAACTTGGATTCTAAAAATTAGTTAAATATTTTGTCACTTAGATTTTTGGATTGTTTTCCCTTTTGTAATAACAAATTATTCCTCTTTTCTTGAATTAGGTGAATTAATTTTTAATTGGGGAGTTAAGAGTGCGTTCTCAAATTGGTATCATGTCCTATTGCACAAATTTACCGTGTCATCTTTATCGCATAAATATTTTTTCTTGATATCATTTTTTTTATTGGTGATCATGGAAAAATTTGATTTTATTGTAAAATTTGTATAATCGAGTGGCCTTATCTGATGGTACAAATTATGCATACTGGAAGGCTAGGATGAGGTCTGTCTTGAAAGCCACATATGAAAGAGTTTGGTTAGTTTGAGAAAGAGGGTGGACTCCACCAATGACCAAATTTGATAATGTCATAATTCGCAAACATGTTTCTTCCGGATGAGGAATTTCAGTGGAGTAATTTTAATTCTCGTGGACTTAGTGCTATTTCTGGAGTCGTCATCCCTAACGAGTTCCGTCACATCATGACATGCACTACGTCTAAGGAATCATGGGATATTCTTCAACTCACTCACGAGGGTACCAACGTTGTAAAAGAGTCAAAGCTTTAGAATTTGACCACCTAATTTGAGACCATCACTATATTAGAGTTTGATTCATTCAATGAGTTTTATGCGCGTTTATCATACATTGTTCACTCAAGTTTTATTTTGGGTGAGAAAATTCCAAAAATGAGAGTTCTAAAAAAGATTTTGAGGTCACTCCTCGTCGCTTTATTCATAAGGTCATCGTACTTAATTCGTTAAGGATTTTAGACATTCTTAGGATATAAGAACTCGTAGGAGACCTTCAGACTTATGAGATATATATGTTCCATAAAATCATAAAGCCCATGGATATAGGGGTATATTTAAAGACACAAGCTAAGAAGAATAAAAAGGGGAGAGCGTGTGTGTCTGAATCTGAGGGTGAGGTTGATCTTGATGACTAAGATTTGTTTGCAAAAATATTTAGAAAAATTGTCATATTTTCCAAAAATAATTCTTCCAATCAAAAGATTTTTGAGAAAAAAAAAAGATGAGGTCAAGGATAACGGTGATAAAGAAGAGCAGATAATGTGTTATGAGTGCGAGGGTAGAGGGCACAAGGCACACGAGTGCCCCACTAGCCTAAACAGAAAGGTCAAAGAGATTGCAAATAAAGCCACTCTTAGCGATAGTGACACTGAGTCGGTTGATTTGGGGGGGAAATCACCACATGAACCATGCATTGCGTTCATGGATAGTCACGTGAGTACTTATAGTTTCTCCCACGATGATGAGGAAACATGTAAACGTGAAAGCCTCGATGATGTTTTGAGCCATTCAAGTGACAGTGAGGATGAGATTCCAAGTGAGGGAGAATGGGATATCCAAAAATCTTTTAGTGATTTGCACACCGAGAGGTTAAAAACTAAAAAGTTGAACAAACATTTGTCTCTTAGGGTCTTAGATTTGGAGAGAGAGGTGAAATTTTTTAGGGTGTGTGAGGCGTCGCGCGTCAATTTGAGAATGTGAAGGTTTCTTTGTGTGAGTAGTTGATCGTCTTAGGCCGGGAAAGAGTGAATTGACCAACATCTTGGATAGTCTTACGAGAGATCTTTAATCTTTATTGGAGACTAGTGAGAAACTTGAAGGCCGTGTATCACAATTTGAGAGAGATCTCGAACGTGCCCGAGAGGTCAAAGTTATTTTAGAGGACACATCTAAGAAGGTAGGAAAGATGATCCTCGATTCCTCTTTGGGTAATATTGAGAGGCTAGAAATAGGTTATGACAGTGTGCCCACTTTCCATATTGCATCCAAGTCGGTTTTCGTGTTTTTATTAGATCCATATGTCCCTCGCCCTAACCCACCTAAGCGTCTGAATCCGTGTAGGAGAGCTCGTCTTAGACGTTTTGAGAGAGGTGGACCTAAGACCGTTTATGTTTGTTCCCATTGCAAAAAAATAGGTCACCTTAGGAAATTTTGCTTTAAGTTAGGGAGAGTGTCTTATAGATATCTACCATGATATGTTACTACACGAGTTCTTGCACATACTCCCACGCATGTTACTCCGCATGCTCCCGTACATAGGATGTCATTTCCTTTGGAGAACTTCTATGGGCCTAATGAGGTTGAGACTTATTTGCTAACATAGGATGATTTTCATGTTCATATTTTACATGCCTATTGCTAGTGTGTACTACCATTGTATTATCATTATATTTATCTTTTTTTATTTTAATATTTTTTTTAAAAATCCAAAAATATTTTTGTTTTTCTCAAAAAATTTTGGAAAAATACAAAAATATTTTCGGCTTCTTAATAGACAAAAACATTTTATTTTTGATAAATTGTTTGAAAAATCCAAAAAGAGTTTTATATATTTTTTACACCATATGTGGATGAACATTAAAGATGTCCGAGTCACCCATTTATTCCATATCCATGTGGCTATTTTGTAGTATTTTGAGACGTGACATCATTTTATTTTTGTGCTTTATGATGTATGGAGTCATTAAGATGTGATATGATGAGAACTTGCTACATGTTTGACTCTTGTCACCTTTAATGCATATGAGCACGAACTTATTTGAGTATTTCACTTACCTTTCACATGTCGATTGTAGTAATTTTGTAATACCCCGTATTTTCAGAATAAAATATTACGACATAAATAAATTTAATGATTTTGGATTTATTTTGAAAATAAATTAAATTGGGAGGATTTAAATTAAATGAGAATTTTTTTTAAATTGAAATAAATATTTATTCATGATTATATAAATACAAGACTCAATTTGACATAATGGGTTTGCTAGTGAAAAATAAATCACACATAAATAAATTTACGGGTGCGTGTCGTTTAAACATAATAAAAATATCTAAGTGAAATAGAAATAATTGGGACGCGTTTTGGGAAGCGTTAGAGGCTCATTTGGTGTTTTAAATCTTTAGAATTGGTCCCGGTCATAGGTATATAAGTTTTGGGCTAGTCTGTGTATGGATTCGGGCCTATTTGGGGGACCAAAAATGGGATTATATGCCCAACTCGGGAATTGGGGTAAATATAAGATTGGGAGCAAGAGAAATAACTCCCCACTACTCGTAAGAAAATTCTAAACGTAACTGCTATCAAGAGAGGAAAGGAGGGGAACCAAATGAGGAGAAAAATGGTAAGAAATCAAGAAGAAATCAAAGGGCTTTCTTCCACAAATTACTAAGGCAAGAATTATCTTGCTTAATTTAAGTTTTGAATGTATTTTCTTGATGCATTATGATGACCCCCGAGAATTTATGGGATTTAGATATGGGTGATTTGATGATGAATAAATATTTTATGCAAGTAGAGGACTGAATTTAATATAGACTTAGACCCAGAAATCTAGGTATCGTATTCTTAAAATTGAGGTTAGAAACCTTAGGGTTCTTGATAGATAATTGAGGATATCTTGATTATTTAATGTAGATGATATTAATGTTGGGTTATTAACTGCAATTCTGATGTAAACCCCATGATAGATGCCCCATATTATGAATTAAACAGTGTTGGAAATTGGAATGAAATCTGAGTTGAAATATTATTTAATGTTCATAAATTTTGGGAAATGGGGCATGAAATTGGGATTGATTCATGTAATTAATAATCCTAAGTGGACTAATTAAGTTATAGGGACTCAACTACAAAACTATGAAGTAGTATAAACCTTTAGAAGTGAATTTGGAATGAAATCTAGGAATCCCATACTGAAACAAATAAGCAGATCATGGCTTCTGCATAAAATCGAATCGATTCAGCCTTGAACCGAATAGATTCGTCGCTGGGGGCTGAGTGAGATGGGCCTAGGGTTGGGTTAAGTGTATTTTTCGGAGTCCATGCGAGTTGGTGGGACCATATATGGACCAATAGGGAATTTATTAAAAATGAAAATGTGCCCAGAATTAATTGAGAAAATTATATTTAATTAGCTGGTTAAGTAATTATCCAAGGGAATGGAATTTATAATTGACTAGATGGTAAATTATTAATTAATTGTAAATTGTGGGCTTTATGTGGGATTTCTATGGTAATTATAGAGTAGTTACCAATACATATTATATGAGATAATAATATGTACTTATATGTATTTATGTGGACATACCAATATTCATGGATTGTCCTATCGGCTTGGTGGTTCGTGCATTCTGACCGGGTACCACACGTTAGCACAGAGGGGCTTGATGGTTGTGTAGATCATATAGGTAATATGTAGAGACACCATCTACGAGAGGTGGGTTTTGATGCTGACCAACCTTTGTCACCGCTGGGTATGGGTCGTGAACTGGCATCCGACGTAAGTACCACCCCCAACTTATGTGTGTTTTGTGATGTGCTTAGGATAGGATATTCCTTCGGACTTGCCGATAGAGTAGGAACTAGACAACAACGGTAGATGCCTTTGTGTGTCGAATATATGAAAGGACATATATATATATATATATATAATAATTACCCGAACTTTAATGGGATAAATTGAATTGTCTAAGAATGTGGAGGCAGAGTATAAAATCTTACTCTGTGATGCATAATAGATGTTTATGCTAATATATGAGACTAATAAGACTGGGACATTATTGGTATTGTCAATTAAAAATAGTTAGTATACTTAAACATTTAATTATCGACAAATCCATTATTATTAATTTGGTACGATGTCATAGTCATTATTTGGGACTACTTGGGATGTAGATAATATCACACTTAGATGAGGGGTGAGGTGTTAAACGCATGCGAGTGATGAGGGGGAATATTTATTTTGCATTAGCTGTATTATTGCATCTTAAATTAATTAAGTTAATTCTTGCACACCTAGGGCTTTGACCCAATTTTAAATATTTTCTCCCTCTCAGGTGCTCCTAGACAAGGATAACTGGACTGTGCTGTAACAGTCTTGCAGTCTCTCTTGCTCATCAGTTTTCAGATTCATTGATTCTAGCATAGGTTCTTTTCTATCAGAGTTAGTTATTCTATTTGGAATCATTGTAAGGGCATAATCCCAAATTTCTTTACATTTTGTTGGGTTGAGACATTTACTTTACAATTGAATTTATTATTTATTTGGTGTTGGATTGAAATTATCTATTGTCATGGAAATATTCATAAAGCTCAATTATAGGCCTTTAAAATAATATTATTTATGTTACGTTGTGATGAGAATGGTATTAATTGACAAGAAAGGTCTATCTTCGACGTATCGTGACTGGCCAACCTTTACGTGAGAAAATAGGGGTTGTTATAGTTTTCATCTCAATCCTCCTTTTAAAACGAACCAAATGTGAAAAAAAGATATAATAAAAGTAGTGCTTGTAAGAACCATTGCCCGGATTGAAAAAATAAAAAACCATATCTCAAGTAAATCTTGATAGATTTTAAGCAATGGAATCGGGTTACGAAAGGTGGGTTGACTTTGCGTGAATAACCATAATTTGCAAAAAGAAAAGAGCCTAAAATATTAAAGGCACATAAAAAGAAAAAAAGTGCAAGCCAATTTCAAAGAACCTTGATCCTTCGCTACATATGAACATTGATTTCTTCAAAAATTTGAGAGAAAAAATTCAATATGTGAGTTTTGAGGGAGTTTAGTCGAAGAGCCATGGGGTTTGTACGTCCTGAAAAAAATCTCATAAAATCATTACATAGTTTTAGGCGTTATTGATGTGTTGATCAGTTGAATAGGTTATGTCGATTTCATTTAAGTTCACCATTTTTACACCTAAGGTAGATTTTGAGATCTTACATTAGTGGTGTATGTTATGTTTGTCTATGTTGATTAATTTATAGAATGTGTTCACACCCCTACATTTCGTTTCCATGGTTTGGTTATTTTTGTGTTTCTCCATGGTGTGTTGTTTTTGTAATTTTTTTCTTGAAAAATCAAAAATATGTTTTGGTGTCTTTAAGATTATCATTGCATGATTATTCATTCATATCTTTTTGTGATGATATCTAATTCTTATTTGTGATGCTTTGCCATTCATGATTAGTTTCTACTCCTTGTCTATTTCGGACAAAAGAAAAGAGTGAGATTAAATTACGAGGGAGCGCTTTATTTATGGGGGAGAATTTTTATATCCTTATGCATTTACTTGATATATGCCAAACTCAATGCATCATGGGGTATTTTTTTTGTTTCATGTGTGTAGGTATTTTGAAAGATCATATTTAGATTACACTCACCCGTGGGGTACATATGGGTGATGCTGTCGAAGGTACACCTTCTGGGTAAGCCCCACGACTGTCCTCGTAAGGACCTGGTCAACATGGCCATTCAAATGGCCTGTGGTGTAAAGATTCCCCTCGCTACCATTGTTCTTGGGTCTATATACACTTGGTTAGATCGCGTGTCTGTAGACTCTACTCGAAGCGTTGGTAGGTTCGATGTGCCTAACTATGCAAGTAATATTCTTTTAACGGTATTCCTTTACGCATATTTCTCAGATTATTCCCCCGTTGGCCACTTCCCCGGTTCACAGGATGTGAGAGTCCCCCGTATTTGCTGTTAGAAGAATAAGAGTGTGAAGAAACCTCTGATAGCTCTGATTGATCGGGTTGAGCGATTCAATCCTCGCCCTTATGTTGGGGTAAGCCAATTTTTTACAAACAATTTCTTTGGTGAAGAGGAGTGTCCCATTGCTCCTATTGAAGAAGCCCTTGTCAGAAATTTCCCCAAGTACAGTGTCCCCCTATTGTTGATCCCTTCATATTTGCCTTAATATACCGAATGGTCATCATTTTACTCTGTATATAGCCCCCATCGGGTAGACATGCAGTTTGGCTATGATCAAAGGGCCCCCTGTTAAGCATTTCACCATAGAGAAGCACACTAATTTTTCGTTTGCTTGTTCAAATTTCCTCACGTCCACTGTTTTCAGTCTATGTGCCCATTATCCTGCTAACCCTATGATCCCAAGAAAGAGAGATCGAGGAGGAAGTCCAGCGATGTACATTAAGGTGTTCTGGTAGAACCAATTGGTTCGCTTTCAAACCAACCTTCTTAAGGAACCCCGCTATTGCGAAGTTGAGATATTTCCACCCACTGAGCTTGGTTTGAGAAACTGCACCAGCCAATCTTCTATTTTTCCCCTCAGTACATCCAACACCAATGCCCCCCCCCCCCGAGCTGCCTCCCATAGTGCCTGTGGATCAGGAAGTTGTGAAGAGAAAGAAGACCACTCAGCCTTCAATTCTTCCAACCGATGTTTCCATCGGGTAGCCATACAGTTTGGCTATGATCAAGGGCCCCCCCTGTTAAGCCATTTCACCATATAGAAGCCCACTAATGTTTTATTTGCTTATTTGAATTTCCTCACGTCCACTATTTCCAGTCTGTGTGCCCATTATCCTGCTAACCTTGTGATCCCGAGTAAGAGAGCTCAAGGAGGAAGGCCAGCGATGTACATTAATATGTTCTGGTAGAACTAATTGGTTCGCTTTCAAACCAACCTTCTTAAGGAACCCCGTTATCCCGAAGTTGAGAGATTTCCACCCACTAAGTTGGGTTTAAGAAACTGCACCACCCAATCTTATGTTTTTTCCCTCAGTATAGCCAACACCAATGCCCCCCCCGAGCTGCCTCCCCTAGCGATTATGGATCAGGCAGTTGTGAAGAGAAAGAAGACCACTCAGCCTTCAATTCTTCCAACCGATGTTTCCCCTGTCCCTTTAAGGCCGGTTGGAACGAATGAGTCTCCTCGCGCTGCCTCAACGGGTGCAACAGTTAGGGCCACTTGGAAGGTGCCTTTGAAGAAGCTTAAAACCATTCCACAGCCTCCAGTAGCCTCTACTCCTTACCCAAAGATTTTCGAAGTGGTGAGCCAGATGGTGGATCGTCTTCACTAGACTTGGGAACATTTTAGTGAAGAAGACATAGCTTTCATGTCAGCGAAGATGTGTGCTCATGGGTTTTCTTATGACCCCCAATCTGCTGGGGGTAATAAAAAGAGGAAAACGATTAGCCCCCTCATGCTTGTGATGGAGGAGTCGAGTGAGTCCAGTGAGGAGGAGTTGCCTAAGGAACATGTGTCTGGTGGTGATGTTCATGATGATGAAGAGGAGGAGGAGGAGGAGGAGGAGGAGGAGGAGGAGGAGGAGGAAGAAGAATAGGAATCCGAAGAAGAGGAAGAAGAAGAAGAATAAGAAACTGTATTGGTGCGGCATCGTAGGTTGAGGAGGTTGGTTCCTCGCTTAAAACCTGCCTCACCTCCTGAAGAGTATGAGATTTTAGAGGATGTGTTAAAAGGAGAGGTAAGCCTCGTAATCTTTCTTACTGTAAATATCTTCTTCCTTCTCTTCTTTTCATACTAATACTCCCATGTCTCTTTTTCAGATTGATGCGCGAGGAGATGCACACAATGGAGTTGAAGATAATCGTCCCATCGAGAGAGCTGGCCCTACTACTTCGCAGGTAATCTCTCATTTCCCCTAGGGGCAGTTATATCTGATACTTCATCTAAGTCTAGTAGCGGCTATTCTCCTGATCCCTCTTTTTTGCATGAGCAGGCTAGCCTCGAGAGGGAGGTGCCTTCTGTGAAAGTTGTTGATGTTGTGCCTGTGCTTGTTGTTGCTGTAACTTTGATACTTATGGTAAGCCTTTATTTTCTGCACTTATCTCCCCCTTTTATTGCTCCCTCGATTTACTGGTTCAATTTTTGAATTTCTTCCTTCTTTAGGCTCCCACGTACGTTTCAACCATCTCCGTGGAGCCTCCACCTTCAAATAATCAAATGCTTGTTACTTTATTCGGGCCTTCAATTTCAAACCCAGAAGGTGCTGAGCCAGCTGCAGTTGCCCAAGGAGAGGGTGATCTAGAGCATGCTGTTGAGGCGATGGATAATAGGCAGGAGAAAGTTGCTGAGGTTGGGGAGAATTTGATTGCCCCCAAAGTCATCCCCCATTGGTAGCTCTCGTGGTGATTGAAGAGGAGGACGTGGTCCAAATGGCCACTCATGAGTTTGTAGATGAGCGATGCCCTGAGGTATTTCCACTCGTCTATTTATCTTCTGCATGTAAATATGTTAGCTTTACTATCAAAATATCCCATAACCGAGGGTCAAGCGGGCCTAGTCTTATAGGCATAAATCTCCTATAACCGAGGGTCATGCGGGCCTAGTCTTATAGGCATAAATCTCCCATAACCGAGGGCCAGACGGGTCTAGTCTTATAGGCAAAAATCTCCCATAACTTAGGGTCAGGCGGGCCTAGTCTTATAAGTATAAATCTCCCATAACTGAGGGTCAGGCGGGCCTAGTCTTATAGGCATAAATCTCCCATAACCGAGGGTTAGGCGGGCCTAGTTTTATAGGCATAAATATCTAAGTTAGCATAGTGTTTTTATTCATGCTTTCCTTTGTCTTTAATGCTAACTTCAACTGTTTGTTGCATTTCAGGTGGAGGTTGATCAACTAGAAACTCATAGGCTCGAAGTGGAGCCTGTTCTTAAAGAGTTAGTTCAAGCACCGATAGTAGCTTCTACTGCTTCCTTGGGCGGGGGGGGGGGGGGGGTGTACTTGGTGATACTTCTGCACCACGTTCTCCTCAAGTACACGCGAGTGATAGTGCATCGCATACCCAACGACCATCTGCTAGTGATAGAATTTTTAGTATACATCCACCTGAGGCAGCCCCCGAGGTAGTTGTGCGACAAACTTTGGCCAATTTCCCCTCTGTTCTGACTGAGGGTCCCCGTTTGTTAATCGAGAAATTGTTGGCTCGCTTTCCTTCGACCTTTACTGTTAGTTGTCCGCAGCCAATTCCTGGGATGATGGCTTGCCGATTGCTTGGGCTCACGATGGTATTAGAGAGAATTCTCTGCACCCCCTTATGTTTCTTAGCACTGACACTATCAAAGCTTTATTGGGTAGGGTTAACGTGTTAACCAATGATGGTTTTTCCATGATGTGGATGGTGGAGCTGCTTCAGAGTTTCAAGAGGAGTGATCTTCCCAGCGTTTACGATCGCCTCCAGAATTCCCATCGCGAGCAAGTGGCTATCTCTGAAGAACTTGTGGGTATAGATCCCAGTTGCTGGTAACTGAGCAAGCAGTGCAAGAGGCTCGCCAGGCGGTTGCTCGTATAGAGGAACAGTTGGTTGAAAAAGAGCAGGAGTTATAAACCATCTACCAAACCCCGAGAAATTAGCTAAAAGAATCAAGATGACCTTGTTACAGAGCAGAGCCATCTTGAGAATAATCTTCCCCCGCATAATCACTGGCTACTTGGTTTAGAGAATCTTCGCTTTATCATGGATGACCCCTAGCTTCATTATTTAGTGTTTCTTTTCTTAGTCTTGCCCATTTCTGAGAACTTTTGAATTTTTCTAACTTGGTTGTAACCGCAATGCTATCACTTATTTGAAATAAAGAAACATTGGCAACTTTGGTGTTTCCTTCCTTTTATATTGTTTTAACTGAATATTGGCTACGCTTATACATCAATACTAAGTAGATCATGAATAATAGAGGGATCAATCAATGAACTTGTGAAAATAAAATATTGATCTAGTATATGCCCCATGAATTTTGCTTCTAAATATATTAAATGGGAGAGCCCAATTGCTTTAAAGCATACATCAATGGTTTAAACAAAAAAACAAGTCATTGAACGGGAGTGACAGAAGATACATTCAGACGTAATAAATCTTCAGCCACTTGTTGTTCCATTTGAAAGTCACATTATTTTCTAGCTTAGATATTTCGCAGTAGCCTAAATCGTGGGTTGCTCGAACAATATAAGGCCCTTCCCACTTTACTTCGAACTTTGGTAGCGACAAGCCTCTCATATGTCCCATGCATGCTTTTAAAACCAAGTATCCTTCCTTGAACTTCCTTGGCCTCACCAATTGATCATAAGATCTGGATAACTGATTCCTTTGTATCTCGAAGTGCCTCGCGGCATTATCCCTATGTTCTTCCAAGGATTCGAGTTGTACATGGAGACTGTGAGGGAGCATAACACTTTGTAGGTTGTAACGAGCAGAAGGTACCTCGAGTTCGACTGACAACATAGCTTCTACCCCGAATAGTAAAGAGAATGGTGTGTACCCTGTTATCTTTCTCTTCGTCATTCGATAGGCCTATAAAACTTTGGGGATCTTATCATCCCACGTGCTAGGGAAGTCCTCTAACATATTTTCTATAATATTCACCAACGTCTTGTTGGTAGCTTCTTCTTACCCATTACACTTTGGGTAGGCCACTGTTGACTTGTGATGGATGATGGAGTACTTTTCCGTGAGCAGTCGCACTTCGCTGTTCACAAAAGGGGTACCATTGTTCGACAGAAACACCTTCAGGATGCCAAAGTGGCAAATAATGTATTCCTTTATAAATCGAGCTAGTACCCCTATAGTGTCTTTCTTGAGCGATATGGCCTCCACCCACTTTATGAAACATTCTTTGGCTACTAAAATCCATATCTTTCCTCATGATGAAGGGTTGATGGCTCCTACCAGGTCAAAGGCCTAAGCATGGAATGGGAATGGTGTAGATAGAGAGTGCATGTCCACTGAAGGGGCGTGGATCATATTCCCGTGTAGCTGGTAGGCTTTGCACTTTTTAACAAAATCAATCGAGTCTTTCTCCATCGAAGGCCAGTAATAGCCCAAGATCATTAGCTGATCGTAAAGTTTGGATCCCCCAATGTGACCTGGCTCGTGAGCTTACTTTAACACATTTTTGGCCTCTTCAATTCTTATGCACTTTAGGGGCCTGTCAACATATCCTCGTCGGTATAGCCACCCAGCTTGCAAGAAATACTTCAGTGCTCGCCTCTTTATCTTCGTAACATCCTCTTTATTTGCTGGCACTACTCCGTCTATCAAAAAGTCCATGTAGGGTTGTCTCCAATCTTGTGGATAGTCAATGAAGTTGCACTCTGTCGCTTGATAGAAAAGGCAACACTTCGAGCACTCTCTTTGTACATCGATGGCTTCTTGTCTCATCGAGGTCCAGTAGTACCCCACCCACTGTATCCTTTTATATAGAGGTATCTCAGTAGTCTCACGGCTATTCTCATGTACTTCGATTAGTCTTCTCTTAGCCTCTTCAAGGTCCACACACCTGGAACCTCCCTTATTTTTGAAATATAAGTTGACCCTGGTGATAAAGTATTATGATAAGTCAGCCAAGCTAAGTGGTCCTTCCCCTCCCTCTAGTTTCTTTCGTATTTCACCTCTCCAGTCATCTTTGTCTTCTAATGGAATCATCTCAGATAGCATCGAGGGTGCAATTCTCTTTGTGATTCGGACTACGGTTAATTCTCCCTCAAAGGAAATCTTTTATGCGATGGTGGCATAGGCATTCGCATGCCTGTTCATCATTCGGGGGTGCCTTTATATCTTTACCACCTCAAACTGGCCTAGTAGTCGCAGGATGATCGTGCGGTAATTCTACCGTTAGGAAAAACCACTCGCTTGCACTATCGGGGAGGGTCTCTTTGGAAAGGTCTCTTTTTATGATTCTCATCTATATCCTTCACCGTTCGCCTCCTAAGAATGATCTGTGTCTGAACTTGGTGCTCAATAGGATCAATTCGCGGGGTCATCCGATCATTAAGCTGTCTTGACAAGCTAGGGGGCCTTAATTCCCCTAGATCATATTCTTCTTCATAAGTCACAATCGTTCAAGCATGTGCCCGAACCTTCTCTCGAGTTGACGAGATCCTTATCCCCCCAATATATCTTGTCACTATAGTAGATTATTCTTCCAGATCGGTATAGAAAGTTGCATCCACCATATGGGCCTCTTCCTTTGCAAAAGATTTCTTGGTAGCTCCCATCACCACCTCCTTACCCTTTATGTTTGCCTTAGCACATTGGTGATAAGTGAAGGGTACCAACCCATGGTTGTGCATCTATACCCTACCTACAAATAGCTGATATGACGGTTCACAATTCATAATGTGGAATTTAATATGGAATGTTATGTTCCCCATCTTAATGCCCACATTTTTGTAGCCCACTAACTTGGAGGACTGATTGTCATAACTCGATATTGCTAACGAATGGGGCACTATCCTCATCTCCGATAACCCGATGGCATAGAAGGATCCCACAGGCATTATGTTGATGGATGCCCCTCCATCTAATAATACTTGTGAGAAAACGCAGTTATTCACCGATGTAGTAACATATAAAGGTCTATTGTGTGGATACCTTTCATCCTATCCGCCTCCGAGAATGTGACTTTTGAGAGATATATACTCACCAATTTAACCATATGCCCCTTCTATTTCTAGTATGGGGACATATTTTTCTTTGCAATCTCTAGAATGGCCCTCGTAACTTCCAACCGAGAATCTTTAGAAAGGACAACTTGGTCGAAGAACCAGCCAAACTTTGGCGAGCGAGCCACAACTGCACACTCAATCCATGGATCCGTTCGATCATCCTCGAGCTCATAAACTTCTTCCATATCTCTATATGCAGCCTCATCATATGCTATCACTGCGTTGATCTCTCCCAGAGAACAGGCTCCCATCTGCCCGCTAAGCATCTCAATAACATCGTATGCTTCTTTTTCTTGGTCCTCTCCGTCTTCAGTATCATCATCTAAATGCAGGAAAGATAACTCGAAAGTGCATTCTTCGAGAGAATCTTTAAAGCCACTATCTAGTGTGCCCTCGCAGTCATTACCTCTGAGCCACTGCTCCAAAATTGACCGCTCGGCCTCCTCATCGAAGGCTCTAACCATATTGGCCCCATGGGACGGTAAAAGGGTTATTGTTTATATTGGTCTTTGGAAACTGAATGTCTCCATTCTTCACATGGCGGTCAATCAACCTTCTTAATAAAGCACGTAAAAATGGGGTTTCTCTCTATCTTCTCGGGTGAGCAACATAGTGTGGACATTAATCGGCCTACAAACTTTATCATGGACCATGAGATCGTATAGGTTCAAAGCTTGCTCCACCGTGCAAGGTAGCTCAGGAGGATCCTCCTCGTCTTCAAGCCTTCTCTTATTTTTTCTACCCCTTCTACCTCCTCGAGCGTCATTACCTCCTTCTCTACCCCCATCGTCTGCGTAGTTGATCCTAGAGGGTATTCTCCTCCCCGAGGTAACTGTTAGCCTCATCAGCAAGCTAGGCAAAGCGAAAGGTGGTACTATGGGCTTTACCACTAGTGCGATATTCCTTGCTACCTTAAAAAAAGGATGCAAATGTACCTTCTCTTGTCTCGTTAATCAGGTGACATACGTATTCGGGCAACAAGCCTTCTACACATACTTGTAGAAGCTTGTCCTTTCGCGTCTCCTCCCTCACGTCTAAGGAGTGCTCACAGAATCTTCAGATATAGGCCATAAAATCCTCTCCTGGCTTCTGATTCTCATGCGTGAGCTGGGTGAGTGTGAACTCGTCCTCAACCAAGAAAAACTTTTGCACAAACAAAACATGTAATTCCTCCCAAGAACTTACACTATATGGAGCTAGGTGGGAATACCACTTGTAGGCTTTCTCTGCCAGGGATTTTGAGAACTCCCTTAGCCTTAACATTTTGTCATTACAATGGGCCCCCAAATTCTGGATAAACCTCTTCACGTGTTCCTTGGGATTCACACCTTTTCCCATGTACTTTTCAAAGATTGGGGGAATATAAACCACTGGGTAGGGTTCTTTATTATACTCCTCTGGGTAGGGAGTATGAAAGTCATTGTATATGGAAGAGCTCTCCCCTTTAGACACAATTATTAAATTTAACAACTCTTTCTTTATATCTTCTAAGATAGCTGGCAAGGGGCTTGATGATGACGGCGTTGTTGTCACCAAGGTTATTGAGGCTGGCGTTCCTACTCCTTGACTTACCGCAATAGTTGGAGCAGCTTGAGTTACTCCCCCATTTTGCAACGTCAGTTCCATTATCACAGGTGGGACAATGATAGGACACGCACCGCCTGAGGGTAGTGGAACCGTGGGGAAGGTTTTAACGGAAGTAGGTGCCGCCACCCCTCCAGTAACAGTTGGAGCTGGTATATTGGCCGATGATATGGTAAAGGAACTCACTCCCGTAGGGGATCCCAATATTGCTTAGGCTGCCGGAGTCTTAATAAACTCTGCGAATAGTCTCATAAGCTCATGCATCTGTGCCTGTCCTATTCCTCCTTACGTGTCCATCATCTCCGTGATACCAATGCTAGGTGCACTAAGCTCTATCCTTGTCGTTCTCCCCACTTCAGGCAATACAACGTTATTTTCCTCTTCTTCATGTTATATGGCGTCGAAATCAATGTTTCTAATGGTTTTATCCTCTGGCATCTTTTCAAAAGAGAATACCTCCTCAGTAAAGTCGCCAAATGTAAGATGTGGGTTCTTCAAATACCGTTAGTATTAAGTGAGGCGTAACTTCTTATCAAGATCAGGAGTAACACCGTTAGATATGAAGTATAGGTAAGAGCCATAGGCGAATCAGAGACAGAGAGATTCAATATTGAATGTTGCATTAAAGAACATATTGACATGAGCAACATATGGCAAACACAATAAATGAATGGGAC
The DNA here is from genome assembly GCA_949130495.1 of Sambucus nigra. Taxonomy (NCBI): domain Eukaryota; kingdom Viridiplantae; phylum Streptophyta; class Magnoliopsida; order Dipsacales; family Adoxaceae; genus Sambucus; species Sambucus nigra. The sequence goes on from OX422224.1 coordinate 407,331,036, forward strand.
CAGCAAGTAGCGTGGTCGGAGGGAGAAAGGATAAGCACTTTAGGCACAATAAAGACAAGGCAGGAACTTCAAGCTCAATTAATGACCAATGATGGGTGCATTGAATGTGTGCAGGAGTTAATGCTCTCACGAGAGTTCTCTGGTATAAGGAAATTTGGGCAGCAGTTCTGGGCTCTGGATCATCTCCCTTTGGTTTGTTCATTTTGGTATTATTTATATGAGGGAGAGGTTGCTCGAGTCAGCATGCCCTCGATCCCTCTGGTGTGGTGCGTTAAATGCATGAGATACTCCATTTAATGCATGGGATCTGGTAGTTTTGGCAGTAAAACATTCTATTGGTTGGAAGTATTGAGGGCATTAATGAGGGATATGACTTGTCAGCTTGAGGCTTACTCTAGGATGGCTATATGGTCAGATTTAGTGAAGTATACATGTCATCTTAAGGGTAAAGGCACTTGAGTGCTACTCTCTTTATTCCTTGACCGTCAGACGTCATGACGCCAGGAAGTGGTTCAAACAGTGGCTATGTTAGGTATCTAGTCACATCAGTCAATCGGGATGGAACCCAAGGTACCTCAAGGGGGCAAGTATTGAGGGAGATCGAATGACTTGAGGAGATTCACTCGAATAGGTAAGCAATGAGTAGGCTCGACTGAAATTTGTCCTGGGTGAAGTTTTGTCCAAGTGTGCCAAGAGGGTTGGTAATAGTTCCCAATGTTGCCTTGTTCTCAATCCTCCAAACCATGTCCCTGCAAAATTCCCAAGATGAGATTGCTTGATAGATGATGAAAGCTCTCCCATGACCTGCCAGGCATGGTCCCTCGAGCGACCTCACTCAACATATACATTCATAAGATAAAATACATAATACAACATTCTATTTCTTATTAAAACTATTGTCATCCGAGTGACCTTTGTTCTTAAAGCTGGGTCCTTCGAGCCAGGTTTATTGGAGGCTCTTCGAGGTAGAGCATTGCGAGCTAATTGCTTATGAAGAGTCCTCGAGGTGGGTCCTGTGAACCACTTACTTAAAGAATCTTTGAAGTGTGTTTGTGGGACCTCTTTCTTTGTAAACAATCAACTATCTTGGCTAAGTTAATCATCCATGTAGGGGGACACCCCCCGCGGTCAGTGAGCTTACTTTCTTCCTTGGTCTCCAGGTTTATGAGCCAGAGGATGGCATGTTCATCTCCCAATCCAAGTATGCTAGAGACCTTGTGAAGAAATTTCGTCTAGACTTCGCTAAGCATGCACGTACACCGATGGGTACCTCGACAAAGCTTAACAAGGACACTTCAGGCAAGGACGTAAAACAAACCTTGTATCTAAGTATGATAGTTAGTCTTCTAAACTTTACTTCCAGTCATCCCGACATAGCCTTTAGTGTTAGAGTCTGTGCGTAATATCAAGCATCCCCGAATGAGTCACACTTACTCGCTCTTAAACGTATTATCAAATACGTGAGTCAAACTCTCTCGCTTGGCATTTTGTATTCCTTTTATACCAATGACCGTTTATCGTCCTATTCGGATGTCGATTGGGCCGGGGGTGGAGATGGATATAGGAGCACTTCTGATAGGTGTTACTTCTTTGGTTCTGCTCTTGTCCCTTGGTTGAGCAAGAAGCAAAACTCTATCTTTTTATCCACTGCGGAGGCTGAGTACATGGCCGTTGGGAGTTGTTGCACGCAATTTCAATGGATGAAGCAAATATTGGAGGATTATGGGATATCATAGGACACCATGACTATTTTTTGTGATAACACGAGCGCGATACACATATACCGTAATCCAGTCTAGCATTCGTGCACAAAGCATATTAGGATATGCGGGCACTTTATCCGTGAGCTTGTAGAAGAAAAGGCCGTATCCATGAGTTTTTATCTACCAACCTCCAGTTAGCTGATATTTTCACGAAGCCTTTGATGCCCTTAGATTCGAGAGTCTTAGGAAGTCTTTAGGAATTTTCACAGTTGACTGAGGAGTGATCACCATGTCTAGAGTAGGATGCATTTTTCATGTTCATATCATCTGATTCCGATCTCTAGATTGTATCATTTATATCATTATTTGTTTCTTTTGTTTTTTATTATTTTTAAAAAATTGAAAACAAAAAGATTTTATTTTTTGAAATTTTTTAGAAAAATTCAAAAAGATTTTCCTTTTATGATTTTTTTTTTTAAAACACAAAAAGAGTTTTGTATTTTGTTTACACAGTTTATGGATGAACATTTAAGATATCCATAGTCACAACTTCATTCCATATTCCACGTGACTGTTTGATAATGATTTGAGATGATATATCATTTCATCCACGTGCTTTACATTGTTTGGAGTCTTTGAGATGTGATTAGTGATATTTTCTACATGTTTGGATCATTATCTCCTTTATTGCATACATGCATGGTATTATTTGAATATTGTACTTGTCTATCACATATTGGCTTGAGTGTTTCCATCTCAATTATATCTATACAATGACCAAAATGCGATAAAACTTGACAAGATAGTAGTGCATGAAAAAATCGTTTATCACGAGGACTTAATTGCAACAAAATATGATACGTGAATCACGAGAAAGGGCTGCGAGAGTTCAAAATAAACTCGTCATGAAAGCCACTATTTGAAAAGAGCCCGAAAAAAATTAAATGGCAATAAAAAGCAAAGTATGACAAATCAAATGGGCCAATAGGTTTTAGTTACATCACCTCAAAAGAAAAATATAATGATTATTTATTTTTTGGGGAGTTTGAATGGAAAGAAATGAAAAACGGGGTTGCACATCCTTGAAAGTCATGAAAAAGCATTACAACATTTTGGACGTTATTGGTGTGGAAATCACTTTGAGCTTTGATTTGCTAATTTGATTGAGTCAATTTCTTTTAATTCCATAATTTTTACACCTAAGGAAGATGTTAAGCTCATTTATTAGGAATATCCAACATTCATTGTGGACAGATATTATGGTTGTATGTATTGATTTTCCCGTCGAACTTGTTCACATCCATACATTTTCGCTATCACGACTTGGTTGTTTTGGTGTTCTTTCATGGTGTGATTTATTGTTATATATTTTGTAAGAATAATTTTGAAAATTTCAAAAAGAGAAAGTTTGATTACCTTGTGACATTATCCATTTGCATTTGATTTATGTTCTTCATAATTGTCTATTTAGGGACATCATAAAAAGAGGGAGAACTAATTATGGAGGAGAATTTTGTTTGATTTTATAGAGATTTTCTTGAGCATAAATTGATACTTACATTTGCTTATCATTATATTTTAAACTATTGCGCGTCACGGGTATTATTTCTTGTCTCATGTGTGTAGGTACTTAATTGAGGATTATTTTTGCACACCTTGAAGATGACAAAGAAGGATTGAAGAGTTGGAGATTTGAAGATGTTGAAGTTTTTTTGAGGACATGCATTTAGTGTTTCCAATTTTTAGGTTTTATGGGGATATTAAGTTGTATGTAATTTGGTTTTTGTTTGGGTAGCATAATTCGGATTTTTTTATGTATGTACCGGCATAGACATAGTGGGAGATTTGTAAGGATATGATTTTATAAATATATGAGTTAGAGTCTAGGAATTCTTTGTCAGTCCTAGATCATCGTTAGTATGTCTGATACCCCTACATTGCACGTCAACATGATCATCCTCCACGGCCTTGATCCGAATCCATACATCCATCATCTTCATACGTGCATCATGCAACATGCAATCTTCTCTTCAAGCGTTCCTGCTACTGCACTCACGATTATGGTAAAATAATTTATTTGGAGTATTTATTATTTACATAAATATTTGGGAAATTTTTATAAAATATTTTTAGAGGGATGGAATGTTTTTACTTCGCAAAACGAATTTTTTCTAAGTGTAGAGGCGGAAAAAAAAATCTCGCTGACATCGTTCGAGCAAGATTGTCTTGTCGTTCGTGTGACATAGCCATCTTGAGCGAAGTCATTCGAGCGGCGTGGACTATCATTCAAGCGACACCTGTACTTCATTCGAGCGACGTACCACCTCAATTTTTGTATTTAAAGCAGTGTCATTCTGCATGTTTTCCAAGTCTTTTAGCACTGACGTTTCTGCAAATATTTTGCCAAGAAATAAACTTCATTTTTAAGGTTTAATGCCTTTTTGATTCACAAATCGTTCCCAAACATTTGTGTGAATCTTTAAACCCTAGATACAATTGTTCTACTCATCTTGGAGTAATCTTGTTTAGTAGAAGGGTCTTTATCCACTGCTGAAATTGGAATTCTTGCAGAACCTCTTGCTGACAAATGCCGACGCCGACGAATCGACGCCCGCGGGTATTTGTGAGTCAAAATTGTATTTTGCTGTGATTGTAAGTCGTTACATATTATAGTGAAATAAATGGTTTTGCCCCTTTGGGGGATTTGTCCACATATTGCGCTTGGCTTTGCATGCTTGGTTTGATTATTTAGTATGTCACAATTTGGTTGCAAGAGTTAGGATTTTTGGGATTAAAAATTAAAATTTAATTAAATAAGTTAATCATTGATTGTTGGCGCACTCTTATGATTCATTGATTACACTGATTGAGGTCATTGGGGATGATTGTGGGTATGCTTGGAAGAAGACGAAAGCTACGATTCTTGAGGGTTCTAGCGGGAATCTAATTTGCTGCGATAGATTCATTGCAGATTTCCTATGTTGTAAGTTGTGATTTATTGTTCCTAGTAAAATAAAAAATGTTTTACCCGAAAGGGGTTTTCCTGAAATTGTTTCCTTTACTGCATGCTTTAATTGTTTAGTGGATTCAATTGCTTAGATGCATGTTTAGGGTTTAAAAAGATAAAATTGGATTTAACTAAAAATTAAAAAAGTTATTTTTACCTAAAGCACACACTAAAGGCCTGGTATCAGAGTTTGTTGCACTATTTTAGTGTGTTTGTGATCCTGTGACTTTAGGTAATTTTGATGATTTTAGAACTCACGTGTTTGAAACTTCTAATTGTAAATCACGCATGAAGTTTTCTCTTAATTTTTTGTCAAAAAGGATAATTGTGAGAAGTGTCTTTGTTGCGAGGGGTTTGGCCATAAGTTAGATGAGTGCCCCACTAAACTTAGGGAGAATTTTAATAAACCGATAAATCCTATTTCTACCCTTAGTGAGAGTGACTTGGAAGAAGAAAATTTTTATGCTAGTATGCGAGACCTTCCCACCTTTGCGGCTAATCATGTGAGTGATGACGACATACGTTTGCATGATTCTTCTGCAGCCATGGGTTGTGATGCCCTAGAAAGTGAGGGTGAGGTGAGTGAGGGTGAGGTGAGTGAGGATGATACTGAGGATAAGAAAGACTTGCAAACTGCCTTTAATGACTTATATGAAGAAACTTTGAACGTGAAGAAGGCAAACTTGAAATTAGAAGCTAAGTTGAAAGAACCTGTCGTAGAAAATAATAATTCCAATGCTTTAACTGAGGATCTTAGGGCGCGTGAGAAGAAAATTCGAGAGAAGCTAGAATATGTCGAGGGTGAGAGAGATAATCTTCAAGGGTAGATGGAGTGTATGAAAAATGAATTACTTGAGTTTGAGGATTCTAGGCGTTTACTTGAGTCGAGGATAGGTGAGCTTGAGGAGAAATTGAGAGATTCGAGTAAGGTTAGATTTAATTTGGAAGTTAGGTCTGAAACGTTAGATAAAATCTTAGGAACCATCCAAATCAAAGATAATAGGTGTGGTATTGGCTTCGATAAACATGTTTCACCCGTTCCCAGAGTCAAAACCATGTAAGCAAGAGAGACTCCTAGGAACATTAGGAGAGAGCCACCTAGGAACGCTAGGAATTATTGTCCCATAGCAAACACTCCCCGCCATATCTACACTTGCACTCATTGCAGTAGAAGATGTCATCTTAGACAATTTTGCTACGATCTTAAGAACGCTCCTAGAAAGTCTAAGAATATGGTCGTTCCGGTTCCCCAAACCCCCACTCGTCGTTTCACACCTACTTAGGTTAGGAAATTGGACTTAGAGGCATTAGGTATTTGTCTTGGTGATACACGTGTCAATGCCGTGGTTCTCCCCATGTTTCATCTTTTGGTTGAGCACGTTCGTCGATTTGTCATACGCTAGTATTTGCATCATGATTTATTATTTTCTAGTGTTATATCTTGTATCTCGTTGTATTTTTTATTTACTTGAGTCTTTTTAAAAATACAAAAATATTTTATTTTGGGGCCAAAAATATATTTTGAAAAACTCAAAAATATTTTTAGTTTTTGTGTCTAGGACATTTCATTATCCATGTGGTTAGGACATTTGGTCATAATTATTTATGCGTTGAATGATATTAACCATTGTTTTAATGGGATTTTTTCTAAGTTGATATGCATTTGGATTCGACTTTGTATATATGCCATTCTTTCACACATGCACGAGTTTATATGAATGTTTTGACATCACATGCATATTTGAGTTTGGTGAGACGTTCTTATCTCAATTTTGTCATCTATATGTAGTTAGACTTAGGAGGAGGTATGCATGTTAGAACCGTTTACCGTGAGGACTTAGAATGCATAAATGAAAAAATGATGAGTGTTCACGGGAAAGGGTTGCAAGAGTTCAAAATTAACTCGTCGTGAAAGCCACTATTTAAAAGAGACCAAAAGAAAAATATTGGCAATTAAAAGAATGACATGCCAAAAATGGGGACAATAGGATTTCTCTAAGGAGAGAGAAATAAAATACCTCAAAAGAAAAAGAAATATTATTTATGAGGGTGTTCGGATGGATAAGTAAAAAACGGGTTTGGACCACGAATCCTAGTGTTGAAACATCGCATCATGATGCTATTGTTTGTAGAATCGTCAAAATTCTGAATTTGTGTGTATGTTGATTGTTTAGTTCATTTAGCTCATTTTCAATTGGCACATATGGCTAAAATAATATTTGTTGACATATTGCTATTAATTAGAGCATCTTAAACATTTCGACGTGTTAAAATTGCGACACATTTGTTGTAGTTCACGCCCATACATTCAATACCCATGTTTGAGCACATCGGTACTATGTTAGCTCATAACTCACCTCGGTTTTTTATTTTTTTTCCATGTTCAGTCTGTTTTAATACTATTTGGCCTTTCCAGTAAGCTTTTTAAGAAAAAAATTTCACTGGACAAACCCTTATCAATTTTGGAGTTTTTTCTGAGAATTTCTTCATGTCACTCAAGTGACACATCTGTCTCGTTCGTGTGAGATGTCTTATCGCAAGAAGTTGTTCAAACGATAATGTTTTCCATTCGAGCGACACTATCTACCGTTCGAGCGACACTAGGGTTTTTGCTTATACCGCTCTGTCGATGAGTTGCTATCACTTATGTCCTCTTCTCTCTCTCAGTTTAAGCGACCCATTGAGCGATTTTCTTCAAAAAAACCTCCATTGTTTCTGAATCAACTTCAGTTTACTCCATTTTTGAACTCTGTCTTTAGAAAAGTTTTCTCCTGGATTATGTTCTCACCGTTTTGCACCATACCTGAGCTTGTTCGGAGTTTAGAAAAACATTATTTGGGGTTTCTGAGTTCGCGTGTCTTTCTTTTGAGTTGGAGCTCAATTTTCCTGCCATTATCACTTGTTTCATTCTCAAAATCTTCACAGAGATCAACGTTCACTGATTTGAGGTATTTTTTTATTTCTTTGCCTTGGTTGATTTATGATTAGCTAGGTTTATGATGATTTATGATTCCAAATTTTGAATGCAGTGAATATACACAATTTTTACACCATTTTACTACTGAATACGTGTGTTATTCGTTCTCATTTCTGGTTCAGAATCAAAAATCACATTTGAGCTAGGGTTTGTTTGAAATTGTGGGATTAAAACACATAGCACTCCTACATTGTTGTTGTTGTTTTTTAAATCAAATCAGTGTGAAAGGTGTTTAAGCTATTTTAACCTCAAAAATTTCAAGTTTTGGGGCTGCCATTAGTGATTATGAGCCATTTTTTGTGCCCTGTGTGTATTCCCAATTTTATCCAAGAAATTTTATCTAATTTTTTTTGGTATATATGTTCTTTGGATTTTTTTGAGGATACCCGTATTTATGTCATTTAGTTGGGATATATTAGGTGAGTATTTTTATCAGATTGTTTGTGTTACTATTATGGTTGGTGTTCGCGGTGGTTAGGTTAGATTTGTGTACAGAGATACGTGCGTATTTATCTGTATTTCGGCATCTATTACACTCATCTTTCGACACACACTACACGATATTTTTTTCAATAGCTATGCCTCTTAAAAATCAAGGTGACCCATCTGGTCATCTTGATGTATTGCCTACATCCCCTCACGCCTAGCGAGCGCGGACTCACCACTCTCCATACTCTGTTGTGATATGGGAAACCGAGGTCGAGTACGAGCACTATTATTTACTTGGAGTTCATATCCGTACAGTTGTTAGGGATATAAATTTTATGGTCTCTGCATTCTTCCAGTTATCCATTCCTCATTGGATGTTAGGTAGGGGCTGGGATTATTTTTTTAGGCTTATGGTGTGGTATATCCTGACATCATCAAAGAGTTTTTCTACCGTGCTATTCACACTCCTGAGGGGATTCAGTCTACCATTCTTGGCATTCTTATTCTTGTCATAGGCGATCTGATAGCCGAGATGCTATAGATTTCGCACGTCCCTGACGCTGTATTTCCCCAGATTACTGATGATAGTCCATCGTCTGAGGCGATTCTCCGCCACTATTTTTGGGAGATCCCTCAGGCTGGCACTACTATGTATCACCATCAGCTTCGCACTACTTTCCACATTCTTAATAGGTTCGTGTCATCATCGATCTACCTGAGGATCAATCACACTCGGATTGGTTTATATATTATTTATTTCATGTATGCTGTATCCCAGGGGTGGGACATCGATTTGCCCACTATTGTGTTCCGAGTGATGTCATATGTTACCATCATCGGTAAAACCCCTGTCCGCACTGCTCTTCCCTATGGGCTCCTCATTTCTAGTATTTGTACATCGACTGGAGTTCTTATTTTAGAGGATGATTTGTGTCTATTCGAGCCTGCTATCATTGATCATAACGCGCTTACTTGTTCAGAGAGTCATCTGAATTCAGAGCTGAGAGCTAGAACTCCACCCAAAGAGGGAGCTTCTTAAGGAGCTAGATGTTCGTCCCAGCCAGTGGGTCCCACCGATCCCATTCTTGATGCCTCTCAGCCTTGTCCTTCCACATCTATATTGAGACGCCCTACCGAGGAGGATTTCTATAATTTACAGGCATAGGTAGATGGATGTATGACGCTATGATGGCTAGATTTGATGTTGAGGCCGTGGCTCATGCCCGTAGTGATTCACGAATGACAGGATTCTTTAACGAGATGAGGCACAAAGAGCAGAGCAGAGGAGCTGGTTCTTCTGGCTTAGGGCATAATGCACTTATATACTCTAGTGATGATGATGATGATGATGATAAACCTATAGATGTTTAGTTATCTATTTGTTGAGACATTGTATTTGAGACTACTGATGTGTATCATATATTTATTATTTCTCTGATACGATGTACTCTTTTATTGATGGACATTTTATATCTGCATTTTTGTGTATTTATGGTATGGATGTACATTCTTATTGATTCTGACTTTTATCCATTTACTGTTATCTTTTATTATCCATTGTCATGCTAATACTTATATTTAGTTATCTAGTAATGCAGTTAGTATCCATTTATTCTTGCTAGATTTGGTTCATATCATGTATTTTTATCATTTTAGGTTTATGGAATAGGGCATATGTTTTACGGCTTATAGCTTTTTTTAGTTTTTAGTTTTGTCTCGGAATAGCCAAAGGGGGAGATTTGTAGCAACAAATTTCTAATCGAGTCACTTTGTTTGTAATTGGCTTAATTTCAGACAAAATAATTTGAGTCTAGGCTAGTTTTTAATTTGAAATAAATACACCACTGGTTAGACGTTTTTAAGAACAATTTTGAAAATTCCTATATAGTCTTCACCATTCGGAGTTTATTCAAGATCAAATTACTCAGTTTTATAGTTTGTGATCTTGAACGCGTTTGCCGAAAGATAGTTCTTTCATCGATTACACTGATTGAGGTTTTTGGGGATGCTTGTGGGTATGCCTAGATGAAGATGAGAGTTGTGATTCTTGAGGGTTCTTGCGGGAGTCCTTTGTTGATTTAGACTGCATGTCTATGTGAATTTGCTGCGGAACATTCATTACAGATTTTACTGTGTTATAAGTTGCGATTTACTGTCTGTAGTAAAATAAAAAAGTTTTTACCCGAAAGGGGTTTTTTCTGAAATTATTTCTTTTACCGCATGCTTTAATTGTTTAATGGATTAAATTACTTAGATGCATGTTTAGGGTTTAAGAAGATTGACGCGACTAAAAATGTGTCTCAGAAATGCGTTCTCTCTAGGCTTAAGTGCAAGCCTATCGCTCAAGTAATAATCCCAGTAAGTCTGGTATCGATCCTCAGGGAAAAAGGACAACAAAGTTGTGACGACGGGAAAAGACGGAGGAATCCTAACCTTGACTCTAAAAAGAAAGGGAAAATGATTTGATTTTGGGAATGATTATAACTAAATGCAATTATGAAATGATGAAAAGATGCAGTTACACTAAATTACCTAAAATATAAATGAAAGATGATTTTAAAACTTTTGAACTGAGTGATGAGAAAAACAGGACGGGAATACAATCCCCCAACCCTAGTGTAGTGCAGTTATAATATTAATCATAAATTTAACTGATTAAAAATTTTTGACCCGGAATTTAGTACTCCCAAGCATTACGTATACGAGGTTCAAACCCGCGTCATACTTAATCTGAGGATGAGTAAATCGGTATCGCGATAGTGACACTCGAATTGCATTCTAAATCATCCCGGTTACCCAGAGGCAAACGAGATATAAATACCTACAATTGTTAGGTTGCTACGCAATACGGTCATAATCAATCACTAAATTCAGAGGATTAATGTTATACACATGCAATTAACGCATCAGGCTGGGTTCATGTATCCCGACCTTAGAAAATCTAGCCTAACATGCTGAAGTTAATGAAAACAATGTTTGATGTGCAAGAATTCATGATTAATCTAAAGAAAACTTGTGAATTGATGTAGAATAGAATTCAAAAGAAGCAATAACTCACTAATCTCACCAAGTAGTAATTGCAGCAATTAATAAAACTGGTAATCAAATAAAAATCTGAATAAAGCTTCAATCTTGGAATTAAAACTGGAAATTGTATTTAAACTAGGGTTTCTGGAAAAAGAGAGGAAAATTAACTAAAATTCTCCGTCCAAATAATATTAAGAAAACGGGTTTTTATACCCTCCAAGAATTCAAGAATTTCAGCTACATTAGGACTCTTTTAGGAGAAGATCAGATTTGCAAATCTCGATACCCGGACCGGTCCGGGTCTTAGGTGGACCGGTTTGCCTCTAAAGTAGATCGGTTCTTTTTATTTTAGGGCGGACCGATCCGGGGGCGGACCAGTTCTTTTAATTTCTGCCTTCTTCGATTTGCTTTCGATCCGAGGTCTACTGGAGTTAGCACAACGGACCAGCCCGGGGTCAGGGCGGACCGGTCTGCCTATTTGACTTTTTTACTCAACTTTAATTGCTCATATATTTTGTTCCGGGACTCCGATTGAGGTACCGTTTCTTCCTATGTGCTCATAAATGTGATATCTTCAACTTCTCTTTAGGTACCTCATCCGAATTCCATGTGAAAATTACACTTTTGCTCTTTTAACTTTCCTTCTTGTCTTTCTTAATTCTTCCGGTTTCCTTCTTCCGTTACTTGACATCAAATACCTGTAAAATCTCTATGAAATACCAGAAACTCGGTGTACTCATTAGGATCAGTCAGTAGCAATATTATGAGATAAAGTCAAATCGATTACGTTGTTCGAGGTGCTAAAAGTACCCAAATTAAGGGATAAATTGGGAACAATTTATGCCCAATCAAACCCCCCAAACTTAGAACTTTGCGCGTCCCGAGCAATGTAAAAGAATCCTAGTAAGGCTCAATTCTTGAAAAACATTTTATTGGGATAGAATACCTTTTTTGCGGGCAAGCGGTTGCATTTAGCGTATGCAACAAGCCTTTAAACCCCTAGGTCACCCTAGTAGGACGAGTTGTGTCTCGTGAGGGTTTGCAGAGAATATACCCACAAAATTCGACTCAAAAAAATTCAAAATACGCAGAAATTGTGCAATTCAAACTTTTCCAGTAAATAGTCATCATCAAGTCATATGTACTAGTCTCAAACCGTAGTGTGTGTGTGTGTGAAGCCGGAAATATAATCGCGGATATCCACCGATTGATCATTACGTTACTTATCTGAATATTTGTTTTGATTTCAAATTCTCACGGAATGCTCTCTCAAACGAATCACTCAGAATGTGGTTATTCTCTCGGTATGCGTGATATAAAGAGTAAATGTATTGGGAGCAAAATCACGCGTACAATTAGAAAGACGGAAATTTCATGGTGAAAGGATCTCATCAACGGATTACGTTTTTCAAATCGGGAACATTGCCTCTTATTCGCGCACTTAATCTCTCTTATTATCTTTTGGTGTATTAGCTCTCCACGCGGTAACCAATTTCGCAATTTAGACTCGGTTAGGACTTTTTCGGGTTTTAGGATATATTGGGTAAAATTGGGAAAGGTTAAGAATTTCGGAATTGGGAAACTTTCTTATGATGTTCGTTAGTGCTTTTCCGGGCTTTTGCTCATTTTTTCTTCTTTTTCTCTATTTTTTCTGTTTTTCACTTCTTTTCTTTTCTTGCTATTTTTGTTGAGCATTTCTATTTTTTTCTTGCCCCTTTATATGCACTTTTTGGACTTAAATTCTGAATTCTTCCATTTTTCGCAATTCCGGGCTATTTGGGTTTTTCGGGTTATCAAACGAAAGGGACAATTTGTTTGGCTCAAATTTGGTTACAAAAGGGGTAATTTTTCGCTACTTTTTGTGGCCAATTTTTTTGGGTGACAAACGAGGGCCTACTTCATTGTCCAAAATACCAATTGCGTTACCATATGCGTTTTGAGATGAATTTAACTTTAGAGATCAATTTTGGCACGTTTTTCAAAGCAATATCACACACGTTTTTCGTAACCGATCAAAATGAAAGGATTGAGATCCTCGACAACTTTTTAGGCACTGAAGAGAACTTTGAGTTAACAATTAACTCGGATTGATTTAAAAACTCGCAAAAAGTGATAGGCTCGAATCTCACCGGGTTTGTTAATCTCCACACTTATTCGTTAAGTCATCAATTTTCGCTCAATTTCCATCTTTAGTCAATTTCGGCTTTGTGTAGGTTGGATTTTACCAATTTGAGACTTTAAACCGACTTTAATGATATTTTTGAAAAATTTGAATTCCAATTTTTATTTATTTTGAACAAAAATATTTTTGGATTTTTCAAAATTTTATGATTTTTTTGGAAATTCTAGGCATTTTTGAAAATTTGTGAAGTTTTAGAAATATGCACTTGTGACCCCCCCTAACTTAGACTTTTGCATTGTCCTCAAGCAAAAAGGACTAAAATCTAAATAAGGCAAAATAATAAGTGCGATAAACAAAACAAACAAATGGAGAAAATGCAGTTTTTTTTATTACAAACAAGACTGTGGTACAATTACAAGGAAAAGCATACAAACTGTGAACAGGAAAAACAAATAAAAAACTTCTAGAACCACTTCAAGCTTCACTGGGGCGGGGGATGGGAAGAATCGGGCGCGTCGGGGACATAGGGATCATAGTAGTAGGATGGGAGTGGCTCATTAGGATCCCCTTGGCGTCGGTAGATGTCCGCTTGGAAGCGTAACATCATGCTCGTGTCTCGATGGTAATCTGTCATGAAGGTGTCGAAAAGTGTTTCCAGCGCCACCATTCGGTTTGAGTGGTCGCTTCCCGCCCACTCAAAATATGGATCGTCCTCCTCGTTCGCGGACTCCTCGTCCGGACCGATATCCCCCATCTCGACATCCTCACCGGCTGCCTCTTCTTCCTCGTCGCTCTCGCTTGAGGAAGCCTCTTCTTCACTATCACCACCTCGCCTAGCCCGTAGGACAGCTAGCTGTTTGGCGCTCTTGGTGCGGGTCCCTTATCCAAAAGGATCGGGAATACGAGTATGATTAAGCGGTGCCGCTATGCCAGCATTCTGAAGGATGGAAGTGATCAACCGGGCATAGGGAAGTGGGGTGGTACCCTTATCATCCAAGGAGGCGTTGATGATATCGGCGTATAAAGTGCGGGCCAAATGGATGTAAGTGTGGGGGTCAAAGAGGTGATAGGTCAAAGTGGCTTGCCGGGGCCGCATAACGGAATCGTTGGATGTTTGCAATATGTTGGCGCACACAATCTGAAATGTGAGGCGCGCCTTCTCGTTAAGGCGTCCAACGGCAACGGTTTGCCCCGTCCAACCCATATTCGGTGCAATGTGGGCCATGATAATATCCTTGTCGACCGGGGGGACATTCCGTGGATAGGTGAATTCTTGAACGTCCGGGATGTCATACTCGGCCAACTTGGCCGTGAGACGAGCCAAAGAAAATAGGATGACCTTCCCATCCACGTAAGCTTAGGCCTCGAATTGGCCCGTACGAACTAGGGTGCCATAAAAGGAGTGGACTTCGATTGCCCAAACCGCTTTGTAGGGTTCGTTGAGGAATCGGTACCAGCCCCGAGCCATGAATAGGGCGGGGGCGGAGTTGGGCAGCCCATCCCATTGGACAGCGCGCTCCATATGGAGTTTACGATCTAAACCAAAGAATTGATGGCACCATCTCTCCTCTTGGCGGGAGTGGAACTCGCCATGACCGGAGGGTTGGATGTCGGTGGAGTCATACTTGGTGGGGGAAACGCGTGGAGCCATGGAAACAAGAGGGATTTTTTCTTGGAAAATTAGGGAGGGAGAAGAGAGGATTTGGTTGAAGGTGTGGAGGAAAAGGGAGGGTTTGAGTGTGTATTTATAGGTGAGAAGGTGAGTGGAGGGGTTGGAATTGGAGGGAAAGGGTTTGGAGGGAAAAGGGGGTGAATTTGGGAGGGAAAGGTTGGGATTGGGAGTTGGGAAAACGGATTAGAGGGAAGGAAGAGGATTGGGGAGAAGGGGGTGAATCTTGGGAAGGGTTAAAAACAAATCTGCAGAAGGCGGACCGGTCCGGGGTAGGGGCGGACCGGTCCGGGTACTTTAATATTCAGAAATTAGATTAGTGGACCGGTCCTCTTTAAAATTAAAGGAACTTGTCCAGGGGGGAACCGGTCCGGCCTTAAATTAAAGGAATCGGTCCGGCCCAGGGTTTTTGGGTTGGATTTTCCCCGAACTCAATTTCGATCTCTCTTCGCCGAAAATTTTCACTTTCACAACATACTCCCTATCAATCTAGATTAAAACCCTCTCGATTTTTCTAGTCAACGCCCTTTGAGTCGATACTCTCGAAACACACGAATGATTTTCCCGAATGAAACCTAGTCCTATCGATGCTCACGACACACACGACTCTCACAACACACACGACTCTCACCCCATACGCGTCGGGGGTGCGACGACCTCACTGTAATAACTCACTTTATCCCGTAAATGGGGTCCGACAACCAGACGGTGTCGACTTCGTCGGCACACGCCTCTAGATATGGCTTTAGGCATTGTCCATTCACTTTGAATATATTTCCCCCTTTTAAATTGTCTAATTCAACAGCTCCATGGGGGAAAACATTCTTCACTACGAACGGGCCAGACCATCGTGACCGCAATTTTCCTGGAAAGAGATGAAGCCGAGAGTTATAAAGAAGTATTTTTTACCCGGGATGAAACTCTTTGCGTCGAATGATGCTATCGTGAGCGAGTTTCATCCTTTCTTTTGAAATTTTATCATTCTCATACGCATCATTGTGTAGTTCTTCTAACTCATTCAATTGGAGCTTGCGGGCTTCACCGACCTTATCCATGGCATAATTCAATTGCTTTATCGCCCAATACGCTTTGTGTTCTAGATCTACGGGAAGATAGCAAGGTTTTCCATACACAAAGCGGAAAGGGGACATGCCGAGTTGATTCTTATATGCGGTACGATAGGCCCATAGCAAATCGTTCAATCTAAGTGACCAATCTTTCTGGGTAGGATTGACGGTCTTTTCAAGAATGTTCTTGATTTCCCAATTTTCTAGTTCGGCCTGCTCATTCGTTTGTGGGTGATAAGTCATTCCAACCTTGTGAATGACACCATACTTTCTCATTATCTTCGCGAATGGTCTATTGCAAAAGTGCGTGCCATTATCGCTGATTGTCGCTTTCGATGCACCGAAGCGGGAAAGTATGTGTTCCTGCAGGAACTTTATCACCACTTTGGAGTCATTCATCTTGGAAGCTATAGCTTCCACCCATTTAGAAACGTAGTCTACCGCGACGAGGATGTATAGGAAACCAAAGGACGGGGGGAAGGACCCATGAAGTCAATACCCCAACAGTCGAAGATCTCAATGATGAGTATGGGGGTAAGAGGCATCATGTCTCGTCGAGTAATGGCTCCCATCGTTGGCACCTATTGCAAGATTTGAAAGCATCATTTGCAGCCCGAAATATTGTGGGCCAATAGAGGCTGCATTGCAGAATTTTAGCGGCCGTCTTTTTCGTCGAAAAGTGGCCTCCACAAGCTTCTGAATGACAAAACTGGATGACTTTTGGGATCTCGTCATCCGGTACGCATCATCGGATGATTTGGTCGGCGCAATATTTAAAAAGGAAGGGATCATCGTAAAAGAATATGCGCGACTAAGTAATAAACCTCTTCTTATCTTGCGGTGTCCAATCGGGAGGGACGGCTCCCGTGATAAGGTAGTTCATTATATCCACAAACCAAGGCAAAGAAGAGGTAGCAAAAAGTTGTTCATTCGAAAAGTATTTGTCTATGGGTACGGGATCACTAGGTACGTCAGACGAAAGCCGTGATAAGCTGTCGACAACGAAGTTTTCTACTCCTTTTTTATCTTTGATGGAGAGATTGAACTCTTGTAGGAGTAGGATCCACCTTATGAGGCGCGGCTTGGCATCTTTCTTTGAAAGTAGGTATTTCAATGCCGCGTGGTTGGTGAAGCAAGTAATGGGAGAATCGATAAGATATGATCGGAATTTATTAAGGTCAAAGACTACCGCTAGCAACTCCTTCTCTGTGGTAGAGTAGTTGAGTTGAGGTCCGATAAGGGTCCGGCTAGCGTAGTAGATGACATGAGCTTTCTTATCTTTTCTTTGGCCCAAAACAGCCCCGATCACATAATCGCTTGCATCACACATAAGTTCGAATGGTAAGGACCAATCCGGAACTTGCATGATGGGAGCGGACACGAGCATGGTTTTCAGTTTTTCAAAAGAGCTTTGGCATGCATCCGTCCACTCGAAGGGGATGTCCTTCATGAGTAGGTTGCTTAAGGGTCTAGCGATGGTGCTAAAGTCCTTAATGGACCTTCGATAAAACGCCTTGTGGCCCAAGAATGAGCGCACGTCCTTAAGCGATTTTGGTGGGGGAAGATCAGCTATGACATCGATTTTTGCCCTATCAACTTATATTCCCTTGGATGATACTGTGTGGCCAAGAACTATTCCCTCGGTGACCATGAAATGGCATTTCTCCCAATTCAGCACTTAGTTCTTTTCCATACATCGGGCGAGTACTTTTTCCAGTTTTTCGAGACAAAGGTCGAAAGAGGTGCCAAAAACGCTGAAATCGTCCATGAGCACTTCGAGTCCTCTCTCGTCCATGTCACTAAATAAGCTCAACATGCACCTTTGAAAGGTCGCAGGTGCATTACACAAGACAAATGACATACGTTTGTAGGCAAACGTACCAAAAGGCAAGTGAAGGTCGTCTTCTCCTAGTCAAGTACATCCACCTCAATTTGGTTATATCCGGAATAACCATCAAGGAAGAAATATTAAGGGTGGCCAGCTACTCTCTCAAGCATTTGATCAATAAATGGCAAGGAGAAATGGTCTTTCCTAGTTCTCGCATTGAGTTTCCGATAATCAATGCAAACGCGCCACCCGGTGGTGGTACATTGGGGAACTTGCTTGCCCTTGGCAATCTCAATCACTGTCATTCTCGACTTTTTTGGGATGACTTGAATAGGTCTCACCCATTTTCTATCCGAGATTGGGTAGATAATCCCGACATCCAATAACTTGATAATCTCGGTTCTCACAACTTCTTTCATGTTGGGATTTAGTCTTCTTTGCATTTCTCTATAGGTATTGACATCCTCTTCAAGATGGATCTTGTGAGTGAAAATCAAAGGACTTATCCCCTTTAAATCAGTGATGCACCAACCAAAAACACCTTGGTGCTTCCTCAAAGTTTTCAACAATTTACCCTCCGGCTCTTCGTCTAGGCTAGAGGAGACAACAACAGGAAATGTATCATCCTCTCCTAGGTATGCATATTTAATGTGGGAGGGGAGTTTCTTTAATTCAAGGGTTGGAAATTTGTCATTGGAGGGAACTATGCGTGTATCCCTCGGAGGTAACTCCTCGAATCTAAAAACCCAATTAACATCTCTCATGTCCTCGTCTGATGTGCTCTCATCGAGTAACTCTCTCAACCACCCAACCTCCCTCTCGAAGTCGGTGTACGTCCCCTCACTCTCGTATCTTGCCGCTAAACAGGACTCTAAGGGGTCTCCACAGTAATTCTCCTCAAAATACTCCTCTACTATCTCATCTATGAGGCTCACCGTGTGAAGCTCATCTTCCTCCGCCGTATGTTGGGCTATGTGGAAGATGTTGGTCTCTAAGGTCATGTTCCCAAAAGTGAGTTGCATTCTCCCATTCCGAGTATTGATGATTGCTTAAGACGTAGCTAAGAATGGGAGCCCAAGGATGATGGGAACATGGGTGCTCGAGTTGAAGGAGGGCTCCGTGTCCCAAATGACAAAATCTACCGGGAAGTAGAAAGTGTAAACTTGGACGATCACGTCCTCGACTATGCTTCGTGGGATCTTCACGGTTCGATCCGCTAATTGGAGAGTGACCTTTGTGGGCTTGAGGTCGCTCAAATCAAGTTGCCTATACGCTTGCTCCCAAGTCAAGTAAGGCTTTTTTGATTTTGTTTTCTCCAATGATGCAGGAAATGGTGGGTGCACCGGAATCTTTGAATTTAGGCGGGAGATCATTTAGTAGAATGGAGCTCACGTTTTGTGCTAGAAAGACATTCTTCTTTACCTTCATCTTTCTCTTTACCGTCAACAAGTCTTTGATGACTTTAGCATAAGCTGGAATTTTTTTAATAGCATCGAGGAAAGGTAAATTTAGCTTTACTTGCTTTAGCACTTCTAGCACATCTTCACATGGGTTTCCTTTATGGGAGGGAATCAACCTTTGAGGAAACGGTGCCGCGTAGGGTGGTTTCACTACTACTTCTGGCTCACTAGCATATCCTTTATCACTCTCATTTAAGGGGATATCTTCGGCCTCTTTCGTGCTGGGCGAAATCTCCTTGTCTTTCGTTGTGTTATGTGGAGGAGGTGATAAATCAACGACTCTCCCACTCCGAAGAGTGGTCACAGCTTGGCATTGCTCTTGATGTTCAGTGGAGGTGGAAATAACACTAGTTTGACCTTGGGTAGGCCTTTGGCCTTGACCAGGAAACTTGCCCTTCTCTTAGACACTCAGCGAGGATTGTATCTTTGACAGACTTACATTTATGTCGCCAATCAGACGATCATATTTGGTATTGGTTGCGGTCTGGCTTGCGATGAATTGATTCATGGTATCCTCGAGAGTTCTCCGCAGTGGCGGGATATAAGATCCTTGTGGTGGTGGTGCTTGCACATGTCCTTGAATGTGTGGAGCTTGTTGAAAGTGTTGTGGTGGAGGAGGGGCAACATGTGAAGGAGGGTTCATTATGTCATGTTGTTGCCCATAGCTAAAACCGGGATGGTTTTTCCATGAAGGGTTGTATGAATTCCCGTGCGGTGCATCGAAATTCCCTTAAATCCTCCTATACCACTAACTTTTTCCTGAAGCATTACTTTGTAGGAGGGTATGGTCGGTCATTCCTCAGTTGAATGATCCGCCTCACAAATCGCACACACCTTCTCGACGGGGTTTGGTATGGATCCATCTGGTCATTTTCCATATATCTCGCATAGGTCCCGAAATCCTTTCTCAAGGATATACAATCGATTGTCCGTCATAGAATTCTTATCTACGTAAAATAGGCCGGACGCCGACGGAGTGGTGGTCACTTGACGATTTCGATTTTGAGCATTAGGATCAGAAGTATCCCAGGATTAGGTAGTCTCGGCGACATACCTCAGGTGAAGCTTAGCATCGTGGGCATCTAAATCGACGAACGAACCACTTCCCATGGTTTCAACAAGTTTCTTGGAGTTAAGATTCAGCCCATTATAGATAAAAGAGATGATTTGCGCTGAATAAAATCCATGATGGGGGCATGAAGTAATTAACTCATTGAAACGCTCATAACATCGATGAAATGGCTCATTTTTAGATTGTCTGAACGCTTGAATTTGAGCCTTTATGGAGATTGTTCGATGAGTTGGGAAGAACTTCTTGAGAAATCTCGATTGCAACTCGTTTCATGATGGAATCGAGCTCGGAGGTAAAGAACATAGCCAGGTCTTAGCTTTATCTTTGAGCAAGAAAGGGAAGAGTTTGAGACGGATCACCTCTTGGGTGCAAGTTTGATCATTGAGAGTATCGCACACATCCTCAAATTCCTAATATAGAGGTATGGTTTTTCAGAATCCATACCATGGTAATGTGGTAACATCTGGATCATCCCATTTTTGAAACAAAATTGCCCGGCATTATACTGGAGTATAATGCATCCCGGAGTGACAGTGCGCTCGGGATATAAGAATTCTCTCAGCGGGCGGTATGGGGGCTCTTCCTCACCGGTGGCGGCACTACCGTGTTGCGACATCTCCCTCTCTCTTAATTACTCGGTGCTCTCACTTGGTGTGATCGAGGTGTACTCGGGGGGGGGGGGGGGGGTGTCCTAAGAAGGAAAACGGAGTGTTGTTTGAGATTGAGTGTGACGGTGTGGGAGGTGGGATCCAGAACTGTGGGGCGTTTGGAGTGTGAGGGCTATCGGGGTTATACTCAATGATTGGATTTTCTTGAATGCTGGTTGGAGTATTATGGGGTGTAGGAGTGAGTTCAGAATTTTGCATTAATGTCTTATGAGAGATGATGGTGAATATTTTTGTGCTCTTTGAATTTTTTTATATGTTTTTGGATTTCTGGAGATTTTTGGTCAAAACTTTGGATTGACTCGATCTAATCCTAAGTCTACCTAATTCCCCGGCAACGGCGACAAAAACTTGACGCGACTGAAAATGTGTCTCAGAAATGCGTTCTCTCGAGGCTCAAGTGCAAGCATGTCGCTCAAGTAATAATCCCAGTAAGTCGGGTATCGATCCTCATGGAAAAAGGACAACGAAGTTGTGACGACGGGAAAAGACGGAGGAATCCTAACCTTGACTCTAAAAAGAAAGGGAAAATGATTTGATTTTGGGAATGATTATAACTAAATGCAATTATGAAATGATGAAAAGATGAAGTTACACTAAATTACCTAAAATATAAATGAAAGATGATTTTAAAACTTTTGAACTGAGTGATGAGAAAAACAGGACGGGAATACAATCCCCCAACCCTAGTGTAGTGCAGTTATAATATTAATCATAAATTTAACTGATTAAATTTTTGACCCGGAATTTAGTACTCCCAAGCATTACGTATACGAGGTTCAAGCCCGCGTCATACTTAATCTGAGGACGAGTAAATCGGTATCGCGATAGTGACACTCGAATTGCATTCTAAATCATCCCGGTTACCCAGAGGCAAACGAGATATAAATACCTACAATTGTTAGGTTGCTACGCAATACGGTCGTAATCAATCACTAAATTCAGAGGATTAATGTTATACACGTGCAATTAACGCATCAGGCTGGGTTCATGTATCCCGGCCTTAGAAAATCTAGCCTAACATGCTGAAGTTAATGAAAATAATGTTTGATGTGCATGAATTCATGATTAATCTAAATAAAACTTGTGAATTGATGTAGAATAGAATTCAAAAGAATTAATAACCCACTAATCTCACCCAAGCAGTAATTACAGCAATTAATAGAACTGGTAATCAAATAAAAATCTGAATAAAGCTTCAATCTTGGAATTAAAACTGGAAATTGTATTTAAACTAGGGTTTCTGGAAAAAGAGAGGAAAATTAACTAAAATTCTCCGTCCAAATCATAATAAGAAAATGGGTTTTTATACCCTCCAAGAATTCAGGAATTTCAGCTGCATTAGGACTCTTTTAGGAGAGGACCAGATTTGCAAATCTCGATACCCGGATCGGTCCGGGTCTTAAGCGGACCGGTCTGCCTCTAAAGCGGATCGATTCTTTTTATTTTGGGGTGGACAGGTCCGGGGGTGGACCGATTCTTTTAATTTCTACCTTCTTCAATTTGATTTCGATCCGAGCTCTATTGGAGTTAGCACAGCGGACCGGTCCAGGGTCAGGGTGGACCGGTCTGCCTATTTGACTTTTTTGCTTAACTTTGAGTGCTCACATCTTTTGTTCCGGGACTCCGATTGAGGTGTCGTTTCTTCCTATGTGCTAATGAATGTGATATATTCAACTTCTCTTTAGGTACCTCATCTGAATTCCAGGTGAAAATTACACTTTTGCCCTTTTAACTTTCCTTCTTGTTTTTCTTGATTCTTCCGATTTCCTTCTTCCGTTTCTTGACATCAAATACCTGTAAAATCTCTATGAAATACCAAAAACTCGGTGTACTCATTAGGATCAGTCAGTAGAAATATTATGAGATAAATTCAAATCGATTACATTGTTCGAGGTGCTAAAAGTACCCAAATTAAGGGATAAATTAGGAAGAATTTATGCCTAATCAAAGATAAAATTGGATTTAACTAAAAATTTAAAAAGTTGTTTTTACCTAAATCACACACTAAAGGGCCTTCTCACTAAACTATCATCCCCTTTTAGAATGTCTACAGGTATAGGAGGCAGACGTATTGATGCTAGACATATTGGTGAAAACATTAATGAGTTACACCAAATGACTCAAGAAGTTAGGCAACTGAATGATTCCCTCTCTCAGTAGCACCATGACAGCGGTATCTCGACGGATCATAATAGAGCTTCCACTATATTAAAAGAGTTTAGGAAACTCAATCCCCCCACGTTTAGCAGTATTGTTGGGCTTGAGGAGGCCAAGTAGTGGCTACAACACATCACTCATATTTTTGAGATCCTTGAAGTGTCTCCTATTTATAGGGTTCATATGGCTATGTTTCAATTACGAACCAACCCAAAAGTGGTGGATGTCCTATCAGACTTGTTTGAATGGGGTAAACCTTTAGGAAGATTTCAGGATGTCATTTTTGGACCGATACTTTCCAGAAGCTTACCGTGATGAAAAAAGGGATGAGTTATGAAAATTATTCCAACGAAAGATGACTATTGGAGAATATGAGGTCAAGTTTGAGAGTTTGTCGAATTATGATAAGTATGTGGCGAGTGATGAAAAAAAGACTCGTTTGTTCATAAAGGGTCTTTATTCGTCCATCTGGAAGCTTATAATTAGTAAGATGTTCACGGGTTCCGAGAGACAGTGAACATGGCCATCAGACTCGAGTTAGAGTACAAACACGAGTGGTTGATTAAAGAAGAAAGTGAACGCCTAGTAATGAACAAAGAGACAATGGTGTCAAGAAACATAAGGAAGGTGGTTCCTGGGGATTCTTTGCCAAATTAAAGGCAACAATATACATTATTTCCTCCCATAGTATGGGTGAAGGGTCAGCTCATCCAAGTAATGGGTGTCTTATAAGTGGGACACTAAATCATTTTAAAACGTATTTCCGCCTAAAATGCATAGGTCCTCAGCCAAGCAATCAGGGTTCTAGCTTTCAACCAACACGGAACTCAAGCTTTGCAGTTCCTATCCAATTGCCTCAGAAGTATAATGGGTTTCAGCAAGGTAAGAAAAATGTTAATGGTTCACTATCCATCCATGGTTATGGTGGACAAGGTCAGTGGAACTAGCAGGGCAGCCAGAGTAGCATGTTCACACAAGGGCATGCCTATGATATTACTCAATCTACGGTTAAGCCAAATACCACAGTGATGGATTATTATTCCATACGTGGGTTCGAGATTTTTTTCTTCTAGAACATCTCATTTATTTATATCAAGTGCATTAGCTTTCAGTTTAGGCTTAAAAGTATATTGTTCGTATCCCCCCATTTTTTTGGAACTTTCGATATGTAGAGGTGTTTCTTTAAACCACATGTGTTGTTCTTGTGTCATTATTGCGAGAGATTATGTGCTTGAATATGACTTCATTATCAAGGATATGGAAAGTTTTGAATTAATCCTTGGGATTGAGTGGCTTTTATACTTTAGTGCCATTATTGAATGTTGTCAGCACAACGTTTCGGTGTTAGTATCGGACGGGTCCAGCTACAGATTCAACAGTGAGTAACTCACGGATCGTCCTTGTAAAAACACTAGCATTAAGGAACACCGAAATTATTTATGGTGTCTTTCAAGTCTTGTGGCATAGTATAGTCTCGGAAGTATGGTCTTTGATCATTCGGATGTGTTTTCGAATGATCTTCCAGGGGGAAATAGACTTTGAAATTTAGGTACACATGGGTGTCTATCCTATTTCCATTCCCCCCCCCCCCCACACACACACCGTTTAGCTTCAATCGAGTTAAAATAACTGAAGGTACAATTAGAGGATTTTCTAACAAAATGTTTTATCAGGCCAAGTGTGTCATCGTGGGGTGCACCAGTTCTTTTTGCTAAGAAGAAGGACAATTCCCTTAGGATTTGTATTGACTTCAAGCAACTGAATCGTGTTACGATCAAGAAAAAATAACCGTTCCACATATTGATGATCTCTTTAAATAGTTGCAAGGCATGATCGTATTCTCTAAGATTGATCTTTGGTCTGATTATCATCAATTGAGGGTTAAGACTAAGGATATTGATAATACCACATTCAGGACGCGATATGTGAAATATGAGTTCTTAATGATGCCATTTGGGTTAACGAACGCTCCTGTAGCATTTATGAACCTGGTGAATTAGATTTATTGCCCTTACCGAGATAATTTTGTCATTGTATTTATTGATGATATCTTGATTCACTCAGCTTCAGGAATGGATCACGAGGAACATCCTGGCACAACCTTGGAAGTGCTCTGTGAAAATTATTTATATGCCAAGTTCAATAAGTGAGAGTTCTAAATGAATGAGGTTAGGTTTTTAATAAGTCTCGGGACAAGGTATTTCAGTAGATCCAACAAAGGTTGAAGCAATGGTGAATTGGGTACCTCTGAAGATAGTCACAGAGGTGAGGAGTTTCTTGGGACTAATTGGGTACTACAGGCATTTCATCCAGGGATTCTCAAATATTTCTTCACACCTCACTAGGTTGACGTAT
The DNA here is from genome assembly GCA_949130495.1 of Sambucus nigra. Lineage (NCBI taxonomy): Eukaryota > Viridiplantae > Streptophyta > Magnoliopsida > Dipsacales > Adoxaceae > Sambucus > Sambucus nigra. Next base: position 407,356,577 of record OX422224.1, read on the forward strand.
AAATATGTTTGCTTTGAGTGGACAGATGACTGTGAGGCGGTCTTTCAAGAGTTGAAAACTAAACTGACTTCAACATTGGTACTTTCTCCCTAAGCAAGGAAAGGGATATTATATTTATTGTGATGTATTAGGGGAAGGTTTAGGATAAATATTGATACAAAGGAAGAATGTGGTAGTTTATGCATCAAGTCAGTTGAGGGTTCACGAGGAAAACTACCTAATTCATGACCTAGAGCTTAGAGCAGTTTTATTTGCCCATAAGATTTGGAGATATTACCTATATGGGGAACAGTTTGAGATGTAATCAGATCATAAAAGTATCCAACATATTTTCACTAAGAGATATGTGAATCTTAGGCAAAGGCGATATATAGAGCTCATGGAATATTACGACTTTCTCCATTGCCACCCATGTAAGGCCAATGTTGTCGCCGATGCATTAAGCAAGAATAAGGGAGCATCTTTGGGGGAAATGAAATCCTACCATCATAAGATGATGTATGACCTTCAGAGATATGAATTGATGTTTAATCGGGGAAAGCACCACACCTACATCTATGGGATGGTGGAAAGTCCTGTAATACAACATAAGGTTCTTGATGCACAAGATCTCGATGATAATTTGGGGAAATTTCAGAATCGCATCTTTGTCAGGTGAACCAATTGAGAACTTATAGATCGATAATGATAATGGTGTGAGATTATAATGAAGTTTGGTGGTTACACATATTGAACAACTCAGTGAAGAAGTCATAGAAGCAGCACACCAGTCTCATTCAACATTCACCCAGGCAATACAAATATGCACAGGGATTTATGAAGAGACTACTGGTGGTCAGGAATGAAAAAGGATGTCATGCTTTTTAAGGAAAAGTGTCTCACTTGTTAGAAAGTGAAGGCTGAGCACCAGAAGATGGTAGGGTTATTACAACCACTATCGATAGCACAGTGAAAGTGGGAGCACATAATAATGGAGTTTGTCATAACAGTGCATAGGACACAGGTGGAACATGATATAATGTGAGTTATGGTTGATCAACTCATAAATTCATCATGTTTCCTTCCCATAAAAGTCACGAATGATATGGCCAATATTTCCAAGCTCTACATCCTAGAAATAATAAGGTTGAACAACACAACTTTATCCATTATTTCAGATAAGGATCCTAGATTTATGTCCAAGTTTTGACATAAACTAGAAAAAATATAAATCTCAGTACAACATATCATCCACAGATGGATGGACAGTTTGAAAGAACTATTCAGATACTTGAAGATATGTTACGGGCTTACACTATAGGTTTTTAGGGTAGTTTGGTTGATCATCTACCATTAGGAGAATTTGCCTATAACAACATTTTTAGGATAGTATTGGGATGGAACTATTTGATGATTTATACGAGAGACCTTTTAGTTCACCAGTTTATTAGGTAGACGTCAGTGAGAAAGACATCTCTGGGTAGGAGATGATCAAGGAGGCCACTGAAAAGATTCAGTCCATTCAGGTTAAACCTCAAATATCTCAGAGCCGTTAGAAGAACTATGTTGATGTTCGTTGTTATGATTTAGAGTTCAGTGTGGGTAATCAGGTATTTTTAAAGATCAAGACTAGGCCTATGTACTTTGGCGAGAAGGTAAAGCTGACACCAAGGTACACATGATCATTCAAGATTTTAGATAAGATTGGTCTAGTGTCTTACCATTTGTCTTTACCATCTCAGTTGGCTAATGTTCATAACATATTTCACGTATCCATGTTATGGAAGCATATTTTGGATTCGTCTCATATAATCAATTAGGGCGAGTTAGATCTTAAGGACGATTTCTCCTACGAGACCAAGCCAATGGGAATAGTAGACCACAAGCAGAAGATGCTTTATAAGAAGATGGTTACCCTCGTCAAGGTTATTTGAGATAACAATAGTGTAGAGAGAGTGACTTGGGGATTAGAATCTACGAAGAGAAGGATAGATCCCGAATTATTTACATAAGTATGTTTAGTGTTTTTTATTTCAGGGGAAAAAATTCCCAAAGTGGGAAGGTTATAACACCCATATTTTTCTGAATTAAAAAAATCTCATCATGGATTAATTTAGATAAATTATTTCTATAATTGAGGTTAAGGAGAAAAAAATCAAAAACGTCGCTCACCACGTTACACACGTTAATTAAATGAAATTATACGGAACGAATACTTAAAATTATATTTATATTTATGTTCGAATATCATAAGGAATATAAAAAAATTCTTAGAAGAAAACTTCGTATCTGACACATGCGAATCGATTAGGGCTAGGGCCGAATCGATTTGGCACCAGCAGATTGTCTTCCTTTTGAGCTGTCAACATGTGTAACTCGTGGGGTGTAAAAGAAACTGACGCTTCCACGATTTTAGTCCATGACAAGGACCATGACAAGAATCTTTATCATGGATGACTGTGATAAAAAAAAAATGGGTGTTTTTTCTCACGATCAATGACTGTGACAAGCCCTTATCGAAAAAGTGAAATAATTTTAGTGATTTTGTGTAGTGAACCGGATTTATGTGGCATCGCTAAGTGGGTACGAGAATACGAGGATACAATATGGCTTAATGTGTATCTAACCCATGTCGTTGACTAGCATTTCAGGTCCTCGAGGTACACTGTAACACCCCGTAATTTTGAGGATTTAATATTTAATTATTTTTGGGAGATACAAAAATATTTAAATTGGAGAAACTTAAATTTATAATTTGGAGAATTTATTTGAGTGGGAAGAATTATTTATCTTTGGCGACTTTAAGTTTAATTGTTCGAAATTTCGTGTGTCGCATTCCGAGGTCAAAAATAGAGAATATTATAAAGTATTTTGGATGACAATTCTGAGTGAGTGGTTGAGTCCGGATGGGTCGAGATAGTAAAAAAAGAGTACCGGGGGTAGTAATCGGGTCTCGAGGCATTTTTGGCCATAGCCGGGCCCACACGGGGTGATTTGGGTCATTTTAATTAGGCCCATGTGGCCAAAAATGGGATTAGGGGTTTTAAACCTAATTGAGGGACTAGTTGAACGACAGTTAGAAAATTATAAACCTAGGGTTTGAGAGAGAAATAGAGGAAGCTAATCAAGAGCCAATTGGTGATCTTTTGGAGTCAAATTAAGGGACTAATTAGGTGTTCTTCATCAACACTTTCTCTCCGCCAACGGATCAGACTCTACAAACAATTCCAGGCAAGTGGTTAACTGTTGTGATTTTCAGAATATGTGATAATCAATTCATATCATAGTAGGTGTTTATGAAATTCATTTCTGGGTTGGATTATCGTATGAAATTAGGGGTTTTATAAATTAGATGACTTAGATCGATTAAGAAGTCAATTGAGGTTATGGTATAATTCAGTGTGTAGGAATTTAACTCACATGAGAAATTGAGAATATTATGCGGTAGAATTCGAATATGAAATTTAGTTTTTAGAACAAATTATTGGAGATTTATGAATAAATCCATTTCAGAATTAATGAAATAAGTGGATAAATTGCTTATCTTAAGATCCGTATGATGTGTATCATGTAAGTTAAACATGTTTAGGTGGTGGGGTGACTTGATTGGAGGTTGAAATTAAGGTTTACAAACCTTGTATTTTCGTCAATGTTAGAAAAGTCGAAACGGAGAAGACGCTGACCTAAAAGATTGATCGATCGATGGAATTGATCAATCGATCGATGGTCGAGAAATTTTGGCAGTTCGCCCTTTTTCTTTTATTGGAGAAAGTTAATTAATTCCTTTTGAGACTTGTTTATTTAGTGTCAAATAAATACAAGACATACCTTCTAGCAATTATAGGTAAATATAATTGGGAAATTTGGTAGAGATGAATGCGTGACACATTATGGGAGAATATTGGGAACTAAATTCTGAGATTTAAGATACGAGCTAAGTGAACGAATCCTGGTATATTGGTTGAGTGACACCAAGGTGTTAAATTAATTACTGAGAGGAGTAGATTAATTTGGAGTGGGAATATTGACTCGAGAAACATTGAGATACGGATCAAGTGAGCGAGTCGGGGTATATGGGTTGAGTGACACCAAGATAATAAATTAATTAAGGGATAAATTAATTAATTTAGAGTCGGACCATAGACTCGGATTGGTAATAATTAATTAACGTGTAAATTAATTAAATTAGAGTCGTACTGTAGACTCGGGAAGGTAATAAATTAATTAAAGAGAAAATTAATTAATTTGAGTCGGACCATAGACTCGGGAATATATAGGCTAGTGTGACGGGTTTTAGTACACGGTAAAGCCAGGATTTATATTATATATATATATACAGTGTGGTGATAGTATATATATATGTGTGTGTGTGTGTGTGTGTGTGTGTGTGTGTGTGTGTACTTTGTGTGTGCTATTAAATATCAGGGACAAGATATTTATTTAATTTATATACTCTAGTGTTATCATGAGAGGTTGCGCGATGTGGGTGAATCCCCTATCTTGAGGAGTAGGGTGAGTATATCCCCAGGTCATAGCGTCCGGTATATGGGTGAGGGGTTTATCTCACTTTTAGGGAAGGAATATGACTACATCCACTACATTTATATTTTTGGGCCAGGTTGGTGAGGGATTCCGACTTGGGTAACTAGGTTATGTGAGCACACCTAGTGAGATAGCACTTTAGAGGAAATCATCCAGTGAGGGTATACTCGGAGGGATGGATATACATACGATATATGGGTGGTTGTCCATAGTAAAGGTACGTATATAATGGTAGTAAATATTTTATGCGGGTAATAATACAGTGTGTGATGTATTTATTTTTTATAAATTGTGTCACGGTTATATGATATTATTTAAAAAGGAATTAATTAAGTTAATTGTTGAGATAACTTATAACCCATGAATAATAATACTCAGTTTAGAGTATAATGGCAAGGGGAGATTATACCAGGACTAGTAGGACGTCGTAGTACAACTAGGTGGGTTAAAGTAACAGGTGTGCACAATAATGGAGGGGTGAGTATGTCCTCAAGAGAGTGCGATACTAACTTAAATACGAAGCGCATTCATGGATTTTAAATTACTGCAGTTAATTCACTTGCTAAATATTTCCAAAATGTTTTGGGTTATAACCCTTGCTATAAAATTATTTTCAAAACCTTTTAGGTGTCCAACCACAGGGACGCTAGACTTGATATTCTATTCTAGGGACACGGAGCTGCGGCACATGTGGATGCTAGCAGGAGTTTGGTTTAGACGCATCGTTCCTTCCTTCCTAGAGTAGAAATCATATATCAGTTTCAGTTTTACTTAGGGCTTGTCGCCCAGACTTTTCTGTACAGCTTTCATATTTATTTATTGAGGTGTTGAATATTTGTATTGGAATATTTACTTTGGTGGCCGATGGTTCATTCGGCATGTAGTTTAATTAATTATTCTGTTGATTTAATTCAGTCGTGGTGTATGACCCATATCATATTTTCGCATGTTATTGGTTGTTTAATTAAAAGATAAAATTGGGCAACGGCTTTTTGGAATACTAGGTGGTTAGTAAGTTTTAAAAAGTTTTTTGACAGTGATGCTAAGGATGAACCAATTGGGATTCCTATTTTAATTTGGTGTAGAATTGATCACCCGGTATTTTATTAGGCGGGGTGTCACAGATCATATCAGCGCATCAGGTTCTAGTTTTCTTAGGATTTGTGCGGCTTTTCACGTTTCAGCCTAGCGTCCTTTGATGTAGAGCCCTATCATAGGATTGTTGTATTCTTATACATATGAGCATTTACGTTCTTCTGCCAATCTCTTTATATTTGATGGTGAACTCATACGATTCAATTTTCATTTCAGATGTCGCCCAGGAGAGAGAGAAGCTAGGGCAGTAGGGGGGGATGAGACTAGTGTTGATGTAAAAAACATGATTTGATCTAATTATTTAATCACAGATCAAAATGAATATATAAATATAAGACAAAAGATTTTTAAAGTGGTTCAGCCTTGTAAGAATGGCCTACGTCCACTGTATTTGTTATTGCTGACTGTTTGCAGAATTCTCGATAATGTATTTACCAAGAAATTCCGAGTCCCCTGCTAATGAGGAGGTTACAATGTATTTATAGCCTTTCAAGACGTATCAATGAAAGGACAATGCGCTGTTATCCAGTAAACTTGTACATCTGTACCATATTAATGAGTATATAATGCGCAGTTATATCCTGGATTCTCTTGATTTGGATACGCTGTACACTTATGTAGCTCGGACCGCTTAAGCTGCTCGGACCGCCTAAGATGCTCGGACTACCTAAGCTGTTCGACACACTTAAGATGCTCGGGGCCTTTGAGTTATTCGGGGATGAGCAAGAGCTGCTCGGGGCCCATGAGTTCCTCATGGCTTCTTAGTTATTTGGGTGAAATCGAAATGCTTGGTAGAAGCGTATGTAATTGCCACGTTGTCGGACTCGTGTCTGTAGGTGAATGGTCCATGTCAACAGGCTAAATTTGGTATCAACAGAAGCCCCCAATGTTTCGTAGTTTGACGTTGAAGAAAAGTATGGAACATTCTGCTTCTTAGATTTTTGGTTTGTATGGTTTTTAGGAAAGCATTCATTGTATACAACTCCTTTTTAAATGCACAGTATCAGTCCTCATAAATATTTTGAACTTCCCTAACCGCTTCTCTTTTCGTGCCCCTTATCTTCTTTTTAGCCACCGGATACGCAAACGTCCGTTTTGGTAATCATTTCTTTTTCTATTCCTGAGGTAAAGTATATAAACACGACACAAATCCTATCATTTTTTCACTTTTCAAATCTTCCTTTGAGCTTTTCATTTCTTCTCTATCTTGTGCATTCGTTTCTTTCCTTGTTCGTTGTCAACTAATTCACTCTTCTCCTATAAGATCTTCTTCCTTCTCTTTTATTTTGCTTTGATCATCATAGTTTATATTGTTGAATCGATTGATAAATTTCGTTCTGAATTTTCAATTCCTTCATGGGTCATTTTGGAGGAACTTTCTGAACCTTCTGACTATTTTTCTTTGGCTGAGGGACACTGGTATCCAAGTCTCTTTGTGGCCGAATGTGGCTTTTCTTTTCCTCCAAATCCTTTATGTTTGGAGTTCTGTCAATATTTTGACGTTGTTCCTACAAAAATAGCGCCGAATACCTAGAGAATAGTTAATAGAGTCCATAGGTTAAATCAAATTCATGGAACCCGTTTAGGAATTCCAGAAATTATGTTTTGTTACAGATGGGTTGTCAGCGATAGTACTTTTTATTTAAAAACTAGGTTTTTAAATAGGGCTTTTGTTGTCAATCTTCCAGATGCCAATAGGGAGTACTTTGAACATGGGGTTATTATAAAAAATTGGCAACATGCTCCATTAAATGGAGATGATGTATATCAGGGTCCCATGTGTCCCCCTTATGGCAATGGAATAGGTTATTTTTTATTTTTTTGAAATCTCGTTTTCTTGATGTTTGATAAAATGTATCACTGACATTTAATTTTTATTATTTGCAGTTGACAGCAAAAGAAAGTCTCCAAAGGAGACAGAGGTTAATTTAAAACATTTGAAACTTATCTGGAGTTTGCATCAGTCTGTGGCTGACGAACATATTAGATCCTCCTCCTATTTGTTGCAGTACAAGAGTTATACTTCATCCTTTACTGCTCGTCCAGTGGTGGTTGACATCGACCAAGTACCAGCTGGTGATACTAGTGTAGAAGGTTCTTCTTCAGAGTCAAATATTCCAATTAGTAACATAATGAAGAAAAGAAGAGCTCCTGCTTTCTTTGACAAATCAGACTCTGCCAATGTGGAGGCAAAGAAAAATAAGCAGGATGTTCCAGTGGAAGGAACGAGAAACATTGATTCACCCCCTCCAGTTGCTGCCAAGAAAGTTGCTGAGAAGCCCCCAATGGATCCGAGCAAGGCTGTGGTTATCTCTCCTCCTAGTGAGGTTATTGTCATATCACCATCCAAGACTTATTCTTTGGTTGAAGATATTCCTGCTCCTCCAAAGAAGTCAAAGAAAAGTTCATCTGAGAGACCTGTTGGACCTGTCTCTCAGGCTTTAAATGCTGAAAGTGGTATTCCCACTTTTGTTCCTCCGACCTCTGCCATGGGCTCTGTGAAGTCTTGGATTATCCCAGAAATCCAAGGTATTGAAGACACTCTTCCTCGGGACAGGGTCACTACCTTGGCATCTCAACATATTGCCTCAGTAAGTATTACTAGTCTAAGTTTTTACTTTTCATTAATATGACCCTGTATTTACTCAAAATTATTTCTTTCTTCAGTTGGTAACATGTTTTAACAGCATTCTGAAGAAGGATGAGGCTATTAAAGCTTCAAGCTCCTCTGGAGGTGTAGAGGAGGATTTTATTGGTCTAACTTAGTCCTTAAAGGACTCTCATCAGAAGTATGAAGAAGATAAAGTGGCTTGGGAGAAGCAACTCAAGTCCATTGAGCAAGAGAGAGACCGAGCTGTGGAGGCCTCCAAGGGTTTTGAGAACAAATTGAAAGATTCTGAGCAGAGTAACAAGGTTTTTGAGCAGAGCAACAAGGAGATGGAAGCTAAGCTCAAAGTGTCTGGAGAGGAAGTTATTAGACTTCATGATGTTGAACGTCAGAAAGTGGAGGTGGAAGGGAAATTGAAAGCTGTCGAGGAGCTCCTTAGGGAAAGGACCTCCTCGGAGAAAGAAAAGAGGAAAAAGGTTGTTAAAAAATCATTCAGTGCTGGTTGGGATAAAGGCTGGAACAAGGGCCTGGCTGCCATGACCTCGCAAATGGAGTATGCCAGCCTCAAGTACTTCAGGAATGGATGGGTTGCTGCCTTAAAAGAGATGAAGATTGCTGAGAATTCAGAATTGTTCCAACAACACACACATGGCCCTCCTCCCTCTCCTGGGGAAGAAGAAGAGGACGAAGTTGCCTTAGAGGAATCTTCCATGATGATTGGAGACCAAGTTCCTCCTGTTCCAGCTGTTCAGACTTTCTACGAGCAACTTTAGCCCACCAGTACTTTAGTCGAGCAACTGCCACAATCTTTCGAGCAACCAACCTCCTCATCCCATCTTTTCGAGGAAGTTGTAAAACACAAGGAGAAGGTGTAAAGTTGCTCGGGTTTTAATTTTATTATTTCTTTTGAATGTAACTTGGAGCTTTGTGTTTTTTTTTTATGAATACAAATTTGAACTTTTGGTTGTTCAAATTGACTCTCTTATTCTTGCCCTATCTTTATCATTATTGATCATGTTTATGGATTTTCTTTGCTAGTTTATGGCCAGGATGGAGCAATTATCGGCTCATGACATAGAATTAATGAAAAAATGCAATGACTACTTCAAAGCTGGTCATGCAGATCTGAATGAAGCTCAAATCATTGACATCCTTGGTCCAGATACTTCTGAACGAGCAATCGAAGCCTACCAATATCTGAAGTGCTTGCTCGACCGTGCAGTTGACAATAATGTGGCATATTATGAGATGATTGAGGATCTCCAGGGCACCATCGAGGAACTCCAACAACAATATAAGGAGTCTTCTACTCTTTTGCATCAGGGGTATGAGAAAAAATATCAGCAATTAAATGCTGACAAAGGATATGATAAATTTATCGCTGCTTACGAGAAGAAAGAGAGAATTCTAAAGGTTGAGGTCGAGGAGCATAGGCAAATCGCGAAACTGTTGGAGCAGGAAAATAATGTTTTGCGAGGAGAGATATCCCAATTGAAATCTGCAGCATCTACCTCGGGAGCCTTGGTCCCTGTTAATGACGAAGGTTTCTATTTCTTAGAGGTAGAGAATGCCAACTTAAGAGATGAGTTGGAAACTTTGAAAAGATTTGGACCCTCCACTTCTACTCGTGGTCAAGCAAGATCTTCTCGGGGACGAGCAAGAGCTTCTCGGATCTCAATTAAAGAGGCGAGGACCCAATCATCCTTAGAAATTCAGGCATTCCAGTTGATGGCGAAGAATCAAGCCTTAGCAGAGATGCCCAAGAAGATTCTGAACCTCGACGAGCAACTTTCTACACAAAGCTCGTCCTTGGAGAATAAGGAAATTTTAGTAAATAATATTCACGATCAACTGAAGAGGTTTACCTACCAATTCCACAAAACAGCCCAGAGAGTTTTGGATGGCTGGATATAATGAAGCCCCTTATCATCTCGATGATCGGAGCCAACAGTCAAATAACGAGGGTTACAAACAAGGATGGTTGAATGCACTGGGGGTGTTAAAGTTGGAGCAGGGCCACTATCTATGGGATTATTATGACCCTGGACTGCTTGAGTTGCCCGTGCCACCTTTTAAACTTGATATGAGTTGGATTCCTACTCGGACAATTCCTCAGTGCTTAATCTCCAGGTATCTCGGCGACTATAATCTTCATTCTAATTTTGAGATATCTCGCCCGGAGCACTTGCTCGATCGACCATCTGTAATGAATGTTAGGATGCTCCGAGATATAAATTTTATAAACTCTCCTTATGCCTTAAATGATCCTCCTGCTGGAGTAGAACCCGTTTCAAAGGCAGAGGGAAAGAAACCCATAGAGTAGGATTTTTATGTAATAACTTGAACTTTTTGCAACATATGTAATTCTTTTTGTTTGAAATGAAGAAATTTAGTCTTCTGCTATTCCATATTCTTCTAAACATTCTGCAGAATATCTTTGTTTGTGAATATATGTGTATTTTGATATGTCCATTATGTTTTATTTTTTGACCATAGTGACTTATCACTTCTTTGATCTTAAGCAGTAAAATGACTTACATCCCATGATCCTGCTTAGTTTAACCAATCTGAGTTGATTGTAAATTGATTTTACTGACCAATCGAAGTTGGTGAATATTGATTCTCTATCAATCGGAGTTGGAGAAACTTAATTTTGCCGACCAACCGGAGTCGGTAGATTTTGTTTACCGACCAACCGTAGTTGGTGGATTTTGATTTACCGACCAACCGTAGTTGGTGGATTTTGATTTACCAACCAACCGTAGTTGGTGGATTTTTATTTACCGACCAACTGTAGTTGGTGGATTTTTATGTACCGACCAACTGAAGTTAGTGGATTTTAGTTACCGACCAACCGTAGTTGGTGGATTTTGATTTACCGACCAACGGTAGCTGGTGGATTTTTATTTACCGACCAACCGTAGATGGTGGATTTTTATTTATCGACCAACCGTAGTTGGTGGATTTTATTTACCGACCAACCGTAGTTGGTGGATTTTGATTTACCGACCAACCGTAGTTGGTGGATTTTTATTTACCGACCAACCGTAGTTGGTGGATTTTTATTTACCGACCAACCGTAGTGTGTATCACTAATACTCCGAAAAATTTCATCAAAAAGAGAGAACTGGGTAAAAATTTTGACACTTTATTTATACTGAAGAAAACTGCTTTTACAAAGGAATCCCAACTATTGATAATACTTGCATAGATTCTCTGCATTCCATGCATTCTTAAATTCTTCTCCCTCTAAGGTTTCAATCCTGTAGGTCCCTGGTCGAACAACTTCTGTAACTCTGTAGGGTCCATGCCAGTTAGCTTCCAGTTTGTTGTGCTTTTGAATTACTTTCTTCAGCACATAGTCTCCTTCCTACAAATCACACTTCTTTACCCTCTTGTTGTAAAACAGAGTTGTTCGCTATTGGTATGCAACATTCCTGATTGTTGCGTCTTCTCTAACTTCTTCGAGCATATCTAGGTATAATCGCCTCATTAAATCACTAATAGGAGAATTGAAATTCAGCACTCTGTTCGTGGGTAGGCCGAATTCAGTAGGTATAACTGCTTCACTTCCAAATGCCAGCATGTATGGAGATTCTCATGTTGCTGTTCGTGGAGTAGTACGATAAGCCCACAGTGATAGAAAGACTTTTGTATGGGTATTTCTTGTCGTTGTTTGAAAAGTCCTTCTAATCAAAACCTCACATACCTACAAATATAATAAACTCAAGTGTAGCGGTAAGTAAGGGTATCAATCCACTTTCTAGGGAGTAAAACACATGGAACAAATTCAATTGTAATTCACTATTTATTTTCTTTTTGTGCTTTTTCACTTTTCTATTTTTTTTTAGCTTTTTCAATATTAAAACAAAAGGGTGAGGTGAGATCTAAACTAAAATAAACTAAATGTAAAATGATAATAACTAACTAGAAAGTACGAAATGAAAATAAAGTCTAACACTAAAAATAAAAGATAAAGTGAGGTAAATAAAGGTGAGAACAATCAAGGAGTGGGGTTATACCATAATTTCTAGTTAATCTATTTAATTAATTTATTCAAATTAAACGTCCCAAATTAATATTGAAATTACAAATCAACTCTCGTTGCAAATGTAATTTTAATAATAATCTTTTAGAGGATTAAATTTACAATCCTACAACTCACAAAATGTAGATCTAAACATCATCTAACAAATCACCCGCTAGGATCGATTTACTAAATTAGTTTAGATCATGAAAATATGATTAGAGTTGAAATTCAAAGAAATAATTTCACATTTTAGAAAAACCTATCTCTAGTTCGATTCTAAGATGGAAATTAAGACTAGAATCTCGATTTTCTCTCGAAAATCATTTACCCTCTCTCGAGGCGTAAATTAAAAGTAAGATTGCAAAAATAATCATCAAAGGAAATTTTAATTTAATTAAACTAATTAAATTAACATTAACATCAAAATAATGGGCTTCCCCACCCCTTGAAAGGGGTGTTAGCCTAACATGATATGAAACATGACAACTTAATAATCAAGGCTACTAAAATAAAAGAGAAGAGAATAGAACAAACAAACCAAGTCTCCTTGAGAAAGTTGAACTCTAATCTTCCAAATTGAAGCATACACCACTTAATTGAGCATCCAAATGATTTGAAATTAAAATATTCACTCAATTAACTCTCTTACAATATTTACACTCACAATAATCTAAAAATAAAAATAAAAAAAATGAAAAACTATTTACAAGGGTGTTTTTCTCTACCTAATTTTCTCTATAAAATTCCTATCTAAAAAGCTCTCTAATCTAGAATTCTTTTTCAAATGAGGTCTTCATCTTCTTTTTATATGCAATGGAGCAAAGGGGTACAATTGGAAATTGGTTAGGGTGTGCACATGAGGGGTGTGAGGTCATGTGGGTGAGGTTGGGGAGGATAAAATCTGATTTGTTAAATGGGGGTATAATGGGTATTGGGGTTAGAAAGGTAGTTGGGGGGTATTTTGGTAAAAAGGGGAAAAAGGAATTAAATGGTTTATTGGCACATGGGGTAATTGAGTTGGCATTTGGTTTTGGTCTTTGAGCAGGTGACATCGTGTTTGGATTGGAAGAATGGGTTTGAGATGAGATGTGGGTTTGGACATTGGTTGTGGGTTAGAAAATGGGTATGGGTTTTGGATGAAAATGGCATTTGGTAGATTTTGGGATGGGGAAATGGGTCTTTGAAGAAGTGGGTCTTTGAAATGGATTTTGGTTGGATGGGTGTTTGTTGGTAATGGGTTTGAGGGATAATGGGTATGACATGAATGGGTTCAGGTCGCCGGATTGGGTCGGAGTTGAGTCGACGGGGTGAGTCGCCTGAGGTGGGTGCGCGACCGGTTAGCGGCGAGCAGGTGGAGATGGGACCGGCTGCTGGGAGTTTGGATCTAAAGGAGAGAGAGAGGAGAGAGGTGGGCGACGATGGTGGGAACGGCGGGGATCGAGGCTGCATAGGGGATCGCCGCAGGGAGCTGGTCGCCGGCTAGGGTCGAGAGAGAGAGTAGAGAGGGACGCCGGAGTTTATGGCAGCAGGGTCGCGGTTGCAGGGTTGGTCGCAACCGGAGTGGAGTTTGGTGGCGAGAAGGTGTGGTGGTGGTTTGGGTTAAAGGGTTGTGGTGGTGAGTTTGTGTTTTGGTTATGGATGGATGAGGGAGAGTGAGAAGGTGGAGGTAGATGATGATGAACAGTAAAAAGGGGGGAATGGTTTTGTGTTTGTGGGTGTATGAGAGTTGGGGTGTGGGTATAAGGTGGGTACGAGATTTAAGGTTTGGTTGGAGGTTGGTGGTGAGGTTATGAGGAGAGAGAGAGAGAGAGAAAGAGAGGTGAGATTTTTGGTTATGGTAGGAAGTTTGGTTTTAAGAGATGGGTTTGTTAATGGTGGAAGAATGGTAGGTGAGAAAGGTGTGGGGTGTTTTCTGTTTTGGAGAAAGGAGAGAGAAGATGAGAGGTTGAAGAAGGAGAGAGGGGGGTTAGAGTGTGGTGAGGGTGTAGGAAGTAGGGGTGAGGGTGAGGGTGAGGGTTTAGGATTAGGTGTAGGATAAGTGTATGATAATGATGATGTGTGTGTTTAATTTGGACCTTAAAATAACACTAACTAAAATAAAATTAATAAAAATAAACTAGAAACCTAAAAATGAAATTGTATTCTAAAAATAAAATAAAGAATCAAATAAAAATAAAACAAAAATCCTAAAATATAAAATCTAATAAACTAAACTAAACTCTTAAAATTAATCCTAATAAAATAGAATAAAATAAAACTAAAAATCAATAAAAATCAAAATAAAATAAAACTAATCCTAATAAAATAAAATAAAACTAAAAATAATCAAAATCAAAATAAAATAAAATTATATTAATAAAAATAAAATAGAAAAATAGAAAATAAAATCTAAAAATTCTAAAATAAATCCTAAAAATAGAAAAGACTCAAACTAAAAATCTAAAAAATAATAAAATGACACAAATAAAACACACACAGGCTTGGGGTAAGTTTGGGCTAAGTTTAGGGTAAGCTAGGGTACGGGAATTTGGTATTTAGCTCCGTAAAATGCACAATTGCCTTGAAATACGCGTTTGAACACCGCAACGTACATTAAACCTGCATAATAAACATTTACGCGCATAAGACCCATATTGTCGAGAAATAGCAACTAAAGTACGTCTATTTGGGGTATAAAATGTACAGTTTTGGGTGCTTATCACACCACCCCCAAACAGAGCGTTGCTAGTCCTCGAGCAATAAGATAGAGAGAAAGAGAAAGATAAGTAACCAAAAGTGTACCACTTTCGCGGGCACTTGCGATTGCACTTAGCATGTGCAACAAGCCTTTAAACCTATAGGTTGCCCCACAGGACGAGTTGTGTCTCGTGAGGGTTTGCAAGGAATATACCCACAAAATTCTTATTTGCAAAAAATTATTGAAGGGCAGTCAATCTCTTATTAGACATAGAATAATCGCACAATCCATCATAAGAAAATATTTTCAGAAATACAAGCTAGAATTTGTAAAAGTTTAGCTAAGTAAATACTCAAGGCACATCCTTCCTAGAACTCAACCTGTGTAGTGTGAATCAGTCAAAACGGGTCGAACATCATAAGAGTAATTCCTAGATTGCCTTGTCGGAATCAACGCTTCAACTTCAAATCTCACGGATATATCACTCTCAAACGAACTCTCGAGATATGGGTCAGTGTATCGCTCTTGTGTGTGAGGAGGTGAGTAAATGTAAGCAAGTTCAAACGTCTCACACACATATAAGAAAGAACGAACAATTTGAAAGAAAAGTGATCTCATGAAAGAATGCTAATCACTATAGTGAGAACGTCGAGTTATTCACCACGTTGACTATCATTTGCCCGAACACCTAGGGAAATATATGGATGATATATGGGTGAGGAGGAAATGAGATGGGATATGATATGAAGGATAAAATGGGATGGTGATAGTGATATGAAGGATGAGTGATGGATGTGCGATGTGAAATGGATGGATATGGATGAAAGATGGATGCAATAGAAGAGTGTTTATACTTGAAGAACAAAATGTCTTTATTTCAAAACTAACTACTAACTCTCTTTCTTCTCTTTTCTCTCTTTTTTCGATTTTTCTTTTCTTTTTCTTTTTTTTCTTTTTTTGCTATTTTTCTGTTTTTCTCTTTTTTTTTCGATTTTTTTTTTTTCTTACTTTTTTTCTTTTTCTCTCATTTTTCAAACCAGCACTGAAGACATTTACATTTGAAATCACACTCTTTTATTTGAAATGATGATGCATGATATAAATGGAGGTGATAGGTGGGTGTGTGGGGAAATGTATGGATGGTGAGGGGAATGTATATGGATGGGAAAAATATGGAAAGATAATGGAAATGTAATGGGTGAAGTGTATGGGAATGTGATATGGGAGGAAAGTGGTAGGTGTATGGATGAAAATCTAGTATTCGGGACAAATTTCAAGACACATGTTTCTTACAACTCGAAAATGATGTCGTTCTCAGTGATCAACCAAAGTTTTATGAAAGAAAATGAGATCATACAACAATTTAAAGTGCGCACCCAAAAGAAGTTGAATCAACTTGTGACTCGGAGATTGCGTAAAACACTCTAAAAGGGTGAAAGGCACAAATCTCACGGGCTAAAGTCTCTACTAGTGATCCTTAAGGTTCTCTTTAGAATTGTGGTACTCCTCAACTCTAACCATAGTGACGTGATACGTGCGCAAATTTTGTTGAGTCTAGAAATTCATGGTGCAAAATGCCTTGTTATGTATTACATAAGCTATTAGAAAAAATATTCTCTAGCTTGATTCCTAGACTTTTGAAAGATGGATGATTGAAAATTCACATCAATGAGTGAGATGAAAGAAACTGCACGAAATTTTAAAAATCAGGTTCAAAAATCAAAATTTTTTAAAAGAGGTACGATTTTGATAAAATTCCCCACCCCCAAACAAAAAGGAACATCGTCCTCGATGTTAAGTAAAATGATTTTTAAAATGAGAGCATAAGGTAGGAAAGAGATTACCAGAATGAACCGCTAATGAAGTGGACAGATGTAGCCAATAATAAACCTGAGTATAAGATGTACAAGTCTAGAACCATGATAAAGCATAGGGTGATGTGAAACACCACCCCCAAACAGGATGAGACTAGTACAAGAAACGCGGGCTGCCTCCCGGTAGCGCTAAGTTTAACGTCTTCAGCCAGACCGATGGAATCTCACCCTAAAGATAAGATCTATGAAAGCGCAGGGCGGCAGAAAAATCGGGTGATGAGAATCACCCCCAAACAAGACTGAAGCGTCAGTCTTGCTGGATAAAGGCTAAATGTGTCAATGCACTTGTATGGCAAAGTGCATCACACGATGCAAAGCATCGGTGGACCATGGGTGGGTGGGGATCAGGGTAAAGGTGAGGGTGAATAGGTATCGATCACGGGCCTTATTGAGCTTAAAGGTGAGGGCAACAAGGGCCCTATAAGAATGGTGCTCAAGTTGGGGAGGGAGGCAATATGGTTTGGAAAGTGTAATGGGGTGGGGTTCATAAAAATCACACGACCGTTCTATAAATGGGCGATGGTAATGGTAGCGCCGTGACACACCAGGGAGCTGTTGAGAAGAAAAATCAACACCACTAGGAAGTGGTGTGCATGGAGGAACAAGCTCGGTGTCACGGGAGTGGAGAGTATCACCATAACTCTCGTCGGTGGGGGATGGTTTTAGGTGAGGATCTAAAAATGTAGATGAAAACGTGAAATGTGTAAAATCAAGATCCAAACCGGGTGGTGGGGTGGACGGAACAATAGGTGGGTCGGGTGGGACAAATGGTGTATCGGGTGGGATAAATGGTGGAGGAAGATGATCCAACTCAAGCGTGGGAGACACACACTCATTGGGAGGAGTAAATGAATACTCACAAGGGAGTGTGGTTTCTAAAGATGGAGTGATCAACTTCTCCATAATAGTAGCATCGGTAAATGGGGTGGGTGGATCAAACGAGGCACCAAGATCGGAGATAGAGGAATCGCTAAAAATATCAGGCTCAATGGGAGCCATGCATGGTGGGATATCATCCAGATCCGGATAGTTAGGAACTATCACGGATTCTATCTCGGGAAAATGGTGAACACTCGTAGCCGGAGCTAACCTAGGATAAATTGGTTCCTCGGGAACACAAGGGTGAAAGTCGATAGGTGTAGACTCGGGCATTGTTTTGGATTCGACGGGAAAAGGAATAGGAACCTCAAGGTGGGGTTCATATGGACATGGTGGGATTTGATCAGGCTCACTAATGAAAGGTAAGTCAACACAATTGTCGACTTGGGACCCGGACCATGGAATGGTCTCAACTTCAAGATTCTCGGGGTCGTAGGGTTGGTCACACTCAAATTCTGTCACAAGGGGACACATCATCGTCACACTCGGTGGCAACGATGGGTGGGGTCATGGGAATATCCGACTCTCGCGCACACACCAATTCATTTAACCTTTGTTCAAGCCTTTGGAGAGCTTGAGTTTGAATTGCTTGCTCTTTCTCAAGTATGAACTTTTGCAAGAGGGTTTCGAGAGTGGATGTGGATGAAGGTGTTGGTGGAATGATGGGTGGTGGTGGTGGGTGAGGTGGAAACAACTCGCTGCTAGCATGATTATATGGAGAATACTCAAAGGAAGTGTGTGGGGTGGGGTCAAGTGCATCATACACGAAAGGACCGCTTTCGTGATGGACAAATGGTTGATGCGCATGGGGTGCGTAGTGAGGGGACTGATCGTGACTGGGTGCACAAGGTTGCCATGACGACTGTTGGAACGTGTGAGGATCCACAACATCGGGTTGGGATACGTATTGCGTGGAAGGGTGATCAGGCCTCCACGAATAATTTGGGTGCTCACACAACTCGGGATTGGATACATCGGAATAATGGGCCGAGGTGGGTTCCGGGACAGTGTCATATGGATACACATGTTCCATGGTGGGTGCGTAGGGATATGAAGAGTATGGGCACTCATGGGACATGTGATCGGCATAAGAACAGTGGGTGCACAACAAGGGAGGAGGCACAGTGACACTTGACACCGAGGGTGATGGAATAGGAGGTGCATACAAGGACGGGTCAAGAGTACCAACGGTACTCGTGAGAGAGGTGAAATCATGAAGAATATCATAAAGAGACCGCTCGGGATCACTCTCACACGTGTCACGTGTCAATGGAAAATGACCAAAGTAGTCCCTTAAAGGACGTCCCTCGGCCATGAGGTGAGAAATATTTTTTTTGATTTTTTTGAAATTTTTTCAAAAGGAAAGAAAATATTTTTCGGATTTTCTAAAAATTAAAGAAAGAAAATATTTTTGGATTTTTTTGTAAAAAATAAAGGAAGAAAAATATTTTAGGATTTTTTTTTTTTTGGAAGAAAAGGTGGGGAAAAAATATGGACTCTGTGAATTGGACGGACTAACTAAAACCGACTACCGAAAAATGGAATTGGACACACACACAAGTCAAGAAAAATTCCTAACTAGCACATAGCCAATTTTTATCTTTAAATTTAGTGAAAGGGTAGTCAAATTTTAATTAAGTCCGCGGGCGATAAAAATCACGGAGATATGAGTGATCGCCTTTGCAAAATGTTCTCCTAGTGGGCTACCTAGTTGATTGATTTTAAATTTAGTGATGGCTAGGGTAGCACACAATGATAAGCGAGTGAGTCGGGTGATGAAATCCCTTCTCGTGAGTGACCGGGTGTAGGTCTTAGTAATTTAATTCATCACACCATTAAAAAATAAATGCGAGAATAAAATCACGCAAGAGCACACAAGTACACACAAAAGAATTGACTCGCTAACAGGAGAGGCGCGAGAGTGTAAGAAATGTACCTCCCACGGTTTTTAGGCCGTGGGGTGCCGAAAAATTTGAGTCGACCGGGGGGAGATCACGCCTATCTCAGTCGTCCCCAGGAGTCCTACCGACCCAAGGTAGAGAGGCTTCTAAATCCTCGCCAATGGACGCCCTCTCTCTACCTTGTCCGGTTTCCCTATCACGCTTGGCTTCAATTATTACAAATTTAAATGAAAAATAAATGGTGTCTCTAAGCACCGCAATACAAGCAATGATAGAATAATCCTAAATACAAGCCTTCTAATAAAATGCAAAAATGGTACTAAAATGAAAAAAAGTACAATTAAAATTTTTCTATTTTAATTTTTAGAAAGACTTTTGTATGGGTATTTCTTGTCGTTGTTTGAAAAGTCCTTCTAATCAAAACCTCACATACCTACAAATATAATAAACTCAAGTGTAGCGGTAAGTAAGGGTATCAATCCACTTTCTAGGGAGTAAAACACATGGAACAAATTCAATTGTAATTCACTATTTATTTTCTTTTTGTGCTTTTTCACTTTTCTATTTTTTTTTAGCTTTTTCAATATTAAAACAAAAGGGTGAGGTGAGATCTAAACTAAAATAAACTAAATGTAAAATGATAATAACAAACTAGAAAGTACTAAAATGAAAATAAAGTCTAACACTAAAAATAAAAGATAAAGTGAGGTAAATAAAGGTGAGAACAATCAAGGAGTGGGGTTATACCATAATTTCTAGTTAATCTATTTAATTAATTTATTCAAATTAAACGTCCCAAATTAATATTGAAATTACAAATCAACTCTCGTTGCAAATGTAATTTTAATAATAATCTTTTAGAGGATTAAATTTACAATCCTACAACTCACAAAATGTAGATCTAAACATCATCTAACAAATCACCCGCTAGGATCGATTTACTAAATTAGTTTAGATCATGAAAATATGATTAGAGTTGAAATTCAAAGAAATAATTTCACATTTTAGAAAAACCTATCTCTAGTTCGATTCTAAGATGGAAATTAAGACTAGAATCTCGATTTTCTCTCGAAAATCATTTACCCTCTCTCGAGGCGTAAATTAAAAGTAAGATTGCAAAAATAATCATCAAAGGAAATTTTAATTTAATTAAACTAATTAAATTAACATTAACATCAAAATAATGGGCTTCCCCACCCCTTGAAAGGGGTGTTAGCCTAACATGATATGAAACATGACAACTTAATAATCAAGGCTACTAAAATAAAAGAGAAGTGAATAGAACAAGCAAACCAAGTCTCCTTGAGAAAGTTGAACTCTAATCTTCCAAATTGAAGCATACACCACTTAATTGAGCATCCAAATGATTTGAAATTAAAATATTCACTCAATTAACTCTCTTACAATATTTACACTCACAATAATCTAAAAATAAAAATAAAAAAAATGAAAAACTATTTACAAGGGTGTTTTTCTCTACCTAATTTTCTCTCTAAAATTCCTATCTAAAAAGCTCTCTAATCTAGAATTCTTTTTCAAATGAGGTCTTCATCTTCTTTTTATATGCAATGGAGCAAAGGGGTACAATTGGAAATTGGTTAGGGTGTGCACATGAGGGGTGTGAGGTCATGTGGGTGAGGTTGGGGAGGATAAAATCTGATTTGTTAAATGGGGGTATAATGGGTATTGGGGTTAGAAAGGTAGTTGGGGGGTATTTTGGTAAAAAGGGGAAAAAGGAATTAAATGGTTTATTGGCACATGGGGTAATTGAGTTGGCATTTGGTTTTGGTCTTTGAGCAGGTGACATCGTGTTTGGATTGGAAGAATGGGTTTGAGATGAGATGTGGGTTTGGACATTGGTTGTGGGTTAGAAAATGGGTATGGGTTTTGGATGAAAATGGCATTTGGTAGATTTTGGGATGGGGAAATGGGTCTTTGAAGAAGTGGGTCTTTGAAATGGATTTTGGTTGGATGGGTGTTTGTTGGTAATGGGTTTGAGGGATAATGGGTATGACATGAATGGGTTCAGGTCGCCGGATTGGGTCGGAGTTGAGTCGACGGGGTGAGTCGCCTGAGGTGGGTGCGCGACCGGTTAGCGGCGAGCAGGTGGAGATGGGACCGGCTGC
The DNA here is from genome assembly GCA_949130495.1 of Sambucus nigra. NCBI lineage: Eukaryota > Viridiplantae > Streptophyta > Magnoliopsida > Dipsacales > Adoxaceae > Sambucus > Sambucus nigra. Next base: position 407,378,288 of record OX422224.1, read on the forward strand.
TGGGAGTTTGGATCTAAAGGAGAGAGAGAGGAGAGAGGTGGGCGACGATGGTGGGAACGGCGGGGATCGGGGCTGCATAGGGGATCGCCGCAGGGAGCTGGTCGCCGGCTAGGGTCGAGAGAGAGAGTAGAGAGGGACGCCGGAGTTTATGGCAGCAGGGTCGCGGTTGCAGGGTTGGTCGCAACCGGAGTGGAGTTTGGTGGCGAGCAGGTGTGGTGGTGGTTTGGGTTAAAGGGTTGTGGTGGTGAGTTTGTGTTTTGGTTATGGATGGATGAGGGAGAGTGAGAAGGTGGAGGTAGATGATGATGAACAGTAAAAAGGGGGGAATGGTTTTGTGTTTGTGGGTGTATGAGAGTTGGGGTGTGGGTATAAGGTGGGTACGAGATTTAAGGTTTGGTTGGAGGTTGGTGGTGAGGTTATGAGGAGAGAGAGAGAAAGAGAGGTGAGATTTTTGGTTATGGTAGGAAGTTTGGTTTTAAGAGATGGGTTTGTTAATGGTGGAAGAATGGTAGGTGAGAAAGGTGTGGGGTGTTTTCTGTTTTGGAGAAAGGAGAGAGAAGATGAGAGGTTGAAGAAGGAGAGAGGGGGGTTAGAGTGTGGTGAGGGTGTAGGAAGTAGGGGTGAGGGTGAGGGTGAGGGTTTAGGATTAGGTGTAGGATAAGTGTATGATAATGATGATGTGTGTGTTTAATTTGGACCTTAAAATATCACTAACTAAAATAAAATTAATAAAAATAAACTAGAAACCTAAAAATGAAATTATATTCTAAAAATAAAATAAAGAATCAAATAAAAATAAAACAAAAATCCTAAAATATAAAATCTAATAAACTAAACTAAACTCTTAAAATTAATCCTAATAAAATAGAATAAAATAAAACTAAAAATCAATAAAAATCAAAATAAAATAAAACTAATCCTAATAAAATAAAATAAAACTAAAAATAATCAAAATCAAAATAAAATAAAATTATATTAATAAAAATAAAATAGAAAAATAGAAAATAAAATCTAAAAATTCTAAAATAAATCCTAAAAATAGAAAAGACTCAAACTAAAAATCTAAAAAATAATAAAATGACACAAATAAAACACACACAGGCTTGGGGTAAGTTTGGGCTAAGTTTAGGGTAAGCTAGGGTACGGGAATTTGGTATTTAGCTCCGTAAAATGCACAATTGCCTTGAAATACGCGTTTGAACACCACAACGTACATTAAACCTGCATAATAAACATTTACGCGCATAAGACCCATATTGTCGAGAAATAGCAACTAAAGTACGTCTATTTGGGGTATAAAATGTACAGTTTTGGGTGCTTGTCACACCACCCCCAAACAGAGCGTTGCTAGTCCTCGAGCAATAAGATAGAGAGAAAGAGAAAGAGAAAGATAAGTAACCAAAAGTGTACCACTTTCGCGGGCACTTGCGATTGCACTTAGCATGTGCAACAAGCCTTTAAACCTATAGGTTGCCCTACAGGAAGAGTTGTGTCTCGTGAGGGTTTGCAGGGAATATACCCACAAAATTCTTATTTGCAAAAAATTATTGAAGGGCAGTCAATCTCTTATTAGACATAGAATAATCGCACAATCCATCATAAGAAAATATTTTCAGAAATACAAGCTAGAATTTGTAAAAGTTTAGCTAAGTAAATACTCAAGGCACATCCTTCCTAGAACTCAACGTGTGTAGTGTGAATCAGTCAAAACGGGTCGAACATCATAAGAGTAATTCCTAGATTGCCTTATCGGAATCAACGCTTCAACTTCAAATCTCACGGATATATCACTCTCAAACGAACTCTCGAGATATGGGTCAGTGTATCGCTCTTGTGTGTGAGGAGGTGAGTAAATGTAAGCAAGTTCAAACGTCTCACACACATATAAGAAAGAACGAACAATTTGAAAGAAAAGTGATCTCATGAAAGAATGCTAATCACTATAGTGAGAACGTCGAGTTATTCACCACGTTGACTATCATTTGCCCGAACACCTAGGGAAATATATGGATGATATATGGGTGAGGAGGAAATGAGATGGGATATGATATGAAGGATAAAATGGGATGGTGATAGTGATATGAAGGATGAGTGATGGATGTGCGATGTGAAATGGATGGATATGGATGAAAGATGGATGCAATAGAAGAGTGTTTATACTTGAAGAACAAAATGTCTTTATTTCAAAACTAACTACTAACTCTCTTTCTTTTCTTTTCTCTCTTTTTTCGATTTTTCTTTTCTTTTTCTTTTTTTTTATTTTTTTGCTATTTTTCTGTTTTTCTCTTTTTTTTCGATTTTTTTTTTCTTACTTTTTTTCTTTTTTTTTTGTTTTTCTCTCATTTTTCAAACCAGCACTGAAGACATTTACATTTGAAATCACACTCTTTTATTTGAAATGATGATGCATGATATAAATGGAGGTGATAGGTGGGCGTGTGGGGAAATATATGGATGGTGAGGGGAATGTATATGGATGGGAAAAATATGGAAAGATAATGGAAATGTAATGGGTGAAGTGTATGGGAATGTGATATGGGAGGAAAGTGGTAGGTGTATGGATGAAAATCTAGTATTCGGGACAAATTTCAAGACACATGTTTCTTACAACTCGAAAATGATGTCGTTCTCAGTGATCAACCAAAGTTTTATGAAAGAAAATGAGATCATACAACAATTTAAAGTGCGCACCCAAAAGAAGTTGAATCAACTTGTGACTCGGAGATTGCGTAAAACACTCTAAAAGGGTGAAAGGCACAAATCTCACGGGCTAAAGTCTCTACTAGTGATCCTTAAGGTTCTCTTTAGAATTGTGGTACTCCTCAACTCTAACCATAGTGACGTGATACGTGCGCAAATTTTGTTGAGTCTAGAAATTCATGGTGCAAAATGCCTTGTTATGTATTACATAAGCTATTAGAAAAAAATATTCTCTAGCTTGATTCCTAGACTTTTGAAAGATGGATGATTGAAAATTCACATCAATGAGTGAGATGAAAGAAACTGCACGAAATTTTAAAAATCAGGTTCAAAAATCAAAATTTTTCAAAAGAGGTACGATTTTGATAAAATTCCCCACCCCCAAACAAAAAGGAACATCGTCCTCGATGTTAAGTAAAATGATTTTTAAAATGAGAGCATAAGGTAGGAAAGAGATTACCAGAATGAACCGCTAATGAAGTGGACAGATGTAGCCAATAATAAACCTGAGTATAAGATGTACAAGTCTAGAACCATGATAAAGCATAGGGTGATGTGAAACACCACCCCCAAACAGGATGAGACTAGTACAAGAAATGCGGGCTGCCTCCCGGTAGCGCTAAGTTTAACGTCTTCAGCCAGACCGATGGAATCTCACCCTAAAGATAAGATCTATGAAAGCGCAGGGCGGCAGAAAAATCGGGTGATGAGAATCACCCCCAAACAAGACTGAAGCGTCAGTCTTGCTGGATAAAGGCTAAATGTGTCAATGCACTTGTATGGCAAAGTGCATCACACGATGCAAAGCATTGGTGGACCATGGGTGGGTGGGGATCAGGGTAAAGGTGAGGGTGAATAGGTATCGATCACGGGCCTTATTGAGCTTAAAGGTGAGGGCAACAAGGGCCCTATAAGAATGGTGCTCAAGTTGGGGAGGGAGGCAATATGGTTTGGAAAGTGTAATGGGGTGGGGTTCATAAAAATCACACGACCGTTCTATAAATGGGCGATGGTAATGGTAGCGCCGTGACACACCAGGGAGCTGTTGAGAAGAAAAATCAACACCACTAGGAAGTGGTGTGCATGGAGGAACAAGCTCGGTGTCACGGGAGTGGAGAGTATCACCATAACTCTCGTCGGTGGGGGATGGTTTTAGGTGAGGATCTAAAAATGTAGATGAAAACGTGAAATGTGTAAAATCAAGATCCAAACCGGGTGGTGGGGTGGACGGAACAATAGGTGGGTCGGGTGGGACAAATGGTGTATCGGGTGGGATAAATGGTGGAGGAAGATGATCCAACTCAAGCGTGGGAGACACACACTCATTGGGAGGAGTAAATGAATACTCACAAGGGAGTGTGGTTTCTAAAGATGGAGTGATCAACTTCTCCATAATAGTAGCATCGGTAAATGGGGTGGGTGGATCAAACGAGGCACCAAGATCGGAGATAGAGGAATCGCTAAAAATATCAGGCTCAATGGGAGCCATGCATGGTGGGATATCATCCAGATTCGGATAGTTAGGAACTATCACGGATTCTATCTCGGGAAAATGGTGAACACTCGTAGCCGGAGCTAACCTAGGATAAATTGGTTCCTCGGGAACACAAGGGTGAAAGTCGATAGGTGTAGACTCGGGCATTGTTTTGGATTCGACGGGAAAAGGAATAGGAACCTCAAGGTGGGGTTCATATGGACATGGTGGGATTTGATCAGGTTCACTAATGAAAGGTAAGTCAACACAATTGTCGACTTGGGACCCGGACCATGGAATGGTCTCAACTTCAAGATTCTCGGGGTGGTAGGGTTGGTCACACTCAAATTCTGTGTCACAAGGGGACACATCATCGTCACACTCGGTGGCAACGATGGGTGGGGTCATGGGAATATCCGACTCTCGCGCACACACCAATTCATTTAACCTTTGTTCAAGCCTTTGGAGAGCTTGAGTTTGAATTGCTTGCTCTTTCTCAAGTATGAACTTTTGCAAGAGGGTTTCGAGAGTGGATGTGGATGAAGGTGTTGGTGGAATGATGGGTGGTGGTGGTGGGTGAGGTGGAAACAACTCGCTGCTAGCATGATTATATGGAGAATACTCAAAGGAAGTGTGTGGGGTGGGGTCAAGTGCATCATACACGAAAGGACCGCTTTCGTGATGGACAAATGGTTGATGCGCATGGGGTGCGTAGTGAGGGGACTGATCGTGACTGGGTGCACAAGGTTGCCATGACGACTGTTGGAACGTGTGAGGATCCACAACATCGGGTTGGGATACGTATTGCGTGGAAGGGTGATCAGGCCTCCACGAATAATTTGGGTGCTCACACAACTCGGGATTGGATACATCGGAATAATGGGCCGAGGTGGGTTCCGGGACAGTGTCATATGGATACACATGTTCCATGGTGGGTGCGTAGGGATATGAAGAGTATGGGCACTCATGGGACATGTGATCGGCATAAGAACAGTGGGTGCACAACAAGGGAGGAGGCACAGTGACACTTGACACCGAGGGTGATGGAATAGGAGGTGCATATAAGGACGGGTCAAGAGTACCAACGGTACTCGTGAGAGAGGTGAAATCATGAAGAATATCATAAAGAGACCGCTCGGGATCACTCTCACACGTGTCACGTGTCAATGGAAAATGACCAAAGTAGTCCCTTAAAGGACGTCCCTCGGCCATGAGGTGAGAAATATTTTTTTTGATTTTTTTGAAATTTTTTCAAAAGGAAAGAAAATATTTTTGGGATTTTCTAAAAATTAAAGAAAGAAAATATTTTTGGATTTTTTTGTAAAAAATAAAGGAAGAAAAATATTTTTGGATTTTTTTTTTTTTGGAAGAAAAGGTAAGGAAAAAATATGGACTCTGTGAATTGGACGGACTAACTAAAACCGACTACCGAAAAATGGAATTGGACACACACACAAGTCAAGAAAAATTCCTAACTAGCACATAGCCAATTTTTATCTTTAAATTTAGTGAAAGGGTAGTCAAATTTTAATTAAGTCCGCGGGCGATAAAAATCACGGAGATATGAGTGATCGCCTTTGCAAAATGTTCTCCTAGTGGGCTACCTAGTTGATTGATTTTAAATTTAGTGATGGCTAGGGTAACACACAATGATAAGCGAGTGAGTCGGGTGATGAAATCTCTTCTCGTGAGTGACCGGGTGTAGGTCTTAGTAATTTAATTCATCACACCATTCAAAAAATAAATGCGAGAATAAAATCACGCAAGAGCACACAAGTACACACAAAAGAATTGACTCGCTAACAGGAGAGGCGGGAGAGTGTAAGAAATGTACCTCCCACGGTTTTTAGGCCGTGGGGTGCCCAAAAATTTGAGTCGACCGGGGGGAGATCACGCCTATCTCAGTCGTCCCCAGGAGTCCTACCGACCCAAGGTAGAGAGGCTTCTAAATCCTCGCCAATGGACGCCCTCTCTCTACCTTGTCCGGTTTCCCTATCATGCTTGGCTTCAATTATTACAAATTTAAATGAAAAATAAATGGTGTCTCTAAGCACCGCAATACAAGCAATGATAGAATAATCCTAAATACAAGCCTTCTAATAAAATGCAAAAATGGTACTAAAATGAAAAAAAGTACAATTAAAATTTTTCTATTTTAATTTTTAGAAAGACTTTTGTATGGGTATTTCTTGTCGTTGTTTGAAAAGTCCTTCTAATCAAAACCTCACATACCTACAAATATAATAAACTCAAGTGTAGCGGTAAGTAAGGGTATCAATCCACTTTCTAGGGAGTAAAACACATGGAACAAATTCAATTGTAATTCACTATTTATTTTCTTTTTGTGCTTTTTCACTTTTCTATTTTTTTTTAGCTTTTTCAATATTAAAACAAAAGGGTGAGGTGAGATCTACACTAAAATAAACTAAATGTAAAATGATAATAACTAACTAGAAAGTACTAAAATGAAAATAAAGTCTAACACTAAAAATAAAAGATAAAGTGAGGTAAATAAAGGTGAGAACAATCAAGGAGTGGGGTTATACCATAATTTCTAGTTAATCTATTTAATTAATTTATTCAAATTAAACGTCCCAAATTAATATTGAAATTACAAATCAACTCTCGTTGCAAATGTAATTTTAATAATAATCTTTTAGAGGATTAAATTTACAATCCTACAACTCACAAAATGTAGATCTAAACATCATCTAACAAATCACCGGCTAGGATCGATTTACTAAATTAGTTTAGATCATGAAAATATGATTAGAGTTGAAATTCAAAGAAATAATTTCACATTTTAGAAAAACCTATCTCTAGTTCGATTCTAAGATGGAAATTAAGACTAGAATCTCGATTTTCTCTCGAAAATCATTTACCCTCTCTCGAGGCGTAAATTAAAAGTAAGATTGCAAAAATAATCATCAAAGGAAATTTTAATTTAATTAAACTAATTAAATTAACATTAACATCAAAATAATGGGCTTCCCCACCCCTTGAAAGGGGTGTTAGCCTAACATGATATGAAACATGACAACTTAATAATCAAGGCTACTAAAATAAAAGAGAAGAGAATAGAACAAGCAAACCAAGTCTCCTTGAGAAAGTTGAACTCTAATCTTCCAAATTGAAGCATACACCACTTAATTGAGCATCCAAATGATTTGAAATTAAAATATTCACTCAATTAACTCTCTTACAATATTTACACTCACAATAATCTAAAAATAAAAATAAAAAAAATGAAAAACTATTTACAAGGGTGTTTTTCTCTACCTAATTTTCTCTCTAAAATTCCTATCTAAAAAGCTCTCTAATCTAGAATTCTTTTTCAAATGAGGTCTTCATCTTCTTTTTATATGCAATGGAGCAAAGGGGTACAATTGGAAATTGGTTAGGGTGTGCACATGAGGGGTGTGAGGTCATGTGGGTGAGGTTGGGGAGGATAAAATCTGATTTGTTAAATGGGGGTATAATGGGTATTGGGGTTAGAAAGGTAGTTGGGGGGTATTTTGGTAAAAAGGGAAAAAAGGAATTAAATGGTTTATTGGCACATGGGGTAATTGAGTTGGCATTTGGTTTTGGTCTTTGAGCAGGTGACATCGTGTTTGGATTGGAAGAATGGGTTTGAGATGAGATGTGGGTTTGGACATTGGTTGTGGGTTAGAAAATGGGTATGGGTTTTGGATGAAAATGGCATTTGGTAGATTTTGGGATGGGGAAATGGGTCTTTGAAGAAGTGGGTCTTTGAAATGGATTTTGGTTGGATGGGTGTTTGTTGGTAATGGGTTTGAGGGATAATGGGTATGACATGAATGGGTTCAGGTCGCCGGATTGGGTCGGAGTTGAGTCGACGGGGTGAGTCGCCTGAGGTGGGTGCGCGACCGGTTAGCGGCGAGCAGGTGGAGATGGGACCGGCTGCTGGGAGTTTGGATCTAAAGGAGAGAGAGAGGAGAGAGGTGGGCGACGATGGTGGGAAAGACGGGGATCGGGGCTGCATAGGGGATCGCCGCAGGGAGCTGGTCGCCGGCTAGGGTCGAGAGAGAGAGTAGAGAGGGACGGCGGAGTTTATGGCAGCAGGGTCGCGGTTGCAGGGTTGGTCGCAACCGGAGTGGAGTTTGGTGGCGAGCAGGTGTGGTGGTGGTTTGGGTTAAAGGGTTGTGGTGGTGAGTTTGTGTTTTGGTTATGGATGGATGAGGGAGAGTGAGAAGGTGGAGGTAGATGATGATGAACAGTAAAAAAGGGGGAATGGTTTTGTGTTTGTGGGTGTATGAGAGTTGGGGTGTGGGTATAAGGTGGGTACGAGATTTAAGGTTTGGTTGGAGGTTGGTGGTGAGGTTATGAGGAGAGAGAGAGAAAGAGAGGTGAGATTTTTGGTTATGGTAGGAAGTTTGGTTTTAAGAGATGGGTTTGTTAATGGTGGAAGAATGGTAGGTGAGAAAGGTGTGGGGTGTTTTCTGTTTTGGAGAAAGGAGAGAGAAGATGAGAGGTTGAAGAAGGAGAGAGGGGGGTTAGAGTGTGGTGAGGGTGTAGGAAGTAGGGGTGAGGGTGAGGGTGAGGGTTTAGGATTAGGTGTAGGATAAGTGTATGATAATGATGATGTGTGTGTTTAATTTGGACCTTAAAATATCACTAACTAAAATAAAATTAATAAAAATAAACTAGAAACCTAAAAATGAAATTATATTCTAAAAATAAAATAAAGAATCAAATAAAAATAAAACAAAAATCCTAAAATATAAAATCTAATAAACTAAACTAAACTCTTAAAATTAATCCTAATAAAATAGAATAATATAAAACTAAAAATCAATAAAAATCAAAATAAAATAAAACTAATCCTAATAAAATAAAATAAAACTAAAAATAATCAAAATCAAAATAAAATAAAATTATATTAATAAAAATAAAATAGAAAATAAAATCTAAAAATTCTAAAATAAATCCTAAAAATAGAAAAGACTCAAACTAAAAATCTAAAAAATAATAAAATGACACAAATAAAACACACACAGGCTTGGGGTAAGTTTGGGCTAAGTTTAGGGTAAGCTAGGGTACGGGAATTTGGTATTTAGCTCCGTAAAATGCACAATTGCCTTGAAATACGCGTTTGAACACCGCAACGTACATTAAACCTGCATAATAAACATTTACGCCCATAAGACCCATATTGTCGAGAAATAGCAACTAAAGTACGTCTATTTGGGGTATAAAATGTACAGTTTTGGGTGCTTATCACACCACCCCCAAACAGAGCGTTGCTAGTCCTCGAGCAATAAGATAGAGAGAAAGAGAAAGATAAGTAACCAAAAGTGTACCACTTTCGCGGGCACTTGCGATTGCACTTAGCATGTGCAACAAGCCTTTAAACCTATAGGTTGCCCTACAAGACGAGTTGTGTCTCGTGAGGGTTTGCAGGGAATATACCCACAAAATTCTTATTTGCAAAAAATTATTGAAGGGCAGTCAATCTCTTATTAGACATAGAATAATCGCACAATCCATCATAAGAAAATATTTTCAGAAATACAAGCTAGAATTTGTAAAAGTTTAGCTAAGTAAATACTCAAGGCACATCCTTCCTAGAACTCAACGTGTGTAGTGTGAATCAGTCAAAACGGGTCGAACATCATAAGAGTAATTCCTAGATTGCCTTATCGGAATCAACGCTTCAACTTCAAATCTCACGGATATATCACTCTCAAACGAACTCTCGAGATATGGGTCAGTGTATCGCTCTTGTGTGTGAGGAGGTGAGTAAATGTAAGCAAGTTCAAACGTCTCACACACATATAAGAAAGAACGAACAATTTGAAAGAAAAGTGATCTCATGAAAGAATGCTAATCACTATAGTGAGAACGTCGAGTTATTCACCACGTTGACTATCATTTGCCCGAACACCTAGGGAAATATATGGATGATATATGGGTGAGGAGGAAATGAGATGGGATATGATATGAAGGATAAAATGGGATGGTGATAGTGATATGAAGGATGAGTGATGGATGTGCGATGTGAAATGGATGGATATGGATGAAAGATGGATGCAATAGAAGAGTGTTTATACTTGAAGAACAAAATGTCTTTATTTCAAAACTAACTACTAACTCTCTTTCTTTTCTTTTCTCTCTTTTTTCGATTTTTCTTTTCTTTTTCTTTTTTTTATTTTTTTGCTATTTTTCTGTTTTTCTCTTTTTTTTTCGATTTTTTTTTTTTTTTCGATTTTTTTTCTTTTTTTTTTTTTGTTTTTCTCTCATTTTTCAAACCAGCACTGAAGACATTTACATTTGAAATCACACTCTTTTATTTGAAATGATGATGCATGATATAAATGGAGGTGATAGGTGGGCGTGTGGGGAAATATATGGATGGTGAGGGGAATGTATATGGATGGGAAAAATATGGAAAGATAATGGAAATGTAATGGGTGAAGTGTATGGGAATGTGATATGGGAGGAAAGTGGTAGGTGTATGGATGAAAATCTAGTATTCGGGACAAATTTCAAGACACATGTTTCTTACAACTCGAAAATGATGTCGTTCTCAGTGATCAACCAAAGTTTTATGAAAGAAAATGAGATCATACAACAATTTAAAGTGCGCACCCAAAAGAAGTTGAATCAACTTGTGACTCGGAGATTGCGTAAAACACTCTAAAAGGGTGAAAGGCACAAATCTCACGGGCTAAAGTCTCTACTAGTGATCCTTAAGGTTCTCTTTAGAATTGTGGTACTCCTCAACTCTAACCATAGTGACGTGATACGTGCGCAAATTTTGTTGAGTCTAGAAATTCATGGTGCAAAATGCCTTGTTATGTATTACATAAGCTATTAGAAAAAAATATTCTCTAGCTTGATTCCTAGACTTTTGAAAGATGGATGATTGAAAATTCACATCAATGAGTGAGATGAAAGAAACTGCACGAAATTTTAAAAATCAGGTTCAAAAATCAAAATTTTTCAAAAGAGGTACGATTTTGATAAAATTCCCCACCCCCAAACAAAAAGGAACATCGTCCTCGATGTTAAGTAAAATGATTTTTAAAATGAGAGCATAAGGTAGGAAAGAGATTACCAGAATGAACCGCTAATGAAGTGGACAGATGTAGCCAATAATAAACCTGAGTATAAGATGTACAAGTCTAGAACCATGATAAAGCATAGGGTGATGTGAAACACCACCCCCAAACAGGATGAGACTAGTACAAGAAACGCGGGCTGCCTCCCGGTAGCGCTAAGTTTAACGTCTTCAGCCAGACCGATGGAATCTCACCCTAAAGATAAGATCTATGAAAGCGCAGGGCGGCAGAAAAATCGGGTGATGAGAATCACCCCCAAACAAGACTGAAGCGTCAGTCTTGCTGGATAAAGGCTAAATGTGTCAATGCACTTGTATGGCAAAGTGCATCACACGATGCAAAGCATCGGTGGACCATGGGTGGGTGGGGATCAGGGTAAAGGTGAGGGTGAATAGGTATCGATCACGGGCCTTATTGAGCTTAAAGGTGAGGGCAACAAGGGCCCTATAAGAATGGTGCTCAAGTTGGGGAGGGAGGCAATATGGTTTGGAAAGTGTAATGGGGTGGGGTTCATAAAAATCACACGACCGTTCTATAAATGGGCGATGGTAATGGTAGCGCCGTGACACACCAGGGAGCTGTTGAGAAGAAAAATCAACACCACTAGGAAGTGGTGTGCATGGAGGAACAAGCTCGGTGTCACGGGAGTGGAGAGTATCACCATAACTCTCGTCGGTGGGGGATGGTTTTAGGTGAGGATCTAAAAATGTAGATGAAAACGTGAAATGTGTAAAATCAAGATCCAAACCGGGTGGTGGGGTGGACGGAACAATAGGTGGGTCGGGTGGGACAAATGGTGTATCGGGTGGGATAAATGGTGGAGGAAGATGATCCAACTCAAGCGTGGGAGACACACACTCATTGGGAGGAGTAAATGAATACTCACAAGGGAGTGTGGTTTCTAAAGATGGAGTGATCAACTTCTCCATAATAGTAGCATCGGTAAATGGGGTGGGTGGATCAAACGAGGCACCAAGATCGGAGATAGAGGAATCGCTAAAAATATCAGGCTCAATGGGAGCCATGCATGGTGGGATATCATCTAGATCCGGATAGTTAGGAACTATCACGGATTCTATCTCGGGAAAATGGTGAACACTCGTAGCCGGAGCTAACCTAGGATAAATTGGTTCCTCGGGAACACAAGGGTGAAAGTCGATAGGTGTAGACTCGGGCATTGTTTTGGATTCGACGGGAAAAGGAATAGGAACCTCAAGGTGGGGTTCATATGGACATGGTGGGATTTGATCAGGCTCACTAATGAAAGGTAAGTCAACACAATTGTCGACTTGGGACCCGGACCATGGAATGGTCTCAACTTCAAGATTCTCGGGGTGGTAGGGTTGGTCACACTCAAATTCTGTGTCACAAGGGGACACATCATCGTCACACTCGGTGGCAACGATGGGTGGGGTCATGGGAATATCCGACTCTCGCGCACACACCAATTCATTTAACCTTTGTTCAAGCCTTTGGAGAGCTTGAGTTTGAATTGCTTGCTCTTTCTCAAGTATGAACTTTTGCAAGAGGGTTTCGAGAGTGGATGTGGATGAAGGTGTTGGTGGAATGATGGGTGGTGGTGGTGGGTGAGGTGGAAACAACTCGCTGCTAGCATGATTATATGGAGAATACTCAAAGGAAGTGTGTGGGGTGGGGTCAAGTGCATCATACACGAAAGGACCGCTTTCGTGATGGACAAATGGTTGATGCGCATGGGGTGCGTAGTGAGGGGACTGATCGTGACTGGGTGCACAAGGTTGCCATGACGACTGTTGGAACGTGTGAGGATCCACAACATCGGGTTGGGATACGTATTGCGTGGAAGGGTGATCAGGCCTCCACGAATAATTTGGGTGCTCACACAACTCGGGATTGGATACATCGGAATAATGGGCCGAGGTGGGTTCCGGGACAGTGTCATATGGATACACATGTTCCATGGTGGGTGCGTAGGGATATGAAGAGTATGGGCACTCATGGGACATGTGATCGGCATAAGAACAGTGGGTGCACAACAAGGGAGGAGGCACAGTGACACTTGACACCGAGGGTGATGGAATAGGAGGTGCATATAAGGACGGGTCAAGAGTACCAACGGTACTCGTGAGAGAGGTGAAATCATGAAGAATATCATAAAGAGACCGCTCGGGATCACTCTCACACGTGTCACGTGTCAATGGAAAATGACCAAAGTAGTCCCTTAAAGGACGTCCCTCGGCCATGAGGTGAGAAATATTTTTTTTGATTTTTTTGAAATTTTTTCAAAAGGAAAGAAAATATTTTTGGGATTTTCTAAAAATTAAAGAAAGAAAATATTTTTGGATTTTTTTGTAAAAAATAAAGGAAGAAAAATATTTTTGGATTTTTTTTTTTTTGGAAGAAAAGGTAAGGAAAAAATATGGACTCTGTGAATTGGACGGACTAACTAAAACCGACTACCGAAAAATGGAATTGGACACACACACAAGTCAAGAAAAATTCCTAACTAGCACATAGTCAATTTTTATCTTTAAATTTAGTGAAAGGGTAGTCAAATTTTAATTAAGTCCGCGGGCGATAAAAATCACGGAGATATGAGTGATCGCCTTTGCAAAATGTTCTCCTAGTGGGCTACCTAGTTGATTGATTTTAAATTTAGTGATGGCTAGGGTAACACACAATGATAAGCGAGTGAGTCGGGTGATGAAATCCCTTCTCGTGAGTGACCGGGTGTAGGTCTTAGTAATTTAATTCATCACACCATTCAAAAAATAAATGCGAGAATAAAATCACGCAAGAGCACACAAGTACACACAAAAGAATTGACTCGCTAACAGGAGAGGCGCGAGAGTGTAAGAAATGTACCTCCCACGGTTTTTAGGCCGTGGGGTGCCCAAAAATTTGAGTCGACCAGGGGGAGATCACGCCTATCTCAGTCGTCCCCAGGAGTCCTACCGACCCAAGGTAGAGAGGCTTCTAAATCCTCGCCAATGGACGCCCTCTCTCTACCTTGTCCGGTTTCCCTATCATGCTTGGCTTCAATTATTACAAATTTAAATGAAAAATAAATGGTGTCTCTAAGCACCGCAATACAAGCAATGATAGAATAATCCTAAATACAAGCCTTCTAATAAAATGCAAAAATGGTACTAAAATGAAAAAAAGTACAATTAAAATTTTTCTATTTTAATTTTTAGAAAGACTTTTGTATGGGTATTTCTTGTCGTTGTTTGAAAAGTCCTTCTAATCAAAACCTCACATACCTACAAATATAATAAACTCAAGTGTAGCGGTAAGTAAGGGTATCAATCCACTTTCTAGGGAGTAAAACACATGGAACAAATTCAATTGTAATTCACTATTTATTTTCTTTTTGTGCTTTTTCACTTTTCTATTTTTTTTAGCTTTTTCAATATTAAAACAAAAGGGTGAGGTGAGATCTACACTAAAATAAACTAAATGTAAAATGATAATAACTAACTAGAAAGTACTAAAATGAAAATAAAGTCTAACACTAAAAATAAAAGATAAAGTGAGGTAAATAAAGGTGAGAACAATCAAGGAGTGGGGTTATACCATAATTTCTAGTTAATCTATTTAATTAATTTATTCAAATTAAACGTCCCAAATTAATATTGAAATTACAAATCAACTCTCGTTGCAAATGTAATTTTAATAATAATCTTTTAGAGGATTAAATTTACAATCCTACAACTCACAAAATGTAGATCTAAACATCATCTAACAAATCACCCGCTAGGATCGATTTACTAAATTAGTTTAGATCATGAAAATATGATTAGAGTTGAAATTCAAAGAAATAATTTCACATTTTAGAAAAACCTATCTCTAGTTTGATTCTAAGATGGAAATTAAGACTAGAATCTCGATTTTCTCTCGAAAATCATTTACCCTCTCTCGAGGCGTAAATTAAAAGTAAGATTGCAAAAATAATCATCAAAGGAAATTTTAATTTAATTAAACTAATTAAATTAACATTAACATCAAAATAATGGGCTTCCCCACCCCTTGAAAGGGGTGTTAGCCTAACATGATATGAAACATGACAACTTAATAATCAAGGCTACTAAAATAAAAGAGAAGAGAATAGAACAAGCAAACCAAGTCTCCTTGAGAAAGTTGAACTCTAATCTTCCAAATTGAAGCATACCCCACTTAATTGAGCATCCAAATGATTTGAAATTAAAATATTCACTCAATTAACTCTCTTACAATATTTACACTCACAATAATCTAAAAATAAAAATAAAAAAATGAAAAACTATTTACAAGGGTGTTTTTCTCTACCTAATTTTCTCTCTAAAATTCCTATCTAAAAAGCTCTCTAATCTAGAATTCTTTTTCAAATGAGGTCTTCATCTTCTTTTTATATGCAATGGAGCAAAGGGGTACAATTGGAAATTGGTTAGGGTGTGCACATGAGGGGTGTGAGGTCATGTGGGTGAGGTTGGGGAGGATAAAATCTGATTTGTTAAATGGGGGTATAATGGGTATTGGGGTTAGAAAGGTAGTTGGGGGGTATTTTGGTAAAAAGGGGAAAAAGGAATTAAATGGTTTATTGGCACATGGGGTAATTGAGTTGGCATTTGGTTTTGGTCTTTGAGCAGGTGACATCGTGTTTGGATTGGAAGAATGGGTTTGAGATGAGATGTGGGTTTGGACATTGGTTGTGGGTTAGAAAATGGGTATGGGTTTTGGATGAAAATGGCATTTGGTAGATTTTGGGATGGGGAAATGGGTCTTTGAAGAAGTGGGTCTTTGAAATGGATTTTGGTTGGATGGGTGTTTGTTGGTAATGGGTTTGAGGGATAATGGGTATGACATGAATGGGTTCAGGTCGCCGGATTGGGTCGGAGTTGAGTCGACGGGGTGAGTCGCCTGAGGTGGGTGCGCGACCGGTTAGCGGCGAGCAGGTGGAGATGGGACCGGCTGGTGGGAGTTTGGATCTAAAGGAGAGAGAGAGGAGAGAGGTGGGCGACGATGGTGGGAACGGCGGGGATCGGGGCTGCATAGGGGATCGCCGCAGGGAGCTGGTCGCCGGCTAGGGTCGAGAGAGAGAGTAGAGAGGGACGCCGGAGTTTATGGCAGCAGGGTCGCGGTTGCAGGGTTGGTCGCAACCGGAGTGGAGTTTGGTGGCGAGCAGGTGTGGTGGTGGTTTGGGTTAAAGGGTTGTGGTGGTGAGTTTGTGTTTTGGTTATGGATGGATGAGGGAGAGTGAGAAGGTGGAGGTAGATGATGATGAACAGTAAAAAGGGGGGAATGGTTTTGTGTTTGTGGGTGTATGAGAGTTGGGGTGTGGGTATAAGGTGGGTACGAGATTTAAGGTTTGGTTGGAGGTTGGTGGTGAGGTTATGAGGAGAGAGAGAGAGAGAGAAAGAGAGGTGAGATTTTTGGTTATGGTAGGAAGTTTGGTTTTAAGAGATGGGTTTGTTAATGGTGGAAGAATGGTAGGTGAGAAAGGTGTGGGGTGTTTTCTGTTTTGGAGAAAGGAGAGAGAAGATGAGAGGTTGAAGAAGGAGAGAGGGGGGTTAGAGTGTGGTGAGGGTGTAGGAAGTAGGGGTGAGGGTGAGGGTGAGGGTTTAGGATTAGGTGTAGGATAAGTGTATGATAATGATGATGTGTGTGTTTAATTTGGACCTTAAAATAACACTAACTAAAATAAAATTAATAAAAATAAACTAGAAACCTAAAAATGAAATTATATTCTAAAAATAAAATAAAGAATCAAATAAAAATAAAACAAAAATCCTAAAATATAAAATCTAATAAACTAAACTAAACTCTTAAAATTAATCCTAATAAAATAGAATAAAATAAAACTAAAAATCAATAAAAATCAAAATAAAATAAAACTAATCCTAATAAAATAAAATAAAACTAAAAATAATCAAAATCAAAATAAAATAAAATTATATTAATAAAAATAAAATAGAAAAATAGAAAATAAAATCTAAAAATTCTAAAATAAATCCTAAAAATAGAAAAGACTCAAACTAAAAATCTAAAAAATAATAAAATGACACAAATAAAACACACACAGGCTTGGGGTAAGTTTGGGCTAAGTTTAGGGTAAGCTAGGGTACGGGAATTTGGTATTTAGCTCCGTAAAATGCACAATTGCCTTGAAATACGCGTTTGAACACCGCAACGTACATTAAACCTGCATAATAAACATTTACGCTCATAAGATCCATATTGTCGAGAAATAGCAACTAAAGTACGTCTATTTGGGGTATAAAATGTACAGTTTTGGGTGCTTATCACACAGCATAGAATGTAGCTCATTAATCCTATTTGCCTTTGCATCGTCCAGTCATTTTTTCAAACCATTCATCAACGTTCTGTTCGTCACCTCAGTTTGTCCATTGCTCTGGGGATGTCCTGGTGCAGAATGGGTTTCAATATGTTTGATTGATGACAATATGCGGCAAACTCCTCGTTGTCAAACTGGGTTCCATGATCTGTGATGAATGCATGGGGAAGACCATATCTACAAATGATATTCTTCCAAATAAACTGATACACCTTGTCATATGTCATATCAATAAGAGGCTCAACTTCTACCCATTTAGTAAAATAATCCACAGTGAGCACAAGGTATTTAAATCTTCCCCTGGTTGTTGGAAGTGGCCCAACCAAGTCTATTCCCCACATGGCAAATGGACAAGGGGAAGTAATGGGCGTTAACAATGCTTGGGTAGTTCTTCGGATAGAAGAGAAGCATTGACATTTGTCACATTTCTTGGCATAAGCTATATAATCAGCTCTCATCGTTGGCCAGTAATACCCTTGGGTTGTCATTCTTTGCAAGAGTGTCAGTCCTGCTACATGGGCTCCACAAGACCCTTCATGGACCTTTTCAATCAAATTTCTCACCTCGGAGGGGTGGACACATCTTTGAAAACCTGCTATAATTCCTCGTCTATATAAAATGCCATTAGTCAATACATAACGCGCAGCTTTAAACTTTAGTTTCTTGGCTGCGAGTTTATTAATTGGTAAAGCCCCCTCTTCAATATAGGCCCTAATGGGATCCATCCAAGATGGTCCTAAATCAAGGGCAATGAAGTTCATCGTTAGATCTTTGTCAATGCTCCGATTAGCCAAGATTTCTATTGGGATTGTTCTTCATAGCTCGGTGCGTGTGGCTGAGGCTAACCGAGCTAAGGCATCTGCTCTTGCATTCTCCAGTCTTAGTATTCTAATCAACTGTACTGCACTAAAGCTTGATACAATCTCCATTGCTTTCGCATGATATTGGATCATTAATTCTCCTTTTGCTGCATACACTCCCAACATTTATTTTACAATTAACTGTGAGTCACTGAATGCAACGACCTGCTACGCTTTCATAGTTTTGGCTAGACTGAGACCCACGATCATAGCTTCATATTCAGCCTCATTATTTGAAGCCTTAAATTAAAAATGCAAAGCATACTCCACATCGATCTCATCGGGGTTGTTTAAAATAACTCATGCTCCACTGCCCGTAGTGCAAGAAGAGCCATCTACATATAAATTCCACACAGGCATCTCATTATCAAACTCTTGGTTAGACAGAGTTCCTCGGTGGAATAATTGATGCTTCCTCATATCCTCCTCTATCACTTCTTGTTGCTCGTCGATCATCTTCTATTGCTCGTCTACCAACTTAAGTTGGTCGGGATTTGAATTTGATGATCCTGTTACATCCACAGGCTGGTCAGTATTCAACTTCTGCTCTTCGGAGGTGTTTCTGCAATAAAATCTGCCATTGCTTGCCCTTTGAGTGACGACCTAGGCTCATAAATTATATCGTATTCACCCAATTCTATCGCCCAGTACATCAATCTTCCTGATTTCTCTAGTTTGTACAGAGCTTTCCTTAACGGCAAGTCTGTATACACAACTATAGTATGAGCTTGGAAGTATGGCCTCATCCGTCTACTTGCTTCGATCAACGCCGGTGCTAACTTTTCCAGCCTTGGATATCTGATCTCTGCTCCTCGAAAGACCTTGCTAGTGTAATAGATTGGTTTTTGCACTCCATCCTCCACTCTTATCAATGCCGAGCTTACTGCATTTTTTGAAACTTCTAGATACAAGTATAGTCTTTCTCCCATCACCAGTCTGGATAACAATGGAGGTGCTCCTCCCAGATATTTCTTCAATTCTTGAAAGGCCTTCTCGCATTCATCACTCCATTTAAATATTTTTTGGAGTGTTTTGAAGAATAAAAGACATCTATCAGTTGCTCATGATACAAATCTGTTAAGTGCTGCAACTCGCCCTGTGAGACTTTACACTTCCTTCTTCGTCGTTAGAGATCGTAGCCCCAATAGAGCCTTGATCTTTTCAGGGTTTGCTTCAATACCTCGTTGATTTACAATATACCTGAGAAACATGCCTTCTCGTACTCCGAATATGCATTTAGTGGGGTTCAGCTTCATTTGATATCTTTCTACTTGATCAAAGGTTTGGCCCAAGTCAACTAGATGATCATCAGCTTTCTTGCTCTTCGTCATCATGTCGTCAACATAAACTTCCATATTGTGACTGATTTGCTTTGCAAACACCTTGTTCATCAATCGCTGATATATTGCACCTGCATTTTTCAATCCAAAAGGCATAACATTATAATAATAAGTTCCCCTGGGGGTGGTAAAAGAGGTACTCTCCTTGTCTTCAGGTTTCATTTTAATCTGGTTGTAACCAGAATAAGCATCCATGAAACTTAATAGTTCGTGCCCTGAGGTAGCATCCACCAGTTGATCAATTTGGGGCAAAGGAAAATGATCCTTTGGGCATGCCCTGTTAAGGTCGGTGAAGTCTACACACATCCTCCACTTGTTATTTTTCTTCTTTACCATCACCACATTTTCTAGCCAGTCAGGATATTTAACATCCTCAATGAAAGAGGCTTTTTATAGCTTCTCTACTTCCTCCTGTATAGCTTGATTTTTCTCAGGGCTGAACATTCTTCTTCGTTGCTTTACAGGCTTGATTTTCTTATTCACATTAAGCTCATGACACAAGAAATTTGGATCTATTCCTGGCATGTCTTCATGACTCCATGCAAAAGTCTACTTTCTTCACCTTAGGAATGCTATCAATTCTTGTTTTATTAATTCATCCAAGGATGCACCAATTTGAGTTGTTCGTTCTGGATGCTCGTCATACAGAATAACATTCTCAGTAGCTTCCATAACCTACCCTTTTACGAGTTGGGACTCGTCTCTAGGGTCTAATGTTTCAATCTCTGCATCTTCTATTTGGTAGTTAGTAGTCTTCTTTCTGGATTCTTCATGTTCTTCCTGCTCGGTAGATGAATAGTAGCATTCCCGAGCTACTTTTTGGTCGCCTTTCACCACTCCCACTCCAAAATTGGTTGGGAATTTCAAACATTGATGGACAGTAGATGGTACTGCTTCGAATTTCTTTAGTCCTACCCTTCCCATGATGATGTTGTAAGCTGATTGGACATTTTTATCCATTACAAAGAAGCGGACTCTTTCTGTTCGACAAGCAGGCCATGTACCAATAAGCATATCCAACTTGATTGTCCCAAGTGGAAAAACTTTTTTGCCAGTGAAACCAAGGAGGGGCCTATGATATGGTTCCAATTTTGATAGCGTTAAATTCAAACTGTCAAAGCATGGATAGAACATGATATCTGCCGAGCTACCATTATCCGCTAGTACTCGTGAAATCACCACTTCCTTCATTCTCATCTTGATCACCAACGGGTCATCATGGGGATATAGTATTCCTGCCAGGTCGTTCTTAGAAAAACCAATGACCAGTTTGTTCTTATTCACCTTCCTCGGGCGATCATCTTCAGCTAGATTTATTCGCTGAATGTACGAGCAAGCTTGAGCCTCATTGAGGTAAGATTTTCTTTCCGCAATTATATCTCCACCTCCTGTATCTCCACCTGTAATAAAATTACATTCAAATGATCCTAAATTGATTGAAAATACCTCACGTTCTGGATGTTTTGGTCTTTTGGGGAGATCGGGGTCATCTTGGTCATCATCCGGGTCTTCTTCATGATTTCTTTTCTTATCTTCTTTTGGTCGACGAGGAGATCTAGACCTCTGCCTTGCTCGGTCGTTGCCCTTTCCACCATTTCGGTGATCCACATACTTGTTCAATTTTCCTCGCCTGATGAGCTCCTTAATTTTATTTTGGAGAGCTATGCAGTTTTTGGTCGTATGACCATGATCCTTATGGAACTTGCAATATTTGGATTTATTCCTCTTGTCAGGATCTGTCTTCATTTTTTCAGGCCAGTTTAGCTCCTCGTTGTTCTTGATTTCTTCCAGAACATGGTTTATGTCTACTTTCAAAGGAGTATAGTTTCTAAATTTCTTCAACTGTTCTAATGCTTGCTTTGCTTTTGACTGCCTGTTACCACCATTGTTCTTCTGCTCCTTCTTCTCAGCCTTATCACCCTCAACCTTGGTCTCTTTGGTGTCCATATTCTTCTTCACAGCAATAGCTTCCTCGGCGTTCATAATTTTGGCTGCCTTTGCCATTAACTCTGCCATGGTTGTAGGTGGATCTTTGGATAGAGTGTAGTACAATTTATTTGGCAACAGTCCACTCATCAAAGCAGTGATTGCTGTCTTTTCTTCGTAATCAATAAGTTCGAGCTTCTCATTATTGAAACGAGTTATATAATCCCTGGTGCTCTCACCTGCCTTCTATCTAACACTTAACAAGTGTGCTACTCGTTTAACTGGTTTTACTCCAAAACAAAAGTTCCCAATAAAGAGCTCAGCCCATTGAAAGAAATTCGCAATCTTCCCACGAGGAAGATTGTTGTACCATATTTGAGCAGGTCCAGTGAGAGTTCCCAAAAATGCCCTACATTGCATCTCGTTCGGAACATCATAGATATCGACAGATGCCTGGTATTGTTCTATATAAAGGACAGGGTCAGTTTTTCCATCATATTTAGGCGTCACCACAGGAGCTTTAAATTTTGATGGTGTGGGAAAATCCACAATCGCCTGTACAAAGGGGGCCCCTTGAAAAAAAAATTATTTGTAAAGGATTCTTGGCCTTAGCCATTTCTCCTAACCTGTCTTCCAACCTCTGAATAGAACTTTTCCATGCGTCATTTACTTCTTCGATCCTATTGGTTCGAGCAACAGACCATGTTGAATTAACTTCTTGGGATCTTTCACGACGAGTAGCTGGTCGTGATTGGGCAGAGCCTTCCTTTAAATCAGAGGGTCGTTGAGAGTTCCTCGACACAATCCTAGGGGGACTTCTATTCCTCCTAGGACCTAAACGATCAAAAGGAGAGACTCTACTTAATCTTTCAAGAGCACTTGTCCTTTCTGGAGATACCGTGATGCTTTGTTGAGTGTCTGTAGCTCGTATCGAGGAAGTTCGTCCAGGATGATAAGAAGGAGTATTAGATCTCTCAGTACGATATGAATCGGTGCGTCTAGACTGAGATTCCTCTGGGAATAATGTTCTCCTAGTTCGCGAAGAAGGTAATTGGGTATTTCTTTGAATGCTTCGTTGTCCTGACTGGGCTGGCGTTCCACCCTGGATAGTTTGCATGAGTTATCGCATGGTTTCTTGCATGGTCGTCTGGCCCTGACCCAAATTAGCCATTATGCCAGCCAGATCTTGGACATTTGGAGGAGTAGATGGATTCAGAGAGATTCCAGCATTTCGATTGCTGGATTCAGGATGATCAGCCATTGGTGATTACTTGTTTTGGTGAAAAACGATAATTACAGTCGTTTTCCCATAGACGACGCCAATCTGTTGATGAAAAAAACTAGATTTGATCTAATTATTTAATCACGGATAAAAATGAATATATAAATATAAGACAAAAGATTTTTAAAGTGGAAGATTTTTAAAGTGGTTCAGCCTTGTAAGAATGGCTTACGTCCACTGTATTTGTTATTGCTGACTGTTTGCAGAATTCTCGATAATGGGTTTACCAAGAAATTCCGAGTCCCTTGCTAATGAGGAGGTTACAATGTATTTATAGCCTTTTAAGCCGTATCAATGAAAGGACAATGCGCTGTTATCCAGTAAACCTGTACATATGTACCATATTAATGAGTATTTAATGCGCAGTTATATCCAGGATTCTCTTGATTTGGATACGTTTTACACTTATGTATCTCAGACCGCATAAGCTGCTCGGACCGCATAAGCTGCTCGATACGCTTGAGATGCTCGGGGCCCTTGAGTTATTCGGGGACGAGTAAGAGCTGCTCGGGACCCATGAATTCCTCGTGTCTTCTTAGTTGCTTGGGTGAAATCGAATTTCTTGGTAGAAGCGTATGTAATTGCCACGTTGTCGGACATGTGTCGGTAGGTGAATGGTCCATGTCAGCAGACTAAATTTTGTATCAACAACTAGGGAGGCTCATCAGGAGACAAAGTTACTACAGCAACCGCTATAGATGATTTCGGCTGCACAGGTAACTGAATTAGTGGCACAAGCAGTTCAAGCGACGATGATCGCAATGACAAGGTACTTTCCACGAGATTAGCCACAGGCATTAGTGGTATCGGATGTTCAGGCCCACCCGGGGCAGTCGGAGTGGCAGCAAGTACGAGAGGTCTTTCGAAAAGGCCATGCGCCAAAGTTTCGAGGGAGTTCAAATGTGGTGCTAGCGTGTCAGTGGAAGAGAGATATTCAGCATCACCTACACATGGTAGATTGCAATGAGGTACATAAGAAATGCTAGCCACTTTTAGGTTAGTGCGAGCAGCGTTACAGTGGTGGAAGTCGATCACCACAGTTGATGAAATGGATACATTAACTATTGCAGAGTTTTGGGTTTGGTTCGACCACTAGTATTTCCCGCCAGCAGGCAAGGCTGAAATGAGGAGAAAATTCAGGGAGGTAACTCAGGGGGATCGTTTAATGGCCGATTTCGAGGAAGAATTCACTCGTTTGGAAAATTTTATACCGGATGAGGTAAGCAACGAAGAAAGATAGATGTCGAGGCTCATGGATGGGTTAGTCTGGAGGATCAGACAACATTTGATTGGTAATGCCGTATTAGTAGCTTATATGGATGTCGTTAATGCAGCACTCCTGCACTGCCAGGATTATCGCTTCCACATGAAAGGAAGCAAGAGGGGAGTGGAACCTAGTTAGTCAGATAAAGTGGGAGGGAACAATACCAGTGGGGTATCCCAGCAGCATATAGGGGGGCATCAGGGGCAAGATTTCCAGCAGGGGAATCAGGCCAAGCGATTTAGGTCTGGAGGCTATCGACAGGATGGCCAGGACTTCCGACAAGGCTATCAAGGAAGGGATTAGTGGCAGGGTGAATTTATTCAGAGGTGTTTCATTTGTGGGGAAGAAGGACACGTGAAAAGAGATTGTCTTAAGCAAGGCAGGGGTCAACTACAGGATGAAGTCCTGGATGTACAGCCACTGCAACAAGTCATGGGTGCGTTTGGGTAGGGGGAAGCTACTCAGGAACCCGAGGATCAGCCATTGCAGCTAGAGTATGGAGGTAATTATCTTTTTATCCTATGGGCATGGGGTATGTTTTGAGTGACTCTGAGGGTGTCACAATATAAGAATTATTTTCACTATAGTTCGCGGGTAAGTCGAATTTAGTTGGTACATTGGCTATAGCAACCATATTACATATATATATTTATATGGGGTGGTGGATTTCTTTACTGTTAACCACGAGAGAGTGGGGGTGTACACAGAGAGGGGGTTGTAATATGTGAGAAGTTACTACTTTAGAGGATTATGGGAGTAGGGTAGATGATTTTTCCAAATATCGACTGGATAGTGATGGATTTGAACTATGTTGAATAGTGAGGGAAAGTTTTGGTGTTCGCGACACCAGGGTATGGATGATTTGTACTAAGTATCACCTGAGAGGGCGTTTAGCCTGTATATATGTTGTATTGTGTGGTGCGATAGACATAAAGTGAGGTCTTGTGTTCTCATATTTTATCCCGGTAAGTAAGGGTGTTTACTGAAGTGAATCATGGTTGTTAGATTTATTTTCGAGTGGGGAGAGATAGCTCCGGATTCATTTTGTCCAAGAACTAGTGATAGTAAGGGCGCGATATTTTATGTTTTCTTTTGTAGCATGCGAGTATGCGTGTATGCTTTTGTGTTAAGAGACAAGTATTTGGGGGTACGTACTATGGACTAAGGGTCTAACAGATCTCAATGACTGAAAATCTTAGGTAATAGTGTATCGGGGGGGTTCCTTGTTTGGATTTCACTTGCGAGATGTCCTACGTATGAAACTGAGCGCAACGTTGGAAGTGGGGAGATGTTTGGTCGTTAGTACATGGGTTGGGTACCCCGTCTATTATTATTCATATTTGTGATATGACTACGGGTTGTAAGTTATATTACGGGTTACGGCCAGCATAGTCGGGTAACTTTCGTGCGGTTAAGCACGGGGACAGGGTGTATGGGCACCCTAGTTAATTAGGGTAACTTTTGTGTGGTTAAGCACGGGTACAGGGTGTATGGGCGCCCTAGTTAATTAAAATGCATATTTACACAACTCTTAGTTAGAAGCGGGAGAGATAGATGTAGCGAGCTTAGAGGCACAGGGATAGGGAGTGATATTCAAGACTTGGAGCACTACACTTATCTTAATTTCGAGGACGAAGTTCCTTTGTAAGGGGGGGGGGGGGGGAGTATTTAACACCCCGTAATTTTGAGGATTTAATATTTAATTAATTTTGGGAGATATAAAAAATATTTAAATTGGAGAAACTTAAATTTATGAGATTTCAATTGGAGAAACTGAAATTTATAATTTGGAGAATTTATTTGAGCGGGAAGAATTTTTTATATTTCGCGACTTTAAGTTTAATTGTTCGAAATTTCGTGTGTCGCATTTTGAGGTCAAAATTGGAGAATGTTATAAAGTATTTTGGATGACAATACTGAGTGCGCGGTTGAGTCCCGATGGGTCGAGATAGTTAAAAAAGAGTACCCGGGGTAGTAATCGGGTCTCGGGGCATTTTTGGGCATAGTCGGGCCCACACGGGGTGATTTGGGCTGTTTTAATTAGGCCAGTGTGGCCAAAAACGGGATTAGGGGTTTTAAACCTAATTGAGGGACTAGTTGAACGACAGTTAACAAATTCTAAACCTAAGGTTTGAGAAAAAACAGAGGAGTCTAATCAAGAGCCAATTGGGGATCTTTTGGAGTCAAATTAAGGGACTAATTAGGTGTTCTTCATCAACACTTTCTCTACGCCAACGGATCAGACTCTATGAAAAATTCCAGGCAAGTGGTTAACTATTGTCATTTTCAGAATATGTGATAATCAATTCATATCATAGTAGGTGTTTATGAAATTCATTTTTGGGTTGGATTATCGTATGAAATTGGGGGTTTTATAAATTGGATGACTTAGATCGATTAAGAAATCAATTGAGGTTATGGTATGATTCAGTGTGTAGGAATTTAACTCACGTGAGAAATCGAGAATATTATGTGGTGGAATTCGAATCTGAAATTGAGATTTTAAAAAAAATTATTGGAGATTTATGAATTAACCCATTTCGAAATTGATGAAATAGGTGGAGAAATTACTTATCTTAAGATCCGTATGATGTGTAGGATGTAAGTTAAACATGTTTAGGTGGTGGGGTGACTTGATTAGAGGTTGAAATTAAGTTTTACAAACCTTGGATTTTCGTTAATGGTGGAAAAGTAGAAACGGAGAAGAGGCTGACCTGATCGATCGATCGATGGTCGAGAAATTTTGGCAGTTCACCCTTTTTCTCTTATGGGAGAAATTTAAATAATTCCTTTTGAGACTTGTTTATTTAGTGTCAAATAAATACAAGACATACCTTCTAGCAATTATAGGTAAATATAATTGGGAAATTTGGGAGAGATGAATGCGTGACACATTATGGGAGAATATTGGGAACTAAATTACGAGATTTAAGATACGAGCCAAGTGAACTAATCCAGGTATATTGGTTGAGTGACACCAATGTGTTAAATTAATTACTGAGAGGAGTAGATTAATTTGGAGTGGGAATATTGACTCGAAAAACATTGAGATATGGATCAAGTGAGCGAGTCGGGGTATATGGGTTGAGTGACACCAAGATAATAAATTAATTAAGGAATAAATTAATTAATTTAGAGTCGGACCATAGCCTCGGATTGGTAATAATTAATTAACGTGTAAATTAATTAAACTAGAGTCGGACTATAGACTCGGGAAGATAATAAATTAATTAAAGAGAAAATTAATTAATTTGAATCGGACCATAGACTCGGGAATATACAGGCTACTGTGACGGGTTTTATAGTACACGGTAAAGCCGGGATTTATATTATATATATATACGATGCGGTGATAGTATATATATGTGTGTGTACTTTTTGTGTGCTATTAAATATCAGGGACTAGATATTTATTTAATTTATATACTCTAGTGCTATCATGGGAGGTTGCGCGATGTGGGTGAATCCCCTAGCTTGAGGAGTAGGGTGAGTATATCCCCAAGTCATAGCGTCCGGTATATGGGTGAGGGGTTTATCTGACTTTTACGGAAGGAATATGACCGCCTCCACTACGTTTATATTTTTGGGCAAGGTTGGTGAGTGATTCCAACTTAGGTAACTAGGTTATGTGAGCACATCTAGTGAGATAACACTTTAGAGGAAATCATCTAGCGAGGGTATACTCGGAGGGATGGATATAAATACGATATATGTGTGGATGTCCATAGTAAAGGTACATATATAATGGTAGTAAATATTTTATGCGGGTAATAATACAGTGTGTGATGTATTTATTTTATATAACTTGTGTCACGGTTATATGATATTATTTAAAAAGGAATTAATTAAGTTAATTGTTGAGATAACTTATAACCCATTAATAATAATACTCGATTTAGAGAAGAATGGAAAGGGGATATTATACCTGGACTGGTTGGACGTGGTAGTACAACTAGGTGGGGTTGAAGTAACCATTAGGTGTGCACAATAGTGGAGGGGTGAGTATGTCCCCAAGAGAGTGCGACACTGACTTAAATATGAAGCGCATTCATGCATTTTAAATTACTGCAGTTAATTCACTTGATAAATATTTTCAAAATGTTTTGGGTTCTAACCCTTGCTATAAAATTATTTTCAAAACCTTTTAGGTGTCCAGCCACAGGGACGCCAGAGTTGATATTCTATTCCAGGGACATGGAGCTGCGGCACATGTGAATGCTAGAAAGAGTTTGGTTTAGACGCATCATCCATTCCTTTCCTAGAGTAGGAATCCTTTATCAGTTTCAGTTTTACTTAGGGCTTGTCACCCAGACTTTTCAGTACAGCTTTCAGATTTATTTATTCAGGTGTTGAATATTTGTATTGGACTATTTACTTTGGTGGCCGATGGATTATTCGGCATGTAGTTTAATTAATTATTCTATTGATTTAATTCAGTAGTGGTGTATGACTCATATCATCTTTCCGCATGTTATTGGTTGTTTAATTAAAAGATAAAATTTGGCACCATCTTTTTGGAATACTAGGTGATTAGTAAGTTTTAAAAAGGTTTTTGACTGTAATGCTAAGGATGAACCAACTGGGATTCCTATTTTAATTTGGTATAGGACTGATCACCTGGTATTTTATTAGGCAGTGTGTCACACACCTCTAGCATATGAGTATGTTTCGAGTAGTTTTTGAGTTGGTTTTAGTTGTTCTTACTTATTTAAAGGGATGTGGGTTATACTTATTTTTATCCTTTTTTATTTTTATATCATGTTTAGACTTATGAGTTACGGGTCCTGGTAGGTTGGATATTCTAAAGTTGTAGTGGAGGTTCACACCATTGATTTTATTACAAATGATGATTATGGTTTATTATTTTATCTAGACTCTCTTATCTCTATTTATTGTTTCCGCTAATGTTACATGCTAAGAGTAATATTTAATTTGTTTGACTAGCATATTCTTTATATATAAGACTAACCACTTTGTATATTATATATAATGGTTGTCAAATTATCATATCCCCCAATCAAGGCAAGAACTTCAATGTACATTTCCCCTTTAGTTTCCCATGATAGTGATAGAAATCATGTTTTAGAAACCGAAAATATAGGATGTTAATTGTAATTGAATTTTGAAAAAATTTAAAAACTAAAACATTTGGAGTTTAAACTAAATTGATAGTATTATAGAATTTTTTAAAATTTATAATCAAATTTTAATAATTAATAAGTGATATTTAATGTTAAAATTATGCTAATTGAAAGAATGAAATTGCTATCTTTTGTCTAATTTCTAAAATTGAGAATGTAATCATGTTAGGACTTAATCGTATAATAAAAATTCATGTTGAGTAACACTAATATGTTGAGACTTATTAACTAATTCATGTTTTAAGTACTTAGAGTTCATGTGAAGTGAAATTCTTAAATTGGGTTGTGAATTATGTTGGTGTTCTTAAATTCATTATTTTGGTTTTATATTATCTATATTTAGGTCCTTAAACTTACAATATATCATTAAAACTGATGTTATACAATTATGATCAATATTACATGATTTTTATATAAATTTATATAAGAAAAATAGGTTGAATAATTTCGGTTCGTCGATTGGAATCGATCCAGTCCTTAGAAGTTTCATAGTGACGCTTGTTGGATTATTGTTGGATTTTCTTTGTGCTAATTATTATTTATCATCAGTAAGTAAGTTCATAAATGTAGAGGATACCTATAACCCCAGGCTATGTGGAGGATACTTTTAGGAATTTAATTAACGATTAGGAACCGAAGGATACTAATGGATAGTGTTGAACATTTAGGTTATGTGTACTAGTTTACATTATTTTATGTGCATGACTATATCAGGGGTGGGAGTGTAGGCTCGTGGTGAATATTCTAGTTAGGGATTTGATGTGACGCATACCGTGGGGTTATATAATGTAACTCGATGGATGACACAGATTATGCATATATCTACTAAAGATGTAATAGATCTTGTATTAGGTTTCATTATAGTTTGGTTGAATACTTCCCGTGATAAAAAATTGAGTTATGTACAAATTAAGCCCAAAAGCTTGATTCATAGATAGATGATAGATAGAGAGTCCTGTTCATTAGAAAAAATGTACATTGAAATATAAGATCCTGCGACTTCTCTACGTCAAAGCTTATGTGTGCAAATTCTGAAGATTGAAGAATATATCCTTTTATGGTAGTTTTTGATCGGATCGTTTCAAGTCTAGTACACATATATACACGATTATATTTTTATGAAAAATTATTTTAGGGAATTGATCAAGTGAAATTTTTGTAAAAACGCATTGCCTTGGATGCTTGTTTAAATTATCTTCAATTCTGTCTATGAGCATGAGCATGGTACCTTTAGATCCATGCACACGAAATCATGGTTTAGGAAAAGAAAAAGTTCTACTTAAAACCAAGTGCCCAACTGCAAACTTTAGCGTGTGCATGGCAGACACATTTTTAAGAATATTTTACTCACTACCTAAAAGCGTGTGCATGACTTAAAATCTTTATGTGTGCCCAGGTGACACATATTAAACATGACTCCGTCCACTCCCCAAAATCATGTGCGCTAAGGAATTTTTAACCGTGTGCACTATGCTACTAGATTTTCAAATATATATATAAATAGGAGTTTTATTATAAACTACACTTGATTTACACAATTTTGAGAGAAAAAAATGGGATTTATACTTGATTTATGAAGTGTGAGATTTAAGAGTGTTTTTTCTCGTAGATCTTAACTTGTTCCCTTTGTGTGATTGTTAGTTTTTCATATGGACAATGTTTATTACACACGCACACATTTCGATCTGAGACTGAATCCAATAAGATCCAATGCAAAAATTGACTTAGGGCTTTCATCTAGTCAATTCACATAATCAACCTACATTTGTCCCTAAACTAATTGATTGATTAGATCTATTAGAGCATGCCAACTAGGTTTGATCTAAAAATAAGCCAATTAATATTTTAAATTCATAAAATTCTCAATAAAACTTATTCACCCTACCCCTAGGTTTATTAGAGGTGAACATTTTGTCTAAAACACACCACACTTAATTGGTATAAAATAAGTTACTATATTAAGCGCTCATGTGTTAAAGTAAATCTTGCTCGTTTGTGTATTTTTGTGTTCATTTCTCCTAGACCTAAATTGAGGTAGTTTTTAGATCTTGTTAGAAGAATGGATCAATACCAGAATAGTAGCTCTACGATCCATCCTCCTTATTTTTTGGTTCAAATTATGGCCACTGGAAAGAATACATGCATGCTCATTAGAAGTATAAGAATAAGAGAGTGTGGATGAGAATAGAAGATTTGTAGACTAGTCCTATTATTGAAGAAGATGGTCTTATGATAAAGAAATTAAGAGTTGTTTGGTTAGATGCCAAGTTTGTTGCTTGCAGTTATAACTCCATCGCATTAAGTGTTGTATCTGCATCTGTTAAAACGCAGGAGTATAATCGTATACTCAATTATGAAACAATAAAGGAAGCTTGGGATATTTTAAAAGTTACTCATTAAGGAACTTCAAGTTTTAAGAGAGGTAAGATGAAAAAAATTACGACTATGTTTGAAACCATGATAATGAATAAAGATGAGAGTTTCAATCATTATTATACTAGATTGAATGAGGTTGTCAATGCTTCCTTATCCTAGGAGAGAATATCCCCGAGGATAAGGTAGTGAAGAAGTTGTTGAGACCGCTAGATTTTAGATTCAAAACCAAGGTTTCCATCCTTAGTCATATAAAGGATACAAACAAATGTACTTTAGAAGAGTTGATTGGATCATTTCAAATTTGTGATCAAGAAGAGAATTAAAGTGTTTCTAATACTAATAAGGATATTTCATTTATAACCGAATCTAGTGAGAATTTTGAGTCATTCAAGAGTGAATATACACTAAAAGAGAATGTTGAAGTGAAAATAGCTTTGTTTGTGAGATGATTTAGCAAATTTTATAAAAAATAATAAGAATTTTAAAAAAAATAAAAATAAGTTTGAAGTAATCAAGACAAGTACTCTAGACATAACTCTCAAGGTAGTCATGATATGAATGTACCCAAGAGAAGAAAATAAATAGAAGAAGATAAATGTTTTAGTTATTGTGGAGTAGGACATTACATTAATGTATGTCCAACATACTTAAGAAACAAAGTGAAGAAGAAAGACTTTGAGAAAGAGAAGAAAATATACAAAGTAATCTTAAGTAATTTAGAGACTGAGTCCGTTGACAGTTCTTCAAGTGATAAATGGGGAGTCGAATTACATTCATGGTGAAATTCAAAGAAAGTGAAAAGTCTAGTGATGGGAGTGTGTTATTTGATGATGTTATGAAGAAAAATAGAGTAAAAGAGTCAGTTCATAGATCTCTTAATGGTTCCTCTTCATGTATAATTGTAAGTTCACATGCATCATGCCATTTATCACTTAATGAGAGTGATAATTAAGCTCTAGACATACATGATTCCTTTGATAAGATTTATTAAGAAAAATTAAAATT
Organism: Sambucus nigra; assembly: GCA_949130495.1. NCBI lineage: Eukaryota > Viridiplantae > Streptophyta > Magnoliopsida > Dipsacales > Adoxaceae > Sambucus > Sambucus nigra. Next base: position 407,411,051 of record OX422224.1, read on the forward strand.
TAAAAAGTCTAACATGAAACTTTTGAACAAAATGAAAATTTTAAATAAATGAAAATGTTTAATTGGAGGATTTGAAACTCCAAGAAAATATTAATGCTTTGTTTGATAAGAATTATGCTTTGAAAATAAAATATTAGGATCTTTTGAAAGAGAAATGAGAAATTGATGTTCAAAGAGAAATTTATAAAGTTTATTTTGAAAAGTTGAAAACTGAGCTTCAATATGCCAAAGATTTGAAAATTGACATGATTGATAGAATAAATATTCTTGATACCACTTTAATTAGTCCATGGTCAAATAAATATGACAAACAAATTATTGACAATGTTTAATCAATACAAGTAAATAATGTTGTATCAAAATCAAAAGTTCAAATCTCTTTTTATTGCAAGAATAAGACTAAGGAACAAACTGTAAAAGTGTGAAAAGGTGGTTGTATCCACGTCTTCATTTTGGTCTCATGCCCATGGATGTTAATTTTGTGGGGAATATAATAACATTGATCACTTTTTCTTTAAAATAAAGAATCTTGAGAAATTTAAAAAGCGAGCTCATGAACCGAAATCTAAGTTTCGAATATATGTGCCTTTTTTACTCATTGTAGGTTACATGGACATTGTAATCAAACTTGTAGGTTGTTGAAAGTTATAAATGATATGTTGATAAAAAATAGGATAAATTTTGTGAAGAGAGATATTATTAGTGATCTAAGAGGTCAGATTATCAAGTTGGTGGGAAGGGTTGACTTTATAGTAAATGAGAGAAGAGCAATTAGGAAAGAGTTTTCAAGACCTATATCATATTCGTTTGTTCCTAGGAATAATATCCCTATTAGGAAATATAAATAGATACCTAAGGATGGTACATGTATGCTAAGGTATTCTCCAAGGAAGAAGATTGAGGTTGACTTTCCTCAAAGAAAGTTTACGAAGAAGGAAGTTGTCTTTGTACCTCCTAAAAATCAGGGGTAGGCATCACCCCTCTCTACATAGTTTGATAATTTGCTTAGGATACCTAGGGATTTTCTTGTGTAGGTAGTCTTCTTAAATACTCTTTTTTCTATTTGGGATTGGATCATTTGGGTGAATGATTTTCTTTGTCACGTTTATTTTTCTATGTCGTACTTTTAGTGAGGATTTGCATGCATTTTCTCATAATCTTTAATCCTTACATAGTATGCATGTACATATTGCATCATTTAATATTTTAAAGTGCCAAAATATGTTCACCTAATTCCTTTTTTCGCGTGAGTTTAAATTTTATGTTAAGATTGATTTAATATATGGACTTAATTTTAATGATGGGTAAAGCATGAGTTCTTAACTATTTGGCCTAAATGATGATTTATTCAATAAAATGCTAGAATTCACATGATAAATCATGATAGTTAAAGTTTGTTGAAATTTTTAGTTATGATTTCACTTTACACAGGAACTTGTACATCACTTTGGTCCTATGATTTTAATATGTGGCTTGCTTTAGTTCTTGATTTTAGATCATGATTAAATTCCGAGATCTAATATTGGTTATCTTAAAACATTTATATCAATCATTTGAGAGTTGTATGTGAAAAACACTTTAACTTGATGGAGTTGATTGATAGGACATTGCTTACTCAAAAAGGGCTACCATTGGTAACATAATGTTGATTTAAATTTAGTGTCATCGATAGGTGTCTGCCAAAGTGTGTTTGAAATTTGCTATAGAAAAGGCTATTTTATGATGAAAATGGCCAAAGTCAAGTACTAAAAAATTCAAGGGAAAAAACCACAGCTTTTTTAAATTTGTCTAATACTAAATTTCAGTATCTACTTTAGGAATTTAAATCAAATGAGGGAGCTTACATGGTGAGATTCTACCATTTAGAAGATCTTAATAGGATATTAATGAAATTAAAGACTTAAGAATAAATTATAATTCATATAGATTGGTTATATGAATTCACTTAATTTTGTGACTTAAACTTGTTCACAATCATGCCATGATTAAGATATATACGTTGCTTGATACGATTCCATTGGAATTTGAATATGTTGTTGAGTGATTAATGTTTGTGTTGAATATTATCTTAAACCATGTCATTAATCCAAGTTTAAAGGAAATTCATACAACTAATCATGTTTATCACAAATATCCTAATCATGTTGACACCATACATATTTTTGGGTCATATGTATATATTGGGTGTTTGAGTTGTTGATTTTTCCATATATTTCAAATTTGAGCTTTAAGTATTAATTGAATGTTTTCACATGCATCTGCATACATTCATATCACATTTTGTGTGTTTGGAATTTTGGTTCTATTGGTTGTGTTTTTTTGGAGAGGTTTCCATGACTTTAGCTTACTGCCTCAAACCGTTCGCATGGTTAAATTTTGTGCCCATAAACAAGGTACGATTTTTAGTCATTCACATAACATTGCAAGATCTTTGCAAAAAAGGTCTCAAGAGGGTTTTAAGGTTTCACTTCAAACCATTTCATACTTCTTTACCCCAGAGAAACCCCTAATCCATTTTTGAGTGGTTAAAGAGATTATGTTCTTCTATTTCAAGATTGATTCCATTTTGGGTGATTTTAGGTTGGATTTGGATCAAGAAACCCAAGATTTTTACATGGGTATTTGTAGATTTAACTTAAGTAAGTGTTGTTATTTTGAATCTTTTTCTTAATTTGATCTATTTTAGAGTTACTATTGGATATTATGCCACCTTTAGGTGATGAACTGCTATTATAGGTTGGATTTGGGTATTTTTGATCAATTTCTTATATCACCATTCATATTTTCTTTAAATTTCTATCCATTTCCATATTTGTGTGAGTTTTTCTAGTTTTGTTTATCACTATGATTTGTGAGAATATGCATGCACATAAGAGAGTCATTTTTCGATCGCTAAGTGATCCCGATGATACATCTCCTTCTAGAGAGAGCCTAATCACACCTTCTAGTTCAGCAAGCACTTATATACAACATATTCAAGCCCCGAGTGCCTCTGTACCCAATCTTAATATAACCATGGGTTATTTTTTTATTCATTTCACGTAAGATGTCATGATCCTTAGGAAATGCTTCATTTCCCGATATGTTAGAGCTGAGAGGGATGCGGACATGACAGATCTCCAACAGACCGCAGAGGGATTATAATTCCTTAGGTGGATTCAGCACCTCACATGTTCTCATTTATTTAGTTCACATGAGTCGGCTAATGTCACAGTTGTTCATGAGTTTTATGTGTGAACATGATAGATTTCTTTTAGGATCATTGATTCTTACTTCGTCTATCCATGGCTTATAGATCGTCCTGACTAAGGATATGTTAGATACTCGTATGCATTTAGATTGATATGACCATCCAAATTATAACCCATATATAGAGAGTGGTTTTACTCATCATCTGCTAGCATTTTTGTTAGCTGGGAGACAGATGGCGTGGGTAGGAAATATTTCTTTGCAGGCACCACTGAGATGACAATATTCCATTATACACTTCATGGTTATCTATGACCTCATTCCTAGGAGACAGTCACGGGATTTCTTATATTCTTTTGAATGTCTCATTCATGGCATATCCATGGGTTAAACCATTGATTAATTATCACTGATATTGGAGGTTATGCATCATGTAGGTTTAGATGTGACTCAGAATGAACTAACCTTCGCTCGTATGGTCACCAGGTACCTATATTCTCTATGTGTTCCCCGTTTAATATCTGATTAGTTTGCATCCATTCTAGGTTTGATTATGAGTGACAATGTTGCATGTTCTGAGGGACAAATTTCTCATCGAATTCCTGTAAAAATCATAGACCTCGATGTTGAGGTTATTATACATGATTGTGCTCTATCTCCAATTGAACCTTCTTTGAGAGAATATAAATGTCCTAAGAGTATCTTTATGAGGCATAATCTTTGTATTTAAAACATGTCGTTGGGTGTTTACACCCTATATCAAAAGATACCATAACTTGATACACTATACATGGAAGTGTAGCGGCAAGTAGGGATTGAGTTCATAGGGAACGATATTTAGGATTAAACTGGGTTAGCACTTAGAAAAGTGGGAAATGAAAAGATGATATGGTGAGAATATAATTAACACTATCCAATAAGTAAAATAAATCAAATTATAAAAACGAGATTAAGATCACATACCCACCATGGGCTAACAACACGTAATTAGGAATTTGATTCGAAAACATTTAACCAAGAATACTCAATTGACTATAATTGTCAAATATGAAGAAATAAAATTCAAAGGTGAAAGATTAAACTTTCAATCGAAAATGGTCACAAATGGATTGAGGTCACAATATCACTATAAACACTAATGTTGCGTGACAAACGAAGTTAAACACATAATATCTCGACAACAATACAGAAGATTTCGATTAAGAGTCATTTGAACTAAACCCTAAATTTTAAAGATCAAAACCCAGTGTGATTGATAGCGTGCGAGAGGTGTGAGCGTGTAAAGTGCACAGTCGTTGTTTTCGTCTCGCTGCGACTATACAAACAAACCTAAATTACTACTACACTTGCGGGGCAAGCACAGTGGTAAGTATGTTATCCAAAATAACCAGGGACGAGATGTTAGAATTGAAGTGATTTAATATTCCGAATAAAAGAGAAAAAGGTGATTACAAACTAAAAAGGAAAAGATGCATTGTTAACGCAAAAATTCTCCATCTACGAGGACCAATCAGAAAAGGACACATGTCATCCTACATGGCAATATTCGACACCCGAGGAGAGTTAGTCGGCATCCGAGGAGAGTTGGTCGGCACCCGAGGAGTGTTAGTCAGCACCCGAGGAGAGTTAGTCGGCACCCGAGGAGAGTTGGTCGGCATACCAACCAGGAAGATCAAAGGATAACTATGCATTTAATGTGCATTAATGAAGATGACAGCCCATTTAATGAGCCTTAATGTACATTTATACTGTATTAATAGATGACAACACATAGCATACCAAGCAATTCAACAATTAGATTCGTTGAATGTAGACATAAATGTCTACATACAATGAATCTCTTTATCTCCCATCACTATAAATGCATGTATCCCCTTAGCCAAAAGGGAAGATCCGGAGGAGATCCGGGAGAACCTAGAAACACCATACACAAGATACACGTCCTTTCTCTCTCTACACCCTATGGTGCTATTGTAAACCCCTGGGAATAAAATAACAGTGGACGTAGGCTTTATTCATAGCCGAACCACTTTAAAAATCTTTGTCTCTCATGTGCTTGATTGGATTGTTTTTATCTATTTATCTGTGATCATTAAAATGGGATTCGGTCCAGTTTTTTGCATCAACAGATTGGCGTCGTCTGTGGGAACGTGTTACAAGCGTTGTTCTCCATCAAAAGCTAAGTTTTTATTTTCTCTACGTATAATCAATTATACATACATCTTTTGATTCAATCATGATTTTTATGTTTATATACATAAATTAATTGTCCAATTTTTATCTGCAAAATGTTGCATATCATGATTTTTAAATCATAACTGTTGGATTAATTCTTATTTAGAAATCTGAAAAATAGCGGATTTCATAAATCATAACTTTTTGCTTAATTCTCGAGTTTCAATTTTATATCATGGAATAAATATTTTAAATGAGTATATATACCAATATATACGACGATGATAACATTTGATAATTTTCATTGTTGATTTTGAAATAATTTTTGAAATATCTTTGATGACTATTCAAATTCCCATTACATTTTTAATCAGAGAATGGGAAAAGGTTAAAGACAATAAAAAGTTTTCTCATGGAAATCATGACCCAGATCTACTTTCTCTCTTTAAGTTTGAGTCTCTTTGCATTCATTTTTATGAACTATACTTGGCTCATCTTCCATCTATGTCAATAAAGTCAAATTGATTGATTTTTGATATAAATTTGGTAATAATTTCGACCATTCACCATATTTTTAACTATGCAAATGGGGAATAGGAAGGGATCAATATAAAAAATAATTTTGTGCAACCAAAAAAAATCGTTACCCACCTCTTGTAAAAGAGGATCAGTAAAACAATCATGACCATATCAAGACTCTGGGTACAAAATTGATATGTTGGCCCCTCGTTCATAACATCACAGGGTTTCTTTGTCGAAATCACACGATCTAGTGGATTAGATAATTATTCATTTAATTAACATTCTTAATGCTTAAATTTTACATCGAATATTATTTTATTTTATTTTTGATCTATTGGTTCGAGATATTTTGGGACATAGCAATCTCACGAAAAATTATTCACCGCGTCTCATATGGCTGTCCGGAATCGTCCACTTACAGCCCCTATTTCTGGTCAGCCATACATATTGTTGGTCGGCATCATCTTGGGCCATATTTTATTAAAGAGAATCTTAACTAGACCATTTTTATTTTTCGGAGATAAGATGTGAAGATCCATCAGCAACGTTGAAAGAATTTTATCCAACTACGAGGTAGATTATTATTGGTCGGAGCCCCATATTGTAGCTCGGTGGAACCAATTGCAGGTCGACGATCATCTACTTCCTGATCGACGTCATCTCAGTCTTGTTCGGAGGGTTCAATTTACTGGTCGACAACTATCCAACCATCCACTTTTTGGTCGGTGACATCTAATGTTGTTCGGTGCTATCAATGCACCATTTTTGTTGATCGGCGAAATTTCTCAGCTGGTCGGGGACCATTTTCTTCTTGGTCGGCGCCATATATTCTATAACTTGAGATATCCTTAAATGTTGGTCGGCAACATCCATGCCTTTTGTCGGAAGCAGTAGAATCTTGGGGTATTAAAAAATGCGAAGCACCCCAGATATTTCTTTAAACATGAGTTCAGCTTGGGGACAAACAGGGGGCTTAAGTCTTTTTTAACTTGTGATCACCCCAAAAATATTTTTAAAACCAAGAGATAAATAATTTTCAAACAACAACTTATACCTGATTAGTTGTTGGAGATTAAATAACTTTACAAAAAACTCTACGTCTTATTTATGATGCATATCTAATAAAAATTTGTCCATCTCACACACATTTGGCACAAAACATATTATTTCATATTTTGAAATTTTTATTGCCTTATGTTGATACACATCACATATTGTTTGGCTGAATAATTATTCTCATGACGATAATTATTTGATCTAGTCTCAACAGGTGCTCGGGCAGCTTATTAAAATTTCATAGGGACGAGATTCAATCCCGAAAAAAGCTCAGCCACAATCTTAAACCTCTGGAAAAGTAGTATTGCTCGACATCAGGCAATTTTGCCTCGACATATCAGCCAACATATATTATTTCATTTTTTGAAATTAATATTTTTATTTCTCAAGCATATACATATCATATATTGATTGGATGAGTAAATTATTCTCATGACTAATCAATTCAGCCTACACATATGGTAGAGCAAGTTATTAATTTTTACAGGTACAAGATTCAACGCCGACGAATGCTCGGAAATAATCTGGAAACTATTATCATTGCTCAGCATTATGAAATTTCACCTCAGCAAGGAACTATATATTTTATTATTGCTTTGATTTGTGCTCAAGCACGAATTGTTCTATATATCCGTTTGGATTCATATTCTATATTCATCTCTTCATGGAGCTCGGCGAAATACTTATTATCATATTCAGCTCCGAGGAAAAGCTACAACGGTTATTATATTTCACCCCCAACGGATAGTTGGTCGGGGCAATTCTTATTTATATTCAGGCCCAGATATCGGTTCAAGCACAAATTATTCAATATCCCTTGGGATTCATATTGTATATTCATCTCAACATGGAACTCGGCGAGATACTTATTATCATATTCAGCTCCGAGGAGAACTATAACATTTATTATATGTCACCCCCAACAGATAGTTGGCCGGGGTAATTCTTATTTATATGCAGGCCCAGCAAAGTTCTCAGCCATATTCTTATGTTCTGGAAAATATTATTCTTATTCGGCATTATGCAATTGTGCCTCGACAAGATACTTATTTAGCTTTAAGGAGAATTACAACATTCGTTGTGTTTCACCCCCAACGGATAGTTGGTCGGATAATTCTTATTTATATTCAGGCCTGACAACGTTCTCGGCCATATTCTTATGTTCTGGAAGATCTTATTCTTGTTCGGCATTATATAATTCTACCTCGACAGATCAACGGGGCACTTTATTATTTTTAATTATTCTTTATATCTATTTGGATGCATATTCTATTCTTATTTCAGCATGGAGCTCGACAAATATTTATAATCATATATTCAGCTCCAAGGAGGTCTCCAACATTTATATTATCTTATTCCCAACAATCTGTTGGTCAGCTCCAAGGATGTCTCCAGCATATATTATCTTATTCCCAACAATCTGTTGGTCAGCTCCAAGGATGTCTCCAGCATATATTATCTTATTCCCAACAATCTGTTGGTCAGCTTCAAGGATGTCTCCAGCATAATTATCTTATTCCCAACAATCTGTTGGTCAGCTCCAAGGATGTCTCCAGCATATATTATCTTATTCCTAACAATCTGTTGGTCAGCTCCAAGGATGTCTCCAGCATATATTATCTTATTCCCAACAATCTGTTGGTCAGCTTCAAGGATGTCTCCAGCATTTATTATATCTTATTCCCAATAATCAGTTGGTCTTTATTATCAAAAATGTATTCCTAAAAATGCCAACTTATGTTGGTTAGGAAGTAAATGTATTCCTACGGGAAGTAAAACTATGTATTCCTAAAAATGCCAACTTATGTTCGTTAGGAAGTAAATGTATTCCTACGGGAAGTAAAACTATGTATTCCTAAAAATTCCAACTTATGTTGGTTAGGAAGTAAATGTATTCCTACGGGAAGTAAAACTATATATTCCTAAAAATGCCAACTTATGTTGGTTAGGAAGTAAATCTATTCCCAAAAATGTCAACTCAGGTTGGTCGGAAATAAGAAGCTGTCAACTACAGTTGGTCGGAAACATTTTATGAGTATGTGAAAGCGATCAAGCAAAAAGCATTCAAAGTTCACATTCCACGCTTGGGGGGCTTCTATTACAGATATATTTGTTCATTTGGCAGCACATTCTTATAACATCATGCAGTCGAGCATTAAATTCAACTCCACAAACTCACACGGTCGGGGCCCCGACTAATTATCATTCAGAAGTTGTTTTTCTTGCTCATGAATTATTTTTGATATTCAAGTTCAGGAGGTATATTGAAGTTCAGGAGGCTATTGAAATTCAGGACGAATATTGAATTTCAGGAGGTATATTGAAATTCAGGAGGAGGATTCAGAAGTTCAGAAAGCGCATTCAGAAGTTCGGGAGGCATATTCAGGAGTTATTATGCACATACTATTGAAGTTCAGAAGTCAAATTCAGCATCTACAGCACTGAGATCTTTACTACTACTGTCCCGACCAATATTGAAGAAGTTGTATGAAAATGTTTCGAAGTCCACCACTAGCTTGGTACTAATCAGATTGAAGAGTTGGGTTCAAAAGCTAGTATGTTATTCGACAAAGTATTCAGAGGATCATAAATCAGAAGAATCAAGCACGTGAAGTTAGCACTCAGTTGCTCGGCAGAGGAGGAAGTTGGTCGGCTAGCAAACCAATCAACATACTTGAAGATTATGACAAGCTACAAGATGCATACTATGGCATGGATGCATCCAAATTCCCAGGGGTGATACATAGCACACGGAGTTCCTCAAAAGAAAGATTAGCAGCCATCGATCAGCCTGCATCATATGTCGTCCAGGAGATAATGCACTTTATGTTGAACAATTCAAGAAGGTAGATCAAGAATTTCACGAGCACCGAGCAACACTGCAGAATAAATACTCCATCCTTTCAAGTAAACCATCAATCATGGAGCATTGGGGGCTTCTGTTAACGCAAAAATTCTCCATCTATGAGGACCAATCAGAAAAGGACACATGTCATCCTACGTGGCAATATTCGACACCCGAGGAGAGTTGGTCGGCATTCGAGGAGAGTTGGTCGGCACCCGAGGAGTGTTAGTAGGCACCCGAGGAGAGATGGTCGGCACCCGAGGAGAGTTAGTCGGCACCCGAGGAGAGTTGGTCGGCATACCAACCAGGAAGATCAAAGGATAACTATGCATTTAATGTGCATTAATGAAGATGACAGCGCATTTAATGAGCCTTAATGTACATTTATACTGTATTAATATATGACAACACATAGCATACCAAGCAATTCAACAATTAGATTCGTTGAATGTAGACATAAATGTCTACATACAATGAATCTCTTTATCTCCCATCACTATAAATACATGTATCCCCTTAGCCAAAAGGGAAGATCCGGAGGAGATCCGGGAGAACCTAGAAACACCATACACAAGATACACGTCCTTTCTCTCTCTACACCCTATGGTGCTATTGTAAACCCCTGGGAATAAAATAACAGTGGACGTAGGCTTTATTCATAGCCGAACCACTTTAAAAATCTGTGTCTCTCATGTGCTTGATTGGATTGTTTTTATCTATTTATCTGTGATCATAAAAATGGGATTCGGTCCAGTTTTTTGCATCAACATGCATAAAAGGAAAATGTTAATCTAGGTAAGGTATTGAAACTAGCTTAACAAAGCGGGTAAAACTATAGGTTGCGTCGAATATCCCTCACCCGGGTTAATTTGTATAAAATGGTTACATGGGTCGACGAGTTATTTAGAATGTGTCTCGTTTCGACAGTTAATTAAATCAAGGGTTGTCACGCCCCTAAATCATCATAAAAGTCTAATATGATTTTGGCGTCAACAAATATCCCTGAAATTGCGCACGAAAGGTCGTAAGCACGGGACATACATGATATGCCCCGTCAAATCTCCTAGGCGCAATAACTAGGACAACGCACTCGAAATAGACCCGTAAACACTATCACCAAGCAAAGAGAAACGTTAACCTGAGTGAGTTCCATTCAAACACAACCTAATTTAAATTTCCTAGAAAGCATGATAAAAACGCGATAAATAAAGCGATAAAGAAACGCGATAAATCTAAACTAGAAAGCAATTAAATCAAAGCATGTAAACTATTTAGGAAAGCATGTAAATCTAATTAGAAATCAAGAAATGAAGTAAATACAAACTATATTAATGGTAGGGGAGATGAATAGTCAACTTAGAATCCAAATGGGGTGTCAAACCAAAGATAAATGAAGAAGAACTAAGCAAAAACCCCCAAACCCTAAGCTAAACTAACCTAAAATCGTCCACACCAGTTTATTACAAGAAAATTGGCTTATATACCAAGTGGGAATTAAATTAGAAAAGAAAAGAGAAAAGAAAAGAAAAGGCAAAATATCTGCAGAAAACAAAGGGATCAATCGATCGACCAAGGCCAAATTTCGGTTGTACAGAAGGGTCGATCGATCGACCGATCAAGTAGGTCACAGTTGCATTCTTTTCTTCTCTTTTATTCTCCTCTTTTGATTTTCTTATTTTTCCTTCCGCTGAAATCGCCGTAACTTCTTCATACGAACTCAGAATCACGCACCGTTCGCGGCCACATGAAGCTAGCGAGGAGGCTACAACTTTCATGAGATGTCAGGGTAGGTGACCAAAATGTGAAATGAATAAATGCCCTTAAACATGCGATTGCGTACGGAACTTTACTGGAATGCAACCGAACTCCATACTTAGTAACTAAATACTTACAAAAGCCTAATTATACCTTATATAGCATGTTAACAATATAAACCAAGGTTGTCTGGTTAACGGGCTTAAATATAGAGATTAAAGCACCCGAGGGGGCTAAAATGCGAAGGTTCGGAGGATGAAATACGCAATATTTGCGTATCATCACACCCCCTAACTTACTCATTGCTAGTCCCTAGCAATGAAATAGGATGCAACAAGAACTACAATCAAACCAAAAGCAGGAGATAGTACAAAAGTATGGAATAAAAGCAAAAGACCACTTTCATGGGAGATTCGATTGCATTTAGCGTATGCAATAAGTCGTTAAACCCCTAGGTTACCCTAGTGGACGAGTGTCGTCTCGTGAGGGTTTTCAGAGATGGTACCCAAAAACATCACATGGTTTCCTCAAAATATGCCCAACCTAACATGCGACAAGCCCAACAAAAATGAAAAGGATTTCATACACATTATTAGCACATTGAATGAATTCAAACAGAAGTCCAAATCATTAACATTATAGAATGCACCTCATAGAATTGAAACCTTACAATGTGGGAGGGGGATGAGCACATGCGAAGTGTGATTTAGCGAAAAACTTATATAAACCGGATAAATATTAAAGCAAACATATATTCAATCCTCACATTCATTACACTCATCAAGCGAATTCACTCGAAACAGGGAGGTAACACATGAAACATGCGGGCATAAGGAGTAAATGTAAATGGAAACTAGGCCGCACACATGTCACAATGAAGAACTCTATATATAAAATGAAAAATGTAATCTCAATGAAAGATACCGCACATTAAAGGAGGCGAAATGTATTTTCACAGATTATCAAAACTATTATGACTTTTAAATTACATCAACCTAAGATCACATAGGACTTTAATAGGGTTATAATGTAGGCTAGGCTAGGGTATGAAATGAAGGAATGTATGTACATATTCATAGTGTTCGGAATGAAAACTCGGGATAATGGGAAAATGCGGGTAATATCAAAATTGGAAAATGAGTTCCAAAACGACATTAGATATATCATCGGGGATAGTAATCAAAGCTTATTGAACTATATACAACATATAAAACTTTCTCTTTCTTTTTCTTTTCTTCTTTTTCTCATTTTTTTCTTTTGTTTTCTTTTTGTTTTTGCTTTCTCTTTTTCTTCACTTTTTTCATTACTTTCTTTTCTTTACTTATCAAACTCTCGTATGCCTAAATTTCAACCAACACACAACAACATCATACAATCCCAAGTAACATTCCAAACAAAGGTATGGAAAGTTTATGTATGGTAAATAACTCCAATTTAGAGTTGGTTATGGGAATGGGGTTATGAAATGAAAGGCTATATTTAGGCTCAAAGGGGTTAACGAGGGTAAACATATAAGGGTGAGGTCAAGGACAATATGGGTGATATAAAAAAGATGGCCTATGATCATTTCCAAAAGTTTACGCAATTATCGAGTCAAAACAATATATGAAAATCATGCTCAAGTAACACATTTCAAGTATGAACTCAATTAATGAACGATCAAATGAAAGAATAGTGAGATTACCAACGAATTCAACGTTTTCAATGAGAAAAGAATAGTGTATACACTCACAAACGACGAAAGGTACAAAGCTTACTCGGTGTAAGTATATACAATGCAACAGACGATTACCAAGTTATAAAAATCTTAAACCAAATCAATATAACCATAAAAGTGCATGTGCTCATGAGATTAAAGTTTAATTCATGAAGTTATTCGTAATATCAATAATGGAGACTAAAGTCTAATAACTTCTAAAATCGAGAACATGCATCATTGGGTTGTCTATTGGATCGGGCAATTATTGAAATTTATCATCGGAAATAAAGGCAAAAAGCCCAAAAAAGGAGAAAAAAGAAAGAAAATCTTTTTGAATTTCTTAATTTTTCTATGAAAAGCATACTAAGTAACTAACATGTGAGCAAAAACATGGACTAAATAAAGAAATGGATAGAATATCCCACACCCCCTAACTTAAAACTTGACATTGTCCTCAATGTGAATTAAGAACCAAGTCAACGAGAGGAAAAGAGCGATATTACCCAAAAGTGGAGCGATCCCCATAAGAACAAGTCTAAAGACTCTACAAGACAAGTTAGTACCGAGCATAGCAAAAATAAATAATAAAAAGTTAACTAATTACACTAGACTAAATTAAAAAGGAAAGAAAAGATAAAAAAGAAAGAAAGAATAAAAAGCTAACTATATACAACCAACTATTTAGGCCTCACACTAACTATACACTAGAAGTCTAAATAGCTGAGGGTCCACCGCAAAAACGATTTGACTTTGGAGGATAACCGGTGTACCCTCACATACAAGCATACCCTCCGAAAAAGATGAATTCCATTTTAACAATGGAAGGCATGTGTAAGGTGTAAGAAAGGAACCATCGCTAATTAAAAGTTTTGGTGGGATGATGGGAGGTTTGGATTGAATGGGTGACAAAAACAAGTGGAGACTAAGAAAAGACGAATATCCTCCCAATGATTTTGAAGTTGGAATTGGAGGCGGCGTACACAAAGGCAAATATGCGATCGTGGAGGGCGACTTGAGCAAGTAATCCTCATCGACGATAGGGTTTAAAACAATAAAGTTTGAAACCGAATCATCGGGTACTTGTTCCTGTGTGGTAATAGAGAATGAAAATGGGGATGAAAGAAATTCAAACTCATGAGATGAATCATCATCGCACGAAGTTTGAGTTTCGAATGAAATAATATGATTTTTAATGAAATGTTCTTCTTTGGGGTCCAAAGAAGAAATCATTTCATTGCAAATAGATATTACATCATTATCATCCTCGCTTTCAATATCTATTACACAACGGGAGAAGTCTAGAATGGCGTGTTCCAAAGTAGGTACAAGTACCTCATTTGGTTCAAAACATTCCTCGACCTCGAACGTCTCGGAAGCAAAATCGTCATCGGACTCAAATAATAAATCCAACTCATGTTCCCACGAACGATTTTCTTCCCGATAACGATGTTCAAGTTTCGCATTCTCATACATGCGCAAACCCTCACCAAATGTCATGGGTCGAGGTGCGGATGCATGAAAATGGGAACTTTGAAAATTACCATCGGACTTAAACGAAAACTCATTATGATTGGAATTTTGAAAACTATTCCAATTCATTTCAAAATTCCTATTATAAGGAGGTAAAGGCCCAAAATCATTGTCATCATCATCAAAATTACAATAACCTAAATTTTGACTTTCGTTATACTTGCCAAAAGTCAAATTTGAATTTGTTATACTTTTGGATTCTAAGTATTCATCGAAAGTCATAGGTTTGCGAGAATTTTGAGAATTATAACAAGGATTACCGAAAGAATTGGAATAAGACATGCTTACCCCAAAAGTGGCTCGAAATGGCGAATTCCACAATGTAAGTGCGCGGGGGAAATTCAAGCGTTTCTAAGTGCTCAAAATGTGGAAGTCCTGCAAAATATTAGCAAATAATACAAATAGAAAGAAAATACTATGAAACACTAAATCAAATAAAGTCTAAAACAAACTCATCCCGGCAACGATGCCATTTTGATAGCGCGCGAGAGGTGTGCGAGTGTAAAGTGCACAGTCGTTGTTTTCGTCTCGCTGCGACTATACAAACAAACTTAAACTACTACTACACTTGCGGGGCAAGCACAGTGGTAAGTCGGGTATTGAAAATACATATGGACGAGATGTTAGAATTTAAGTGATTTAATATTCCGAATAAAAGGGAAAAAGGTGTTTATAAACTAAAAAGGAAAAGATGCATAAAAGGAAAATGTTAATCTAGGCAAGGTATTGAAACTAGATTAACAAAGCGAGTAAAACTATAGGTTGCGTCGAATATCCCTCACCCGGGTTAATTTGTATAAAATGGTTACATGGGTCGACGAGTTATTTAGAATGCATATCATTTCGACAGTTAATTAAATCAAGGGTTTTCACGCCCCTAAATCATCATAAAAGTCTAATATGATTTTGGCATCAACAAATATCCCGGAAATTGCGCACGAAAGGTCGTAAGCACGGGACATACATGATATGCCCCGTCAAATCTCCTAGGCGCAATAACTAGGACAACACACTCGAAATAGACTCGTAAACACTATCACCAAGCAAAGCAATGCGTTAACTCAAGTGAGTTCCATTCAAACACAAACTAATTTAAATTACCTAGAAAGCATGATAAAAACGTGATAAATAAAGCAGTAAAGAAACTCTATAAATCTAAACTAGAAAGCAATTAAATCAAAGCATGTAAAATATTTAGGAAAGAATGTAAATCTAATTAGAAAGCAAGAAATGAAGTAAATGCAAACTATATTAATGGTAGGAGAGATGAATAGTCAACTTACAATCCAAATGGGGTGTCAAACCAAAGAAAAATGAAGAAGAACTAAGCAAAAACCCCAAAACCCTAAGCTAAACTAACCTAAAATCTTCCACACCTATTTATTACAACAAAATTGGCTTATATACCAAGTGGGAATTAAATTAGAAAAGAAAAGAGAAAAAAAAAGAAAAGAAAAGACAAAATATTTACAGAAAACAAAGGGATCGACCGATCGACCAAGGCTAAATTTCGGCTGTACAGAAGGGTCGATCGATCGACCAAAGGGGTCGATCGATCGATCAAGCAAGTCACAACCAAGCAGCAGCTTCTGCATTCTTTTCTTCTCTTTTCTTCTCCTATTTTGATTTCCTTATTTTTCCTTCCGCTGAAATCGTCGTAACTTCTTCATACGGACTCGGAATCGCACACCGTTTGCGGCCACGCAAAGCTTGCGAGGAGGGCTACAACTTTCGTGAGATGTCGGGGTGCCCAAAATGTGAAATGACTAAAATGCCCTTGAACGTGCGATTGCATACGGAAGTTCACCGAAATGCGTCTGAACTCCGTACTTAGTACCTAAATACCTACAAAAGCCCAACTATACCTCATATAACATGTTAATTGTATAAACCGAGGTTGTATGGTTAACGGGCTTAAATATAGAGATTAAGGCACCCGAAGAGGCTAAAATGCATAGGTTCGGAGGATGAAATATGCAATATTTGTGTATCATCAATGATCCAAACCTTTAAAATAGGTATTAATCATGATGAAAAAAATAAATAGAACTATTTAACAAATGAAAATAAGAATTAAACTAACAACAGCTAAATAACAAAGCAAGAAATGTAACTATAGAAACAAATGTATATGGAAGAAGGTGATTAAAATAGGTACTTACAAACAAGGGAATGAAACCCTAAGGAAGGGATCCTAACCCAAAAACTTTATTCTAAACTAAAAATATGATCCCCCAAACAAATGAGAGTAAAAAACTATTTAAACAAAACCCTAGGCCAAACCTGTAAATGAAAAAGTAAAAATCTACAGGGCCGAATTGATTCTAACCAAGAGCTGAATCGATTTTGGTTCAGGGGAAATTCGATTCTGGTCTAATCCAAATCAATTCTCCTCAGATAACCAAATCGATTCGCCTCTTGAGGTTTGGATTTTTCTTCCTAAATCAAAATATGAAAAATGTCGTAACTTCTTCATTATAAATCAGAATTAGGCTCAGTAAGAGGCCACACGAAATAAATCAGAGGGGTACAACTTCCTTAAGACTTTGGCCCATAAACCTATATGTTGAAATAACTAAAATTCCCTTGAATGTGCGCTTTGTGACATAACTATCTTGGAATATGACTAAACTTCAAGCTTAGCACTTTAATACCTATAAAAGCTCAATTATACCTCCAAAGCATACAAATATACGTATGTTGTCTTGTTAACAAGAATAAAAATAGGTATTAAGGTACTCAATGAGGCTAAAAGGCATAAGTATGAAAGGTAAATAAAGGAAATATTCGATACGAATCACATCCCCTAGCTTACATATTGCTAGTCCTTAGCAATGAAATGCAAAGAAAGAAGAACTACAAGTAGCACCATAAGAGGGGAGATATATATAAAGGAGATAAGCGACAGTTTCGTGGGAGAACGATTGCATTTTTCATATGCATTAAGCCGTTAAACCCCTAGGTTACCCTAGTGGACGAGTATTGTCTCGTGAGGGTTTTCAGGGACGAAACCCAGAAACAACAAAATTTTCTCAAAATATGACCAATCAACCAAAAAGAAATGGTCAACAATAACGAAAAGGATTTCTAACATGTTACTAGTATAGTGAATGAATTCGCTCAAAAGTCCCTAGTTATTAACATTAGAACAACTTCAATCATAATTGAAACATAAAAACTGGGAGGAAGAACGAGCACATGAAAATGTATTGATTTGGCAAAATGTTTATTAATCAGATAAGAATTAAAGCGCAACATGATATTAATCCTCTTTGGATATTACACTAAACAAATGAAATCATTAAGAACGGGAGGTAATACACAGGATATGGGGGCATAAAGAGTAAATGCAAATGAAAACTAAGCCACACACATGTCATCAGTTGAAGAACGCTATATATAAAATGCAAAATATGTAATCTTAATAAAAGGATATCATTATTAAAGAGGTGAAATACATTTTTACAGATTATGAAAATATTTAAACTTTTGAAAAACATTCACGTTAGGATCACGTAGGACTTGTATGGGTTATAACGTAAGCTAGGCTCGGGTTATGAAATGAAGGGAATATGTACAAATTCAAAGGTGTTTGTGGATGAAACACTTGGGATAATGGAAAATTATGGGAATTTCAAAATTGGAATATGAGTTCCATAACAAGCATTAAATATAATAATGGAGAGAGTGAACAAATAATATTGAACACTATGTACATTAACGAAATACTTTCTCTTTCTTTTGTTTTCTTCTTTTTCTCATCTTTTTTTTTGGTTTCAACTTTTTTTTTCACTTCTTTCTTTTTGTCTCACACTCTCACATGCTTAATTGCAACTACATAACAAGAACATAATTCAATCCCAAGTATCAATCTGAATAAAGGTATGGAAGGTAACATATATGGTTTATAACTCCAATTTGGAGTTGGTCATGGGATTTTGGGTTATGAAATAAAAGGATATATTTAAGCTCAAAGGGGTTGACAAGGGGAGATATTTAAGGTGAAGTCAAGGTCAATATGGGTAAAATAACTAAGATGGCCTAATATACATTCTTAAAGTTTATGCAATTCTCGAGTTAAAACAACTTTAAAAATCATGCTCAAGTAACACTTTTCAAAATATGAACTTAATGAATGAATGATCAAATAAAAGATAGTGAGATTGTAGACACCACATTCTAGGACCTCCCTAAGTCTCTCCTTAGGACCCTAGCAACCCCTCATTTACCATAAACTCTAGGTCATACTGTGAGTACCGATCTAGAGGCCACTGGGCACTCTCGAGTCCTGATTTGACCCTAATCAACTTCATCATCCAAGAAAAATATTAATGAATCTTTAAAGGGCCCTGAATCCCCTTTCCAATGGTCTGCCCTGTGTGTAAATCAGCATAACAGTTCGAATAAACAGATCATTTTCCCCAAAAAATTAATCTGAAGGCCACCGGGCACTCCTAGGCTCTGTTTGACTGAAGTCAACTCTTTAACTCGAATTAGGCTGAATGAATATTCGAAGGTAACTAAATACCCTTTCCAATGGTTTACTCTATGTGCGAATCAGCCTTAAGGTATAGACGAATGACAAGTTTACTTCGAAGGATTATCGAGCGCTTTTGGGCCCCGTTTGACCAAAGTTAACTCTCCGAACTGAGCAAGGCTGCTTGAAACATCGAAGTGCCTCGCATAACCTCTCCAACGTTCCACCCCGTGCACGATTTAGACTTATGATTTGGACGAAAAGTCCATCATCGTCCGACATTCTTCGATCTAAGTGACCGATAGGCACTTTCGAGCCCCGTTTGACCCAAAGTCAACTCCCAAACCCGGGAGTGGCCCAAGGATTCTCAAAGTTATATGAATAACCTTTTGAAAGGTATGTACTGTGCACGATTTGGATGTATGGATTGCATTTTATGACCGGTTTTTCAAACAATCTGCACGAGATTGCTAATTGGCAGGTCCATTTTCCTGCCTATCGACAGTGTGCCTACAGTTACCTACTGATAGGCAGGATAAGGACAATGTCGATCAGTAGTTCGTTGACCCTATATAAGGAGAGCATGAAATCACTTTGAAAGTCACCTCAGAAACATCAACTTCAGTGATCTCAGCAACATTCTTCTAAAGTAAAAAAAGTTTCCTTATTTGAAACCTTTCTCCACGTTTCATTTCCATCACTTTCACACCAAATTTAGCAAAATCCCCTTCCCTCTCATCATACATTCCTCATCCACTTGAAAGGAATCCTTACAACAATCAATGTCAATCTCCAAGCCTCCAAAGAAGGTCCAAACATATTCTTTATCTTTTAAATTTCCCTATTTTTTCCTCAGTTATCTAATCTTTACTTTAGGATTTCATCCTTATTAGCCCATACATATTAATAATCTCACTTTTTATTAGTAATATGGAACATAACATATTTTCTATAAAAAAAAAACACAAAAAAAGAAAAAAACGGTTTCGCTTATAAATTCCAAACGAGATTCTCCATTACACTTTCTCAAAACTAAAAACACCTTTTTTACACACATATTTAATACAATCCCTGATTGGATTTATGGGATAAATCCCACCCTCATGTTGCATGCGAAATACGTGGACTTTGATGCCTTTATAGGCTACGTAAGTGTCTCGGGCTAAAACTTGAAACTCGAGACCTATTTTCTTCTTTTTCCTATTCTATTCATATATTATTTCTACATATCATACTTTTGGTTCATATTTACGTCTTATCTAACACGTATTATCGTTTCATCATAAGGATTGATATCTTGATAAGTGCACACATCATATTTTTAATTACTATTTTGGGAACACTCATATGGATGACCTCACTCCATCTTTTTCCATGATGTGAGTCGAACGATTCCGATCTCCACACACACACACACACACACACACACACACACACACACACACATATATATATATATATATATATATATATATACGCACACACACTTCACGGAGAATTTAAGGAGAATAATAACATGAGCCCGTGAGAGACCCAAAGGACGGGATGGGTGCCTAACACCTTCCCATTCTGTAACTTAGCCCCCAAACCTCTGAACTACATGGCTTCGCAAGCATTCGTTTGTCTTTGATGCCGTTCTCT
The DNA here is from genome assembly GCA_949130495.1 of Sambucus nigra. Taxonomy (NCBI): domain Eukaryota; kingdom Viridiplantae; phylum Streptophyta; class Magnoliopsida; order Dipsacales; family Adoxaceae; genus Sambucus; species Sambucus nigra. Next base: position 407,431,940 of record OX422224.1, read on the forward strand.
CGAGACAGAAACATGTTCTTTTGCCCGTTTTATACAAAATAGGCAGATGACTATATCTCTTTATATCATCCCAAAATCGACGACGGCCAAAGCTCCTCGAGGAAGGGATAGAGACCTTTATCTCCTCTTCGCGCGCGTGCATAAGCGCCCCCCCCCCCCCCCCCGAGAGGGAAGATCTCGGGATGGCCACAACGATTACCAACAAATTTAATGTTTTAAATGAGGAAAGAGTAATGTATAAACACTTACAAATGAAGAAATTACCAACGCTCACTTGTTTTAAGTATATACAATGTAACAAAAGATTACCGAGTTATAAACACCTTAAACCAAATCATTGAAATAATATAAGTGCATGTGCTCATGGGTTTCAAAGTTTAATTCAAGAAGTTTCTCATAACATTAATGATTTAAGGACTAAGTCTAATAATTTCTAAAATCGAGAACATGCATCATCGAATTATCTATTGGATTTGGCATTTATTGAAATTTATCATTGGAAACAAAGGCAAAACGCCTAATAAAGGAGAAAAAAAGAAAGAAAATATTTTTGAAAATTTTAAATTTTATAACAAAGGCATGTATGGAACGAACATGTGATCAAATCAATGACACTAAATAATGAATGGGAAGAATATACCACACCCTCTAATTTAAATGTTTCATTTCCTCAATTTAACTCAAGAACACAACATAAAGAGAGGAAAAGAAAGATATTACCCAAAATAGAGGGATCTCTGGATAGCACAAGTCCATTGATTCTACAAAATATGTTAGCACCAAGCATAATAAAAAAGAAGAATAAAACTTTAACTGATTACACTAGATTATAATTAAAATGAAAAATAAAACAAACTACTATTTACAACCTCTAATTTTAACTTCTAACTAGCCATACTCTCAGAACTTGAAATTTTTTTAGAGTCCACCTAAAACCCTATTTGCCTTTGAGGACTCAATGGTGGCACCTCATTTGAGTGCATGCCACCCAAAAAATAGTAATTTTGTTTGATCAACGGAAGACATGTTTGGGTGGAGAAAATTAATTGTCACCAATTAAAAGAATTTGAATGATTATGGGAGGTTTGGATATAATGGGGGACAAGACCAAATCGGTCCTAATAAAATCAAAATCAATCCCAAATTTTTTTTCACTTAGAATGGGAGGCGGGGAAAGTGTAAGTGAATATCCCATCAAATGAAGCATGTCAAAGTAATATTTCCGTTCAAGAATTGGGCCAAAGTCCTCCAGACTTTCATCCAAATTTTTTTGATAGTTGCAATAGTAAGATAACGGTGGAAACCAAAGATACTCAACCTCAAAAGAACTTGAAATATTGACAAGAGGTTAAAATTCGAACGTTCTTGGTTCACTATCAATGATTGCATCTTTAAAAGTGGGTGGAGGTGAAAAAACATTTCAACTTCAACCGAGCTTTTGGAAGAAGAAGTCATTTCATCGAGTTGGATTTTTTTTTTCATTTGTCCAAGCTTCATAACTCTCGAATTGATCGTTCAATCCCTTATTCCCACTTTGCAAAGTTTCCCAAGCGCTTTGTTGAACTCTCTCATTTTCTAGAATTTTCATGTAATCTCCCATCGCTATAGGTGGTGGAGAAATTTTTTTCACACTCAATTCTTTCATTTTCAAGAATTTTGAAGCATTCAGGCATAGTCTTGGAATGTAACTTTGAAAAGTGTTATCATAACAATCACCACTAGATAAGGAGTTAAGATAAAACATTTTAAAGTGGAAAATTCAAATACGTGACAAGCACCAAAATTTCCAAGTTTCTCGAAAAAAGTTAGTACAAGTCATAAAGAAATTAAAGAGAATATACAATATACACACAAAGTACTATATCACTTAAATCCTACAGTGAATCGCTCCCCGACAACTGTGCCATTTTTTATGCAGCGTAAAATTCGTATTTAAAACACGTCGTTTGGCGTTTACGCCCTAGATAAAAAGATACCACAACTTGACACACTATAAATGAAAGTGTAATGACAAGTAGGGATCGAATCCATAGGGAACAATATTTAGGGTTAAATTGTTTTGGCACTTAGAAAAGGGGAAAACATAAGATGATATAGTGAGAATATAACTAACACTAGGCAATAAGCAAAATAAATTAAATTATAAAAACGAAATTAGGATCACATACCCACCATAGGCTAACAACGCGTAATTAGGAATTTGATTCGAAAACATTTAACCAAGCATACTCAATTGATTATAAATGTCAAACATGAAGAAATCAAATTCAAAGATGAAAGATTAAACTTTCAATCGAAAATGGTCACAAGTGGATTGAGGTCACAATATCATTAAAAACACTAATGTTGCGTGACAAAGGTTGTTAAATGAATAATGTCCCGACTTTAATAAACAAGGTCTAGATTAAGAGTCATTTGAACTAAACCCTAAATTTTAAAGCAAGAAACCCACTAATGGCGAAAATATGACCCCAACCTTTAAAGTGGGTATTAATCATGATAAGAAAAATAAATAGAACCATTTAACAAATGAAAACAAGAATTAAACTAGCAAAAACTAAATAACAAAGCTAGAAAAGTGAGTTAACAAAGATAGAAAGAAAGAAATGGAACTATAACAACTTATATAAATGCAAGAAGATGATTAAAATAGGTACTTACAAACAAGAGAATGAAACCCTAATGAAGAGATCTCAACCCAAAAACTCTAATCTAAATAAAAAATATGACCCCCCCAAACGAATGAGAGTAGAAACCTATTTAAACAAAACTCTATGGGCAAACTTGTAAATCAAAAGGTCAAAATCTGCTGGCCAAAATCGATTATGGTCAAGGGCCGAATTGATTATGGTGCTGGGGAAATTCGATTCTGGTATAATCCAAATCGATTCTCCCTAGATGACCAAATCGATCCACCCCTTCAGGCTTGAATTCTCCTTCCCGGATCAACATACAAAAAATGCCTTAACTTCTTCATTATAAATAGAAATTAGGCGCAGTCTAAGGCTACCCGAAGGTAGATCATAGGGCTACAACTTCCATAAAGACTTTAGGATATAAACCTAAATGTTAAAATGACTTAAATTCCCTTGAATGTGAGATTTTTGACAGAACTTTCTTAGAATGAGACTAAACTTCATGCTTAAAGATTTAATGCCTACAAAAGCTCAATTATACCTTGCAAATCACACAAACATACATAAAAGAGGTTGTCTTTTTAGCAAGCATAAAAATCGGTATTAAGGTCCCCGGTGGGGGGATATAATTCATAACTATAAAGGGTAAATAAATGCAATATTCGATATGATTCATATCTTGATGTATAGTCACGCTTCACATGTTCACATGCATGGATGTATCTTGTTCTACTAGTTTGGTTGAACATTCACTTGATATACATCATATTTTACCATGTTCACATGTTTTAGTTGATGTAATAGTCTTTGTTGAGATATTATGATCATATTCATGATGATTCCTATGTTTTATCTTCATCTTAGAATTGGTTTTATCACATGATTATCTAGTGTTTGCTTTGCTAGTTCTTGTTTCCTAATAAAGGAGAAAAAAAGAAAGAAAGTATTTTTGAAAATTTTCAATTTTATAACAAAGGCATGCATGGAACAAACATGTGATCAAATCAATGAAACTAAAAAATGAATGGGAAGAATATCCCACACCTTTTAATTTAAATGTTTCATTTCCTCAATTTAACTCAAGAACACAACATAAAGAGAGGAAAAGAAAAATATTACCCAAAATAGAGGGATCTCTGGATAGCACAAGTCCATTGATTCTACAAAATATGTTAGCACCAAGCAAAATAAAAAAGAAGAATAAAACTTTAACTGATTACACTAGATTATAATTAAAATGAAAAATAAAACAAACTACTATTTACAACCTGTAATTTTAACTTCTAACTAGCTATACTCCAGAACTTGAATTTTTTTTAGGGTCCACCTAAAACCCTATTTGCCTTTGAGGACTCAATGGTGGCCCCTCATTTGAGTTCATGCCTCCCGAAAAATAGTAATTATGTTTGATCAACGGAAGGCGTGTTTGGGTGGAGAAAATTAACTGTCACCAATTAAAATAATTTGAAGGATTATGGGTGGTTTGGATATAATGGGGGACAAGACCAAATCGGTCCTAATAAAATCAAAATCAATCCCAAATTTTTTTTCACTTAGAATGGGAGGCGGAGAAAGTGTAAGTGAATATCCCATCAAATGAAGCATCTCAAAGTAATATTTCCATTCAAGAATTGGGCCAAAGTCCTCCATACTTTCATCCAAATTTTGTGATAATTACAATGGTTAGATAACGGTAGGTAACCAAAGATACTCAACCTCAAAAGAACTTGAAATATTGACAAGAGGTTGAAATTAGAAAGTTCTTGGTTCGCTATCAATGATTGCATCTTTAAAAGTGGGTGGAGGAGAAAAAGCGTTTCAACTTCAACCGAGCTTTTGGAAGAAGAAGTCATTTCATCTAGTTGGAAATTTTTTTCATTTGTCCAAGCTTCATAACTCTCGAATTGGTCGTTCAATCCCTTATTCCCACTTTGCAAAGTTTCCCAAGCGCTTTGTTGAACTCTCTCATTTTCTAGAATTTTCATGTAATCTCCCATCGCTATAGGTGGTGGAGAATTTTTTTTCACGCTCAATTCTTTCATTTTTCAAGAATTTTGAAGCATTCAGGCATAGTCTTGGAATGTAACTTTGAAAAGTGTTATCATAACAATCACCACTAGATAAGGAGTTAAGATAAAATATTTTAAAGTGGAAAATTCAAATACGTGACAAGCACCAAAATTTCCAAGTCTCTCGAAAAAAGTTAGTACAAGTCATAAAGAAAGTAAAGAGAATATACAATATACACACAAAGTACTATATCACTTAAATCCTACAATGAATCGCTCCCCGGTAACTGTGCCATTTTTTATGCAGCGTAAAATTCGTATTTAAAACACGTCGTTGGGCGTTTAAGCCCTAGATAAAAAGATACCACAACTTGACACACTATAAATGAAAGTGTAACGGCAAGTAGGGATCGAATCCATAGGGAACAATATTTAGGATTAAATTGTTTTAGCACTTAGAAAGGGGGAAAACATAAGATGATATAGTGAGAATATAATTAACACTAGGCAATAAGTAAAATAAATTAAATTATAAAAACGAGATTAGGATCACATACCCACCATAGGCTAACAACGCATAATTAGGAATTTGATTCGAAAACATTTAACCAAGCATGATCAATTGATTATAAATGTCAAACATGAATATACAAATTCAAAGATGAAAGATTAAACTTTCAATCGAAAATGGTCACAAGTGGATTGAGGTCGCAATATCACTAAAAACACTAATGTTGCGTGACAAAGGTTGTTAAATGCATAATGTCCCGACTTTAATAAACAAGGTTTCGATTAAGAGTCATTTGAACTAAACCCTAAATTCTAAAGCACGAAACCCACTAATGGCGAAAATATGACCCTAACCTTTAAAGTGGGTATTAATCATGATAAGAAAAACAAATAGAACCATTTAACAAATGAAAACAAGAATTAAACTAGCAAAAACTAAATAACAAAGCAAGAAAAGTGAGTTAACAAAGCTAAAAAGAAAGAAATGGAACTATAACAACTTATATAAATGCAAGAAGATGATTAAAATAGGTACTTACAAACAAGGGAATGAAACCCTAATGAACAGATCTCAACCCAAAAACTCTAATCTAAATAAAAAATATGATCGCCCAAACAAATGAGAGTAGAAGCCTATTTAAACAAAACTCTATGGGCAAACTTGTAAATCAAAAGGTCAAAATCTGCTGGCCAAAATCGATTATGGTCAAGGGATGAATCGATTATGGTGCTAGGGAAATTCAATTCTGGTATAATCCAAATTGATTCTCCCTAGATGACCAAATCGATCCACCCCTTTAGGCTTGAATTCTTCTTCCCGGATCAACATACAAAAAATGCCTAAACTTCTTCGTTATAAATAGAAATTAGGCGTAGTCTAAGGCTACGTGGAGCTAGATCATAGGGCTACAACTTCCATAAAGACTTTAGGACATAAACCTAAATGTTAAAACGACTTAAATTCCCTTGAATGTGGGCTTTTTGACAGAATTTCTTAGAATGCGACCAAACTTCATGCTTAGAGCTTTAATACCTACAAAAGCTCAATTATACCATGCAAATCATACGAACATACATAAAAGAGGTTGTCTTGTTAGCAAGCATAAAAATCGGTATTAAGGTACCAAGGTGGGGGGATAAAATGCATAACTATAAAGGGTAAATAAATGCAATATTCGATACGATTCATATCTTGATGTATAGTCATGCTTCACATGCATGGATGTATCTTGTTCTATTAGTTTCGGTTGAACATTCACTTGATATACATCATATTTTACCATGTTCACATGTTTTAGTTGATGTTATAGTCTTTGTTGAGATATTATGATCATATTCATGATGATTCCTATGTTTTATCTTCATCTTAGCATTGATTTTATCACATGATTATCTAGTGTTTCCTTTGCTAGTTCTTGTTCATTGTGTTTTTAGTGTTATACCAGACTCTACCCATAATCCATGTCCTTTCTACTTCTCTTTGACTATTTCGTGTCAAAAAAGGGTGAAAACACCTAAGAAACGGGGAGTTATCCTCCTGACTTCATTTGGGGGAGAATTTTTATTTTGGGGGTGGGGGGAGAAACGTCTTTTGTGGACAGACTTTTCATGAAGGGGGGAAATTTTATTGAATAAAGAGAGTTATCTTGATTATTTGTTATATTGATTGGTTGAGATTGATATGATTTAGAGGGATTCTATATTGCATATGATTTCATGCTTATTCTCGTATTTATTGCTTGTATTGATTTCTTATCGAATAATTCCAAAGCAGGGGAAGTTTATCTTTGTGCGTGTTGTGACAACTTGCCTATTCTAATACCAGGTGGTCAGTCCTCTACTAAAATAAAACAGGAATCTTAGTATGGTTTAATTCTCAACATCACTATCACAACAAACAATATAAATATAATATGAATAAAACCATGCAACTAACATGAATAGATAAATCACCATGCATAATTAAAGTAAGAGTTAACTGAATAAACCATCGGTCACCAAAATGGTAAACATCCACTGAATAAAAACTGGGTACTGAAATATATAGACATAAATAAACTCCTATCTCAAATACGGGAAACACGCCCAAAATGAAGTACTGGAATAGTAAATATCCTATATAGATGGAAACGGTTTACGCGTTTAAGTCAAATTTTGGAGCACCCACAGCTATTACAGAGGAAAGAAATAATCTATCCATGCAGTCCTGGCTGCTGCTGGACACATGGGGTTTTAAAAAGAAAAATAATAAAAGGAACTTCCCGCTGGTCAAAGCCCAAAAAGTTTGAAAATATTTTTCAAGTAATTAGTTATTTTAAATCGTTAAACTTTTAGTGTATTACTTTCATAATTAACTGGTCGCACTCACATGAGATAAAACCTCACCGCTCATCTACATTGCGTACCTAATGCATTCATTTTTATTATCCTAACTAAACTACCCAGTCTAACTAGGATATATAACTGCTATCAAAGCCCAAGCCCACTAATAGTCACAAATTACCTAAGTGTAAACTACCCTCACTAGGTACATGTTTATAAATAATATTGTAACGACACACTTGCTATAGATAAATATTCCCACAATAATTATAACCTAGACATACTCGTGCTATAAATAGATGTTCACACAATATAAAAACATAACTATCATCGTGCTATAAATAGATATATATATCACATCTCGTACACACACACACACACACACACACACACACACACACACATATATATATATATATATATATATATATATATATATATATATATATATATATATATATATATATATATCACTCACTATATACTCATATTCGCATCTCCAGAGCATGAACCTCGCAGATACATTCCTCACATGTTATCGGGCTCAAGGCATCACGCATCACACAGAGCCACCGGGTCAAAATCTCACCACTGATCCCAAACATAAACACATACAATAGAGGCGGTTATAAATATACATCTGAGGGATCGCAGCCATTCCACATCATACCCCACCGGTCTCCAAACCAATACAATCCTCTTAAACGGATAGTGGTCGTGCAATAGTACTATGACCTGGGGAATCAATCTAACACCTATTGGTCAACGCCGAGATAGACTGCCTACTACGCGCAACCTCCCACTATAGCACTACCGAGTAGATATGTTTAATGTAACACATAACAATCATATATATATAAGTTATCCCAATACGTATATTTATTAAATACTAAACTTGTATGCCAATCCCACAGCGTACTGATCTCCCAATCTCGAAGTCCGAACCGACTTCCCAGTTAAACATATAAGTGTTCACTTACTTCAATTCCTGGTTCTTCTCACTCGAACCCATATATTCATTGGCCTAGCTCACACATCAAACCCTAGAAACCTTTCCTAGTAATCCTACTTTACCCTGGAAGCTCCTATGGTCATTCCCTAAGCTCTAACGGGTCAAAAAAACATATGAACATAACTGGGTAGGTCAGCAAACCAAACTGGTGTGCTTGGCAGTCCAAACCAATTCAGTTGAGTGAACCAGCTCTCTCCCCCAGTGAATCGATTCGGTTTGTTGGGTTGCTTGTCATCTTCTTCCTTGGGTTTTTCTCTTCCAAAACCTCCAATTGAGGTCCCCCCTCCCCGAACACAAAATTAATCGCTTATAATATTACACTAACATTACCAAAGTATTATAACACATAATTAACCCCAATTCCCAAATCAAAACCCTAGGATTCTAAATCAAACTTTCAATTTAGGAAACCCAAAAATTTTCCAATTTAAGTTTTCATCAATTCAAACATCCTACCATTGTTCTACATTTTCATCATGATAAAATAGATTAAATTTCAAATTTCTTATATGTTTAATACTAACTAATGATCAATTCAAATCAGAGATTAATTTCAACCTATCTCTCTTAATCAAATAAATCAAAGTTTCAACCTTTCATCTCTAAATCCCAGATTTTTATATCAATTAAATGTGAACGTGGTTAACTACATACAAATGCAATTTAAAGAAAGTAACTACTTGCCTCATTGGATTTAATTCGAAGTTCTCTATGTGGGTGATGGGTTGAATCCAAAAATGAGTCCCTCTCTTCTCTTCTCTAAGACTTTCTCTTATTTTCTTCATCGTTTTGTCTTCTCTTGAACTTTCTTTCTAACTCAATTATGTAGAATGTTAAAGGTGTGTGTCCATCCATATTCCCTACTACAGACACCACATTCTAGGACCCCTTAAGCATCTCCTTAGGTCCTTAGTACTTCCTCCTTCACCATAAACCCTAAGTCATACTCCGAGTATTGATCTAGAGGTCACCGAGCGCTCCTAGGCCACATTTGACTATCGATTATTTCTCTCACCTGAGAAAAAAATCATTAGATATCTGAAGAGATCTGAATTAACTCTCCAACGGTCCACCCTGTGTGTGAATCGTCCTAACAGTTCGGACGAATTATCCGTTTTACTATTAAAAATTGATTTAGAGGCCACAGGGTGCTCCCGGCCCCGTTTTTACCCCAATCAACTTCCTCACCTGAATGAAAGTTCAATGAATCTTCAAAGGTACCTGAATCCACTTTCTAAAAGTCTGCCCCGTGCATAAATCGGCCTTATAGTACGGATGAACGAACCATTTTTCCCTTAAAACTGATCTGGAGACCACCGGGCATTCTTGGGCTCTGTTTGCCTCTCGTTAACTCTTCAGTTCTAACGAGACTGAATGAATCTTTGAAGGTCTCTTAATACCCTTTCCAACGGTCCACTCCGTTCACGAATCAGCCTTACGGTACAGATGAACGACCCATTTTACTTTGAAGGTTATAAGGTGCTTTCGAGCCCTGCTTTACCAAGGTCAACTCTCCGAACCGAGCAAAGCTCATTGGAACATCGAAGGTCCCTGCATAATCTTTCTAACGGTCTACCCCGTGTGCGAATCGGCCTTACATTTTAAATGGTCCATTTTCCTCTTGTCCAAAAGACCGTCGAGAACTTTCGATCCCCATTTGACCACATTTAATTCCCGAACCCGGGGGAGACCCAATGGATTCTTAAAGTACTCTAAATACCCTTTCTAATGATCCATCCCGTGCACAATTCGAACTTACAAATTGCATTTTATGACCATTTTTTTGAAATCTTCCTGAGACTACCGAATGGCAAACCCATTTCCCTGCCTATCGACAGTGTGTCTAGGGTTGCCTACTGATAGGCATGTCAAGGAAAATGTTAATCAGCACCCCCCCTAGACCCTATATAAGGGGAGAATGAGATCATTTTGAAATTCACCTTAGAAACATCCCTCTCATTCATCTCAGCAACATTCTCTCGAAGACAGTGTGGTTTCCATATTGAAACCTCTCCTCCACATTCCACTTTGTTCTTTCCTTACCCAATTTAGCAAATTCCCTTCTCTCTCCTCCTTCGACCTTCATCCACTTGCAAGAGCAACCCTTTAACAATCAACATCAACCTTAAAGCTTCCAAAGAAGGTCCAAACCTTTCACTCTGTTTAAATTCATTTATTTCGCATTAGTTATATAATTCTTACTTTAGCACTTCATCTTTATTAGATCACACATATTAATATCCAACCTTTTTATTAGTAGTATTTCACATACCATATTTTCATAAAAAAAAACAAAAACAAGAAAAAGAGGGTTTGCTTGTAAATTCCAAACGGGGATTTCTCACTACATTTTTCCACATTAAAACATCCTTTTTCTACACACACACATAAGAAAAGTACCTGGTTGGATTTATAGGATAAATCCGCCCCCATGTTATATGCAAAATACGTGGACTTTGATGCCTTTTTAGGCTACGTAGGCGTCTCGGGTAAAATCCGAGATTCGAGTCCCCTTTTCTTATTTTTGTTCATATATTATTTTTATATCATATCTTTATGATTCATGCTCACATTTTGTCTGACGTATATCATCGTTCTTCTATAAACGATCGGTAACTCAACGAATCCACACATTATATTTTTAATTACTATTTTGGGAACACTCCTAAGGATGACCTCACTTCCCCTTTATCCATGACGCGAGTCGAGTAACTCCACTTTCTATTTATATATACACGCACACACTTCATGAAGTTATTAAGGAGAATAATAACACATGACAATAATAGATCGAAAGGGTGGTTCCTATTCTGTAACTTAGCCCCTCGAATCCTTGAACTAATTGGTTTTGCAAGTATCAATATGTGTTTAATGTCGTTCTCTTGATGAGACAACATTTCTTTTGCTTATTTTGTTCAAAATTGGCTGGCAAATCTATTTCTATACATCACCCCAATTGACGACAACCGAAGGGCCCCGAGGAAGGGCGCAAGACCCCCCGCGTGCGCACCGACCGAGATGGGATGGTCATAGTGGAGGTTCCGCTGGGGGAATTTTATAAGAGGGATAGACTATATTTTTACATGGGTTTTATAATTTTCTACATGTGTGCGTATACACCTACCTGTATGTTCCCTTTTTCCTCTGTTGCTTCTAGTATATATCTACCTCATAATCATATCACCTCTCACTCACTTTTCACTTCACACACTTGTAAACACCCTCCATGTACACCTCACACTTGTATGTAGTATCACTTATACCCACATATTTCATAAACCACTTAGAATATCTGATGATGCTGAGATTTAGCACCACGGGATAAGTGATAGTGAGCTCAAACAGTAGCAGCCATGGCAGCCATAGAGATGTATAAGTGTATAAGTATGTAGAAGGGGATGAGTATAAGAGGAACTAAGACAATGATGTATAGTGGTTCAACCAATTTGGCCTACATCCACTGTGAGTGTGTGATCCACTAAGTATGGGCACTAATGGCCTTGGATACAATGCACATAACCCTCACTCTCTCTCTCTGTGTGTATAAGCAGAGTTTTAGCTAGGGCTACAGTTAATTGATCGATCCCCTGTAGGGTTGTAGGTGACAAGTATATATAGGTCTTGGGGGGTGTAGTGTACCCCCCAAGTATGCATGGTGCATGTGAATGATGATCTAGCCAATCCCCTATTGACACCTGTAGATGCCAAATGATGACATAATATTCCCTCACGTGAGGGTGTGATTTGGTTATAACGGTCTTCCACGTGCCATGTGGGCCTCACGCGCACTGTTCCACGCGTCTCCCAACCCACGCGCTGTCATAATGTCACCCTCGGCCTATGAGCCGAGGCCGAGGGAAAAGTTTCTTCCAGTAGTGAGCCTGGCCCAATTCTGGCCTCGTACTGTCGTACCCTCATAGGGTCGTCTGGAACCTGGTGAAGGGTCGGCCCCTCGTAGGGTCGTCTGGAACCTGGTGAGGGGTCGGCCCCTCATAGGGTCGTCTGGAACCTGGTGAGGGGTCGGCCCCTCGTAGGGTCGTCTGGAGCTTGGTGAAGGGTCGACCCCTCTGAGGGGTCGTATGGAGCCTGGTGAAGGGTCGGCCCCTCGTAGGGTCGTCCGTTTATCATCAGCCAGGCCGAGGATATAAACGGGTATATCAATCACCCCCCAGCCCTTAGCCATAGGTGCTGTTGAGATGGCTGAGGGATAGTGTTTTAAATGAGATGCATGTATGATCAATTAGGTGAGTGACACCTGGGCAGATACTTTGTTGTTCAAGTTTCCAAGGCATGGCGGCTGCACACTACATGGGGCTTTGTGCCCTAATTATACCTTTCTTGGTAAATGGGTCCACTTATTACCAAAGTATTTAAGAGATTTTCAAACTCTCTCTCTTCCTTCTTCTTCTTCGCGCCTAAGCATTCTCTCTCTCTAGAATTTTATCAACCTTCATCGCCATTTGCAGCCTTCAATTCTTCAAGTCTTAGCAACGTTTTTGCTCTCTTTATCAGGTACTCTCTTTTGCCTTCATTTCTATTTGCTTTTTAGGGTTGTGGGGCTGCATTTTCTTTAGGTTGTGCCATAACCTTTTTCGGCGTCTTCTCCGGTAACTGGTTCTTGGGTGTTCTTGACAGAAACCGTTGAGTTCCTTTGTTTTGATCCAAAAGTCCAACCTGGTCAATTTCCCATTTGTTTGTAGCAAGTTTAGTGTAATTTATCCAAGTGTAGAGTCTTCCCTTTAATGCTTAGGAGGCTTTATAGCTTAGTATCTGAGTTCCCATCCTTGAGAGAGAAGCTCTCTGCCGAGATTAGACGAATAGAGGAAGAGGAAGAGAAAAGACGAGGGGACGACCCTAATTGGGTACGGCCCATCTTCCCCATTACTCTTGCCACCATAAAACCATTTGAACCGTCTGAGTCTTGTGGGTCGTCATCTCGTCCAGCCGAGATTCCCAAACCAAGTGAGATGGACGAGGGAGCATCCTCGCCAACTGGTGCTGAAACTTCTGGTAGGAGGGAGACGTCTGACCTAAGCCCAGGCCGAGAGGCCGAGGGTACGGTCCCCTCTGAGGCTGTCCCTGTGACAACCCTGTCTCCCCATGCCTTCCAGGTGGCTTTTCCCAAGGGCCCTCCGGCAGATGTCGAGGCCGAGGGGGAGGGGACTGAGGACGAGGACGATGATACAGATGACGAAGTTGATACCTCCCATGCCTCGTCTTTTATCTCCTCTGTTAGGGATCGCGACCTCCTGATATGGAGGCATGCCTATGGAGTGCCCCCCCAGCATAACTATGAGGGTTCCCTCTGACTCTGAGAGGGTTTTTGATTGTGGAGAGGGAGAGGTGGCAATTTATGAACAAATGCTCAAGGTCAGAGTCAGATTCCCTCTGCATACTGCCATCGTAGATATCCTGTCTGCCCTCGGCGTTGCCCCCTCTCAACTTCCCCCCAACTCTTGGAGGACGATCCTGGGCTATATTTCCTTGTGGAAGAATGCCTTCACCGATGAGCCCTCGGCTGACCTATTTTTGGGCTGCTACAACATCACCTCCTCGTCCAAACATCCTGGATATTATCACCTGGGGGCAAGGAGGTCTGAGAAGAAACTCCTCCATGTGGCACAAACTTCCAACCATGATTGGAAAAGGAGGTTTTTCTTTATCTCCGGGGAGTGGGAGCCCGTTGCCGATAGTCCTAGGGTCCCCAGGAAGTGGTCTAACCCCTCCATGAAGGCCAGATCAGACCCTGGACTTAGCCTGGAGGATAAGGACATTGTTGATTACCTTAGAGGGCGAGGGAGAGAGGGTGAACTTGCAAAATTTGAAGACTTGATGACCCCTCGGTTCCTTAAAGAAGCTGGTCTGAGGGTCGGCCCTCTGACAGAACTATGTGAGTTATACTGAACGTTTTCCATTCTTTACTTATTTTTGAAGTGTTTCCTCTTTATCTCTGCATTTTTCTGACGTGTCGTCCTCTTATCAGGTTGTCCTGCAGGTATATCAGACTATCTTTGGGAAATGACTACTCCCAGCTTATTGTCAGGATTGGCAAAGAAGAAAGTAAAGGAGCCTCAGCAGGCTCCGAAGAAGACGAGGGCCGCTGGGCCGACGGTGGTGGAGCCGACCGCCGATAGTAATAAAAGGAAGGAGCCTGAGGCCCCTGTTGACCCTCGGCCTGATCCTCGGACGAGGGCCAGGGTCGAAGCCTCTGAGGGGACGACCTCTTCGTCCGGTATGGGGGCCTTCTGGTCTCAAAATCTGGCGCATCTGAGGGCCGAGACCTCGTCACTCATTGCAAATCTGAGGGCAGCCAAGGCCTCAATGTTCTCTGCACCCTCGGTTGCTGACTACGACTTCTTGTCAAAGATGCCTCCAGCCAAAGTGTACGACTATGGTCTGCACTCCCTTGCACAGGTATTGGTTCTGACCCACACCTTAAATTTCATTCTTTCACCAACTGTTTCCTCGGCCCCTCTTGACATCTGTTTATTTTTTGCGGAGTCTATTTGTGCCTTCACCTCAGCAACCAAGTGGATGGCCGAGAATCAGGTGAAGTTCCATGAGGCTGAAAGGGCTATTCAACATGAGGCTGACTTGCAGACAGAGCTCGAGACTGCGAGGGCTGAACTGGAGAGTGCTAGGAGTGAGCATGCTAGGGTCCTAGATGAGCTGACGAGGCAGCATGATGCCGACCAGCAGGCCAAGGACTTGCTCATCAAGGAGAAGGACACGGCCCTGATCAACATGGAGGCCAAGCACAAGACTGACCTCGAAGAATCTGTCAGAAAAGCCGAGGCCGATGCCGTTGAGGCTTACAAGGCTTCTGACGAGTTTCAGGGCTTCGGCCTTGAGTATCTGGAGAGGGGGATCAGGACGGCCTGTCGATGGGTCGTCCTCAGATTTGGCGACGTCGTCTCCTCGATCCGCCCTTCAATTGAAGCAGTCGGACTGGACGACCCAATGATTGCCGAGGCCCTGACTTATGTTGAATCCCAAGTGCAGGTTGAGGGGGTCGGCACATCTGAGGATCAGCCGGTTATGATTGTTGAAGAGACCCCTTTGGTAGATGTTGAGGCTCTACCCACCGATATTGTCCCTTAGGGTGGCTGTTTGTAGCCCATACCCTCATAATGTATTCACCATTTTTGTGCTCTGTTTTGTAAAACACTTAGATATTTTGTATAACACTTTTATTAATACCATCGTCTTCTTCTACTATCTTCCATATTTGCTGCTTTTATGGTTTGCTGTCTTTGTTAATGCCACTAACCTTTCCCTCGTCTTTCTTGAGGACAGTGGTGGGGTCGTCCCCTCCATTGTCCCTCATCATAGTCGAGGGTCCAACTCACCAAATTAATGGTTTTAATGAAGTCTACCCTCGTCTCTTTTGAGGACAGTGGTGGGGTCGTCCCCCCCACTGGCCCTCATTATAGCCGAGGGTTCAACTCACCAATTTAATGGTTTTCAACAGTCTACCCTCGTCTCTCTTGAGGACAGTAGTGGGGTCGTCCCCTCCACTGGACCTCATTATAGCCGAGGGTTCAACTCACCAATTTAATGGTTTTTAACAAAGTCTACCCTCGTCTTTCTTGAGGACAGTGGTGGGTCGTCCCCTCCACTGGCCCTCATTATAGCCGAGGGTTCAACTCACCAATTTAGTGGTTTTCAACAAAGTCTACCCTCGTCTTTCTTGAGGACAGTGGTGGGGTCGTCCCCTCCACTGGCCCTCATTATAGCCGAGGGTTCAACTCACCAATTTAATGGTTTTTAACAAAGTCTACCCTCGTCTTTTTTTAGGACAGTGGTGGGGTCGTCCCCTCCACTGGCCCTCATTATAGCCGAGGGTTCAACTCACCAATTTAATGGTTTTCAACAGTTTACCCTCATCTCTCTTGAGGACAGTGGCGGGGTCGTCCCCTCCACCGGCCCTCATTATAGCCAAGGGTTCAACTCACCAAATTAATGGTTTTCAACAAAGTCTACCCTCGTCTTTTTTGAGGACAGTGGTGGGGTCGTCCCCTCCACTGGCCCTCATTATAGCCGAGGGTTCAACTCACCAATTTAATGGTTTTCAACAAAGTCTACCCTCGTCTTTTTTTAGGACAGTGGTGGGGTCGTCCCCTCCACTGGCCCTCATTATAGCCGAGGGTTCAACTCACCAATTTAATGGTTTTCAACAGTCTACCCTCGTCTCTCTTGAGGACAGCGGCGGGGTCGTCCCCTCCACCGGCCCTCATTATAGCCGAGGGTTCAACTCACCAAATTAATGGTTTTCAACACAGTCTACCCTCGTCTTTTTTTAGGACAGTGGTGTGGTCATCCCCTCCACTGGCCCTCATTATAGCCGAGGGTTCAACTCACCAATTTAATGGTTTTCAACAGTCTACCCTCGTCTCTCTTGAGGACAGTGGCGGGGTCGTCCCCTCCACCGGCCCTCATTATAGTCGAGGGTTCAACTCACCAAATTAATGGTTTTCAACAAAGTCTACCCTCGTCTTTCTTGAGGACAGTGGTGGGGTCGTCCCCTCCACCGGCCCTCATTATAGCCGAGGGTTCAACTCACCAAATTAATGGTTTTCAACAAAGTCTACCCTCGTCTTTCTTGAGGACAGTGGTGGGGTCGTCCCCTCCACTGGCCCTCATTATAGTCGAGGGTGGTTTTCTATAGATGTTTCCATGCGTGCTAGAACTGACAACCACAGGATGAGGGAAACACTGATATTTCTTATTAATTTTCCAAAGTGTTCTGTTGAAGCAACTCTCATTACAATTATGGCCTTTCAAGACCTTACAATACTACTGACAGTATTTATTCAAATGGTCTGCATTCCAGGGATTGTAAAAAGGTTCCCCTTCTAAGTTTTCTAGTCTATAGGTCCCAGGGACAACTTCATCGATGACCCTATATGGGCCATGCTAATTAGGATGGAGCTTGTTGGGCTTTTGCCAAGTCTTCTTGAGCACCAAGTCCCCCACTGCAATAGGCCTTTGTTTCACCCTCTGATTGTAAAACCTTGCGGTCCTCTGCTGGTATGCGGCCTGCCTTAACTCCGCGTCCTCCCTCCTTTCCTCAATCAGGTCCAAGTCGAGTCTTCTCTCTTCCGCATTTCCCTGGGGGTCGTACATTTGGACCCTATGAGTGGGAAACTCAATTTCAGTGGGGATGACGGCTTCTGAGCCATAAGCTAGCATGAATGGGGTCTCCCCGGTAAAAGTCCTCACTGTCGTCCTGTATGCCCACAGTACGGCATATAACTCCTCGACCCATCTTCCTTTTGCCTCCTCAAGCCTCTTCTTGATTCCATCTAGGATTGTCCTGTTTGTTACTTCGGTTTGCCCATTGGCCTGAGGTCGGCCTGGGGTGGAGAAAAATTGTTTGATACTTACCCTCTCACAGTACTTCTGTAAATAGGCATTCTTGAACTGAGTCCCATTATCTGAAATGAGGGTGTTGGGCAGACCATATCTGCATATCACATTTTTCCAGATGAACTGGAAGGTCTTCTGCTCTGTAATTGTGACCATCGGTTCGGCCTCCACCCACTTTGAGAAGTAGTCAATCGCTACAATGAGGAACCGATAGTTATTGACTGCTCTTGGTAAGGGCCCTACCAGGTCAATCACCCACACTGCGAACGGCCATGGGGATGTAATGGAGGTAAGAGGCTGATGAGGTTGATGAGGGATGGTAGCAAATCTTTGGCATTTATCACACTTTTTACATATGCTGCGGCATCTTTCCCCAAGGTCGGCCACCAGTAGCCTTGGGTAATCACTCTTCGCTAAGGATCTACCCCCGATGTGGCTTGAGCATGACCCTTCGTGCACATCTTGCAAGATGGAAGGGACTTCTGAGGGATGCACACACCTAAGTAAGGGGAGCAGAAACCCCTTTTTGTACAGCGTGATCCCGATGACAGTGAATTTGGCTGCCCTGTATCTCAGCTTCTTCCTTTCTTGCCTTGCTTCTGGCATCTCACCCTCTTTAATGTATCTGATCAGAGGGTCCATCCATGAGGCTTCTCGATAAACATTTAGGCAATTTCCAAGTGTTCCCTCGGGGTCTTCAATAGTTGGCTGAAGCAAAATTTCCACTGGGACCGTCCTCCTGATGTCTGTCCTAGTTGCCGAGGCCAATCTCGTAAGGGCATCATCACGGCCGTTGTCGAGCCTAGGTATCCTCTTTAATTTTACTTCTCTGAAGCCTTTCAGTAGTGACCTCACCTTCTCGAGGTATCTAGCCATCCTCTCATCCTTAGCCTCGTAGGCCCCTAGTATCTGATTCACCACTAGCCTTGAATCACTATGGACCAAAATCTGGCCGACACTAAGAGACTTTGCTAAAGAGAGGCCTGCTACCAAGGCCTCATATTCAGCCTCGTTGTTGGAGGCTCTGAAATTGAACCTCAGGGCGTACTCAATGTCTGTGCTATCGGGCGCTGATAGTATCAGCCCAGCTCCACTTCCATTGTCACAAGAGGACCCGTCAACGAAGAGGCTCCACAGAGTCTTTCCCTCTGAAAAATTTCCCTCAGAGAGGGATCCCTGTCTAAAGATGTACCTTCCCTCTTCATTTTCAGTCGCTTTCCTCCTAGTGGTGCTTGTCTCAACCCTATCTGCGGGTGTGTCAATGGGTCTATCTTGTTGTGTATCTGTCTTCCCGAGGGTCTCACCCTCGGCTTCATCGCCTTCCCAAGTAAACTCAGCCATGAAATCCGCCAGCGCTTGCCCCTTAATGGCCGTCCTAGGCTGATAGACTATGTCAAATTCCCCCAACTCTATAGCCCAGGACATTAGCCTGCCTGATTTTTCTGGCTTGTGTAGGACCTGCCTAAGAGGAGAGTCGGTGAGGATGACCATTGTATGGGACTGGAAGTACGGCTTCATCTTCCTTGAGGCATGGATCAAGGCGTAGGCTAACTTCTCCATCCTCGGGTATCTTTTCTCTGCCCCCTGGAGTGCCTTGCTGTTAAAATACACAGGCTTCTGTATCCCGTCTTCGTCTCTCACGATGGCTGCACTGATATCCGACTCTGAGACGGAGAGATACACATAAAGTCGTTCACCCTGCACGGGGCGTGACAGCAGCAAAGGAGACCCCAGATATGATTTTAGCTGTTTGAAAGCCTCATCACACTCTTCACTCCATTCGAAGGCCTTCCTGAGGATCTTGAAGAACGGTAGACACTTGTCGGTGGCCCTGGACACGAACCTGTTCAAGGCAGCAACTCTCCCTGTGAGCCTCTGAACGTCTTTAATGGACTTGGGAGTCTTCATTTCAATAAGGGCCTTTATCTTGTTAGGATTGGCCTCGCTGCCTCTTTGATTGACAATGAACCCCAAGAATTTCCCTGCTCCGACCCCGAAGACACACTTGGTCGGATTAAGCTTCATCTTGTATTTGTCCATCGTATTAAAGGTCCTCTCCAGGTCCGCCACATGATCTTCTGCCTTCAGACTCTTAGTCAGCATGTTATCTACGTAGACCTCCATAGACTTCCCAATTTGGTCTGCGAACATTTTGTTTACGAGGCGTTGATACGTTTCCCCCGCATTTTTTAGACCAAAGGGCATGACCCTATAGCAGTATGTCCCCTTGTCAGTGATGAAGGTTGTCCTCTCCGAGTCTTCAGGGTTCATGAAGATTTGGTTGTACCCTGAATAGGCATTGATAAAACTCATGAGTTCATGGCCCGCGGTAGCGTCTACCATCTGGTCGATGCGGGGGAGAGGGAAGCTGTCTTTGGGGCAGTGCTTGTTGAGGTCTGTGAAGTCCACACACATTCGCCACTTCCCGTTGGCCTTTGGGATAATGACTGCATTGGACAACCATTCAGGGTAGATGACCTCTCTGATAAATTCAGCGTCTTCTAATTTTTTGACCTCGTCCCTAATGACCTCATACTTCTCTCTAGAGTAAATTCTCCTCTTCTGTTTTACCGGCTTCACTCCCTCTACCACATTGAGCTTGTGGCACATGAGTTCAGGGTCAATCCCTGGCATATCTACATGACTCCATGCAAAGACGCTTCGTCTTCTCCTCAACAACTTAATGAGGTCTTCCTTGATATGGGGCTTCAAAGATTTGCTGACTTGGACGGTTTTTCCCGGGTCACCCTCATCGAGGATGATGGGTTCTACCTCCTCAGCGGCCTCCCCTTTCTTGAGCTTCGTCTCGTCCCTGGGGTCTAGGGTATCAATATTGTAGGTGGTTGTAACCCTCTGGTGTGCCTCTTTTTCTTCAGCGGAGTTGTAGTAACATTCTCTCGCTGTCGTCTGGTCTCCCTGAACTTCCCCCACCCCGTAAGGGGTTGGAAATTTGATCATCTGATGGACCGTAGACGGCACGGCTTCAAACCCCTTGAGGGCCACACGCCCCAGTATGATGTTGTAGGCCGAGAACACCTGCTCATCCATCACAAAGAAACTTACCTTCTTGGTGAGCCATCTCGGCCACTCGTCCCCCATCCTCACATCGGCCTCATATACCCCAAGGGGGTGAACCTTTTCCCCACTGAACCCAATCAATGGATGATGGTAGGGGACGAGTCTAGCACGGCTGAGACCCAAGGCTTTGAAGCATGGCCAAAACATCACATCTGCAGAACTTCCCCCGTCTACCAAGATCCTCGGCACCTCGCATCCGTGCACCCTGGTAGTGATGACGAGAGGGTCATCATGTGGGGCTAAGAGGCCTTTAAAGTCCATTCTTGAAAACCCCACTATCAGTGTGTCCATATCAACCTTCTTCATCTTTTCTAACTTGACCTCCAGGGAGGTTGCGTGTACCGTCTTCGCCACTGCCTTGGCCTCAGCCACATGGGCCTTCCTGTCGACGACCTCGGACCCTCCTCCTGCGAGACCCCCGGAGATCATTCCCACTCCGAGCGAGATCATATTAAGCCTCTTGACAGGGCCATGGTCATCTCTCGGCGGGAGGTCAGGGTCGTCCTCATCATCAGAAGGGTCGTCCCCTCTTTTTTGAGGACCTTCTCTGCATGCATCGCCTCGCTTCTTTCTGGGGTCGGCCCCTCGGCCCCTCTTGAAGGCACCTTTGTCGACGTACTTTCTGAGCTTCCCTTCCTTCAGCATCTTCTCAATCTCGTCTTTCAGAGCAAAGCATTTGTCCGTTACATGGCCGTGGTCTTGGTGAAATTCACACCACAGGTTCTTATTCCTCTTGCCGGGGGCTGCCCTCAGCTTCTCAGGCCACTTCAGGGACCTATCACTCTTAATCTCATTGAAAATCTGTTCACAGCTGACCGTCAGAGGGGTGTACCCAACGAACTTGTCATCTATGGACCTCTTCTTCCCCTCTTTGTTCTTCTTAGGGTATTTACTCCCACTAGCACCTCCTCTTTCATCTTCATATTTTGCAGCCATCGCCTCTTCGGTGTTCATCACCTTTCCTGCTGTTGATAACAGTTCAGCCATCGTCCTCGGAGGGTCTTCAGCAAGCTTCCATAACAGCTTCCCCTTTTGGAGTCCTCCAATCAGGGCTGTCATAGCTATGCTCTCCTCACAGTCTTCCACCTCCAGCTTCTCCTTATTGAATCTGGCTATATAGTCCCTCAGACTCTCACTCTTCCCCTGCTTAACATAGAGCAAGTGGGTGGTCTTCTTCTGTGGCCTCACCCCAAAGCAGAAGTTATGGATGAATAGGTCTACCAACTACTTGAAGTTTTCAATGGAATTTTTTGGAAGAGACGTGTACCAGACATGCGCAGCCCCTGTCAAGGTACCAGAGAAGGCACGACACCTCATCTCATCTGAGATAGAGTATATGTCTGCTGCTGACTGATACATCTCCACATGGTGGACGGGGTTGGTGCTCCTGTCATACCTTGGGGTGACCACGGGTGGCTTGAATTTTGACGGCGTGGGGAAGTTGACTATCTTTGCCACAAAAGGTGAGCCTATGGTGTACCCCCTCTGAAGAGGGTCTCGGCTCTTCAATATATCACCGATCTTATCCTCTAACCGCTGGATTGAGTCATTCCAGGGCCTCACAGGGTCGGCCTGGCCGATGTTATCTCCTGTTGCCTCTCCGAGGTGGACGGAGGGTTCTGCTGCAGCAGGCCTGTGTCGGCTGTTCACTTCCCTTTGGCCGTCATCTCGTCCTCGGGGTCGGCCATCTGTTGCCTCCCTCCTGTATCTCGCGGCGCTTCTTGGCCTGGACAACTGTTCCCGTAGGTCATTTACTGGGCCTAGCCTCTCAAAGGCCGACCACCTGCTCAAGCGATCAAAAGCAGAGCCTCTTGGGCGATCATCAGGGTTTGGTCTCCCGCACTTTCCCCTACTGTCCTGGAGGGGTCGCACAGTATTGTTGGAGACCTCGTAAGGTTCCCAGCACTCTATAGGAGCCTCCTCTCCCTCCAGATCTCCATACCTATCCTCAGGGCAAGGGTTTTCTTGCCTCCCCAGGCGTAGACGCCGGGGGTCAGCAACATCCCTACGCCGCTGAGGGGGTGGCAGGTCTTTGCGTGGTGCCTGGGGTGGTCCCCTGGCCTCATGCTGCCCTGGAGCTGCTGCCGGAGTAATCATCTCAGGTGAAACCCCTGGTGCTCTTAGTATGTTCTAGCTTAGAGCTGTGAACTGCTCTTGCATCATCCGCTGGCTTGCAGCCAGAGACTTTAGGGCTGCCGCCACATCAACCATCTCAGACTGAGGCGGCGGCTGACTGGAACTGGGTCTTCCCCCTCATCCGGCGGGGGAAGTGGTGGTGGTGGCATCTCAGGTGCCATGTGCTTGAGCTATGAAAAGTTGAACTGAAGAAAATACTGGTGAGCTTGGGAACCTTAGTGGGTCTCTTTCAATGGTGAAACACCTCCTCTCAGGGGGAGTGTTGGTTCACCACCAGAGTGCCCAGTGAGGTCAAGCTGTACAAAGGAATAGATGTCTTCTCGTTCCCACAGACGGCACCAAACTGATGATGCTGAGATTTAGCACCACCGGATAAGTGATAGTGAGCTCAAACAGTAGCAGCCATGGCAGCCATAGAGATGTATAAGTGTATAAGTATGTAGAAGGGGATGAGTATAAGAGGAACTAAGACAATGATGTATAGTGGTTCAGCCAATTTGGCCTACATCCACTGTGAGTGTGTGATCCACTAAGTATGGGCACTAATGGCCTTGGATACAATGCACATAACCCTCACTCTCTCTCTCTCTGTGTATAAGCAGAGTTTAAGCTAGGGCTACAGTTAATTGATCGATCCCCTGTAGGGTTGTAGGTGACAAGTATATATAGGTCTTGGGGGGTGTAGTGTACCCCCCAAGTATGCATGGTGCATGTGAATGATGATCTAGCCAATCCCCTATTGACACCTGTAGATGCCAAATGATGACATAATATTCCCTCACGTGAGGGTGTGATTTGGTTATAACGGTCTTCCACGTGCCATGTGGGCCTCATGCGCACTGTTCCACGCGTCTCCCAACCCACGCGCTGTCATGATGTCACCCTCGGCCTATGAGCCGAGGCCGAGGGCAAAGTTTCTTCCAGTAGTGAGCCTGGCCCAATTCTGGCCTCGTACTGTCGTACCCTCGTAGGGTCGTCTGGAACCTGGTGAAGGGTCAGCCCCTCGTAGGGTCGTCTGGAACCTGGTGAGGGGTTGGCCCCTTGTAGGGTCGTCTGGAACCTGGTGAGGGTTCGGCCCCTCGTAGGGTCATCTAGAGCCTGGTGAAGGGTCGGCCCCTCTGAGGGGTCGTATGGAGCCTGGTGAAGGGTCGGCCCCTCGTAGGGTCATCCGTTTATCATCAGCCAGACCGAGGATATAAACGGGTATATCAATATCCATGCTTAGGTTTCACTAGTACACACCTCCACTTATCTCACTTGCACATATTACACGGCACTTATAGTTGATTTATGCTTAGGCTCACCACCACACACTCACTTATAGATATTCACATATCACTCACTCATTCACTCACATGTATCCATACTTAGTATGGTCTTCATGCTCCATGCTAGATTTGCTTTTCATGATACTTGTACATTTTCCCCCATCAGTATAGTGCTTCTTCTATTCATCATACTAAATAAAAAAACTTTACATAATATACTAATCAAGAATCATGCATTTTTTCATACTACATCACCAAGAGAAATGCTATATTAACCAAAAAATTTCCCGTACTGTAGTGTCACTTTGTAATGGGCGCTAGTTCGGCAGGTCGCAGTTAGTTTAACCAATATGACTCTCACATTCCATTAGCCTCGTACCTTCGACATGTATGGAATAGTTCCCCCTGTATCATACCACTTGACCGAATTAACAATGTGAGGTATATAGTAGGGAACTCATTCACGTACATCGAGTATATCGAATTCAATCTCACAAGTATTATCCCCATGAGGTATATAGTGAGGAAACTCACGTACACTTAGGTATATCAAATGGCTTCTCCAAACGTACCGATTACCCTCAAATGCAAGACATATATCGTGGAAGACATGCCAAAATGAGGAACCCTAACACTAGCCCAACAAATGGCATAAACCTCATATAAGCGTCAAATCTAGGGCACTCATATTTAGTTTATCGATTGCTACACGAAACTCTATCTAAATGCGAGGTCAAAATGTGGTCCAAACTTATTACGTTATTTCATCGTTTTTAAAATCAGGACCCTATCCACGAGAATGGAGACAAGTCAAACCATGTCTTAAATATTTTTCAAACCCAATTTTTTCGTTCTCGGATCTTGTTTGGCATTTATTTTTTGCATTTTGATAGACTTAATACAAGTGAAAACACAATAATAATAATAATAATAATAATAATAATAATAATAATAATAATAATAATAATAATAATAATAATAATAACAATAATAATAATAATAATAATAATAATAATAATAATAATAATAATAATAATAATAATAATAATAATAATAATAATAATAATAATAATAATAAATGTGCTGAGATTCTTCTCTCATTTTTTTCCTTCCTTCTTCTTTCTCAAAAAACCGAAATACCAAAAACGTTTCTCCTCCTTGTTATAAAAATATCAAAAACATTTGTCCTCCTTTTTATCAAAAATACAAAAACTATTTTTCCTCCTTTTTACCAAAATGTCAAAAACATTTTCCCTATTTTTCAAAAATACTAAAAAAATCCTTTCTTCCCTCTTTAAAAAATAAATTAAAATCATTTTCCTTCTCAGGTCGATCGCATACCCGATTCTTGGCCTGGCTCCCTATGGGATTTAGTCTTCCATAAAACCGCCCCGAAGCTCTGCCAGTTCTTCTGCTACTTCATCCGAGTCTGAAACAAACCTCCACCAACTCTTCATGGAGTACGAAGACCAAACACCGAATGTGAATCCTGATCTAATGGCAGCCCTAGTCCAAATCAGTGCCAAGATTGACAACCTTCAAACCGAGGTCCATGAAATGGCGCAAAACTGGGTACATATTCCCAAAGAATCTGAGATTCTCTTTCACCGTGCCATGGGTCCACCCATTTTTGAGCCTATATAGGTCCTTAAAGAATATCATCATGCTCCACGTGCCCCCTGCCAATGAGCCTCCCTCAACCCAGCTCCATATGCCAAACCTTGCCCATCTAGGGGCTAACTTGCAAGTACCTATTGATTCCAAGGAATAAGAACTTAACAAGGTCAAAAAAGACCTCAAACTGCTGTCCAAGAAATTTGACCAAGTGAGGATATTCAAGAACTACATGGACTACACCCACATGTCTCCTATCCCAAAGTAAGATTGTCAGAGACGTTCAAGATGCCAACCATCGAGAAGTTAGGGGGGAAGAGGTCCCCCAATTGTTCACCTTCGCAGTTATCATCGATTCATGACCCTTATTGGTGCCTTTGAAGAGATAATGGCCTAGATGTTTCAAAACACTTTGAAGGACATCACTCTCCAATGGTTCTTATCCTTCAAAGAATCTAGAATTCGGACTTGGGAAGATGTCGCCTGGGAAATCATGTCACAGTACAAGTACAAAGAAAAACTAAGGGTTACATGCCGTGATCTAGAGCTTCTTAAGCAGAACCTTGGAGAAACCATCAGTAGTTTCATAGCAAGGTGAAGAGATAAAGCTACTATCATGACCAACCATCCTTTAAAGAAGAACAAGCCAGCATCGTGAAGAAGAATTTCCTGCCCCATATTTGAGCAACTATGGGATGTTCGTATTATCCACACTTTCAAGCTCTCCAGGAAGTGGGTGTAGAAATTAAAGAAAGTGTTACCAAGGTAGAAACTGAGCCGAAGAAGGTGACCAGACTGTTAATTCCCAGAAAGTATGAGAAGTCTGCCAATGCCAGAGTCTCAACCCTCAATAATATATCTCAGTCTGCTACCTCTTGGGCACTAGAAAGTCGACCTAATCCCATTATAAAGTAATACATCGAGCTCCAATCTCCCTTATCCAAAGTCTACTAAGCCATGTTAAGCCGAAACCTCATTAAACCCTTAAACCACCGCCCATTACCAAACCCACTTCCCAAGAATTTCCAAACCGATTCCCATTGTGACTTCCACAAATCCTTGGGCCACATTATCGACCAATGCTTCCATCTCAAAAACGTGATTCGAGGCTTGATTGACCAGGGTGTCATCTCCCCACCAAAATATCATAAGCCTAACACCACTCATATCCCACTTCCAACCCATACAAATGTCATCTTTCTAGAGAATGACCAAGAATTCAACCAATCTACCCAATTGTAGCCATTAAATCACCCATCATACCCATAATCTCACCCAAATTGATCATTTTTGCCTGTATTTTCTCCTACACCCTACCTGCTTCACCGACCAAGCTCAATCACTCCTCACAAGGGCCTTCATTTGAAAAGACTGTGCAATAAATGCGACGTGTAATATCGAATAAAAATTATTTTCAAGTTTTCAAATAAACCATATTTAATTAGAGTCTATTTTTAAACAAAATAAATTCAGCCCCTAAACATGCACTAAAGTGTGTGCGTGTGTCAAACCATAAATAAATAAAGCATGTGACACAAAATATCAGGAAAAATCCCCGTAGGGCAAAACCATATTATTTTCACTATAATTTGTGTAGAGTGGTTACACGAATTATAATGAAAATAAGTGTGACATACGAAATACCCGCAGGTATCGGTTCCGATGTTGTCGACTGGAATCTCCCGCAAGAATTCCAAATGGGCAGCAACGAAGAAGAGACTGCCTTCTCCACAAAATACTCCAGATGAGTAAAAATAATCTCTTGAAGGTTTAAAAATCTGCACAGATACACGGGAATGAATTGTTCTTATAAAGAAGGCATAAAGCCTTAAAAATGTGAAGTCTAAAAAGGGAGCCGTCATAGGTCGGTTAGTGCAGAAAAAAGTGATGGAAAAATCTTTGAAACAATCAAGTAGAAAGTGACAGAATTTTTTTCAAAAATCGAGGCGGCTGCATCGTTTGAACGAGATAGGCATCTCGCTCGAACGAATAACACGTATCGTTCGAACAACACCGGACAGGATCCTATCTCGCTCGAACGACAGGTCATCTCATTTGAACGAGCTCGTTGTCCAAAAAAGTCCGCTTCTACACATAGAAAAATTTCTGCATTTGATAAAAAATAATTCAGACTTCAAAAAATATTTTCTAAAAAAAAATTCCCAAATATTGATGCAAATATAAACAACTTCGATAAATCATTTTACTGATAATGCGTCATGGAGTAGTGGGAAACGGTTGAGCAGCATGTCACAATTAGCATGATGCACGTGTGAAGATGATGGATGCATGGATTCAGATAAAGGCCGTCGTGGATGATCGTGATGAAGTGCCGAATGTAGCGGTATCAGACATACAAACAATGATCTAGGGAAGACAGAAAAATCCTCGATTCTACCCCGAACATTTATAAAATTATGTCCTTACAAATCTCCCCCTATGTCTATGCCGGTACATACATAAAAAATCAGAATTATGCAATCTCCATAAAACAAATGACATATAAGATAATATGCCCATTAGACCCTCAAACTCAGAATACTAAATAATATGTCTTCAATCAAACTTCAACATCTTCAAATCTTCAACACTTCAGAAACTCCCAAAGATTTTCTCATCAGGGTATGCAATCCAATAGATATCAACTTTGTACCTACACACATGAGAAAAAGCAAATACCCGTGACACACAACATATTGAAATAATTTCTCCCCCATAATTCATTCTCCCCCTTTTTATGATGTCCCCAAATAGACAGATATGAGAAGCATAAATATGGAAAATGTCACAAAAAAAATCTTTCAAAATTTGAATTTTTTTTTTTTAGATTTTAAATTTTTTACTCAAAATAGACAACAAAGAATATGGGAAATCAATTTGAATTTTTCAAAATTTATACACAAAATAAGATACTAAAAATCACACCATGGATATAAACTCAAATAACCAAGTCCTGAAAATAGAATGTATGGGTGTGAACACATTCGATAGGTAAATAAACTCAATCAATCATATGTGCATGATGAATACGCGTACTCCTAACGAATGAACATCAAAAGTATCCTTAGGTGTAAAAGATTGTTGAATTTAGATGACATCGTCTTATTCAAATCAACAAATCAAAGTCAAAGTGATTTCCACACCAATAACGTCCAAAACTATTTAGCATTTTTTTAAGATTTTCAAGGACGTTCAAATCCGTTATAAAATCTCCAACCAAACACCCTCATATATATTTTCTTTTAGAGGTGTTAAACTAAATTCTCAAAATTTGGAAAATTGGTGCAAAAAGCTAATTGGCCCATAATGGGCATGAATTCCTTTTTATTCCCTTTAAATTTTTTGGGCTCTTTTAAACCTCTTTGGACCCCGGATAATAAAATTCCTCAATTTTTTATGTCCGAAATAACGGTGTCTTAATCGCAAAGGATAGATAATTACCTTGCGTAGCCTTTCACCATTTTCAAACAAAGCACACAAACGGCTCTTACATGCACACCTTTCGTATGAAGTTTTATCACGCTTGGTTCATTTTAAGGACATGATTGAAATGAAAACACCCAACCAACCTGTGATTAGACAAGCACAATAATCAAACAAACCCGTTCATGTGTGCAATAAAGTAAATCATGAGTCAAACATGTAGGAAGAAACACTTAATTACATCTTAATGACTCCAAACATTATAAAGCACAAAGATGACATGATATATTGTCTCAAAACACTATCAAATAGTCACATGAAAAATATGGAATGATGTTGTGACTTGGTCATCCTAAGTGTTTATCCATAAACGGTGCAAACAAAATAAAAAAAACTTTTTGGATTTTTTTTAAAATTTTATAAAAATAAAATCTTTTTGTATTTTTTGAAAAAAAATTTAAAAGAAAAAATTTATACAAAAAAGATACATACTACCAATAGGCAAATAATGTCATCATGAAAATCATCCTATGCTAGTAAACAAGTCAAACCTCAATCGTTATGTGTGGAGGGGTTTTCAAAAGGTGGTGTCAACTTATGAAAAACCTCTATCAAATCTTGTGAAGTGTTGACCAAACACTTAACTTGCTCACCTAAATGTGCAAACTCTCTCTCCAAATCTAAAATCCGAAGACCTAAATCTCTATAATACTTTTTTGTTTTCAAGGTCTCGGTGTACAAATCTTTAAACGCTTTTTGGATCTCACTTTCATCTCCACTTTCACTCGCATTCTCCCTCACTTGAAGCGCTCAAATAATCATTATCGCAATTGTGTGCACTATTGTGGGACAAAGTGGGTGTGCTCACATGACTCGAAAAAGCAGCAAACTTCTCACCACTAGTATTATCACCCTCACCTTCACTACTATCACTAAGTGTGGCAGGAATGGCTTCACTCTTTCCTTTCTTTCTAAGCCATGTAGGACACTCAAACAACTTATGCCCCTTACCCTCTGATTAGCACGTGAAAGGTGTGTTCGTGTAAGGACACAATTGTTGTTTTCGTTTCACCGCGATAATACAAACAAACCTAAATTATGACTATACTTGCTATACAAGTACAGCGGGAAGTTAGGTATCGAATCCACAGGGAGTGTTCGGCAGATTTTAATTGGATTATTAATTCAGGAATACAAATGTAAAAGGTGATGGGTGGTTGTAGACAAAAGAAAATGGAGAAGTTAAGTCTAAATAAAGTAAAAGCGAGGATCGGGATATCATCCAACCATAGGGATCGAAACAACTATTAATCAGAATTCTGGCTCGAGAACAATTTAATCAGCATTATCAATTAATCATAAACTTCACACAATAAGGAATTTAAGCCAAAGTTGCGTGAATAAATATTTAATTGAAAATTGGTTGCACGCGGATTAAATTCGGATTATCTCTATTAACACTAACGTTGCATGACAGAGAAAGTTATACGCATTATAATCCGACTTTAATGCCCACGGGTTCAATTAAACGCAATTCTATACAAAACCTAATTTTCGGAGATCGGGGCCCGTTAATGGTGGAACGAAATCCCGACCCTATTTATCTAAGGGCACAATATAATTAAACTAAATTACAACTAATTAAACTAGGAAAGCAAGAAATAAAGCAAGTAAACTAATTAATAAAGCATGAAACTAAGTTACAAAGCAAGAATTAAACAAGAACAAGTTTATTAATGGTAAAGGAAGTGGAAAGTCCAACAAACATACCCCAAATGGTTGTCAACCCAAAGATAAATGAAGCCAAGCTATCAAAACCCAAAGCCCTAATCTAAAAACTAATTAAAAATGAATATATCTGATATTTACACAAAAATGGGTTATATAGTAAGTTGGAATAAAATTAGAAAAGAAAAGGAAAAAGAAAATAAAGGGCAAAATATCTGCAGAAAATAGAATATCGATCGTTCGATCCCTTTGATCGATCGATCGATGGTTGAAAGTCATGCCCACTGTCTCCCCACGAAGGCCAAAATGTGAAGGATCGATTGATAGATCCTTTTGATGATCGATCGATCAAGCAGGGCTGCATAAACTTCCTCTTGTTTTGGTTGGTTTGGAATTCCCTTCCGCTAGAAATGTTGTAACTTCTTCGTTAGGTATCGGATTCGCGCACCATTCGCGGCCACACAAAGCTTGCTAGGAGGGATACAACTTCCATGTAGATGTTGGGCCATATTCCCAAACTGTGAATTGACCAAATTGCCCATGAACGTGCGATTGCGTACGAAACTTGAGCGGAATGCGTCTGAACTCCATTCTTAGTACCTAAATACCTACAAAAGCCCAATTATACCTTATATAGCATGTTAACAATATAAACTGAGGTTGTTTGGTTAACGGGCTTAAATATAGAGATTAAGTCACCCGAGGGGGCTAAAATGCGTAGGTTCGAGAGATGAAATACGTAATATTTGCGTATTATCACCCCCACATTCAAAACAATTCACGTTCTCAAACTCCTCCTCACACTCCTCATCTGAGTCATTATCTTTTTCCCTCTCACTTCTTTCTTTGACCTTTCCTTCCTTTTTATTTTTCTCAAAAAATCTCTTTTTATTGGAAGAATTTTCTTAAGAAATTTTGAGAAACTTTTTGAAATTTTTCGCAAATAAAGCCAAATCATCAAAGTCTCCCTCAGAATCGGACTCACAAGCTTTTTCTTTCTTTTTCTTAAAATGAGTCTTTAAATCAACGCCTCTATCCTTAGCCTTAATGGTTTGGGGAAACATGTCAATCTCATAGGTTTGAAGATCACCTACAAGTTCTTCCAACTTAAGTGATTTCAAATTTCCCAAAGAGTTCAAAACAGTGACTTTAGGAATAAAGTGTTTTGGAAGAGATCTCAAAATATTTTTAACGACACGCGTGTTATCAATCACCTCACCCAAATTAAAATAAGTGT